>OU452253.1:25075000-26275000 GCA_911728495.1 Furcula furcula
AAAAAACTAACCTGTATTTATACATAGGTAGCACATATCAGAAGCATCTTCCTACATATCAGAAGCATCTTCCTACATGTCAGTAGCATCCCGCGATAGTGAAGGCTGTTTTTAATATGGGTATTATTTTCGCTTCATTATCCATTGCTCAATTCATCCACTACAAAGTGCTGTCTTCTCTGCCAAACATTGTACTATTTTGATCCCGTCGTAACGTATTTTAACTAACCAGCCCTAGAGGACCTAGCAGAGTAACTACTTTCGGAAAGATAGGATAGTCGAACTCTAGTGTGTATAAGGGCTCCCACACATAACAGCGAATTCGCATCGCATCGCAAATATCAGCGAGAAACAAATGAATATTTCCATACAAATTCCTGCCCTAAGTATAGTCTACCTATAAAGACAAACCGCCCTGACAGGTGCTAAGGTTATCAGCTTCCAGGCAATTAATAACTATTGTACATTAATTCCATTTACGCATAACTAGTTATCAGAGAATTATGATGTCATCTCATTCTGTTTATGTATTGGTAGGCATCCAGTGATGGCCACTCTCTCTTTCCTGTGAAACTCTTGCTCTTCAAGCAGGACAGATTAAACCAGTGTTGCGAGTTATCTCGATCGCTAGCAGTACAAGCTCTTGCCCTTTGCTACGACCATTTATTTATAAATTACCCTTTGTATGGTTTAAAGTTTGTTCAATTTGTAAGAAGAACCCTTTATTTACAAATACAAATAACTAAGTAAAAAAACTTCCTCTAAGTTGCCGCACTGGGAGGGAGGGGTACCTTAAAGACTGGCAATGTTACCTCTTTGTATGGCCAAGCTTGTACGTTGGCAGAATACTACCAGCCCAAGGGTCTCCTGAGACTTCGATAAGTTTGGATGAAATTTCTTTCACTAAACCATGCGTAAGGCAATAAATGTTCTTTTATTTGTTTTTTTTTTAATCATAAACGATTTACGCAAATATCCGTTTTCAATTAAAGTATGTGCGACTCACCCTGCAACCAAGTTCGAGGTCGGCGTAGTATCCGGAGCTTCGACCTTCACACGTGAACCTCGTCAGTGGTATCTTCTGCACAGGAGTTCCACTCTGGAACAATAATAAAAAAACTGTACTAAAGGACAACATTACGCGCGATGTATGGGTAACAATATAACTAATTGTGTGTGCACTTGATAATTGATTGACTATTGCCCTGACAAGTAGTATGGTGGCAGGACTGCCATCGTACACAGGATGGTATTGGAGTTGCTGCACAAACTGTTCAATAGATATGCGACCTTCTTACGCCATAATGCGATAAAAACATCAGTCCTCATCTGGAAACATCGCTCAAGCGTCAGAAAAACGCGGCAACTAGACACTAAATTATTATCTTGAATCCACAGAGCACTGTAACTCTTTTGGGTGACAACATATATGCGTGCGTTTGTGTGCGTGTGTATGTTTGTGTGTGTGCACGCGTGCGAGTGTGTGTTTTAAGTAAACATAAAAATTAAACACACATGTGCCAGAATTATCAATTGCGTTATAAAATAATTTAAATTCTCATTGGCCACTCGTTGTAACCAATATTTCATATTTATAATAGCACTCTAATACACAATATTTTAATCTCTGATGCACTCCTTATTATTAACGTCGACCAATTGTCTAATCAGACATTCATAATCAAGCGTTTATATCAATTTAAATATTATATTTTTGATCAATTTATCCTTCAAACAAATGTACTGACAGAAATCGTGACAAAACGATTCATTTCACTATTCAAAACTGTAATCAAACGTTGCCATATCAAATAATTACAATTAAGCAATAGGTAGCGTTAAGTTTCTGACAATTGAACACGAATACATAATAGCTAATTATGTACTCGCAGTATTACATTCGCAATAAATTTCGAAATAAATACATATTTATAATGAAATATGGAAGGATTAAATCATTACTGTCTAATGTTTAAATAATGAGCAAACAAATTATAAGCACTAAAATATGACTAATGGAAATAATTTGCATTTCATGTTTTTTAATAGAAAAATAATTTGTTTAATGTCTATGTATTTGTTTTTTTTTTGTACATCATTATAATTTCAATAAACGTTTTAGCTTAATACTTAATTATATCAAGAATTCGTATCAAAGCCGCTGAAACACTTTGATTGAATCCTTTGTACTAGTAAGGATAAACAGTTTAGATATAGATTATCTAACTAAAATAATTTAATGAATGCTTAGTATGACCACAAAAAGTTTAGAAATACATTAACATTTGAACTTAATTCAATAGGATAAATAAATCTAAAGTCAGTAAAGTATGATTATATACATTAACTTTTAATATACGAGTATTAAAAATAATGAACGTTCATATTGTTGAATAGGTAGAGGTTATTAAAACCTTCCCTTTTTTCGAGGGAAAACCTTCAAAAGGTCGATGGGAAAACTCCAGCGGCTGTCACATTGGCACATGAGAGGGGACACCAGGGCTCTCCCTTGGGTCCACCGCCGGGGAGCACATTATAGCCCTACAGGAACCAGATACGGTGTTCACGAGGACAGGGGTTGCAACCTCGCCGCCGTCCTCCTCGGAGTCACTACCGTACTCAATGACGTCCTAAGGCCCACAACCTGAACGTCCAGCGTCTCCGAAGGATACCTTACCTACTGAACTTGAGATACTAGTAGGTATTTTAGATGTCATCCGATTCGTAACAAATATTAAAAACATATAATTAATAAATAAAGTAAGATAAGCTCGATAAGAGTTTTTTTTTCTACCCGGCGGGATTTTGAAAAAAAAATTAAAGCTCAATAATATCGTAATAGAATTTAAGTTTGATGCGTAAATTCTAATTCCAATGCCATTCTCCAAGTATTTCACCATCACAGGCGACTCATAAAGATGTCGGATAAATCTACCATTGTTCGTCGCTATGGTATTGCAACGGCTTATTTTACTATCGAAGTACACCAACCTTCTCAAATTAGGCAAACCCCAACTAACAGAATGGAATTTTTGAAATGATTTTAAAATAAGATTAAGTTGGTATAGATAGATACACTTGGCTCTCACAACTTAATTCTAAGTTGTGTTGCAATTACGTAGTAAGTTACAATTCTCAGTGAAACACCTACTTGCTGGCTAAGTCAGTTGTTACAGAGCTAGAGTCTTCCGTGTTTACATAACACAATAGCCTTTCTAGGTTTTGGTACAATGAACTAATCAAACTGCATAGATTTTTTCAAATTTCCCATTTTGAAATGGGATAAATTAATAGTTTAAAAACTAAAAAAAATACAAGTTTTTATAAATACAGTACTAAAGATCAATAAGTAAAATATATAGAGTGATTCAAGAGGAAGATTTTAAGTAGTATGCGCGGGCGGAGCTGCACGGGTCAGCTAGTAATATTTAAGTGAAAAATCGTGGGGTGCTATTTTCTGAATAAAAGCTAATTATTTCCGTAAAATTTCAAGAAGATATACTTAATGTGTTGGATATAAATAATAATTCTACTGTAGTTTGTAATCATTTGTACTCTCCCCTATACTCTTTTAATGAGTTGTGAGATTTTGCTTCTTCATTTATAATAAAGTCCAGCAAAGGACTGGAACAGTTTTCCTGCGTCGGTTTTCCCGCCCGATTATAATGTAGGTAGGTGTCTTCAAGACTAGAGTGAATAGGCATTTAATAAGCTAGTGTGCTTTACCATCCTCGATTGCGTCGCCGCTTTCCATCAGGTGGGACTGCAGTCAAGCACTAGCTAATAAGTAGTAAAAAAAAGTAAGTAGAGGTAGGTCATAGGTCAAGTAAAATACTCGTATATCTTATCCTATATTTTGCACAATATCAAAATCGATGAGTTAGTGGCATGGCCTGAAAGTGGCAGTTAGTAATACTAGATACTTTCTAAGCGATACACAATACCAACCAAGAAACTTGGCGTTCACGTAACTTTGGTATCTAAGTCCTTCGTAAATAAGGTCAATCTCCCTTAACCCGTTAGTTCTCGCAACAGTTGCCAGACAATGGATTGATCGAGTCTAGTTTCACCGGATAAACTATTTTTCAAATTGCAAAACATTGGCGGGGGTATTCCGTATCTTACTAACGTTAATTTCATCATATCCTCATGTGTTGCGAACGTCTTTTTGTCACAACATCGCAAGCTCTGGAGTAATCTCTACACTATGTTGTATCAATGTGTCATTATCAAGATTAGCTATAATAGGCATGGATGGCATGATGACTGCAACACAATACCAATGAATCTGTGGTTTTTAATATTAGAACAAATTGCACTGATTCCAAAAATGCATCTCATTTTCATAATAATACAGAGATTTTCGTGATATTTAAGCAAATAAATTACTTAAATACAGCTTATTGCCATTTCGTAATAAACACTGATCAGAGTGAATGACGTCAATCCGGTCTAAATAAACAACTGTCAAACTGTTATTTCAACTTTTTCTTTCATACAATGATTCACTTTTATACCTACAGACAGACGTTTATTTACACCGTAGTGACATCACAAAATGGCGCCATGCACCAAACTTCGTTTTGAAACGAAATTTACTTGTACTTACTTAACTTTATTACAAAAATATGATTATTTTCGGCAATAGACCCGACCAGTTAGATGACCCGTAAGTACATAATAAAGTATTTATTCAAAATTAGTCATCATGCCTATTACATTTCATGATACTGGCATTTTTTTATGTTCTCCTAGGGGAACCTTTTTAGAGGAGAGTCTCTAATAGAGAAGGTTGTTGGGTGGTGACCCCAAAAGAATCTGCGTGTTCAATATACTGTTAATTTGTTACACTGTCATGTCTATAGCTTAGGATGATTCGTTCAAGAGTTAGCGGTGCGTTTACAAGTGAGCGCAACGAGTTCCGCTCGTTTTGCATCCAAACCACACCTTCAAACGGTCCCCGGGACCCTGTTGGTGGTCACTTAAACCTTCGGGGCTGACGCATCGACACATGAACCTGGGTCTCCGTTGGGATCTGCACCAGTGTCATCCTTTGAGTTCCCTCCGACTCGCCGCCGTACCCGATGGACTTCTAGGGCCCACATCCCACTCGTCCAGTGACTCCGAAGAATGATAGACTGGCTAGGGCTAACCAAATGCAGGGTTTGGAGCAGAATACAATATACTGATGTCAAAACGTGACAGATTTTGTATAGTGTCGCTTTAATTATTATCATATTCCTTTATATGACCTTAAAATGTCCATACTACTGAATAAGTAATAACATGACAATACTTATAAAAAATACTAAATATTTTTAATTATTAAAATATTAAAAAGTAATTTCACCAATAGAGCAAATTCTGTAATAGGTGGCCTATCACTAATAGTGATCTCTACCAGCTAACCTTTGGAGGATCTAAAAAATCTTCAATAGTTTATCTTCGATCAAACAAAATTGGAATTAATAATATACCTATGCATATAAGTTTCACAGATTAGGACAGAATTTTCCATTAGTAGCAATTCTTATAACATTGCCTAAGTATTTGCAACTTGTTAGAAAGAATTACGAATAACCTGCGTTCGGATTGGCTCACATGACAACGCGACTCTATGTGAAATCTCACACTATTCTATTATTTATGTTAACTTGAGTGCCTTTAGATAAGAATATGAAGAAAAAGTAACTACCGATACAGATACAGCGGTAAGGTTCCACGCATATTATTAAAAATATTTCTTAAGACTAGTTTCAATTAAATTCAATCATATGGTAATAAAACAGGTGTCTTCCTTCACATAGTTTCGTATCATCATCCGGTTTTATGAGGTTAGTCTAATTAAAATAAATTAATAATTCGTAGCCGATGGGGGGCTATAATTTCAAACAGGATAGATTTTATGAATGTCTTTACGAGATTACTAGTGTTAGATCCAAAAGTATCGATTGTACGGTCTCCCCCTAGTGAGTGCGCGCAACACTAGTGATTGGGGAGAGTTTGACATGTGATTCCCGCGTAGACGATTTAGAACATCACAGAGATAAAAGTACATATCCGTGCAAATCTATCACTGGGCCGATTTGTACTACTGCGGTGAAAATGCTCTAACTTTCTTCCAGTCTCCTATCTTCGGTGTAGTTTTGTTTGAGTCTATGTTTTGAAAGAGCAGTCTCTCAACAGTATTAATGGGTTTTAATGCGGTTTTATTATTCATTAACCAGTTTAATCAGGATGGTTCATGTTTCATCAATTTCAGACCTTTAGGTTTTTATTTACTTGTGTCGTTAAATTTTCAATTTAAATGTTAAAATAATTATAGTACTGATTGCAACGTAGAACATTAACAAGATACGAGTATTTATGTCACGCAAGACGCTATCGCTCGTTTTATATTCAACAGTGATCATTAAATCTAAGATTAGATTTTGTGATTTGCAATGCAAAGAAGAGTATGAATGATATGTGAACGAGGTCCAAAGCAACAGAATGCATTTACATTACATAATGTTTACAATACAAATACATACGCAATGTTAAGACGTCTTCAATTTTAGCACATATTTTAGTAACGTATTTACAGTTCCTGTTACAAAAAGGAAGGATTTGTTGGTCTGTCAAAAAGTGAAAAAATTACAAGCCCGCTGAGTTTCTTGCCGGATCTTCTCAGTTGAGGCCGAGTTGTGATCCGGTGGTAGCTTTGAAAAAAATGACCATTCAAAAGTGCTAGTGTTATGCCTATTTGAAATAAAGATTTTTGAGTTTGAGTTTGTCTGTGGTATCATAGCTCCCTCATCAGAAACGCCACTGATCCTGATATACGAGTTTTGATAGTTAACGAAAACGATAAAAATTACAGTTTTCTCCCGTACATGTTGTTCTTTTTTTATAGTTATCGCTAGAGGCTCTGGTGTGAAATATTTGGAACAAACAGACAGTTTGATAATTTTTCTAATCAAAACTCGTATTTAGTAGGTACGCTAAACCCTGTGTGCTAAATTATCGTGATATTAAGAGCAATATCACAGTATTTAGTAAAAAAGTTGTCATGACATATCGGAAGAGGAAATGGACAGTTTTATCGTACAGCAGCTAATCGTAATAACTATCAAATGAATGGGTGACCGTGAAGAGATGCTAATTGTGCCTGATTTACAGTTGGTTATTTAACATTGCCTATATACTCGTAACGCAAACTCACATTAGATAAAAATCGGACGAGACTATTATTAAGCATATCGGTATTTTTATGACCGCTAACCCCTAATTAGACACCATACAGGTAAGTCTCTCTTCGTTGGAGACCCGGATTGGCCTATAGACAATTATTAAAAGCATGGCTAGAGGCTTCTGTCCGAAAGCGTGAATCACGAAATTATTTTCCTCTGATGACATAATACCACATTCTCCACGCACCGTTTATAGCGGTGCCAATCGTAACTCAACCCCACCAAGGACGTCTACGCGATGATGTGACTTTGAAACATGTTCAATGGCTCACATAATTTATTATAAACTATTTTAGTAGAATTTTGATATTAAATGTTTTTATTAACCGACTTCAAAAAAGGAGGAGGTTCTCAATTCGTCTGTATATATATTTTTTTTCTATGTATGTTCGCGCATAACTCTGGCAATTATGAACCGATTTGAAAAAATCTTTCTTCCATCCATTCTTTAATCCGTTAATTGGGTCCCATAAAAAAATTATTGCTTAGTAATAAGTAGTTCCTGAAAAAACAAGAATGGTGACTGCGCACTGAGAGCTGCAAGAGAGCCTATATAGATGACGTTTTAGTCGCTCAGACTCGCTCGGTCGGACAAAAATAGTCATAACTCTGGCAAATATTTACCAATTTCAATGATTCTTTTTTTAATCGAAAGAAGCAACCACTGTATTGAATCTGTATGAATTTTATTACAACCGGATAAGAACTTCCTGGAGGACCATGAACGATGTGGAGGAATTTATCTGGTAAAAACCATAAAACTGATGTTCTCCATTACATTGCTCTGACAATTATGAACCGATTTCGATGATTCTTTTTTTATTCGAGAGAGTGAACTACTATGATGATTCCATGCAAATTTCATTACGACCGGATATTTTTTTCTGAAGAAACATGAATTATGTAAAACTATGTAGACGATAATGTGATCATAACCTACCTAGATAATTTTACGGTTTTCGATGGTTCAATCTTTATATATGAAAATATCACTAAAAAGTTTAAAATAAAATCTTTTTAAAAAAAAATTGAACCGACTTCAATATCACTGAAAAGTATAAAATAATTTAAATATTATTGAAGTTGGTGTTAGCTTACCGGCTGTGTATATTTGGCACCAACTTCAATAATATTTAAATTATTTTATACTTTTCAGTGATATTGAAGTCGGTTAAATTTAAAAAAAAAAAGATTTTATCACGGATAACATTATTTATATTCGTATATTATTTAAATTGTCCATGAATGAATTCCATGTGCGGTCCGATTGGTCTAATCGAAACCGAATTGTCATGTAGGATACATTTTTAGATGTTGCTGAGAAGTTTATGAATAATTAAATATGTTAATTTTTGGCTAAAACAAGCTTTAAACCCAGTCGTATAACATGTTAAGGTCCGAGGAGCCCTTTCCTATAAAGCTAATAATTAGAGCCTTTTGTCCGAAATTTAGATGATATAACATCCATATGAATGTAATTACCGGAAGGATGAACGACAAAATCTTTATCTTTACATTAAAGTAGCTCCCGCTGTTTGTACGCCTAGATCTTTTCAACTACGCAAAGGATTCAGATTGCACCTTGCTTGCAGTTTTCAGAAATAGGATGAAATGATTCAAGAGGAAGGTTTATATGTAGTATACCCATGCGAGGGGGCGGGGCGGGCCGCTAGTAGTATATACACGACTAAATGTAACAAATCTTTTGATTGAATATATTAGCAAATTGTAAATTAATATATATGTGTAGTAAAAGACAAACAGATTAAACAATTCTAGCCTAGACAAACGCCCATACTTCGCTGTTTCACTGTTCGCAAGCAAAAATTGAAACAGAAATAGTTATCAATAATTTTATAAAAACGAACCTATAAAATTCCCACGTGAAATACTTCATAAACTAACAAGGTCACGGATTATTTATAACGTCATTAAATTGTATTACGAATACATATATACATTTACGATGATGCTAATGTATGATTATTTGGCATATTATTATTTTTAATTACATAAATTAATTAACTACCGATGCAGTAGGCCTAACATAGGTTTAAGAAAGGAAGGGTACAAGGAGAACATTCCAAATTAAACCAGACCAACTAGGGCTCGCTCGGAGAGGGCAAGCTTGAAATACTGAATCCAGAACGAGGAGATCAGACAGAGACATAAAGTTATAGGCCATCCGATTAGAAAAGGGTATGCTTTTACTCCACGCAGGGTGTCCGGGAAAGAATGCCACCAATCTCCTCCCGTTGGGTGTCCGTAAGAGGCGACTAAGGGAAAACAAGAAGACGGGCAGCAGCGTCTTTCTATTGGATTATCTACCACCTATACTGCGATCCCCAAGCCGCCTGCCAAGCGTGGGGATTATGACAACCCCTCCCTTCTAAGGGGGAGACCTTGGTTCAACAGTGGACATTTTACGGCTGATGATGATGATGATGCTTTATTATACACCAAGAAAATTTTACAGTCATCAAAAATATATAATAACTTCAGTAATGTACAATGGCAAGCAATTAGCTATCTGAAGTGGTAGTGGGCTAACCATATCTGCCGTAGAAACGATAATCAATGCAGCAAACGAGTTCTTGAGTGGTGAACGCGAGCTGGCAAACGTAGCGTGAGACGTCCTGATGTACGTAGTGGCAGGATTTTCTGAGGAACGCTGAGGATCGAAGTTGGTGGCATGTAATTGGAAGCCTATATCCAGCAGTGGATGACTATAGGTTATGATAATGATGAAGACTGGAAAAGAAATTTATAGAAGATTGCGGCCAAAAACGCCACCTCAAAGTGGCGGAGTTTTCCAGCTACAATTGGTCCGGCTTGAGTTTGTTAAATAATTTTCTTGATGTGTAACTTATTCAGACGACTTGTGATATAAATAGTAGATATGCTAAAGTGCAACGTGTTTTGCTTCAAGAAGTTAACTTTACAGTGGATCATTTAATGTTCGATAGGCAGTTGGACCTTGGATTGGTCATGCTCGGCATAGAAAAGTCTTGTGGCGGCTTTGTGTGATGGGTCAACTCCTTCCCTCTGTAATGGTTGAGGGGAGTGATGGCTGCTGCTCAAGTCGTACTCGTGCGCGGGTGCTGCTTGGGGGACTGTTCCGACCATCGTTCTTTTCTTTCTTTTTTAATAAAGGAGCAACTCTCACTCCAAATCAATTGACCTATGTACACACTGATCACACTGCAATTGCTGATGGATTGAGATTTACTATTTTTATAACTGTGTAACTAAACTGGAAAGTCTTTCACACTGTGGCTTCAAAGTATCCTGAAATCTATAGGTCAAAACAACACGACAAAATGCAAGTCATTTACAAAGCCTAGAGTACAGACGGAGAGTAGCAAGCCTAGTAAGAATCAGGATACATTTTGGAGAGTGTGCACAAGAATTAGACGACTTGATTCCATCATCCCATCATTATTATTATTATTAATTTGCTTCCTCTCCTCATATAATACGTACCTACAGCTAAGCACTGGAATAGCTTGCCTGTGACGATTATAATATGGGTGTTTTCAAGGCTAGAATGAATAGGCTTGTAATAACCTAGTGTGTTTCACCATCCCTGATTGTATCGCCACTTTCCACCAGGTTGAGTTGCAGTGAAGCACTAGCTTAAATCCCCGTGGGGTGTACGGGTAATAGCACCCTCTCATCTCTTCCCGTTGGATATCCGTAAGAGAAAACCAGAACACGGGCAGCAGCGTCTTTCTATTGGATTACCTACTATCTGTACTGCGATCCTCAAGTCGGCCCCCCCCCTACTTGGCAGGCAGTGAAGGGATTATGGCAACCCCTCCCTTTTAAACGGAAGGCCTTTGTTCAGGAGTGGACGTCCTTCGGCGGCTGCTGATGATGAAGATGACTAGCTTAAATTGTATTTAAAAAAAGTGTCTTAGAGGTCTATAAATTATATTAGCGTTCACTGCCCCCTTCCCTCCAATATGGTTGAGGGGAGTGATGGCTGCTGCTCGAGTCAACTCGTGCGCGGGTGCTGCTTGGGGGGACTGGTCCGACTACTATCCCTTTGGCTTTTTAGTTTGTTGTACCTACTTTCGTCGTATTTTATTATTTTTTTTCCCTGTATTATTTGATCTTTTGAACGGCAAGACACACTGTCGCTCTGATCTAACTGTAACATGACACACTGTTTAAAAAAAAAAGTGATAAAATGACAAGCCCGCTGAGTTTCTTGCCGGATCTTCTCAGTTGAGGCCGCGTTGTGATCCGGTGGTAGCTTTTAAAAAAAAAAAATACATGACCTTTCAAAAGTGCTAGCGTTAAGCCTATTTGAAATAAACTATTTTTGACTTTTTGACTTTTTGACTGCGGATTTAAGGCGTGATGGTAGGTATTTGTAATAGGATTTACATAAAAAAGTAACAAGTTATTGTAAATCTTCTCTCCGACATATTGGCCTTCACCCATTTTTAAAGGCCATCGAATGTAGAAAATGATACGCTTACCAAAATAGATAATGATTTACTATTGTTTTTACACAACGCCCACAGACTTCAACGTCTAATTTATTAAGAAATGCAATCCTTATAAAACTATAAACCTTTGTACTCGTCGATATATCGACGTTTGTTTATACTACCCGTGTGGTGTCCGGGTAAGAATAGCACGCACCCGTCTCTTCCCGTTGGGTGTCCGTAAAAGGCGACTAAGGAAAAACAAGAAAACGGGCGGAAGCGTTTTTCTATGGGATTATCTACCGACTGTACTGCGATCCCCAAGTCGCCTGCCAAATGTGGGGATTATGGCAACCCCTCCCTTCTACGGGGGAAGCCTTTTTTCAGTAGTGGACGGCTGTAGACTTCTACTATTCTTCTATCTATATATAAAAACTAGCGACCCGCCCCGGCTTCGCACGGGTGTAATTGAGAATAAAAAAAGATGTGAATAATTTAAAGTTACTGCCTTTGATTATAGAATTTCTTCATAAATAATGTTTGTAGCTGACTTTTCGTAACGCAATATGAACAAATTTTGTTTAGAAGTGACGCGTGAAAGGGCTACGAATAGCTGTCTGTCCATGGGCAAAGAACTCAACGCTTAGGTTTAAGCCTGCAACGTTGAATCTCTGATCTTGTGATTTGTTAATTGTATTTATAATTTTATTAGAAACTGCAGACGTGTACCGGTGCACAATTTGGGTGGATTAAGGACAGGAACAGGACACCAATTCTTTAAAACCAATTTATGGAAGCAATACGCGCTTCCTTGTTCGGTTTCATCGTTAAGACCTAAACGGGGGTCAACCGGGAAATTCTTACCCACTAAAACCCCCGCGGCTATCACATCGGCACATTAGACGGCGGACCTGGGCTATCTGTTGGGATCTGCACCAGCTGATACCACTCAGTGCCTTGACTTTGAACCCGCCGCCGGAGAAGCACATTATCTCATTATCCCCGGGAGCCTTTTTTTTTTTTTTTTTTTTTTTTTTTGACGCGGGGGAAATCTTCGAAAGATCCCCGGGAGCTGTGGGGCTCGACCGGGGTATGTGGGATTCTTACCCACTAAAACCCCCGCGGCTGTCGCATCGGCACATGAGAGGAGAGACCCCAGGGCTCTCCGGTGGGATCTGCACCAGGGGCCCCTCAGTGCCTTGCCTTTGAGCCCGCCGCCGGGGGGCGCATTGTAGCCCCCCGGGAACCTGTCACGGTGCTCACGGGGACGGGGGTCGCACCCCGCCGCCGTCCTCCTCGGAGTCGCCGCCGTACTCAATGGACGCTCAAGGGGCCCACACCCCGGGAGCCTGTCACGGTGCTCACGGTTACAGGGGTCACGGGGGAAGCCTTTAATGGGATTTACGGGACCCTGTTGGTGGTCAACCGGGTATGTAGGATTCTTATACACTAAACCCCCAACGGCCGTGCAATCAGCACATAAGAACCCCTTCTTGGGCTATCCGGCGGGATCTGCACCATGATACCCTCAGTGGCTTGCCTTTGACCCCACCACTGGGGGCACAATAAAGCCACCCGGGAACCTGTCACCGTGCTCATGGTTACAGGGGTCACGGGGGAAACCTTCAATAGGTCCCCGGGACCCTGTTGGCGGTCAACCGGGTTATGTAGGATTCTTATACACTAAACCCCCAACGGCCGTTAAATCAGTACATAAGAAGGAGACCTGGGCTATCCGGTGGGATCTGCACCAAGATCTGTCAGTGTCTTGCCTTTGAGCCCGCCACCGGGGGGCACAATAAAGCCACCCGGGAAACTATCATCGTGCTCAAAGATACGGGGATTGCGGGGGAAACTTCCAATAGGCCCCCAGGATCCTGCGGGCGATCGACTGTGGAATGTGTCCCCCATGGCTGTTCACACAAAAGATGGGGGCTGCACCGTGTACCCCTCAGTGCAAGGCAAGGGCCTTTGAAGCCGCTGCCGGGGGCGCATTATACATATATAGCCCCCCGGGAATCTGTCACCATTGTCACAGTTAAGAGGGTGGCGGGGGACACGTTTAATATGTCCCCGGGATCCTGTGGGGGAATCTTACCCACTAAAACTCCCGTGGCTGTCACATCGGTACATGTGAGGGGTTTTCCGGTGGGATCTGCATCAGCTGTCCCTCAGTGCCTTGCCTTGCCTTTTAGTCCGCCGCCGGGGGCGGGTATATTATATCCCGCATATTTACCTACCTTGTAATAATACGGAATTAATGAAATTCTCTAGTACTTGATTGTTAACTATGTATCTCTTTCGGTTTAGTCAACGTAAGCTATGTAAGTTTATTTACTTAGATAAAACTTAAAACCTTCAATGAAAAATTATCTAACCGATGGTGAAAACCGCTGCGTGGTGCTATCGGATATAGACAGACTCGGATAGCGACTTTGTTTCACACTATGTAAAGATACGTAAAGATACTTTAACGTCGATAGTGAACAACACAAGCCAACCTATAGAAAAAACCCTGACTGACAGACAGACAATAATTCCAATAATTTTTTTTCTTTTATATCATACGTACAATACATGCATATTGTATTCCTACCGAAACAGACATTTTGGAAATATATTTTCATTATTTTATTTTTATTTTATTATATTTGGGAAACAAACAAATTATACCACTTATTACTAATATAAGATCCAATAGTACAAAAATCAATTAAGTTTCCACTAACTAAATCATAACATTAGAGAGAAGCTAACCACGTATGCATGATTTTAAATTAAATAAAAAAGAATTAAACATAAAAAATATAGTAGAGATAAAAAGTGCTGGAGTTAATATGAGTTAAATATTTAAAACATCGAATCTTAATATAAATAAAAAAATTAAAAGCAAAGTTTAAAAATACAAAAAAAAAATCCGCATACGGGTAGCGAACCCGGACTGTCCGCGCTTAGAGAATGCTTCCGTAATCACTTGGCTAAGGAACTCTTACTTTATTATTCGAATTAACGTATCTTATTGTTGTAATATATTTGTACCACCATCGGTTGTAATAATCCTCAATTTTTACCCTGTAAAGGGATAAATTATAAAAAATATGAAATACTAATTCAATTAATTTTCTTAACGAATGTCTGTGCAAAATTTCAAGTCAATAGGACCAAGTAATCGCGTTCTCCCATACAAACTTTGCCCCCCTGTTTGACCCCCTTAGAGGTTGAATTTCACAAAATCCCGTCTTAGTGAGCACCTACGTTTTTAAAGGAACCCCATGCAAAGTTTGAGACTCCTAGCACTTGTAGTTTCTGAGATTTCGTGATGAGTGGGTTTTTGTCTACTCTTTTATATAATAAGATAAAATAAATAAAATTAATCGTATTATAAGGTAATGATTATTTTGGTACAATTAGTACATTTGATTCTCTTCTGACCCAAAAAAAAAATGATATGCAATAATAGGTGGTAAGTCCCTTATGCACAGGACCATACCTAGTACAGCCCCCCTAGACAATGTAACATTCTACAATCGCTATCGCTAATAGAAAGTATAAAAATGTATGATAATGACATAAGTCATCGAAAAACCACGTGACAAATTGTAGGGAATTGACACCGTTAGCGAATGAATAAATAGATTCGCTATGAAGCGATTGCATCTTGTCTAGGCCCTCAGTTACCACCGTTGAGTCAGATATTTCGCCGCCAAGCAGCAGTATGTAAACATTGCTGTGTTCCGATACGAAGGGCACTGTATCTGGTGCGATTACTGGATACGAGACCTAATAACCAAATGCCTCGGGTGACGAGCGACAGTGCAGTTCAGCTGTCTATAGGCAGGCGGGTCGCTTACCATCATGCTAACAGGTTGTTTGTCTTGTCACTGGGGTGAATAATAATCATTAATTCTTGATCCCGAATGAAAGGTCCCCAGTGTCATAATGCGCTTTTTTATATTATGCCCCAAATAATTTTAATCCGAAAATTTCAGACTTTTCC
Organism: Furcula furcula; assembly: GCA_911728495.1. Classification (NCBI taxonomy): domain Eukaryota; kingdom Metazoa; phylum Arthropoda; class Insecta; order Lepidoptera; family Notodontidae; genus Furcula; species Furcula furcula. The sequence goes on from OU452253.1 coordinate 25,090,666, forward strand.
AAGTAATGCCCCCTAATCTTCCCGTCATGATGACAAAAGGAAATAAAAATTGCCAGTAACCAGACCGGGAAGATGCGATCGGAAGATTGTCGGCCCCAGGGACAGTTTGTTTTCCTCAATACCATTCCCTCAACAGACATACCAGTAGTGCTATTCTCTTAGCAATACAACTTGGAGCTCGACGCTGCGGCAGCGGCGAGTTGCGCTTTCTTACTCAATTTTGCTTACGCAGCACTGGCGCTACACGGTTTTAGGTGCAACTACTTAAAGTCGAATAGTTTGATAGTCAGTTCGACGGTGAGCCAATATGCGATGGGAATAATTATACAGACATTGACAATGTTAATCTCAACCTCGAATTTAAGGCAGGACGTTGAGCTCGCCGTCGAACACAGCCACGATAGGTTACGTTAGAGAATAACATAGCAAGCAGCTCATGGTTCGGTAATAGCTTCCATTAAAAACTTGTTCACACTTGTGGCACTTGTTTCATTCATCATTGAAACCGTAACAATAAAAAACTTATATATATTTTTTTTTCTGTCTTTTCTGTCTGACTAAACTGCCGTGCACTATATTCTAAGTAGTTTGCGTACTTGCTAACTGCAATTGGCAAGTTTCTCTTTCAACGTCTCGATGTCAAACTAATAAAAATATTGGCGGTCGTTTTTCACTCGTGCGCGCTGAAGGTCGAATGTTTTCTTCAACTAGTTTTCGACATAAAAAAAAATATATTTGCATTGGACTCCGAGAGTCTATGTTTAGTTTAGGTAAAGGCTGTGATGGATGGACATGGTTTGTAACTTGTTTGGACCATGGACCAGAATAGCATGATTCAGCAAAGGATATATAGGTACGATAAATCTCTTGAATTAGATAAAAATAATTTTTTTTTGCTAATTAGGTACCTACTAAGTTAAAAGCGTCTGAGCGTAAGCAGAACGACTTTACATAAAAACAGTTACATTGCAATAAACACGTACCCTGAAATATTATGCAATAAAAAACTTTGGTGACGGGTTATAAGCTTAGAGAATTAAGGTTATAAGTGATAAAACAATCTAAATCTATGGTTATCATTACCTATTTTGACTGTCTCATGAACGAAGATTCAAGCATCTTGAACACTTCTAGGACTACTTTGTCTCTAAAATTTAAAGTCTAAATATAATGTTCTCCAGGCCGGATCAGCGGCGGTCAATGTTATAAACAAGATTAGCTAACTACGCGGGAGATACATATATAGTGCACAAGTGCTTGCGTACACACAAGTGCAAGTGCAAGTTAGTAAGCAACAACTTTACAAAGTGGTTTCTTCTCACGGGATTTGAATCTGCAACCACCGGTTTTCAAAGCACGTGGCTTTCCACTACCCCTAAGTTACTAAAATATTACATTATGTAAGTATTTAAAAAAAACAACACTATGATAAAAACATATCCGAAGCAAATAAATATATAATTATTTCTTATCCACAACTGTATACTTACCATATTCACCAATTCTTGTAAGAACTTGATTCTAATTCATTGAACCTCCATATCCATTACTTACAGTAAAAACTGCAGTAAAAAGCCTTTTAAAGTTTTACGTGTCATATTAATTTGTAAGGTATTGTGGCTGGTAGCCTGATGAGTGCGCGATAATATCTTCATCTATTCATTATGAATCATGATTATAATATTAGGTATATTTGTTGTGATTCATAACAAATCTGATTAATTAACATAAGCGCATAACCAATGGTAAGGTTTTCTTACACGTTTATTTGCAATAAATACACTCTCATAGCAAACACCTATTAGATTGTCGAAACATGTTTCGCTAAGGTAGCTAAATGATTAAAATGTACTTATGTGTTTTATACAATAGATAGTCATTTATATTCACATTTAGGCAAATTGATATAAAAACACGACTTAGTTGGGTTTACTTAATAATTTTCGACTCAATTATCATTAGTGATATTAATTTTCGTTTTTTTTTTCATTCTACCGAGGTGGAAGCAAGCATGCATGGTAAGTAGTCGCCGCAGCCTATAGACGCTAGACACACCAGAATAATCACTAGCGCGTTGCCGACCCTTAAGACATTAAGTACATATTAAGTCTTTTGCGTCCAGCAATTTCACAAGCTACAGTGCCCTTCGCGCCGGAACACAGCAATGTTTAGAAACTGCTGTTTAGCGGCAGAATATCAGACACTGCAGTGACACCCTACCTACCAGCAGCCTACCTACCTACCTACCTGCAGTGACTACCTGGACGGTTCCTGGCACAAGGAACCTACCACCTAGTAAATAAATCAATAGTAATAGTACTTATTAATATATTTTTTAATTCAAATAAACCGCGATATATTCCGTAAGAGTAGTTTCAGTAGGTACCTAATTGTCATAATTAATTTCTCAGTTAGGATCGCACACTAGTGTCGTCATCATTATTTTTACAAAGTAAGTAAGTAGATTACAGTTAATTCAATTGATAATAATTAATTAACAGCGCGATGAATATGTATACAGGTGATAGAGTAACCATTTAAAAACTACTAAGTATTACATTTTTTTTACGTTTAGTCGACGATAATTAGGCATTGGAAGTGTGTCTCCAAATTTGGCAAAATGATTATTAAATGTTTATGTTTCATCTTTATAATCGGGTGAGTGGCTTATTTCCATACTAAGTTCTGTTATTTACCAGTATTTTAATCAAAATTACTGATAGAGATTATATTATTTTAGTTCCGTAATCGAAAGAAAAAACTAAATTTTTATCTATAATTCATCATTCATACGCGGCTACACATGGCTTAAAACTCCGTAATTTTCTTTAAATCCTACGAAGATTCAAGTGAACACCTATTTTGAGTTATAAGCTAAATACAACTTATTACAATAATCAGTATTATTATAGCGTTACTATGACACGAGGAAGAGACGACTATATAATACGTAGTATATAACTCTATCACTTTCTATCAAGAAGGTAAGATTGCTCGTATGCCCGGACGCCTGAAAGTTTTGGGCTAGAATATTGCGGAGAGCCACAATTTTTTTAGATACAGGACCATCATCATTATCACCAGCCGGAAGAAGTTCACTACTGAACATAGGCCTCCCCCTTGGAACGCCACAATGTACGACAATTGGCTTTTTGCATCCACCGGTTACCGTCGACGCCCACAATATCGTTGGTCCATCTAGTAGGAGGCCTACCTACGCTGCGTCTTCCGGTTCATGGTTACCACTCGAAAACCTTTCTTCCCCGAAAAAACGCCATCGTTGAGATTTATTCATAACCTGACAGACTAACACTTCTTTACCCTATACGTGTACATATAATACACTTTTATTTTAGCACCGTTTATGCAAAAAGCGATGATATCCTCGTGAAAATAGAGCAAGGGTGGCTCTTGGGCGAATATCTGCGAGGTATCCTGGGCGATTACTACTACAGCTTCAAAGGTATACGGTATGCCAAGCCACCAGTCGGACCGCTAAGGTTTAAGGTGGGTTATATTTAATTATTTCCATAATATATTGTATACGTATTATAATTCAATTGCATCCAATGAAGAATAACTTCGTGAGAAGAACACTCAGGTATTTCGATACGAAACGTACTGCGATTCCATGTAAACTTATTAACAATACAAGAAAAATATACTCTTTGCCAGAGGTGTCGCTGCTGCAGCAAAAGGCATGAATATTGATGATCCTTCAGCTGCTAGCACAGCAACTCGAGCAGAGTACTGACTAACTTATTAACCAAGAATAAAACAACACTCAAAAGTTACCTGGTTAAAATCTTCTGTAAGGTCTCCATCTCATGATGCTTCACTAGTCGCGTTGCTCCAATTTTACATTCCAATTTTACCTTAAGTACCTCTTTTTAAGATCCTCATCTTTTTCCAAAAAAGAAAGTTAAATTAAAATCTATATCTATAAAAATCAATGCCACATTTCGTTGTAAGTTCGTAACTCAAGAACGGGCTCACCTATCCAAACCAAATATTTAGGCTTTGTTCGGACTATTTAGTAGATGGTTTATGTGAAATTTGAACAAAACCGGTAGAGCGGTTCTTCGTTTATCACATTTTTTGTAACAAATTAATTCAATAAATGGCGGATCATTTTGTAAATGGGGTTTTTGTTATTTTTTGTTCAAATGCAATGTAATGTATATAAACACACATTATATACATTACATTGTACAGTGTACTTTTCTCAGTTTTTTAGCGAGCCGTCGGTGTTTCATTTTGTTTACAGGCTTTATTTGAATTAAATTGTCAAAAGCATTTACACAAGCGGTAAGTTTTGAACTGTTGAAGTGAATAACATGTATGCATGTGTGTTTCTTTATTTGAAAAAACATATTGTGTACCACTATTAATGTAGAAATTTGTTTTTAATTTGATTTATTCTTTTTTAATTGAAGGAAAAATGCCATTTTTTGTTTGAATAAATGAATTTGATGTTCCCATTAAATGTTTTTAATATTTCACTTTATACGTAGCGAAGCACGTACCGGGCCGCTAGTACTATATATATGTCGACAGATGACCATCACCCCCTGTATCATGGAACAGCAGATACCTGGCCCGGGGTTTGATACCAGGTTCCCCAACAACAAACGATCACAATACAATCGTTTCACATTCGTAACAATCATTTACTATAGAGGCAACAGGAGAAATGCTTTACGCATCCAGGGACGGAGACTATTTTTCATCCAATATGGCGACCGCGCCGGCTGGCTCCTGTTTTCCGCTAGCACGCGCCAGTGACGCCACCTGACGTCCACTCGCGGTACTTGCCTCCAAGCACGCCAATACTCTTGGTTATTCCATATCCCGACATATATAGATGTTTTAACAGTAACAAAGTAAAAAGTTTATGAACAAATAATCAATACGAAACGTAAAATCTCTAACGAAGTCGTTCTTGTTTCACAGGATCCACAAATAGCAGAAGCATGGGTTGGTGTGAGGAATGCAACCGAACATGGAGCCATCTGTTCCCAAGTGGGCGCGTTATCTAATCAAAACATCAGCGAAGACTGTTTGTTTCTTAACGTTTACAGTCCAGATATAACAACAGACACTTTATTCCCAGTAATTGTCTTTATCCACGGAGGTCTTTACAAATCTGGATCTGGAAACGTTGATAGCTACGGACCAGATTTTCTGGTGCGTAAAAGTATTGTAGTTGTGACAATAAACTACAGATTGGGTTCCCTTGGTTTCCTTAGTTTAGGTACCAAATGTGTTCCCGGTAATGCAGGATTGAAAGACCAAAATTTAGCTCTGAAATGGGTGCAGAAGAATATTAAAAAGTTCGGTGGTGATCCCGATAATGTTACTTTAATGGGTCAGAGTGCCGGAGCCGCCTCAGTTACTCTACATATTTTATCACCGATGTCAAAAGGACTATTCCGGAGAGCTGCGTGCTTAAGCGGAGTAGCCTTTGCTGATTTTAGTATTGCTCGTTATCCTAAGCGAAGAGCTTTTGCGCTTGCAAAATCTTTGGGCTTTGATACTCAGGACACCACTGAATTGCTGACCTTTCTTCAGAGTGTGCCACATGAAAAGTTAATAAACACCACATCTAACGTACTTGCTGCTGAGGAAATAACAACATACGACATCAAACTTATACCGTTCGCACCCGTCCAGGAATTAGATGTCGGTCAAGAAAACAACTTCTTACCAGTCGACCCATATAACTCGTTGACTTGTGATAACGTCGACATAGACGTCTACATGGGTTATACCGAACAAGAAATGATAACATATATTTCATATTTGCAATCGCACTATATTAACAATTATAACAAATATCCAGAATTGTTTGTTCCTAGCAAAATATCCTACAAATCTACTCCCGATTTAGTTCTGAAGAAATCGAGTGAAATAATTGATTATTATTTTGGTAGCAAAAATATCAGTTCAGCGAATATACAAGAGTTTGTTAGTTTCACGAATAACTACACGTTTGTATACGACATTCACAGATTCGCGAGGAAATTAAGTCGACGTAGTAACGTTTACTTTTATAAGTTCACAATCCTGTCGAACAGAAACTTTCACGCTCGGCAGGGAATCCCATTCAATATATCAGGACCCGGACATTTAGATGACTTACTTTATTATTTTGATGCAAAGGCACTCAACATGACGCTGAAGAAGGACAGCATTGAGTATGAATTGGTGAAGAGGTGCACCACCCTGCTTTCAAACTTCGCAAAGTACGGGTAAGAAATTCATAACCTATGTTTATATTACTACTAAATCTAATTTATAAAAATCTCGTGTTACGGTGTTTGTGGTCGCACTCCTCCAAAACGGGTGGACCGTTTTTTGTTTTTTTTATGTTTTTTATGGTTTCATTTTTTAATCATAATTCATAGATATGATGTTTTTTTACAAATCATAAATCTATACTTATAATAAAACTGTAACAGGTCCAATTCTGTACATTGAAGATATTTTGAATATTATATTTGGAGGGCATTCTATAACCGACACTGAGGCCGAAAATGTAATTTTTTTAATTTTTGTCTGTCTGTCTGTCTGTCTGTCTGTCTGTATCACGGCTGAGCATCACGCCGAAACTACTGAATGGATTCAAATGAAACTTGGCATGATTTGAGATCTTACTACGAGGTAGGACATAGGATACTTTTTATCCCGTAATCTAGCACGGTTCTTTTGGGAGAGGGCATTAAAGTCAAAACGGGTACTTGGTTATACGCTTGGCCCGATTTTATCAATTTTTCTTTATAATATAATAAATATTAGTAAGGGACCACTCATAGAGAGTTGTTATCAAGGTTTTGTAATCGATCTGGTTAAGCAACGTTAGGTAAGGTCATTAAATAGATGGGTGACCGCTTAACGCCATTTGAACTAAACGGGTCCGTGCTTCGGAGAACAAGTAAAAAGTGGGTCCCAGTTTTTAACCGACTATAAAAAATGAGGTTATGTATGTAGTTGTCTGTTATTCAAAGTTTAGTTAACGTAAAAATAGCGCAGGCGGAGCTGCGTGGGTCAGCTAGTCAATAATAAAAAGCACGATTTTTTTCTCTAAAAGAACCCACAGGAAGTTTTATTATTCGCCACATTTTGTAATTTAAGCATATGCATAGGACACATTAAAAAGTTTCAGTACTTAAATCCAATTGCTACTTTGCTTTGCCAATACTAACACCGTAACAGTTATAATGTTTTTTTTTTAGCCTGAAAGTATGTCCCACTGCTGGGCAAAGGCCTCTCCGTCACTCTTCCATACATCCCAATCCACTGCCACCTCTGTCCAAGTACTGTCCGAAAATTGGTCTAATTCATCCCGCCATCTTCTCTTTGGTCTGCCCCTACTTCTGCGGCCATCAGGTGGTGTCCATTTCGTGACAGTACTTGGCCATAGGTGTGTCCCTATACATATCGCTTGCCCTGCCCATTCCCACTTCAACTTTGCAGATTTCACACCTAATTACATCAACTACATGAGTAATGGGGCGCAGTGTGGTATTTCTAACCCAGTCTATCAACTTTACACCAAGTATAGTGCGCTCCAATTCCCTTTGGCAAATCTCTATAATTGGATATATTATTTTTATTTTCAGTAATCCAACGCCAGATACTTCACTAGGGATAACTTGGCCACTGTATGATGAAGATTGTCGGAGTTACTTGGAGCTTGGAAACACCCTATCCGTGAAAACGAATGCTGACGAGGTGGACGTGCAATTCTGGGAGGGAATATTTAAGAGCTCTAACATCCCGTGGTGATCCAGAGCAGCATAAATAAATAAAAAATACTTTTAAAACTTGTTCTTCTACCTATCTGTTTGAGAACAAAGTATACTTTTTTAAAACTGTTTTTTTAATAATATCCTGGGAATCCACACACAGTCATCTGATCCCAGACTAGGCAGAACCTGTACTGCGGTAACCAGTCAATATAATAAAATTTTACGTTCTTATAATCTTTTTTCTTCGATTTATGAAACAATTTAAGGCAAATACACACATCAAAAGTGTCTAGGGATCAAGCATTTTTGGGCAAAAAAATGGGCAGAAGAACAATGGCGTTTCGTGTGCTTTTCTGATGAGTCTCGTTTTGGTATGAGACCGGATACAAGACGTATACGACACTGGAGAACCCCTGGACGCCAACAGCGATTAAAATCCTGCCAGGAAGTCCATCCTTATAGTGGTGGAACCATCATGGTATGGGCGGGTATTTGGATCGGCGGAAGAACTGAGTTGATTTGGATCAGAGGCAACCTCAACGCTCAAATTTATGCTGAGACGATTGTATCAGACGTCATCGTTCCTCTACAAGTGCAAATCGGTCCCTTATTTTAGTTAATGCATGATAATGCACGACCGCACACCGCAAGAGTTGTAAGACAGACTCTCGCCGCAGCTAACATCAATGTCCTGCCCTGGCCTGCTCAGTCGCCAGACTTGAACCCGATTGAGCATGCATGGGATATGCTACAGAGAAGAGCTCTGCCGAATATGGAGGGTATCCAGTCGCAATAAGACCTTTTTTTGTTGTTGCAACGAACATGGGCGGCCATTCCACAGCGTGATTTGGATGAACTCATTTTGAGCATGCCAAACCGATGTTCTTGTGTTGTTAGTGTTCGCGGTAGAAACACGGATTATTAATTGTTTAAGTTACCCAATAACATTTTAAAGAAAACTGTTATTTCAGTCTTTTTTTCGAACTTTTGTGTTAGTGGTTCAAATGTCAAAAATCCCTTTATTAGGAAAATGGCAAATTTCTTTATTAATGCAAAGGTGACTTGGTTTATCGTTACTGTGACAAACGAAAACACTTTATTTGATGAATCCTTAAAGAAAATTTTAATTAATATCAATCAGGAGAAAAGTTATTGCAAAAATATATGTTGATCCCTAGACACTTTTGATGTGTGTAATAATGGATAATAAAAAAAGATCCGTCCAAAGAAATGTGTAAATATTTATATGACACTGAGCTGTCAAATTTACTGGACTTAAGCGACTAACAAGATGTTGCTTAAAATAATTAATCCTTTAATACTGAACTATTCTATTCTATTCTATTCTTGATGGCTATAAATTTGGGCCCGGTATTCCCGGAACGCACTTCGACCCAGTTGGATCCATTGTGCATGCCCTAGCCCTTACTCTGTTGCTGGCGTATCGAAGAGCTCCCTCAGGTACGCAAGGATCGCGCCAGCTTGGAGCTGTACATAATCATTTGGTGTAGTATAGGCTACTCCCAAATGATGCAACCTACGTCTCGCAAGAACGTCGCAGCCACACAATCTGCAAATGTCACTAGTACTTAGCCTCATTCTGTGTAGAGGCTTGTTGGTGCCAAAATGTCCCGTAAGTGCACCCATCAGGTGCCTTATTTGTGATCTGTTTAGGTTTAATAATTTGACCCCACAGTCCACCCTTCCGCTAGAGAACGCTTTGGAGTGGTTAAGGCCTGACGCTGCCCTCCATTCCTTCATGTGTTCGTTTCTAGCATGTGCATACAATGCTTGGTGATATGTTCCATACGGAATCCCCACAAATGGTTCAGGGCCAACCAAATGTCTCTGTGAGCCGGCCCTCGCTAATCTATCTGCCTTCTCATTGCCCTCGACGCCTTCATGTCCAGGAATAATAAAATAAAAATACTCAACTAAATCAAATCATAAATAAAATATTAAAGGTAAAGCCCCTTCTACCTACAACATTTTAAAGATGAAATCACATTGTTGCCGCTGGTAAAACAACATGAAATATATATAAAAGGACTTTATTTTCCATAGGTTAAATTTAAATTACAACTTGATACATGACTTGCTTCTTGTCGTGATAATTGTGGAATGCTGACACAAAGAGTATATTAGTTACTTAATATAGACTATAACAGTATAAAAATATGTAATGATTGTACTCTATGTTTGGAAACAAACATGCTGGGCAGGCGGAAAACAAATTTTATCTAAGTACAATGTTGCCTGAATCTAAATGTTGCTACAATATTGAGCTTATTTTAAACTGAAATTACCTTTAATAAGAATAAATATCAAACATTTGAATGTGAAAAAACTTATAACAATAAAGCATTCCATAGATACATAGTAAGTTATCTTATGGTATATACATATATTACTAACCATCCTGAACATATTTTGTATTTATTTTTAACAAATATTATATTATTATGTTTAGTATCAAATATAACAAGACACCCTTGCTTAGTAAAAAAAACAAAACTGTATTCTTAAGTATATGAAATTATATAACAAAAATAAACTATTTCTCCTTTCTCTAATCAAAACAAAATATTACCTTTATCTTAAATCAACTTAATGAAACAAAACAAAAAAAAACACTCTCTAATCAACTTAATTATTGAACTAAAAAATACCTTTCTCTCTTAAATCAACTTAATTAAATAACCAAAACAAAATATCTATTTTTTTTCTTTTAAATCAAGTTAATTAAATATAGTAGACAAATATCTCTTATATCTTAGATTAATTAAACGAAACACTTATACTTAAATATTGGAATCATATCCTGTTGACCCTATATTCCTGCAATAATGAAGTACAATACAAGTATTGAACAACACTGTAAACAAATTACACTGAACTCACTCATCTTCCTATACCCTTCCTCCTATCCTGTATGTAGGTATGTGTGAGTACTAATAATAATACATAATATGTAAATAAATAATGTATAGTTAAATATATTTTGACTACTCAAATTTGTAATATATTATGAATATAATAACTACATAAATAAATATAATGCCAAATAGTATAAGTAAATATACATATAATTACTCTACAGGAAGTAAACAAATTTTATGTATACTGGTTCTCATGATAAACCCATTGCCTTTCTTTATATCCACTGCCCTGACCTTACAATCTTTACCAGGATAAATTTTAACTACTCGTGCCATTGGCCATTTTAGAGGGGATATATTATTTTCTCTTACTATAACAAGTGATCCCTCCTTTATATTTAATTGCTGTTTATGCCACTTAGGTCTGTTCTGCAATGCAACTAAATATTGCTTATGCCATTGTTTCCAGAAACACTGAACCATTTTAGTACATTTTTTCCAATAAGACAAACGATTGATAGGTATGTCTGTTAAATCAGGCTCAGGAAATGATGACAATGGTTTTCCTGTTAAAAAATGACCTGGAGTCAAATAGGAATAATCTGATGTGTCAGAGGTTGTCAAGGCAGTCAGAGGTCTTGAATTCAAAACTCCTTCTATTTGAATCAATACTGAATTAAATTCCTGGTATGTCAAAACAGTATCTCCGACTACTCTTTTTATATGATATTTAACGCTTTTTATCCCTGCTTCCCAAAGACCCCCAAATACTGGTGAGTAGCTAGGTATGAATTTAAATTGAATTCCTAATTCAGCAGTAAATGAATGTATTTTATCTTGATGAGTTTTATTAGACTGTAATTTATATAATTCTTTTAAAACATTGTTAGCTCCTCTAAAGTTACTGGCATTATCACAATGTATTTCACTAGGTCTGTTGCGACGTGAGATGAATCTTTTTAAACAGTTTAGAAACCTTCTGTAGTTAAATCTGTAACTAATTCAATGTGAACTGCCTTGGTTGAAAAGCAAACAAATAATACAATATATGATTTTAAAATAAGAGGATTCCTTATACGGTGTACCTTTATAGAAAATGGACCCCCATAATCTATCCCCACTCTTTCAAATGCTCTGGTTGGAGTTACTCTGCCAGCAGGTAATGAACCCATAAGTTGCTCAGAAGCTTTCATCTTAAGCTTAAAACAAATAATACATTTATGTATTACACTACTAACTTCTCTCCTACCATTGATTATATGAAATCTTTGATTTAAATTTGACAAGACTAACTTCTGTCCTGCATGTAATAATAACTTATGCTCTCTCTCAATAATAGCTCTAGTCACTGATGAATTCTTTGGCAATATGATAGGATGCATCTGTTCATAGGACAGATTAGAGTTCTGCAGCCTACCACCAACACGCAGCAAACCCAAGCCATCAAGAAAGGGATTCAAATTAATCATGTTAGATTTAATATCTGTTTTAGACATTAAACATTTAATTTCCTGTATGAAATGAACATGTTGTTCATTTTTTATAATCATTTTTAAAGAATAATCTAACTCTGTGACACTCAAATAGGAATGTTTTACCCTTTCATGAGAGGCCTTTTTACAATTATTTATAAATCGACATACATATGCTATTATTCTCTGAAGTTTACCAATATCAGAATATTTTTCAAAAATAGTTAATTCTTGTTTGTTACATACTACTGCACTGACTTTAGTTTCAGGAATATTTTCTAATAATTGGTAATTAGTGGTATGCTCATAATTTATGGTATGCATACTCTGTGGACCATGCCACCACATCTCATTGGCCTGTAGCAAGTGAGGTTCCACCCCTCTGGACAAAAGATCAGCAGGATTGTCACTAGTATTTATATAGTGCCAAGAAAGGTTTTTACTAATCTCTAAAATTCTTAAGACCCTATTTGCTACATATCTATTTAGCTTAATAGGTGCTGTTTTTAACCAAGAAAGCACTATAGTAGAATCTACATATAAATAGGTATTAAAGGCTAAATGTTTTTTAAGGTTTTCTGCTACTTTGCTTGCCAAAGTGGCCAATAACAAGGCACCATTAAGTTCAAGGCGCGGTACTGTTAATTTCTTAATTGGATTAATGCGAGACTTGGAACACAGTAACTGAACCTTTACATTTCCATGATTATCTATGGTTCTTATATACAAACAGCAGCCATAAGCTAGATTGGAAGCATCTGAGAAACCAATCAATTCAATTGACTTAACCATATGTGTTTCAATGTTTCTTTTTACTTGGATATCTGACATATGTTTTATATTATCGACAAAATTACTGAACTGTTTATTTAATTGCTCAGGTAACGGTTCCTCCCAACTGATATTTGACAACCAAGCTAATTGCATTAGAATTTTCGCACTGACCAAAATAGGTCCTATTAATCCTAGTGGATCAAATATCTTACTTATAAAACTTAACAAGTCTCTCTTTGTGTATGATAAAGACACTTTATGCTCTGGACATCTAACAACAAATATGTCATCTTTAACATTAAATGAAATACCTAAAGTTTTTACAGTAGCATTTTTACAAATATCAATTTCATTTAAATTCTGCAGTTCCACAGGAATGTCCTGTAATAAAGTGGTTTCATTTGAACACCATTTGTGAAGCTTAAAGTTACCTAAGTCCAAAAGCTCTATTAGTTGTTTTTTAAGTGACATGAGCTCTGATATACTATTAGCACCTACAGTCACATCATCCACATATGTATTGTTAAGCAAAGCTTGAGAAGCTAGTGGATATTGATCTTTATACCTATGAGCAAGCTCATATAAACACCTTGTAGCTAAGTGTGTGGAACTTTTTAGGCCATAAGTCACTGTTTGTAATTGTATACATTGTATACTATCCTCTGGCTTATTTCTCCACAAAATGTTTTGAAATTGACAATGTGATGGATTTAGCATTATAGCTCTAAACATTTTTTGTATATCAGCAATAAGCACATACTTATAAATTCTAAACAAAATTAGTATGCTGAATAAATCATTCTGCATTATGGCCCCATTAAGCAATACATCATTTAGGGAGACCTTATTTTTGCTCTTCATTGAGCCATCAAAAACTACACGTAACCTTGTACTTTTATTGGCCTCATTTATCACACAATGGTGAGGTAAAAAGTAATATGAACCCTGAGTTAGGTCATAACTTGAGATATCTTTAAGTTGTGCGTGGCCCAATGAAATATATTCTAAAATGAATTTTTTGTAGGACTCAAACAAGGAAGAATCTCTTTTAAATCTTTTTTCTAAATTTAAGAATCGCTGAAGTGCACAAGAGAATGAGTCACCTAGCTCCAGTTTTGATAACTCTTGCTTAAATGGTAAATCTACAGTGAACTGATTATTTTTAAGAATTACAGTGTGTTGGAAAATCTCTTCTGCAAGTTGTTGCTCAGAACCTGTCTCAGAGTACACCTCGGGTACCCGTTCACATTCCCAAAACAATTCAATATTTTTATTTAGCTCTTCGGTGCAATTAATACAATCAGCCTTAATAGCATGAGTATCAAGGCTCACATGACCAGAAAAGCTAGCAGTGTCAGCCCTAGAAGCTGATGAGCAACTGGCAACCCCAACCACAACATATCCAAAGCGAGTATTTTGTAAACATAAGTTATCTGTTGCTGAAAGTGGTATTTGTTCACGCAATAACAATTTAAAAAATATATTACAGCCAAATAACAGGCTTACTTTTTGAGATTTATAGAAATCTTTGTCGGCTAACCTAACATAAGAAGGTATATTCAGACCGCTTAAATCCACATTAAATTGTGGCAAATTGCAAGTTATATTATCAACTATGCAACAGGTAACAACACCTTTAAAACTATCATCTAATGAAGATATACTAAAATTTGTATTATGTGTTACCTTCTGACTGCCATTGCCCACACCCTGTATAATAGTATTAACAGGATATAAATCACAATTAATTTGGTCAGCTAAATCTTTTAAAATAAATGACACCTGACTACCAGAGTCTAATAAGGCACGGACACAAATAGTTGATCCATCCTTTTTAAATAATTTTACTGTAATAGTAGGCAGTAAAACATTGTCACCATTTCGTGCACATAAAACAACAGAATCATTGGTCTATTCAACAACTTCTGTAACTGCATTTGATACATGGGTATCTGATGATATAGCATCATGCAGTAAGCTGTTATGCTTAGCTTTACATGTCCTACACTTAAATTGAAGTGTACACTTGCCTTGGTGTGCATTTAAACAAAGGCTGCATAATTTATGCTGTTTGACAAACTTAAGTCGTTCAGAAACATTTGCAAGTTTAAACCGCGGGCATAAGTATAATTTGTTACATGATTTCATGCAAAACTTACATTGAGAGGTAGAAGATGAGTGAGTTACAGCTAAACACTTCACATTACTTCTGGTATACTTCCCTTGAAGATCGGCATTGGCTGATTCAAGAGCAGCTGCCCGTTGATCTATAAATTTTAAAAGTGCATTAAAAGTCGGCACCTGACCTTGAGTTTCAACATAGAAACCCTTAATTGTGTAGGTATCCAGTTTCCTCTGTAATATGGTCATCAGGATATGATCCCAATGTTCTATAGGAACATCAAGATTTTTTAATGCACTGGTGTGCTGCCTCAATTGTGCGACTAATTGCCTTAAAGCTACCGCAGAACATTTATTTATTGGGCTTAAATCTAATAGCGCAGATATGTGATAGTTAATGATTTTAGGCTTATCATCATATCTTTGTTTAAGCAGCTTTAGAGCTTCGTCATAATTTTCGGAGGTGAGGCTAAGATGAACAATTATAGACAATGCCTCACCTTCCACCAATGACTTTAAATAATAAAATTTTTCACAGTTAGTTAGGGATACATTATTGTGTACAATACTGGAAAACATTTCTATGAAATTATAATAATCGGCTACCTGTCCACAGAATTTAGGTATAGCTATCTTCGGCAGTCCTCTAAATCCCTTTGACGGCTCCTCGCTTATAGCAGGCAAGGCGTGTTTCGCCGCAACAATGGAAGTCTTTTCCCGAATTATGCTGTTTAGACTAGCCAGTGAAACCATGTACTTTTCTTCGACATCGTCGTAGTTTTCGGTGTCCGATTTTTCCAGAAGTTGAATGTCAATATTATACTCTTCGTAATTTCGGAAGCATTCCGATAATCTCTCCTTTTTTACTATTAGAGAATCCGCGGTGGCCGTCCCAATAGCGACCTTATCTTGTAAAAGGTTAAAAATTTTGGTGATGGTGGACTTTGCCTGTCCACGCATCGCGACCAGCCGCGATACTTCCTTTGAGTTAGACATGTTGCAACAATTGTACCAACAAACTGGAATTTAATTCTGATAAGCTTGCACACCTTTTTCGTTATAATTTAACTTGGTTTTTACTTTAATCCTGAGCGCACGCACATGTGCACAGCATGGTTCAAGAAACTCGACGCAAAATGGCGGACGGCAGACTGAGAATGTAACCAACGACTTACGTTTCTGCGGGCGGGCGCACATCGACCCATTGATATTTCTGTAGGCAGCACAGCAGTTATTATTTATTCCATTGAAGGACCATCATGTTGCCGCTGGTAAAACAACATGAAATATATATAAAAGGACTTTATTTTCCATAGGTTAAATTTAAATTACAACTTGATACATGACTTGCTTCTTGTCGTGATAATTGTGGAATGCTGACACAAAGAGTATATTAGTTACTTAATATAGACTATAACAGTATAAAAATATGTAATGATTGTACTCTATGTTTGGAAACAAACACACATCACATGGTCATTTGCAATACAGAGGTACCTTTAAAAAAAAAAACTTGTATCAGTCGCGTGTCCTAGTTGACTTTAACAATATTAAGAACTAGCTGACCCACGCAGCTCCGCATGCGCTATTTTTACGTTAACTAAACTTTTAATAACAGACATTCGCATCGAATACATAACCTCCTTTATTATAGTCGGTTAAAAACTGGGACCCACTTTTTACTTGCACTCCGAAGCACGCACCCGTTTAGTTCAAATGGCGTTAAACGGTCACCCATCTATTTAATGACCTTACCTAACGTTGCTTAACCAGATCGATTACAAAACCTTGATAACAACTCTCTATAAATGTTCCCTTACTAATATTTATTATAATTATGAAGAAAAATTGATAAAATCGGACCAAGCGTATAACCAAGTACCCATTTTGACTTTAATCCCATCTCCCAAAAGAACCGTGCTAGATTACGGGATAAAAAGTATCCTATGTCCTACCTCGTAGTAAGATCTCAAATCATGCCAAGTTTCATTTGAATCCAGTCAGTAGTTTCGGCGTGATGCGCAGCCGTGATACAGACAGACAGACAGACAGACAGACAGACAGACAGACAAAAATTAAAAAAAATACATTTTAGGCCTCAGTATCGGTTCTAGAATGCCCTACAAATATAATTTTCATACTATCTTCAATGTACAGAATTGGACCTGTTACAGTTTTATTATAAGTATAGATTATGAAGTGATTTAAAGTAAGAGTGAGTCATATTAATTCTGCAAGTGTGATAGATACGGCCAGTTAAGTTAACACCCTCCTACCTGGCTCCTCTCATAAAATACCATCTTTATTTGTAGCTAATCCTACAAATAAAGATGATACCTTAAGAGAATAGTGAATAATTTTATTTACACATATATTTAAAACTATTTACTAAAAGAAAAAAGAAAAATATATATCGAAAATAATAATAATATTTACAATGTAAAAGTTTGTGCCAAATCACCGTCACTTGGCAAGGATCCAAGACGGCTGGCAGCATTGCCCCGCTGGATGGCAATACCTATTCTTTGCGCCAGATATGTGCCAGCCCTCTGGTCTCCTGTTGCCTCTATCTCTATAGTGAATTGATATTTTTTTTACTAAACCTATTGTCAAGACAAGCAACACGTTGGCCTGGTAGATAAAGTAGATTAGTTATTAATTATCTTTCTACCGCACTCACACACGCCAATTAACTTTCATTTTAATTAAGTTATTATTTAAAATCTATGTATTTCTAATGTCGGAGCCGTTTATGATTATTTTCGATGATTGAATACGAGATAATTGATATCTCTACTCACCATCCCTACCCCCGGGGGGCTACAATGCGCCCCAAGCGGCGGGCTCAAAGACAAGGCACTGAGGGTAGATCCCACCGGTGAGCCCACTGGCGGTACCAGCCCTTGTTTTTTTCCCACTGCTGGGCATGAGCCTCCCTTCAAGATGAAGGGGCTTAGGCCATAGTCCACCACGCTGGCCAAGTGCGGGTTGGCGGATTTCACACGTAATTCGAAAGCTAGTTAGGCTTTCTCAGACATGTAGGTTTCCTCACCATGGTTTCCTTCACCGAAAGCTAGTAACAATCGCATAAAGACGATTCACACATGATTAATTAAAGAAGTCAGAGGTGCAAGCCGGGGTTCGAATCTGAGCACCTTGTTCCTAGCCAAGCACTCGCCCACTGAGCAGTTACTGCCACTGTCTGCCACCCCTCATGAAAATAAAATAAATTGTCGTTATAGACATATTATCCAACGGAGACATTGTTTCAATACAAGGTATGTAGTTTGTTAATTAACAGTGATGCTAGCATACACTTCAATTACATTAAAATCCGTCTGTCTGCTATGTAACAAATTTTATAAGATGATTACGTATCTCACTGTTGCAGGATATTACAACATTTCTTCTACTGATAACCTAGAGACTCTTGCTTTGTATTCAAAGAGTGTGGGATGGTACATAACGTAAGCGGCGTTTCCTAGTTCTTCTTACAATATGTCCGAAAGTGTGCAATGAAGGCGGCTGGCTTACACGGTTGTTTATGTTTTGTTCAATTGATTATGTAATAAGAGCCACACCACACGACTATTTTAGCATTAGCGATCAGCGAGTTAGTCGCTTTTCGGAAGCTTATTAAGCGACCTACCTCTGAACCCACACACTATTATTTAGCTACAAATCAATATAGTCATCTATACTTATAATAAAACTGTAACAGGTCCAATTCTGTACATTGAAGATATTTTGAAAATCATGTTTGGAGCGCATTCTGTTACCGATACTAAAGCCAAAAATGTATTTCTTTTTATTTTTGTCTGTCTGTCTGTCTGTATCTCGGCTGAGCATCACGCCGAAACTACTGGATGGATTGAAACGAAACTTGGCATGATTTGAGTTAATACTCCGACGTAGGACATAGGATACTTTTTATCCCGACATTCGGCATGGTTCCTTTGGGAGAGGAGACTAAAGTCAAAATGTGTACTTGGTTATACGCTTGCTCCGATTTTAACAAATTTTCATTATAATTATAATAAATATTTGTAAGGAAACACTCATAGACAGTTGTTAACAATGTTTGTAAATCGATCAGATTAAGCAACGTTAGGTAAGGTCAATAAATAGATGGGTGACCGTTTAACGCCAGTTGAACTAAACGTCTCCGTGCTTCGGAGGGCAAGTACAAAGTGGGTCCAAGTTTTTAACCGACTTTAAAAAAGGAGGTTTTGTATTCTATGCGAATGTATATTATTGAAAGTTTACTTAACGTAAACACAGCGCGGGCGGAGCTGCGTGGGTCAGCTAGTTAAATTATAAATGTGAATACAAATATACTTAGCCAGTCAGCAACACACGATGGAGTATCGATATATACATCGATACAGACGCTAAAGCCCACGATTGGATACAACCATATCGTATCGATGCAGCACAAAAATAGACCGGCTTTAGCGAGCAACTTGTTACAAGTGGAATAAGTCAACAGAAACGTGCGGACTTTCTAAGTCGATTTTTTTAAGTACATTTATAATATACTTAACTATACTTGCTTAGATATTGCAAATCTCACTATTATAAAATTACGGATAGTGACTACAGTTTATTTTCATACTTATTTTGTTTTACTGAAGAATTTTATATACTTAGTTGTAAACATTAATGACTGATTTTGTATAAAAAAATTCCAAAGGATGCTCTATGCTATATATTTTTATTATAAGTATTTCAGACACAAAATCGCTGTTCGCCGATGCTACAACTAGCATGTGTGAGGTGACCCTAAAAATTTTCTCATCTACTTGACACACTTAGTGATAGTGAGTCAATACTCCCCTTTTGTATTCACCGCAGCTCTATTAGCGTGGTGCGCCCACGCACTACCGGTAATCGACTACTGATAATGACGATGTGGCGCCCCTGATTTATCACTAAATAGTACAAAATAAAGTTAAACTTTTCTGCATTTGCTTGTTTGCTTACTTGTTTTAAACTACACAATGGATTTTGATGCGATTTTCACTATTGAAAATAATCGCTAACTGTGAAAGACGTTATAATAAGAGCCAGATCTGATCTAGCATTATTTAGATAATTATGTCCGTATGTATGGTTATTTTAGCATACTCGTGGGGTGTCCGGGTAAGAATAGCACCCTCCCATCTCCTCCCGTTGGGTGTTCGTAAAAGGCGACTAAGAGAAAACAAGAAGACGGGCCGCAGCGTCTTTCTATTGGATTACCTACCACCTATACTGCGATCCTCAAGACGGCTGCCAAGCGTGGGGATAATGGCAACCCCTCCCTTCTAAGGGAGAGGCCATTGTTCAGCATTGGACGTGTATTAGCTGTTGTTGAAGATGATGAAGCATATTATGGTTTAATTTATAGTTCATTATTACCATGCCCAGTGTAAGGGAACAACCAACGGGAAGTTTTTACTTCGAACGATGTCATTTCAAGTGAGTCAAGAAAATTTCCATAATAAACTTACTTTACTTGGTGGTAGGTTCCTTGTGCAAGGTACCGTCCAGTTAGGTACCACCGCAGTGTCAGATATTCTGCCGCCAAGCAGCAGTGCGTAAGTATTGCTGTGTTCCGGTGTGAAGGGTACTGCAGCTGGTGAAATTACAGGACACAAAGACTTAATATCTAATGTCTTAAAGGTCGGCAACGCGCTAGTGAGTCTTCTGGTATTGCTAGCGTCTATAGGCTGCGGTGACTGCTTACCATCAGGCGGGCCGCATGCTTGCTTGCCATCTTGGTAGTATTAAAAAAAACCGGTCTTCTTGTATAGTTGGTTATTATTTACATTGATAGCTCTGTAGTTACTGAAGGCATAAGTTTTAAAAAAAAAAATTTCTAGAGGATAATAATATAATGTTAACTATTATGTACAGGTATAATTATCAACCAATATATTATTACGCAACACTGTCACTAAATTGTGCAACCGAAAACACAAAAATAAATGTACTTGTCTATTGTTCGCGATGCGTTTATCACTAGTAATTGTCTAAATGGATATTTTGTAAGCATTAAATGGTTATTTGGCAAGTGTTGAGCAAGTGAGCATCGTTTAGAACGTCTCAGATTATAATATTGGGCTAATACGATGTCTTGATTTGTGTACCTGTATTAAAGGCAATCGTTTGTGACATAATGAATGATTCTGATGATGTCTAGACTTATCGTTCTTCGTGGTGGGTTTTGGGTTTAGAAGTCAATGCCAACACACAAAGGCTACACATGTTAAATAAACGTTTTCATAGCTAACGTTGGGACAGATTTCCTTCCAACATCGCTAGGGAACATTCAGAAATCAGCTATAAAATAAACTTACTAGGTGATAGTTTCCCTTTAACGAAAGGTACGAGTTCGTAGGGGTCTGCACACAGCAGCAGCATACGACGTGCCGCTGCGGTCATGAATTCGAACCCAACTGCAGATGGCTGCAGCAGACGGCAGATAGCTCCGTATTTCTTTTAGTTTTGTCAAAAATCTGTCAATTTTTTTGTGATGTTGTATTACATACTATTTGGTTGGCACTATTGATCTGCGGTCGGACGACACGTCGCACATAGGGGGCATTTTGCCAATCTAGCCGGTCAAAAGTCCATTTCTTGGAACTTGCGTCAGGTCCAAAAAACTAGTTATTATTATTGACAGATAACTAGAGAACAATAGGCCACCCTCCCCTTTTTCTTATCAGTTGACTTTTAAATATTATTTTTTCAAGTGAATTATAGTCATGGTTAGGTTATTTAGATAACCTTCGGAGTCGCTGGACGCTCGGGGTGTGGGCCCCTTGAGCGTCCATTGAGTACGGCGGCGACTCCGAGGAGGACGGCGGCGGGGTTGCGACCCCCGTCCCCGTGAGCACCGTGACAGGTTCCCGGGGGGCTACAATGCGCCCCCCGGCGGCGGGCTCAAAGGCAAGGCACTGAGGGGCCCCTGGTGAGATCCCACCGGAGAGCCCTGGGGTCCTCCCTCTCATGAGCCGATGCGACAGCCGCGGGCTATCTCAGACATGCAGGTTTCCTCACGATGTTTTCCTTCACCGAAAGCTAGTAACAATCGCACAAAGACGATTCGCACATGATTCATTGAAGAAATCAGAGGTGCGAGCCGGGATTCGAACCTGCGCACCTTGTTTCCAAGGCAAGCGCTCGCCCACTGAGCTGTTACCGCATCGCGACACAAATATGCTTCATATAACGGGTGTAAGGACATCGTACCGAAAACCGATACCAGGGATCCAGAACACGATTCTGAACATCCTAGTGTTGAAATTTTTCATCGGCTTTTTCATGAATTTCCAAAAAAAGAAATCACTTTTTTTAAATAAAATTAGTATAACATCATTATTGGTATAATAATAAAGCCTAATTTTAATTTAAAAACAATTTATTAATTATTTGTGTTTTTATTTTATTTTTATTTATTTATTTATTCTTTATTCACAAAAACAGTGCATAGGCAATTAATTAATAGGCAATTATCTATTATTATTTTAGAAAATTAGCAATGTAATTTGAAAAATAAACATTATTCCGCATATATTCATTACATGCTCGAAAATTAATAAGTTAGTCATTTGTCATTTACCATATAAATGGTTACTGTAATGTTGTAACGGACATTATTTGACGTCTTATAATTTTTTTTTCGATACGATGTCCCTTACACCCTGTATATTAAGGCATATAACCGAATCTCTAACGAGAGCTACAAAGCTTAAGATAGCTTATGAAATAGTTCAGAATGCGAATCTGACCCTGTTGTGTGAAAAAAAGATTGCTATCCGCCTAAGGATTCGTTTCATCACTGAAATATTAGCTCAAGTGAATCTTGAAGATTTGTTAAACCACACGGCAACAAGAGCACTTCCTTAATTGAGGAAAATGATGAAGAGTCATAGATATAATAATTAAGTTAGTTAGTTAATAATTAAGTTAAAAAAATATGAAGTTTAATCAAAATGTAAATTATAATTTTTGTATTTTTATTTTTTACTATTCTAATCAACCTCCTTATAATCTTCTTTTTATTGAAAAGCACTTATTATAGTTGTACACCTATAGAAAAATCAGTAAAAGTAAATAAATCGAAAAAAATAATTATGACCGGATAGATTAGCAAAATACCCCTATGTGCGTCGCCTGCCGTGGTGCGACGTGAAATCGGGCGCTAGCTGCAGAAGGTATTAACTGGCTGGAATGCTGTAACTTTACTAGATGGCAGGTCCTTTGTGCAGCAGGTACAGTACGCGACAGGTTGACATGGCAATCGGGGTATGAGTTGAGACGCGGGGAAGGGGACACCCCGCATACCCGGGCAATGTGTGCGTAGTATACGTACCACCGCAGTATCAAATATTCTGCCTCCAACTAATAGTGTGTAAACATTGGTGTTCCGGTGTGAAAGGTACTGTAGCTGGTGAATTTACCGACCACAAGAGAATAACTAATGGCTGTGGTGAAGAGCGGCAGCGCAATGCAGCTGTTTATAGGCAGGCGTGGCGCTTACCATCAGGCGAACGTCTTGCTTGTTTCCTCACTATATTGTATAAAAAAACTTTTTATTATGGTCCACAGACTCGATGAAAGCCACCGGGAATGCTTTAGTGGTTAAAATCACATATACTCATGCTTATTACGCCACTATGCTGTGTCGGAGGTAATAAAATAAATAATAATAATATCCTGGGACAATCCACACACGTTCATCTGATTCCAAACTGGGCAGAGCCTGATAACCAAACAACTAATACAGTTACGTATTTATTTTCTATCTATATGTAGGTATGTTCTGAAGAGTCTGGAAGCCGGTGTAACTGCTGGGAACTGGGATTCTGTAGAGCAGGCGTACAATAGAAACCACATGCGTTCATCGAGAGTTTATTCGAGAATGCCGAACAATCATGATAGCCGCCGTGAGCTGCCAAATGACAGAATATGTCAACTGACATATGTCACATGTTCATGTTTTGACTCACGAGTTTACACATGGTTTACAGCCAGGATGATTAATTATTTCTTTCCGATATTTCGACGCTGTTGCAAGCGAAGTAGTTATCCCGTGATCATGGCGCTATGATTGTCAATCGCCATGAAAGTTAGTAGAACAGTATATGTATGTTCACAGTGTGTCGGTGGACAGACGACATTGTGCGCGTCGCAGGCAACCGGTAGATGCAAATAGCCAATTGTTGTTCATTGTGGCGTTCTGAGGGGGAGGCCTATGTTCAGCAGTGGGCAGCTGATGATGATGACATCATCATCATCATGTTCATGCACACAAATATTCGTTTTGGGAGAGAATTCAACTCACGGCCTATTGGGTAGTAGCCAATGTGTCTAACCACTAGACCAACAGGTCGGTAATAATAAAATTCTTGAAGTTAAAGATCTCAGCATCCAATTCACGTGATCTACATTCAGAGTTATATGATTTAGGTCATAAAATTACGAAAACCTAGTCAACGACTTACTTATGCAAATTTTACAATCACCCGCGTGAAGGTGTATCAAAACATTGTATATAATGCATAATACATAATGCATAATATCTTGTACCTAAGAATATTTTTGTGATAATAATTTTGTTGACCAACTGTAATGAGAAGACCACAAAATATGTACATATTTTCCAAGACATTGTTGCTATAACGCGGGCTTATGACACATTGAGGAACAAAGCGTTTGAAAAGTGCATCTCCTACTCTTGGAGGCCAATTTTCACATTATTTGGTTTTCTTCATCATACCTATTCCATGGCCAATCATGTTGAGGGCGCGACGATAATTCTTGCAAGTGGCATTTAAATATTTCAGTACTATTAGTAACTAGTTAACAAATAAATTGCCATTGACTCTACATCCAACTTCTAGATAAATACAATGAACACAGCGTTCGTATTGATGATGGAACAAAAATGTTAAATGGTGCATCCTGTAGAGGGCTCTAAGTTATTTCAAGCGACCGTCGTGTGTTGTCATTTCCATTTGACAGTTAAGTAATTTAGTAGCCCGTGTCATATGTATGGTGGCTTATAATTCAAAATATGTACTATGCGTTTCAACTAAGAATGTGGCCGCCATCTTGCCATTTCAAATATATAATTACTAAAAATAATGTTTTAACAAAAATATATAGCAAAATAAGCCATTACAATAAATAATCAAAGCCGGTGCGAATTTTTGGTTTTGTGTTTACTCTGCTGCCGGTACAAAAATCGTAAAAAAACGAGTCAAGTTCCGCAGTTGCGATCATCATGGCGGCCACATTCTTAGTTGAAACGCATAGTATTAGGCAACCACATCACAGTGGTTGACACTCCAACTTGCCACACTAAGCGTTTCGCTTCCTCTTACCTGGACACCGTTTTCACAGAAAAATATAACTTGGGTTTATTCAAGTGTAGAGCGAACAGCGGCCCTAAAAATGCCACATTAAGCATTTCATATAAAAGGAATTTATATTTTGCATTCCCAGCAGATTCTTCACAATTCCTCCAATTTTCGTAAAATGATCACACATTTTAGGTGAATCATACTCAATTAATTTATTAGCGTTGGTGATTAGACTCTTATTTGGTATAATGATTTCTGATATTTACGCGAATATTACACATTGAAATGAAACTAATTTTACGCCCGTGACCATGAATGCTGTAAAGTATTCGAAACGTCGGGTAATTAAAATCAAAAATAAACCGCGATATAATCCGTAAAATTAGTTTCATTTCAACTCATATTTGGTGTTAATGCTGCCATACGGAGAAATATTATGATTCACCTAAAGTGGCCTTTTTAGACTCACAGGCGCAATATGGGTAAGCGCGGTCCATCCTAGATCACATCTTCCCTTACCATCATGTGAAATAGTCAAGCGCAAACCTATTATTGATAAAAAAAACCGAACGTCATATAGGTTACTTTTATATAACCAGTATAGTAAGTATTTTTCACTATAATTTTATGTACTCAAAAAGACAGAAATCGAAAGTAAATAGAATCCATAATTGGAGACTGATATCCAAGTGTAGAATACTTTTACAAAGTTCCTGATCTAATAGGTAATGATAGCTTAATTTAAAGCTTCGTTAGTTATGTTTGAAACAAAAACAATATACGATGTGCTGTGGGCAAAGCTCAAGTGAAACCTTTTGTTTTATACAATAAGCAGAACGAATGGCAGGCGCTTGTTGGAACACGCGCGCGATGTGTGAATGTATACTGCGTTAAGCAACAATGGCGAGCCTGCTTATGTGTTAAACAAAGGTCGTCCGAGTTTCAAAAACACTTTTATACTACAGCTGTTCGAATAGAAATAGAAGATACTTTCTTCTTTTTTTAAGAAAGGGACAGCATATACGTAACTAGTGTATGAAGACGGAAAAAGCAAGGAAGGGTGTATTCCAAGTCGTCTAGAAAGCACTCATGTTGAGGTAAGGCGTAAGTATAACTCATCCTTTATATAAAGTGGACATACTTATTATAATTTGATAAGAGTTGAAATTTGTCATATTTATTACTAACAATTTATAATAATCCCAAATATGTAATAAATAATTTCGCAATTCTATAAACTAAAGTGACAATTTTATTATTAATTAATTACACCAAATACAGTATTACATCAGTGTCAATGTTAACATGCTATATATGGCAAAATAATTAAATTTCGTATTTATCAGCAATTTACTTGCCAAAAATGACTAAAATCGATAGGATAATATATTAGGGTCCTCTCCGGATATTAGTATTGATAGTGAGGTTCCATATCCGTTATATGGGCCAAGCAGAGTAATCTAAATCATCCCGGTTTTAAGTTGTGTTTAATCAACAGCGATAATTTGATTGAGTAATGCTCTAATATGCATCTAAGTATAATATTCCGGGTTCGATTCTAAGGTTAAGCAAAATTTTGGTCTGTTTTTTTTTAATATTCGGGATTGTGACATGACAGGTGAATTAAATATCCTATTACATAAAATAGGACTGGTGAAAATTGTGTCATAATGTTGATCTATTCCGGAAATATGAGCAAAACTGTGAGTAGTTAGCCAATTTTACAGAGATTTTGTTAATTTTGCATAATCTCACTACTACACCAGATTTTATTTAAGAAAACAAACAAATTCTCTAATTCGATTAGAGCTACCAGGTGACACTTAGAACTTAAACCCCTAATGATCAGTACTCAAATTATCGATTAGTCGTTTGAAATATATTATAAACCTATAAAGCGCTTGCAACTACGCTAAACAAATTTCTTTACTTTTTTTTATTAACGTTTACACACTTTTGTTTTGTTAGACTTAACAGGTTTATATTCCAATGTATTACCAAAATAAATGATGTAGGTATTAAGCACTTGCATATCATCAGTAGGAATATCACAACTACGTAGTTACAATGTAGGTATTTATAACTACTACCCAAATAGTTTTAATAGAGACCTACACCAGGTGGACAGCTAAATTTTTAGGACCGGTACGGTCCTAAAAATTTAGCTACCTCCTACTCCTACTCCGCTAATATCACTTAGTTATTTTATGTAAACTACGTGACTTTTGTATCTGTAGTACAAAGGTCATTCGATTACACGCATTTATCTATTCGGAGCGATGTCAATAACTCTTCGACGTCTTTGAGTCAAAGGTCGTACAATCATAGCAGATAATTTTTTGTCATAACAATAAAACGAGTACATTAAGAATAAATATTTCATAGTTTGTTTAAAAAATATAAAACATTTCGTTTAGAGTTGCGAATTTTCCTAAGTTTTTTTTTACTATTTATAGATTCGTATGTGGTTAGTCGTAACGATGTGTAATTTATTCAGAACTATTAAAGCATTTTTAGAATACCTAATAGGTACTTATAATATAAGGACGTTCAACACGTTCAGCATATAAAAATAAACCGCGAAAGAATCGGGAATACTATTATCATTTCAATATGTAGAAGTCGCGTAGATAAAAAAATATGTAGTTACAAGTATTACATAAAATAATCTAATAGTGTTCGTAACACATTTTGTTATGTCGTTAACCTTTCACGGCGACCATTTCCTATCGGCACTCTCTGTAATTTGTAGGCCACGCTTCACGTGCTACCGTTTATGTCTTTTGTATAGCGGCCCGGCCGCTCGGCTGCCCGGCCGGCGCGCGGCGATCTCCGTAATGACATTTTGATTTCATTTTTACTCCATACAGTGCTTTACCGCGGTTTTAGATTTAACAATTGTTCCGTACACTTTCGCTTTTTCGATTTTATGTAAAGTGCTAATACTTCCCATTTTGAGAGGGAGATAGGCAGGGATATTTACCTATCCCGAAATTTTTATTCGTTTAACCCGCTGCATATAGTATTGACATACAATATAACAAGGCATGGACATTTCTTTAGACTTTTAAAAAATCATAATGGTCGGCAGTTCGTCAGCTATCTATTGTTTTCAAGACATTTTCTTTTGTTTCTTGTTGGATGTGATAGAATATGCACGTTGAAGTGGCAGTGGGCAGGCCACATCGCTCGAAGAACCGATAACCGTTGGGGAAGAAAGGTTTTCGAGTGGCGACCACGAACCGGAAGACGCAGCGTAGGCAGGCCTCCCACTAGGTGGACCGACGACATTGTTCGCGTCGCAGGCAACCGGTGGATGCAAATGGCAAATTGTGGCGGTCTAGGGGAGAGGCCTTTGTTCAGCAGTGGACGTCTTCCAGCTGATGATGATGGTTGTGATAAGTGTTATGGACTTCAAAAAGGAGGCAGTTCTCAATTTGTTATGTATGTATGATTTGTTTTTTTAATAAAATGGATTAAAATTATGGCAACATACATACATTATAAAAATACATGGTGTAAAAATGTATGTTTGCTTTCAATCAGCATATTATTATAGAGTTAAGTGGTTTTTGATTAAAATAATTATTTATAGTAAACCGGAATAAGGAGACTCACCTGGGCGAAGATCGTAGAGATATGCAGACAGCACAGTGTGACACACATCAAAAATAAATGTATGCAACCCATTTTGACACACTATCAACTCACACAAAGTCTTAATCTCAAACTACCATTATTCACACAGAGACTATGCAATGTTTTACGTAAACAATAAGTATTATAAGCAAATTATGAACGATTATCTTTATATAAAAACCTATCGCCTCAACAATGCGTACAAAAAATATTCTCTCATTTAATTAATCCATTGAACAATCCGATGCATTCACTTGGCATCACCTTTCGATGTAATTATTAGGTATCTAAAATACTCAAATATCAACTGCACTTGTAACCTTTATCGATTATGAAAAATGATCGATATATTTTTTATATAAAGAGACCACTTTTGAAATATCGTCTTTTTAGTAGTATTGTATTTTTCAATTCGTATTTCGATTTCTGAATCTTATTCGATGTTCGTTTGTTTATATTATACTAGGCAACACGCGCGTTCTTTTCGCCGTATCAAACGAGACTGGTTGGCATTTAGTTGTGTCGGTCACGAGTTCACTAGTGATGTGCCCCTACCCTAATAGGAATCCTGCTACGTCCTTGAACGCACTACAATGTTCTCGATTTATAGATTAGATGCGGCCTATTTATAATTACTACTATTTTATGGCTAAAAGGTCAAAGGTCTTTGTAAATAAGCCATATTCTCCAAAAATAAATACTATTTTTGGGTACTAGTTTACTAAACTTCGTAAATTTAAATCTAAGCTTTTCTAACTTTTTCATTATATTTGCAAAATATTTATCTGTCTAGGTATACCAATTTGCTTTCTGTTCTAACATTTAACTTTCTTTTGCAATAAGCCACACATAGATTGAGCATATAGGAATGGTTTTATGGTGCTTACACTAAGGTTGTCTTATTTGTACCATTGGAATTTATTTTTACGTGGTGATATTTAAATCAGAGTCACAAATATACATATACTGGTTTATAATCCCTAAAAATTAACGTAACGTGACCTTTTAAATAATAAATATCTCACGTGCGTTATGTAATCCTAAATCGGATCAGCGCATTTACAATGATATTTTCTCACGATAACAAGACGTCGGCAACATTCTATTGATTTGCCATTACTGAGATTAGCCTTTTCCGTCTGCGAAATAAGTAAATTAAAAAGCACAAAAAGCCCGACTACGAAAAAAAAGGACTTAAATTACATTAAGCTTACATAAAATGTATACTTCAACTTGTCTTATTATGATCTTTTACTTGATACCAATATAGGTGTTGTACAAGTGAAAAAAATCACAGTAGCTGCTGACCGCCATTAAAAAAAAAACTCAATGTCACTCCCACACATAAGAAGAATCTACCGACTTATCATGAGTTTATAACCCGTACGCAAAATACGCGCTGGAGTT
This sequence comes from Furcula furcula, assembly GCA_911728495.1. Classification (NCBI taxonomy): domain Eukaryota; kingdom Metazoa; phylum Arthropoda; class Insecta; order Lepidoptera; family Notodontidae; genus Furcula; species Furcula furcula. The sequence goes on from OU452253.1 coordinate 25,121,061, forward strand.
GCGGAAACTTGCTATAGACATAGCTCTCCTTTTAGGGCAATCGGGCAAAATGTAATAGTAATAAAAAATGAAAGGCTAAGTATTTTTAGATATTTTATTCAACAAATTGTAAAGTTGAAAAGCTAGTGAAACAATATTATTTATGCATAATTTAACAACCATGACTAAATTATATTTTTTTTTATTTCAACGCCTTATTTTGAACTAGACATACAGATGTCAAAGTTAAATATATAGAAAATAATAATTAAGATGTTTTTATATTTTATGGTAACGTAATAAATTCAAACATGCAAATCCAAAACACTATATAATTTTCTTTTAAATTATTAAGCCTATGATATGAAAAATATGTTCAAGACTAAAATGTAGTGATCTAATAGGGCAAGCCAGCATACTCAAATATGCTCTTCCAAAAGGCCACATCATCTCGGTCAGGTGCGCAGGACGTCGTCAGATTGGATCCAATATCCACATAGCATAATGTCTCATTATCGTACTGAGGCCAAGACACCCCCAGCGAGCTGTCTGGTGTTGGGTTCCTATAAAATGAAGATTTAATAATTTCTTCTAAGTATTATCTTGTGACACCTGCGTTTCAAAACATACTCTAGAACTAATTCTCTCTTTAAGTGATTCTAATCTCCTTTTCATTTATCATTACCAAGCTTAACTGTAAAAAGATATCAGGCTTATCTAAAACACTTTAAACAACACTTCATAGAGTTTTTGAAATTTTACAATAGAAATAATAACTAGGTAAAAAAAACTTTAGCGATGTTACGGCGGTGGTGCTAAAGGGAGGATCCTCCGACCGAGCGAGATGTGATGCTCGGTCAGGGCCGAAGCCCCCGACAGTTGTTATCGGGAGTATATATTCTCCGAGTTGGAGAAACTTCGCTTGCACGATTCAGAAATCGGTGGCGCCATCTGTTTTCTTGTATGTCGCATCGCTGTACCACATGTGGCGTCATCTTGTGTCCAGTCGCCACATCACTCCCCCCCGAAGACTGGAAGTCGATGAATCTTCATATGCCAGTTTGTCCTTGCGCTCCAGTCGCTATGCCAGTGCCAGTGAGTGCAGTCCCAGTGAGTCGGGGCTGATGCTGCGTCGTCCTCCGTGAGTCGAGGTGTGCAGTGGGTATGGCTGGCGGCTGCTAGACGTGCCGGTGAGAGGGGATGCGCTCTTCTTACGTGGACCGGCCGTAGTGCAGAGGTGCTGTGCCAAGTTGTGGCCGAAGGTTGACCAGGCTTGCATCTGCAGCTGCAATGCGGTGGTCGTCCGATGAGGCCGGGTACTGGCTGGCTTGTGACTCGCTGGTTGTTGCTGGAGAGTTGCTGCTGTGGGGAGAGAGCGATGGCGAAGCTGCGCTGTTGTCCGGATCTGAAGGCTGCGTCGATGTTCTGTGCGGGGTCACCAGTTTAGCGATGAGTCAGCGGCGGTGCTAAAGGGAGGATCCTCCGACCGAGCGAGGTGTTATGCTCGGCCAGGGCCGAAGCCCCCGACAGTTGTTGTCGGGATGTTGTATATATAGTGAATGTCTTCTGAAACTTCACTTGCACGATTCAGAAATCGGTGGCGCCATCTGTTTTTCTTGTATGTAGTACTATTCGCTTCTTCCTCGCGTCGCTGTACCACATGTGGCGTCATCTCGTGTCGAGTCGCCACAAAACTAATTAGTCCGTTAGTTAGATTATCAAAAATAAAGATAAAGAGCGTCAAAGTTCGGGAGTTTCTCTTGAAGTCACGCCTTAATAAAGAGTGTACGTAGGTGTGACGTCACGCGAAATATTAACGCACTATAACTTCGTCAATTTTTGTTTAATTGACTAAAGAAAGAATACGTGTCCAATATTTTTTGATAATCTAAATGAGCGACTATATAGAATTATAGTCTAGTAGTAGTATATAGTCATTTGACCTTTTGGTATGGTGAATAACGAAGGTACTGGTATCTTATACACACAAATTCCAAAGCTTGAAGTTATAAGACAAATCCAAAAGCCGAAAAAAATCGAAGAATTAGTAACCTGCAACACTTTGTCGTAATCTAATTCTTCGATTTTTTTCGGCAATGCCAGATCACTGGCGAGTTTATAGCTTGACTCGCTGAGGGCAGTTAGCAAAATTGCCCGGCGCTTTACCCCTGCTTTGTCATTGTCGACCGATATTTCGTTGGCAATGAACCATTGCTGGAGCCTATTCCTGAAGCTCAGCCAGTCTTGCGATTCGTGATCAAACGTACTTAATATACCGATCGTATTGGTAGCCATTTCGGACCGATCGCGTTTTTGTTCGTTTCGAATACTTGTCGCCACTATTGCATCTACGGATAGCGGAGAGGGGTGCGCGTGCAATCAAAACAACGGCTTGATGCGTACTGCTGTTTAATACAGTTATAGGTGGCGTCTACTCGCATACATAACACCCACCGAGGCACTTACACAAAAATCATTCTGTACTTAAATATATATACACAACATATTTAGAATATACGCTTAGTAGAAAAATTCACCAAATGGTATTATATGTGCCAGAAAAGGCCCTAATTGGTAATCTGTTGGTAAAACACAGCTTTGGACTCAGTGGAGAGGTGTATTAGGCTAATTGATAACTCCGGGTTAGGAGAGACCACTTTACAAAGCCTAGAGCAAAGGCGCAGAGCATATAGCCTCTCGATATTCCACAGGATGCATTTTGGTGAGTGCGCACAGGAATCCCATGACTTGACAATCCACCTTCTATCATTGGACGACGAAAAGCATTGCACGTATATACTCATTAGTGGTAAACTTGTATTAAACAAGTTGCTTATTCTTCTTCTTTTTGGAATAGTTTCCCTGTGTCGGTTTTCCTGCCCAATTATAATGTGGATGTCTTCGGGGCTAGTGTGAATAGGCTTTTAATAAGCTAGTGTGCACCATCCTTGATTGCGTCGCCGCTTTCTATCAGGTGGGACTGCAGTCAAGAAACTTCTCACCGACCTTATATGGCATCGCGGTCGCATTGCAAATGTAATAACTTGGTGAAACATATAAAGTTCTAACCGCAATAAAGTTGTCCTTAACTAGTGACTTTACAGAAACTTTGGGTCACACAACGTGCTATGCAGAGGGCTATGCTATAGTTGGAGTTACTTTGCGCGATAAAATCTGTAAAGAGGTAACTCGCCAAGGAATATGAGTTGAGTCGCTGACATAGTTCTCAAAATCTGCAAGTGGATGGGCCACATCGCTCGAAGAGCCCACCCCCGATGGGGTAGAAAGATTTTCGCAGCGTAGGCAAACCTCCCACTAGGTGAACCCAAGATATTCTGTGAGTCGCGAGTAACCGGTAGATGCAAATAACCATATTTTGATGTTTTAAGGGGGACGCCGATGTTCAGCAGTGGACGTCTTCTGGCTGAAAATTATGAACTTTTGACCTTAAGGGTTGTTTTCTAAAAAATAACGGAAATAGGTTTCTTAGATTCTTATCTGCAAAATATAAAATAAGTCTTGTGATTGTATGTAAAAAAATATTTTTAGACCCCAATTGGACCCTTTTAGGGGTTGATTTTCAAAAAATGATTATTTATGTATAACTTTAATTTGATTATTGTATTCGCAAAGTTTCATCAATGCATTTTCTTTCGCGTTTCATACTCAAAAACCATGCTAAAACGTTTTTCAGGGTCGATTTTCAAAAAAAGTTGTGTTACTCGTGTTTCTTAATTTCTTTTTTACAGTACATGGACAAGTTTCGTATCCGTGTGATGAAATTTTTTTTTTCCTTACTAACTATTAGACCCCATTTGACCCCACTTAGGGGAATTTCGAAAAACTCGTTCGTATTGTTGACCCAGACTATTTGGTTAATGTTGGTTCCAAATTTCAAGATTATATGTTAAATGGTTTTGGCTGTATCGTGATTCTTTTGAAACACCCTGTTGTTTTATAAATATGGAATATTGTAATGGAATATTGTAAAGTTCATGATATTATTTGTACATAAGTAGTTTCTAATTTAATTATGGCTATTACTTTTTTTTTATCTCAAGGCCTTTTTGCTGAATGTCTACTTAAAGGTATAGAAATTAATATTCAAGTTTTTTTTCTTAATATTTAATGACAAAATTGTAAATTCAAACAAATACAACATTCACTACATACACACATCAAAAGTGTCTAGGGATCAACATATATTTTTGCAATAACTTTTCTCCTGATTGATATTAATTAAAATTTTCTTTAAGGATTCATCAAATAAAGTGTTTTCGTTTGTCACAGTAACGATAAACCAAGTCACCTTTGCATTAATAAAGAAATTTGCCATTTTCCTAATAAAGGGATTTTTGACATTTGAACCACTAACACAAAAGTTCGAAAAAAAGACTGAAATAACAGTTTTCTTTAAAATTTTATTGGGTAACTTAAACAATTAATAATCCGTGTTTCTACCGCGAACACTAACAACACAAGAACATCGGTTTGGCATACTCAAAATGAGTTCATCCAAATCACGCTGTGGAATGGCCGCCCATGTTCGTTGCAACAACAAAAAAAGGTCTTCTTGCGACTGGATACCCTCCATATTCGGCAGAGCTCTTCTCTGTAGCATATCCCATGCATGCTCAATCGGGTTCAAGTCTGGCGACTGAGCAGGCCAGGGCAGGACATTGATGTTAGCTGCGGCGAGAGTCTGTCTTACAACTCTTGCGGTGTGCGGTCGTGCATTATCATGCATTAACTGAAATAAGGGACCGATTTGCACTTGTAGAGGAACGATGACGTCTGATACAATCGTCTCAGCATAAATTTGAGCGTTGAGGTTGCCTCTGATCCAAATCAACTCAGTTCTTCCGCCGATCCAAATACCCGCCCATACCATGATGGTTCCACCACTATAAGGATGGACTTCCTGGCAGGATTTTAATCGCTGTTGGCGTCCAGGGGTTCTCCAGTGTCGTATACGTCTTGTATCCGGTCTCATACCAAAACGAGACTCATCAGAAAAGCACACGAAACGCCATTGTTCTTCTGCCCATTTTTTTGCCAAAAATGCTTGATCCCTAGACACTTTTGATGTGTGTAATTTCCTTTTAAACTAATAAGCTTAAGATAAATAAAATATTTTCAGGACTCAAATACAGTGATCTAATAGGGCAAGCCAGCATACTCAAATATGCTCTTCCAAAAAGCCACATCATCTCGGTCAGGTGCGCAGAACGTCGTCAGATTGGATACAATATCGACATAGCATAATGTCTCATTATCGTACTGAGGCCAAGACACCCCCAGCGAGCTGTCTGGTGTTGGGTTCCTGTAAAATGAAGCAATAATAAATTCTTCTAACTATTACCTTCCGACAATTGCGTTTCAAAACATACTCTAGAACTGAATTTCTTCAAGGTATTCAACCCACCTTTTTATTTATCATTACTAAGCTTAACTGTAACAAGATATAAGCTTATCAAAAACATTTGAAACTACACCTCCTAGAGTCGTAAATTGGCGTATAACGCATGTAATATGCGGTCATGAATGCTGTACCAGTGTTCAATTAAAATAGTTTGAATGAAGTTACGTGCGCCTACCCTGCTCCCAAGCATTTTGGGTCGGCGCGGGCAACCAATTATCGTCCTAAAAGTTATCGAGCGTTCGTGACTGTGACCGTACTTGTATCATAAACACGAAAATTGGAAATATTGAAGTTAAGACGGTTATTATGTTGAGAAAAATGACAAGTATACCTGTTTGTTGAACTTATGTGTCTCATTTTAAACTCACCCATATTTTACAAAATTTGTAAAGACAGTAGTAGCTTGATCGATCAGAGCAAATTCTGTACTATTCATATCCACTGTCATATTCATTGACTTAGCGTGAAACAGATACATGAGGTCATCTATATGTGCAGCTCCCACGACTCCATAGTCTGCTCCTAGCTGAGCATACACGTTCCTACTCGACACCGATGAAAATTTGTAAAAGTACATCTTGTTATTTTCTAGCTTTGGAAATTATCTATAAAATCTCTGAATGTCATGAACGAAGCTCGCATTGTTCAAGTAACTGATAAATGCTTGCATATTGCCCTCACAAATAGTTTTATTATGAAAATAGTAATCCATTATTTTGTTGGATACCTCCAATATTGTGTTTGGTGTGCTATGGAATAAAATCTTTGTTGGTACTACCATCTCTGCGTATCTGTTATATCGTTCTAGGAGATAATCTACAAGTACTGATATTACTGTTGCAGTTTCTTCGTTTGTGTAACCAAACATCACATCGACCTCATTTATTCGTCCCTCACTAAGGAGTACGCCCGGGTCCTCTGTTAGGAAACTATCAGTTGAATTATATTTTTCAACAACAGGAACAAATGAAAATAGTTTAACCAAGTTATTAATGATTGTTTCGGAAGCTAATACTGCTGATAATTTACCGACTAAATTAACATCCTCAACACTCTGCAGATATTTAAGCAGTTCAACATCGTCATTAGTTTCTATGCCTAACAGTTTTCCGAGAAAAAATGCTCGTCTTCTTGGCTGGTATGAAAATGCAAAATCATTATAAGGTGTCCCGCTCATTGAGATTGCTCTATGAAAAAGTCCTTTCGATCTTGGTGATAATATGTGATAAGCGACTGAAGCTGATCCAGCGCTTTGTCCCATGATCGTTACGTTCTTGGGGTCGCCTCCAAACACTCCAATGTTATTTTGCCCCCATTCTAAAGCTGCAACTTGGTCCTTGAGCCCAGCATTGCCCGCCACGCCTTCAGTGTCCATAGATAGGAATCCTAGAGCATCTAATCTGTAATTTATCGTTACGATCACTATGCCTTTCCTGACCAAAAAATCTGGCCCAAAGTTATCATCATTACCAGACCCAGACATAAACCCGCCGCCATGTATGAATAACAATACAGGTAATGGTTTATTTCGATTCAAACTGGGAGTGTAAACGTTCAAAAAGAGACAGTCTTCATTGCCAGGAGTTATCTCACTGAAGTTAAAAACATTGGCTTGTGGACACACGGAGCCATGCTCAGTGGCACTTCTCACTCCATACCATGGCAAAGGAGGTCGCGGGGCCTGTAAAATAAAACGTGAATTTAATTACATTTCTGTTATAAATACTATTCCGAGTCATTTTTTTGTTTAACTAAATTATTGTCTTTGATTTAATGCGCCAATGTTTTGAGAAGAAAAAGATAGCAATTATTATCTACCACATAAAATTTTATAAACACAAGTGATGATGGTACAGAAATTTGCAATGAAATCTTTTAAAAACTATTGCACATAAATGCTGTTTCAACATTTGCACAAACAATTCATCTATATTCTTGTCATCAATAAGCAAAATAGTATTTACAACGAAATATTACCTATATCTATATATAAAAGGATAAGTCCTATCTGACTGATTGACAGACAACGCACAACCTAAACCACTGACCCTAGAGACTTGAAATTTGGAGAGCGGATTCATCACAATACGTAACCGCACACTAAGAACGGAATTTTCAAAATTCGCATCGGAAGGGGTCCAAAAAGGGGGTTTTATGGTTTATAAAAACGGGTGGTACCAGAACCTTGAAATTGTACACGTAGATTAATTAAAGAAAATAAAGAGTTAAGTGTTTTAGCATTTAAAAAAAAATATATTTATAGAAGAAAATACAGGACCACAAACTTGCCTGACTGACTGATTGACAAACAACGCACAACCTAAACCACTGACCCTAGAGACTTGAAATTTGGAGAGCGGATTCATCACAATACGTAACCGCCCACTAAGAACGGAATTTTCAAAATTCGCATCGGAAGGGGTCCAAAAAGAGGGTTTTATGGTTTATAAAAACGGGTGGTACCAGAATCTTGAAATTGTACACGTAGATTAATTAAAGAAAATAAAGAGTTAAGTGTTTTAGCATTTAAAAAAAATTATATTTATAGAAGAAAATACAGGACCACAAACTTGCCTGACTGACTGATTGACAAACAACGCACAACCTAAACCACTGACCCTAGAGACTTGAAATTTGGAGAGCGGATTCATCACAATACGTAACCGCACACTAAGAACGGAATTTTCAAAATTCGCATCGGAAGGGGTCCAAAAAGGGGGTTTTATGGTTTATAAAAACGGGTGGTACCAGAACCTTGAAATTGTACACGTAGATTAATTAAAGAAAATAAAGAGTTAAGTGTTTTAGCATTTAAAAAAAAATTACATAAAAAAATATTTGATTATTTTTTTAGCAATTCTCATTGTTTTTCGACACAACATGAAAGAGTAATAGGATGAAGTGAGGTTTAAGGGGGTAACAACGGTAAAATTGCAAAAATAGCCTTAGTTTAAAGAGTTCGATGGATCAATCCGCTATTGCATTCGCTATGAAAATTATATGTACTTATACCTCAGATCTTCAGCAAATAGTTTTATTGATTAGATATTGGATTATATATAACGTTTTCAAGCAATATGTATTTAAAAAATGTATTACGTTGGATATGAATTGTGTTAGCGTTCAACATCCATTCATCGGACAGACGTCAAACTTGGACTATTAAAAAGCATATAACCTATTCTACAACTTGTATTGATTACATTTCTTAATTTCATACATGTTTTACAAGAAATTATAGAAAAACCACGTACGCGATGCATTTCCCCTTGCAGCGCCCCCGCGATCACCTTCCATCAGTCCTTCGTGGACTGTTACGGCGGGTGGACGTACTCGAATTTTTTTTGACAAGACGAATTTAATTTAAATGATTTTGAACATATTTTTAATTAAAATATGTTGCAAATGGTATAATTATAACATTATAAATAATTTCAAATGAAATCTATACTTGTATATTTAATCAAAGATATTTTTATGGTAATACCATATTTTTGGTTCATCATAGAGTATGCGAAAGTATCGTTGCCGAGTATTATGCCTAACTTTTAAAGCGTATCAGTCATATATGATCTTACTAATTTAAATCGTATTTAATACTGTGTAGGTCGACAAAATGACATACATTATGATATCCTTTACATTATGATTTTTTTTTGTCAAAACATTAACGGTGTTATTATTACTATCATGTTGGTTTTTCAAACTTAGCAAAGAGTCGAGTACCTGGGTGGTTGGCTTGGTGGTGAGCGACACTCTTACCTACGGACAGTTGCATTGGACAGTTGCTCGTCTTTGGAGACATCTGGATGGTTATGTTGGAAGGGTACTTGTGTGCTATCTAGGTGGTGCCACCGCAATCTTATATTTTTTCCGCTAAGTAACAAAACTGGTGAAACTACTGGGCCGAAACGCTATAATTATAGTTTTGGATGACAGGGACAGGAAGGGAGTTTTCTATGGGTCGATGATTCAATTACTATCAGGTAATGCCTTTTTACTTAAATAAGTTGCGTAACAATAAACTCCTGGTGGTATTGGCAGAAACGAGAAAAAGTCCACCACGCTAAAATTTTAGTTACTCTAAAACCTGTTTGCTTATTAAAATCGATGTCTACTGCTCCGCGTAGTTCAAACCCCGCCATCGGTACAGAACTTAAGACGATGTTACGTTACATACCTACATACGACGTTATAATAAAAACGACTATTACTAAATTCGTGGGTTCAAACAAACAGTGCTACGGATTACTTTGGCATTCACGTATATTGATTAACAACACAGGCCCGTTGATTTAGTAGTTTGCTACCTTGGCCGCTGCTCATAAGATCTTGAAGTCTATTCCCATATTCATGTGCATGAACATAATCTATTTGTCTTGGGTCTGGGTGGTTTTGACTTGTACTTTATTATGTAAAAAAGTTAAGTATCATAACATTGTTTATATTCGATGCTCATCACGAAGTCGATCACGGAACTAATTTGCATAATAATAATAATATATGGTTTTATGGGTCTGCACGACTTGGGTCTACGATGGGTATCTAGTTTTAAGTATAGGTGGAGTTAGGTTATTTGTTATTTGGGTACTAGTGCCGCTCTTAGAGAGAGAATAGACGCATTCGAATAGGAAACAAAACAGTTAGACGCGTTTTTAATAATAACGTTGACATCTCATCAGGTGCATAACAAATTAGAGTTTTGTGCATAGTTCCATTTCAAGTACGCTTACAATAGTCACAGCGGATCTTTGTGTGTCTGAAGTTGGCTGCAAGACACAGTGCAGAAGCTATTTTTTGTATTTTTGAATCGTATTCACAACTCACAACTATACTTGCGCAATGGTTCGCCAAACCTAACTTCACACATATATCCGCTATGAATACTATAAATTATAAGTAGTACATACGTATAGCGATTCTGAATGGAACTACCAAGCAAGCAATGGAACTACATGCAAACGCTAGGAAGGAACAAACGAAAGCATGGAGGGCAGCGATTGGCCTAAATCACTCCAAAACTTTCGCCAGCACAATGGTGGACTGTGGGCTTAAATCTAAACAGATCACAAATCAGGCTCCTAATGGCACTAAGAAGCACCTATACTGAATGAGGCTAAGTACCGTAGATACTTGCAGTTTCTGTGAAGATGAAAAAGAGTCGATGTTACAGATACTGTGTGGCTGTGACGCTCTAGCAGGACGTAGATTGAGTCATCTGGGAGTACCCTATCCTACACCAAACAATTATGTACAGCTCCAAGCTGGTGCAATCGTGGGGTACCTAAAGGAACTCTTCGATAAGTCAGCAACAGAGTAAGGGCTAGGGCAGGCATAATGGATCCAGCTGGATCGAAGTGCGTCCCGGTGGTTACCGGGTCCAACTAATAGCCACCAACAATAGAATAGAAGTATGTAAAAGTCTCACTATTTAGGCAAAGGCCCTTCTATAATAGACGGAGAGAACCTTTGATATGAAGTTTGGAATATAAAATGCAATAATGCATATCCTGACGCAACACGCAATTACGTTATTACTGTAAGTTGATGGGTTATCAAATTGTAATTACGTGGTACACCAAAGTATACATCAAAATCAAGGTATAAAAAAGTGTGATACAGATTTCCCCAGAGAGTGATTATGGAGGATAAAAAAAGGTTAAAATGACTTAGTATTTAGACATTTGTCTAGATCAGTCATCAGCAGAAGGTCCCAGTAGTATGCAGTGTGGTTCTCGATATCCGGGGTTCGTGTTGGTAGATCAACAAGCTAAGAAAGATTTATTGGCAATGTAAATTTCCCCGTCTTTCGACTGACGTAACAGATATTCTAGTGAACGACCAGTTGAGCTGGCGGGGACCGTTCTTAAACTACATCAGTCTTGTTCTTATTGCGTCACTATGAAGTAATATTTTTTTTATCATTCATTTGTATATTCCATCAGTTTCTTTTCTTTTTATGTATACATAATCAATAAAATATTCAAAAGTGATATCGTTAAGTATATTTGCAGTAAATATAACTATATTGAAATTTCCTTCCTTATCGGAATAGGCAAAATTAATAAAGCTCCATTTGACACATCTGCATATTTTAGTCTATAATTTTTCAAATGTAATATTCATATTTGCTGGTAGCGCCCTCTACGATGACAACTCTCGGCCGGAGCGGCCAGATTCTCAAGGTCATTGGCGCATGTTACCCCCTGAGGGTCTTAAAGTCAAAATATAACCCCTAAGTGAAAAATCTCGCGTGTGGTGTCTTTTAAAAGGTAATTGAAAACCGTTTTTAGGGTTATACCTAAAAGGTAAAAAAGGAACCCTTATGATCTGACTTCCTCTGTCTTAAAGTAGTTTTTTAAGAGTATAAATGCGTCATCAAAATTTCAAAGTGAGACTACTATATCGAGTGATGTATCATATGAAAGAGCTTCATTCGCACATTTCAAAACATATTTTTATTTTGGTTTATGTTACGCAGTTTTTGGCTGATAATCAAAAATGTCAAAAAAAAACGTCCCTCCCCTTATCTCCGAAGTTTGTGGAGGGAAAAATCTGAAATAATTATGGGTAACATAATGTCTATCTATATTACAGGAAAAATAAATTATAAATAGTACCTACAGTTTTTTAGCAATACTAAAAAAACCTCGACAAACAAACTTAGTTTTGCGCTTTTTTTTTGTCATCTGAGGTGTTAAATACTTTAACTTTAACTGGTCTATTGCGGTATAAAATCTAACACATGGAATTCATTAACGGACACTCAGGAATTGCCTTTTTATACTTTTTGAGTGTAGTTTATCCACATTTAATTTTTAATTAACTAGTGAGAACTAAACAAGGACACTGTATTAACCGTGCACGTTATTAGCCTGAGGCAAACGAGTGGCGATAGTTTCTTTGTATTTTGGTTAGTGGCCATCCTGATTTCAGGGTTCAGGTCAGAGGCGTAAGCTCTGACCTCCTCTAGATGGCCACAGGGGCAATGGTATATGCATCGATATACTATCTATACCGATGGCTATATATATTTATATATTTTACTAGGTGGTAGGTTCCTCTAAACTCTTACTAAAACTTTTTAAACAATCGGGTGATCGATTAGTATTATCCTAACCAGTAAAGAACAACGACACAAAGTTGTTACTCCCGCGGGATTGGAACCCGCGACCTTCGGCTTGCAAAGGGAGCGGTTTTCTGCTGCACCACGCAGCCTACTGATTTTCACTAGTGTATACAGTGAAATTTTATATAATGTAAATCACCTTAAACCTTCGAGATCCTCTTGGTGGCTCAGCATAAGCCTCTAGTAGCAGTAGTCCGGTTGTTAGTCCGGTTGACCGGACTAGTGCAACTTTTCAGTATCAGTAGTTCGGTTGAAATTTATCACCGGACTACTGATACTCTTTAGTAGCAGTAGTCCGGTTGTTAGTCCGGTTGATTGGACTAGTGCAACTTTTCAGTAACTGTAGTTCGGTTGAAATATAGCACCAGACTACTGATACTCTTTAGTAGCAGTAGTCCGGTTGTTAGTCCGGTTGATTGGACTAGTGCAACGTTTCAGTAACTGTAGTTCGGTTGAAATATAGCACCGGACTACTGATACTCTTTAGTAGCAGTAGTCCGGTTGTTAGTCCGGTTGATTGGACTAGTGCAACTTTTCAGTAACTGTAGTTCGGTTGAAATATAGCACCGGACTACTGATACTCTTTAGTAGCAGTAGTCCGGTTGTTAGTCCGGTTGATTGGACTAGTGCAACTTTTCAGTAGCTGTAGTTCGGTTGAAATATAGCACCGGACTACTGATACTCTTTAGTAGCAACAATTCGGTTTGTAATATTAAGAATAAAATTGTACAATACACTTTGTTACTTTATTGTTATTTTAAAATGAACACACAGGAGTTGCATAATCTTGTGCCTTGTCTTGTGTGAGCATATGAATATGGGTTAGAGCTAACATGTTTATAGTAGACGTACCGGGGAAACATAAGGAAGAGTCTTCAAGTCCATCTCCAATCCAATGTCCAATGTGATTTTTAACTACGCCCAGGATATACCTACCTACTGAGGATGTGGTACCTATTGAGTAGTAGCTAACATATTATTTATAGCAGTGGTACCATGGAAGCACAAGATACAAGGATATCTCGCCTCTTGATACATCCTTTACCCTCCCGGCCCTCACCTCTTAATACGCGACACCAAAACCAGTAAGCCAGACTTACTCTGGATATCAAGACTTGAGGACCCTTCCTTATGTCCTATACTCCATATTATGTAATATGCTTCCCTGGTATTTCTTCTATAAACATGTTAGCTCTAAACTACATTCATATGCTCACACAAGATAAGGCACAAGATTATGCAACTCCTGTGTGTTCATCTATCTATACTTATAATAAAACTGTAACAGGTCCAATTCTGTACATTGAAGATATTTTGAAAATTATATTTAGAGGGCATTCTATAACCGATACTGAGGCCGAAAATGTATTTTTTTTAATTTTTGTCTGTCTGTCTGTCTGTCTGTATCACGGCTGAGCATCACGCCGAAACTACTGAATGGATTCAAATGAAACTTGGCATGATTTGAGATCTTACTACGAGGTAGGACATAGGATACTTTTTGTCCCCTAATCTAGCACGGTTCTTTTGGGAGAGGGGATTAAAGTCAAAACGGGTACGGTTATACGCTTGGTCCGATTTTATCAATTTTTCTATAAAATATAATAAATATTAGTAAGGGAACACTCATAGAGAGTTGTTATCAAGGTTTTGTAATCGATCGGGTTAAGCAACGTTAGGTAAGGTCATTAAATAGATGGGTGACCGTTTAACGCCATTTGAACTAAACGGGTCCGTGCTTCGGAGAGCAAGTAAAAAGTGGGTCCCAGTTTTTAACCGACTATAAAAAATTTGGTTATGTATTCGATGCGAATGTCTGTTATTCAAAGTTTAGTTAACGTAAAAATAGCGCAGGCGGAGCTGCGTGGGTCAGCTAGTTTTAAAATAACAATAAAGTAACAAAGTGTATTGTACAATTTTATTCTTAATATTACAAACCGAATTGTTGCTACTAAAGAGTATCAGTAGTCCGGTGCTATATTTCAACCGAACTACAGCTACTGAAAAGTTGCACTAGTCCAATCAATTCATTGTAGGCCCTGCGTCATCGTGAGCACCGCGGGAGAACGTACCCTTTACGGAAAAACTGGCGAAGTCTGGGCGGAGTGCTCACAGTCTCTCCTCCACGTTGAAGAAAGCCACCCGGAGGTTTTAGGCTAACCACACACGGGCAATAATATTGTCACCTTAGAAGGTAAACCCGGTCACCGCCCCTACCAAGACCAGCTACTTTTTGAAGATTTCCTAAAATAGGTACTTTTAGTTGCATCTTCTGTACACTTTTACTGTTGTAACGTAAACATACATATCTATACTATAATAAAACTCAAAGAGCACTTTTTCTGTACATTGAATATTTTTCCAAAATTTCTATGTGGGGATACTATACTATCGACTTAGAGGCCAAAACAATTTTTTTTGGAATTATTGTCTGTCTGTCTGTCTGTCTGTCTGTCTGTCTGTCGTTCTGTTTGTCCAGGTATCATTTGAAAACCCGTGGATGGATTTTGATAGGACTTTCACTGATGTGATGAGTAGAAGTCTAGGTATAAATTGGTATATAAAACATCACGCTATGTTTCATAGGGGCTAAGCTGTGAAACATTACTTGCACATATTACCACGTAATTTCCTTTGTATGTGAATAAGGTAATTATAGACTGGTCAGTTAATCATTAAGATATGTATTATTACGCTATATACAATAGAGACTGAGCAGACATTTAGTTTGCATAAGATATGGCAGGGGCGAAGGGTCAATTTTTGTAAGGGGTAAGCCGGTCCGGTACACCCAGGAAATTTTCATTAGATTTCTGTATTGTTCTAAGTACTTTGCTGATAGCAATATGACATTCATTATATCTTTGAAAAGTTAAAATATGTAAAATCTGTCGTTCATGAAATTTTAATGAAACTCTTCAAGTCCAGGTAGTGTATAGCTATTGTATCACAGTCGCAATAATAAAAGATACGAAACACTAAGAACTTTCATTATCGAATATCATTAGACAGTAATTTACGATGTTAGCGTGATTTACAATTATGAACAGCGTCATCTATCGGTGAAATTGGTATGTTCAATTTCACTATAGAACTTTAATCTAGCGAAATAAAAGAAAGTCGTGTTAGTTACACTATTTATAACTCAGGAACGGCCTAACCGATTCGGCTGAAAATTGGTGGGGAGGTAGCTAAGAACCAGGAAACGGACATAGGATACTTTTTATCCCAGTAGGTTAAGGTTAAGCAACGTTAGGTAAGGTCATTAAATAGATGGGTGAACCGATTTGTATGAAAGTGTGCATATCGGGTAGGTCTGAGAATAGGTCATACAGCATATTTCATACCGCTAGGTTAAGGTTAAGCAACATAAGGCAAGGTAATTAAATAGATGGGTGAACCGATTTGTATGAAATTTTGTGTGCATATCGGGTAGGTCTGAGAATAGGCCGTAAAGTAAATTTAATGCCGGTGATACCATGATTGACGAGGATATATAGAGACGAGAGGAGGGTGCAAGAGAGGAGAAATAGGGAGAGGGGATTCGAGGAGGGGGTGATGGGGTGAGGGATCGGGGGAGTTAGGTGGAGTAAGGGGGGAGTGAGAAGGAGCAAGTTCGTAGAAGAGAGAGGGGGAGAGGGTTCAGAGAGGGGGAACAGGGAGAGGAAGTGGGGGAGTGTGACGGAAACCGAAGCGGGAGGGGAAAGAGAGAGGAGAAAAAGAGCATATAATTAGATTTTTTTTATAAGAGAGAGAGATATGGAGAGAGATAAATCTAGGGAGGAGGGAGAAAAGGGGAGCAAAATGTAATAAAAGCGCGGGCGGAGCTACGCGGGTCAGCTAGTTTACAATAATATGTTATGTCAGCTGACGAATATGGATACAACTGCGTCTCCTTCATATGTTTGCTGTATACTCCACACAAACACCAAAACAAAATATATTTTCTCCACAACGCCTCCGACTCAGGTGATCAACAAACGTATTAATATTTGTCTGATAAAAATGTAGGTCTGTGTGTTTAAGGCTAGAATTAATAGGGTTTTAATAAGCTAGTGAGCTTTACCATCATTGATTGCATCACCGCTTTCCATCATCAGGGATTGCAGTCAAACAGTATGTAGCATATGTTGTATAAAAAAAACTTGTATTCCCAAAAAAATTTGTGAATTAACTCCAGACGGTTTTTTTATTTATTTAGGAAAATAAACAATTGTACATTATAAATATTAAAGCAGACAGTTCAATAAGTAAGTGGATAGTAAACAAATATACAATCAACCACATTTTCCACAAAGTAAAATAGTAAATTAAAAATAGAATTAAACTAGGGGCTTAAACAGTTACACTATACTGGCATAACAAGAAAAAACTGTACGGCAGTCATTAACGGCAGAATATGTGAGGTGCCTACCTTTTTTTGTTAGGAAGGGAAACTAAATCGTACCCGATCTACGTAGGGAAAGTTGGGGGAAGGTGGGATTCTTACTCATTAAAACCATCACGGTGCACTTTATGGACGCTGTACGTGGTGGGTCACCCCCTTCCCTCTAATATAGTTGAGGGGAGTGATGGCTGCTGCTCGAGTCAACTCGTGCGCAGGTGCTGCTTGGTCTGGTCCGACTACTATCCCTTTGACCTTTTAGTTTGTTGTAATCTTTGTCGTAATTTATTATTTTCTTCTTTTCTCCCTTGCTTTATGTTTCGCACGGCATGACACACTATCGCTAATGTCGATTCAATTGTAACAAAACAATTTAAAAAAAAAGTGAAAAAATGACAAGCCCGCTGAGTTTCTTGCCGGATCTTCTCAGTTGAGGCCGCGTTGTGATCCGGTGGTAGCTTTTAAAGAATTGACCATTCAAAAATGCTAGCGTTAATCCTATTTGAAAAAAAAAAAATTTTTGTCTTTGACTGTAGAGGCTCTGGGTACTTTATTCCCAGTGTCTCAAGCGCCAGACCCTCACTAGAGCACGTCCAGAGAGGAGCATAATGCATGCACCCTTCGCCTTCGCTGGACTACCAAGATGGGCTTACACAATCGGCAAAGATACTTTGATGTATAATGAAAATATATTTTGTCCGTATTACAAGGTAAACCAGAATACCACAAAATAAATCGATTAATAATCGTCAAAAGACACCAATGCGACTGCGCCATCAGATAACCGGCAACATGCCAGCCGCGAGAGATGACTCGATTAGCAAGATTCGATTATCTCTATACTAGATGGTATCGAGATACCAGTATCGATGCTATCTCCATGTGAATTCTTTCTACGTTGCATAATATTTAGATCGAGTTGTGAAATTATTTTTTTATATTCCATGGTTACAAAACATTGCTTTGGGTATGAGTGGCCGGAATAGCAGAGACTTTGTTAATGTTAATTCAAGTCGTTTCTTCGTGATGTTTAGTGGATATCCTTATTAGGTAGTATTGACTTGTCGATGTTAGGCTTAATTGGAAAATGTGCGCACTTGATAATTTACCTTTATCATCTTCGTGTCAAGTCAAACAGGACGCTTTGCCTCTCGTCACCCAGTCAGTATTTTGAGGCCAGTAAATTCGTAATTCTTATTTATACCCTGTTTTTCTTTACAAGATCAAAAATTTAACAGTACTATTAAGTACCTCAATGAATCGACCAATAAATGTTATTTTATGTTGTTTTTGAACCATGATGGCCAAATAAAGAAGAAGAAGAAGAAGAAATACATTTATTTGACCAACACACAAGTTAAATAAAAGATTACAAATGAAAAAAAAAAGCAGCTAGTTGTGTGGGGCCAAACAGGATGCTGCCTCAGCATATTGCTGTGCCGTAATAAATTACAACACAGCGCTGGTATTCTAGCAGCACCTTAAAAGGTGACGCCACAGTCATTATAAAATACGTTAATATAATATATATTATATAATTATAAACTAATATAAGTACTAAATAAAAAGAGAAAAGAAAAAGGAAAGTTAGTCAAAACGTAGTAATACTAAAATAAAAATTGCATACACATTAATACGTTATTTAACAAAACATATAATTATTATAAGGCTCGGTTAGATCATTTTAAGCTAAAGTCACTGGAAAGTCGGCGCAATTTGTTTGATCTAGTATTTTTATACAAATTAGTAAATGGACACATAGATTCTCCGCAGCTTTTGAATCAGATAAACGTGGCAGTGCCGAGAAGAATACCTAGGTTCCCAGTAGCTAGTACATTTGTTATGACACCTTTTCGGACTAAAATTATTTGCCCATTAAACCGGATGAAACAAACTTATAACAAGGTGAGTGAATTAAATAATAACATTGACATCTTTAGCAACTCACTAAACAAATATAGGGAATTAGCATTAGTCGGCACAAATAGTGAAACATACTAGTAAAGCACTATAATGATAATTTTTAGGTGCACTGTTAACATTTTATAACTTTATAAAAATTGTTTTAAATTGTTCAAAGAAAGGATATTTATTATGTTATTTTGATTATTATAATTTTTAGATTTTATAATTTTAATTTAATTTCATTTATTATGTTACGTTATTTATTTTTTTGTTAAATAACTGACAATTTTAATACTATTTATTAACGACCTCAATTATAATCTTATACTATGTATGAACTAATTAACTATTTAATTTTCAAAATTCGCTTATAAAATAATTTTTAACATACTTGACCATTACATGATTAATGGGACTTGAACTTCATTTTGTAAATTTCTACGAGCTATTTCTGTACTAATTTTCATCTTTTGTACTTTGTGTTACCTTGACATATATTAGTGAATGCTGTACATACCTTTAACGAGAGTTCACACTGTACGTGTCATTTTGTAATCTAAAATTTAATGTATTGTGAAACTGTCGATGGTGTGTCTAATAAATAAAATAAAAAATAAAAATAATTATTCCGTATAATATAAATTTTGTACATCTAATAAGTTAGGAACAAAATCCACAAGAAAAACCACACAATGTTTGGATTAGACACAGACGGTGAGTTCAAAGCCCAAGGTGACGAGTTGGACTGGCAAGTATCTAAAGTGAGTTCTTTTGGGAAAGTAAGAGTAATTGCTTAACCGTTAATCTAAAGTTACGCACTGTTTTTAGAGCACGCACGGGCGGAGGCAAATCATTCCAACATTTAGACGCAGAAAATCTGAAAGAACCACGGAACGCCATGGACCTATGTCTCGGAGTGCATAATACATATGTGGACGCTCTTCTTAACTGATTGAAGTGATCCTGCGCCCATGCCAACTTTTCAAAAAGGTAATAAGGGGTTTTCGTCTTAATAATTCCAAAAATAAGCGTGGCAAGATGAAGCCTTCTACGAGTTGCCATTTTTAATAGACTAGATGCATTAAGAAATGTTGATATATGGGAGCGAGGTGGTACATTGAAGCAAAAACGGGCACATGCATTTTGGACCTTTCAGTCCTTACAAGTAGTAGTGTATCACCTCATTTCATTCCTCATATATCAACCTCCATTGTCATACCTCATCTTTTTTATAAATATTTGTATTTATTTTTAATTCTTTTAAAAAATTTAAATTTAGACATGGAGCTGTCAAGGGGTGAGAGGAAAATTAAACGTCAGTCTGAAAACGGAGTCTGAAGTCGAGGGTCTGAAGTCTTGGATCGGAAGGCTTAGTCTGGAGCCTGGAGACGAGTGGAAAGCCTAAGGTCTACAGCTTAGAGTCGCAAGACCGGAGGCCGAGCTTAACCAGGTCTTGAGCCGGAATCGGCCATTATCTACGCCAGAGGCCACATATCTGCGGGTGCTACTGCTGTGGCGTGCTGACGCCCGCACCCCATTTTCATCGGCCAGCCGGTTGACTGTCGTGGCCGGTGCTAAACCTGCCGGCATCCAACGGCCTGGCTGCGGTTGTGCCATCAAGGCACGCCGCCAGGCTTCCCTGCGCCCAGGAATCTTTGCAAGCAAGTTACGTGATCTTACGCTAATAAGTGTCCGCGTTCCCGACCCGGTGAAACGAACTGCGTAACTGTCGTTAGAGAACTGTAACGTTTTTATCTGTAATTATAGTTATATTGTAAGTCCTGAGTTCTCATTCTTTATTGCTACTTTCCCCTTAGTTACTTACCTATCTTAGTAGCGGTCTCCGGGTTCTCTCTACCCTACTTTAAACCAACCGTTACGTGACAAAGTAAACAGGGACCATAAGCAACATCGCAATAGTTGAGTTTGGAAAGGACTAAAGATACACACAACTGTAATCTAACTTCTTCACTCAGATAAGGGCGGATCTTATACAATAATTTTAAACGATAAATACAGTTCCGTGTACATTCGGCAACATGCTTTTCAAAATGGAGGCTACTATCAAAAATCAATCCCAGATTTCTAGCTTCAGTGACCCTCTCAACAGCCTGACCTGACAAGAATGTTTAAAGTAGTTTCCTGAAATCTCTAAATATTTCTTTTTGTACCTATGAGCATAAATTTAGTTTTATTTGGATTCAGGTTAAGGGAGTTACGGATAGACCAATCGGCGTTTACAAAATCAGGATGAGGAAATGAATAATACAGCTGTAGATCGTCTGCGTATAAATGATAACGACAGTGAGTGATCTCCTTAACAATATCTGCAGTGTACAAAATAAATAGGATTGGCCCAAGAATAGATCCTTGAGGAACGCCATGAGAAACAGGTTGGGAAGATGAATGTGCCTTGGAGCCATCGCATTTGGTTATTTCAACGTATTGTTGCCGGCCCTCAAGATAGCTGTGAAATCATTTCACTGTATTCGCATCAAACCCATAAAAGGCAAGCTTAGATAAGAGCAAGGAAGTATTTATAGAATCAAAGGCACGAGAAAAGTCAAGAAGCACCAGTATACTGCTTATACCTTGGTCTTGTCTACCAAGCAAGTTGTCAATCAGATCAAGTAGTGCTGTGGCATTTACGGAATCCTGACTGCACTTGAGGAAGGATATTATTTACCTCAAGGTATTCTGTGAGCTGCATGCATACTACTTTCTCAAGCACCTTTGACAAGCAAGGAAGCAAGCTAATTGTCCGCAAATCTTGCAAAGAGGAAGGATTATTATTTTTAGGGATAGGCTTAACAACGGCAGACTTCCAGTCGTTGAGAAAGGTCCCTGTTACTATAGATGCATTTATTATGTTTGTAATGGCATGTAATGAGTTAGGTAATGTCAGCAGTAACATATCCAAAGATATCCCATCAGTTCCTTGTGCGTTTGACTTGAGACTATGTATAACTCTACTAATTGTGTCCTTACTTACCGGGCTAAGTGAAAATGAAGCAGCACTATATCTATAAAATTCCCAATAAGTGAGTTGTGAGATTGTTACAGAGAAGTCACCAGGGATATTTAGAAAATGGGAATTTATCAATTCAGGATCATCAAATTGTGGTGGGAGTTCGGTACTGTGGCTTTTACCCGGACTACAAGTATGCTTTAGGTTTTTCCACAACTTTTTAGGGTTATTGATGTTTTCATTAATATGCTGAGTGAAAAAACATTGCTTTTCTGTTTCAATAGCCGCTATAACCAGATGCTTCATTGTTTTATAACAATCTTTAAATACGTTACTTTTTAACTCTTTAAACTTCTCATGGTAGTTATTCCGTATCTGCATCATCACTTTTACTGTATCGGTGATCCATGGATGCTGAGACTCCTTGAACTTGACAGTCTTAAGAGGTGCATGTAAGTTGAATAAAGTTAAAACTAGATCTGAGAATTAATTAATTAATACTTTATTGTACACAAAACAGCTACAGCAATACATAAGATAGTAATTTAATGCACAAAGGCGAGCTTAACTCTAAAATGAGTTTTCTACCAGCAAACCCGTGCGATAGAATTATTTAAAATACAAATGAGGACAACAAGTGTACAAATGGAAAAAAAACGAAACGAAAAAAGTACATAAACATAAAATACATAAAACTACATAACATTTTTAAACACATAAATAAAATAAATACTCAAATACAATAAATACTCAAATACATAATACATATTATTATCACATATATATACATTCTTATCATAGTGAAAGGAAATAATCTTTAATTCTTTTCCTGAAAACATCCAAGGAAGGGCTATCACGAATAGAATGGGGTAGGGAATTCCAAAGAGAATGATTGTACTAAGTGATTAACATTACGGTCGCTTTCATTGAAGTAGTCCCAATTCACCATACTAAGGTCATCATTAAATAAATCTAATATATTATCTTTAAGAGGCCTGTATGTCACTATACGCGGCCTAGGCTTGTTCTTTTTCAGGTCTAATACAACTGATACCATAGCATGACTGCCAAGGTCAGGAATATGGTTAGAGCTAACAGTACGAACTTTTGCATCTGTACAGGCAATGTCAATTAATGTTTGGCTATGTTCAGTGAAATGAGTTGGCTCTGATACAATTTGATTTATATTAATAGAGTTTAAAAATTCAATCAACAGCTTATACTTGTTATCGTGCACATTAAGAAAGTCTATATTAAAATCTCCAACCAAGAGTATCTTATCGCAATTGGCAAAAGAAGTAATAGTGTCAGTCAATGCATCCAGAAAAATGTTAACATCAAGCCAGGGCGGTCTATAAGCAGTACCAATTATCAGTTCCACACCTCTAATATGTAATCTAAGCCACATCTGCTCCACTGACATAGCTAGGGGATGCGGAAGGATGTGAACCCTTAATCCCCTTCGTACGTAAAAACCAATGCCACCACCCCTACCCCCACGAATGTGATCAGGGCGAGGAGTGTGATAAAACCGGAAGCCGGACAATTTCGGCGCTTTGCCGTCTTCACCAGGTCTGAGCCAGGTCTCATTTATGGTCATTACATCAGGTTTTATGTTCTGCACGGCTACAATGAATTCATCATGACCTGTATTAAGTGACCCTGCATTAAAGAAACCAACTTTTAAATGAGTATTATTTACCATTAGTAAGATTCCTAATTTGTATACAAGCTTGAAGAGACAGTCCATTATAAGGGTCAGTCAGTCTATTGTAAGGGTGATTAAGCAAACTAATAATAATTATAAAGTTAACTAAATGTTTGATAAAAGGCAAAATAGCTGCAAATAGATGTATATGTAAATAAAAGTATATATTAAAATAAAATAAAATACAATTATTAATTATTAGGTACAATAGGCATGATGACTAATTTTGAAAAAATACTCTATAATGTACTTACGGGTCTACTATTGCCGAAAATAATCATATTTTTGTATTAAATTTACAATTAATAGCAATATTTTCATTTTTTTAAATAGAGTTTGAATTTCGTTCCAAAACGATGGCCGGTGCATGGCGCCATTTTGTGACGTCACTACGGCGGTGTAAATAAACATCTGTCTAGGTTTAAAAGTGAATCATTGTATCATTATATGAAAGAAAATGTTGAGATGACAGTTTGACAGTGGTTATTTACACAGGATTGACGTCATTCACTCTGATCAGCGTTTATTACAAAATGGCGATTAGCTGTATTTGAGTAATTTATTTGCTTAAAGCAAACGAAAACAATCACGAAAATCTCTCTATTATTATGAAAATGAGATGCATTTTTGGAATCAGTGCAATCTGTTCTAATATTTAAAACCACAGATTTATTGGTATTGTGTTGCAGTCATCATGCCTATTATTAATTATTACAAGACAATTATTAGGTAGGGTTGAATATGGCATATTCGACCCTACTGACCCTATTTGGCTGGCCACCGGTCAGCCATAACGCCTGCGTTCATACATTAACCTGTTTAATTTTTGATCTTGTAAAGAAAAATACGGTTTACATACTAATATTGGTACAGGTAACCTATGTAAATCCAATATTAAAAAAGCAAGCAGTGTGGGTGTAAAATATATAGTAAATTAAAAAATGTGCCAGATATGAATGAAAAACCGATAGTCGATTGATCTTTTTTTTGTATTGTTATGTAACTCGTGTCGTTAGGCGTAGGCCACAGATCGCTATAATTCGGTCGATCACAATACCAAAAATAAAATACATTAAGTAGATAACTTTAAGAGCTACGAACCACCAACGCCCGTTCTTGGGGCCGACTCGTGGTACATAGGTATATCTTTTTCATCAATATATAGTCGGCTTGTATTAAAACTACGTCACAAGTTGTGACATAGTTTTAATATTGTTACGTGCGGGTGGGTATTAAAATGCCGATTAACGTAAAAGAAGATTTTATTCCACGTACACTCACTCTGTATACACTATACACGCAGTATACACACAAGGCACAGTAGTCCGAGTCGCACAGTACTTCACAGTAGTCCAAAGTCTTCGCAAGGGTCGCTGGTACAGTTCTCTTCGATCGCTTCCTTAAGAGGTTTCCGCTGTCGCTTGTAAACACAAACTGACTGGGCGCCTCTATGCGTCGGCTTATATACCTAAATTAACAGAGGGGTGGAAATCTCTCGAATGTACTCGTAAGTATACTATTCTATCGTTTTTACGAAATACAATAGCGGCGCGGCCTTCGAGAATAAACTAACAATAGGCGGGCAGTGAACCGAGCGCGAGCGCGTAGGTAAGTACATGCGTAAGTACTTGCCGAATTGGAGGGAACTACTTTCTATTGAGAATTCGAGATCTTTCGGTACGGATCGATAGTAGTCCTATAGACTAACAATGCATTTTGAGATCATTGCAATTAAGTAATAATTAACGGAGTAATTAACGCTTTTATCTCCCGGTCGTAACAATATCATGACAATTATAATACCTTTGAACCATTTACTAATCATTAATGTCGGAGACGCCTAATATTTAAACTCGTATGATTTCTATAGCTTAAATTTCAGTTAATTAAAAATCAGTTATTAAATAACCAGCTGGCGTAACTATAGGGTGACAGAGCTGGCTAAATGCCACGGGCCCTCAGCCTGAGCACACATGACTCGAAGGGCCTTTCCCTGGTGTCCCATCCAATGAATTT
Organism: Furcula furcula; assembly: GCA_911728495.1. Taxonomy (NCBI): domain Eukaryota; kingdom Metazoa; phylum Arthropoda; class Insecta; order Lepidoptera; family Notodontidae; genus Furcula; species Furcula furcula. Next base: position 25,146,572 of record OU452253.1, read on the forward strand.
CCCACGGCCCAGATAGTATAGCTACGCCACTGGAAAGAGCCAGTCCAAACGAGGCCTACAGGCAGGAATGCTGTGTGCACAATGATGGTGCACATCAACAATGCTCGTATAAATAAACGAGATATTATTTGTGGAATTTGAACTTTAACTAGACAGACGGTTCTTGATTTATTTTCGTTAATTTTTGTGCTCATTTAAATGCCATGATCTTTTTCTTATCTAGAGTACCTAACGTCTAAAATATTTAAACATTGATGCTGGCATGATACATTTTTATGGCTCTCCCGCTGTTACGGATTCCGCAAGTCGAGCCATTAACTTTATCGCCTTTTTTACCAACTTAGTGACTACACCAGCAATACCTAATGGTAAGCAACAAGGCCACCTATATACTGTTGCACTGCAGTGCCGTTCGTCGCCTCAGACATAGAACCCGGTAATTTCACCAGCAGTGTCCTTTACGTCAAAATATCTGACACTGTAGTGTGGTAGGTACCACACCGTCCGTTATCGTCTAGGTAGGAGCCTACACGGTTCCGGTTGCACAAGGGGCTGATCACCAGCCAAAAGACGTCCACTGCTGAACACATAGGCCTCTTTTTTTATACAACCTAGTGACGAGACAAGCAAGACGTTCGCCTGATGGTAAACGCTCGTCACATGAGACATTAGTTGTTAGGTCTCATGTGTCCAGTAATTTTACTGCAGTGCCCTTCACACCGGAAAACGGCAAAGTTTACACACTGCTGCTTGGTGGCGGAATATCTTACACTGCGGTGGTACTTACGTACCTACCTGCATAATGAAACATAATGAAGCTTGGACGAAACATAATGAACGATGATTCCGATCTGCACCATGTTAACACGCGAACGGCATATGATCACGCGTCGACCGCCGACGGCGATAATAAGCTGGACTAGTTATATAGAGTTTATTAGTCAGAGTCACCATTATATACCGAAGTCTTTTTTATTAAACTGCATTTTACTTAAATAAGCACCAAGGATAAGCAACATTTGTATTTACAAACAACAAAGAATGATTGACGTTCAAAAAATAACACACATTTTTCTCACGCCTCCGTAAAATAAGTGACAAATATCAAGAATGCTACTTGAGTAAATAGCGCCACTCCTTTAAACGAGCCTCATTCCCTATTAGTATTACATCAAAATAAAACCAATATATTTGTAACCTTTATGTCATGAAAGCCCATAACTAATACTGATGTCCCTTTAAGGCATCGTCCGTCAAATATTGACCGATGCGCCTACGCAGCCATGAACGCTACCATCTTTGAATCACTTTATACCAGCATAAGTGTGCGTCAGCTGAATGACATCGCTTTTGAGAATATAATCAATTATTGCAATCAATTATAGTTAAAGTTTGTATTATTTTTTAGGTGCAGTAGCGGACTAACGGGGGGGGCGGAGGGGGCGGTCCGCCTCGGGCCTCGGGTCCAGGGGGGCCTCCAATCTCCAAAAGTTCTTTTAAATAATTATTTAAGTACCTACTACGTATTAGAGAGTACATCATACCTAGAATATTTTAGAGTTCTGGCGCACGAACTCTGTTAGTCTAGTAGATTAATATGTGGCGTCGAAACTCTTAAAGCTTCTTTGAAATAATCTAGCCGATGTGTCCTCGAATAAACCTCAAAGAAGGCCATAATGTTATGTGTTGTCAGTATTGTATTAGGTAGTTTAGAGTTGGGGGCCTCATGATGCATTTAACAACCTGTACCTGTTGTTGTCTATTCAGTAGGGAATTTACACTGTATAATGTCAAATCAATTAATTAGCGATTCGTAAAAGAAGAAGTGTAATATATACAAAATTGAGAAATTAAATGAATGTAGAGTGCAGCAACAATGTTTTATGAAAAACAATAAAACAGATGGATCTAAGAAAGTTAAAGGTTTGTTGGCCATATCTCTGGCTGGATCATAGATTTAAGAATTTTTTTCACTACGTCTGGATATGATTTTTTGATATGAAGACTATACCATGTACACAAGTGCACCTGAATGAAATTAAATGATTATTTACTTCAAATAGGCTTAGGGCTAGTACTTTTTAAGTATTTTTTAAAGCTACCATCGGACCACAACGCGGCCCTAATTAAGTAGAGCCGGCAAGAAACTATGCGGGCTTGACATTTTCCCTTTTTTAAACTGTGAGTTTTACTGGTTACAATCATACCATCAGCGACAACGTGTTTACCCGTTTGAAAGATAAAATGAAAAAAAACAAAGCTCTGGAAGCAGGAATGTGCGCTCGCTTCAGCATGCTGGTGGTTGCTTCCAATGACGGACGCAGTTCCTACCTCGAACCTACCAAAGGGTCGCATTTAGTATGGACCTCAGCAGGGTAATGTTCTGAGGATGTGACACGCAAAGCTCCCGTGCAATACACGCGCGACACACGAGGCCTATTTAAGGCAGAGGATACCTGGTCACATTTCTATTGAGCCCCTGATGATGCCAGTTGCACCACTGCCCCAACGCGTCAATGTCGTCCCTTTGATCTCTTACTGGGACATGACCGCCTTATAGAAAGATCAATTATTCTACCAATATAGTGTAATACTGTTGCTGGCAGAGAGTGTTCGTGTCAAATCCGGCTTATCAGGATCCGCCTTTCTAGCTCCACGCAGAGTACACTTGGAGTGCATGTTGTGTGTAAGTCTGGTCCCCACGACAATGATGGAAAGTCGTTGTCACCTTTCGCCCTTTCAAACTCAGATAATCACTGGAACACCCATGCTAAAATTATCTAAGTGGATCTACAGGTTATTCGCTCTTTAATCCTTTGCCTTTCCGTCGAACCTAGGCTTCGAAGAGTGGCAGGACAACACTGAATTGTTGCTCGTATACGCTCCGATCTTTTTAGACGGAACGCGGTGTGCGTCAAGGTTCCATACTATAACCACAGCTGTTGAATCTAGTTGGAGGGCATATAATGCGAAGTTGAGGACTAGTTTGGTGGTAGCCTATTGAATAATCTCAGCTTCGCAGATGATACCACAATTATAGGATCCTCGGAAAAGGAACTGACCGATCTACTTTAAAAAAATGAGCGGATCAGCATAGAGAATAGTTTCCCCATCAACAGGCGTAAGAGAAAGTTGATGTTCATCAACCGTAGCGGGACCATGGAATAAACTAACGAGCTGAGCGGCCTAGATTTAGTGCACAATTTTATATATCTGGGCTCGCAAATTTGCGATGAAGGGGACTGAGTTCAAAAGATAATTAGAAGACTTCAGATGGCAAAAACAGCTGTAAAAATTAGAAGATATGGAAGTACAGAGGTATTTACTGCGCAATAAAAATCAAATTAATGCGTACTCTGGTCTTCTCGATATTACTGTATGCCTCTGAAAGCTGGACGTTAAAAGATAGCACTTTTCTAAGAATATATGCATTTGAAATGCGGTGTTGGCACAGAATACTGTGCGTTTTGTGGACTGAGCGTCGCACTAATGCATCTATTCTCAAGGAGCGACTTTCCACTATCTGAGTTAATCGAGTCCTGATCTTCTTCAGGCACACGGGCAGCATAAAATCGGACAGCCTATAGAGGCTTATCGTGACTGCAAAAGGACGGCAGTCCAAGCAGAAGACGCATACCGATGCGACGGGCAGGCACTATACTATCACAGTGGTTACGAGAACGACGCTATAGAAAAGCATACTACAAAGAGCTCATCGGGCAGCATAGAGAAGAGGGGTGGCAAAAGTCTGAAAAGCTTATGTCACTACCACAACTAAGACGAATCTATCGACATATCACAAGTCAAAATCCTTTGAGCCATTTAGGCTGTAGGCCGTGCCAACGAAATAGACATACCTACATACATACTCTCGCAAAACATAGTCCGTCTTCTGGGGCAGTCCGGCAAAAATACGTCACTTACTGACCGGGGGCCTCATAACTTTATGCCGCCCCGGGCCCCCAACAGGCTTAGTCCGCCACTGTTTAGGTGATAAAGTTTCAAGTGCTCTATGAGAATCACTGAGTCCCATAAGCTACCGGAAGCGCAACGATAACTGAACGGAACCGTTTTTTTAACCGACTTCAAAAAAGAAGGACGTTCTCAATTCGTATATATATTACTAGCTGACCCACGCAGCTCCGCCTGCGCTATTTTTACGTTAACTAAACTTTTAATAACAGACATTCGCATCGAATACATAAACTCCTTTTTTATAGTCGGTTAAAAACTGCGACCCACTTTTTACTTGCTATCCGAAGCACGGACACGTTTAGTTCAAATGGCGTTAAACGGTCACCCATCTATTTAATGACCTTACCTAACGTTGCTTAACCCGATCGATTACAAAACCTTGATAACAACTCTCTATGAGTGTTCCCTTACTAATATTTATTATATTATAAAGAAAAATTGATAAATTCGGACCAAGCGTATAACCAAGTACCCATTTTGACTTTAATCCCCTCTCCCAAAAGAACCGTGCTAGATTACGGGATAAAAAGTATCCTATGTCCTACCTCGTAGTAAGATCTCAAATCATGCCAAGTTTCATTTGAATCCATTCAGTAGTTTCGGCGTGATGCTCAGCCGTGATACAGACAGACAGACAGACAGACAGACAAAAATTTAAAAAAATACATTTTCGGCCTCAGTATCGGTTATAGAATGCCCTCCAAATAAATTTTTCAAAATATCTTCAATGTACAGAATTGGACCTGTTACAGTTTTATTATAAGTATAGATTAATTCAATTTGGTGACGACACAAGCAGTACGTTCGCTTGATGGTAAACAATATAGCCTTAAACCGACTTTTGCAACAGAATAATATTGTTAACACTTCTATTATTCCTACCTTGGTGATATCTTATAAGTGCCTTGCCACCTAGTACGAGTAAAAGGGCTCAATTTGGTTAAGAGATTCTGTACCGCCATACTACTTTCTTCAACGTTATTTTGTCCCGACCTTAGCTGTCAACACCTTGGTTACATCTAAACACATCTTCACAGGTTCTATTACTATCTTCACTCATTCCACTTCTAAGCCCCCATAGGTAAATGCAACACGTGGATATCGAAATCCTCACACCAAACAAAGAGCGACCTAACTAGGGTGTCAATAATTTATCAGATCAACGGATCTATGAATAGAAACAACGAATGGCCGGTTTCTTAACAATACAGAACATCCGCACAGGTTTTGAGGCCACCCGAATCTGCTAATAATGGAACAATTAAACAGTTGTGCAAGCTATTGACAATGACGTCGGTGGGACCATGTTTTCGATTTTTCATGGGAATTAGTGTTTTTCTTACATTAATAATAAAACATTTATACAGGCTTAAGATATTGTCTTCTCACTTGATTTATCTTTGCTTGGCCGCTTTCTGAAATGCAAGTGCACATAGCGATTCAGATATATCACTAGCAGTGCTAATGTATCAGCGAAAAGAACGAAGTGGGAATCGTGAAACTCTCAACTGCCACCATAGCGCTATCAACCTGAGAGACTTAATTTGCTTGCGGTCTTGTAAGATGAATGAACTTGCCCAGTTCAGCTATGCAATTCATTAAAGTAACCAATCGTGACTACGCTCGACAGCAAGCTCGATGTCGAATTAGTCTTCATTTCGACGTCGAGCATAAATCCGCATTCTCTATCACATTTCGGCTCGACGACGAACTGGAGGCCGTGCCGTTCGCTGCCGTTATCTAAGGCGAGTTAAGGACTGCTCAAAGTTTTTTTCGGTAAAAATCGGTTTTTATTTTAAACACGATTCTAATTGAAATGCCATCAATAATAAAATTTCTGGATGCAAAAGATGGTTCAATGAACATCATACTTTCAGTTTTAGGCACAGGAATGCACTATACATTGTTTTTTCTTGATATGTATTTGTGTTTGGCAGTATGTGGTCGATACCTTTGCTTGATTTTAATTCAAAAAATCACGCAGGACATTTTGACTGTCATTGTCAATGTCATGTCGCGTTCCAAGTGTCTATCTAATCTAGGTACAGGGTCTCCAGATTGGGGGTTTTTTCTCATTTTGGGGGAAAATAAAAACTTCGGGGAACTTTTGGCGAAACGAAAACTATAGGTCGACCGTTTAACTCGCGAATCGCCTGAGGGGGTAGAAGGGAGCGAGGAAGGATGTTAGCGGATGGGTGAAAGGGGTGCGCGGAGCAGAGAGCTTACGTCAAATGCGGCAGTGCGCTGGCTGTGCTCGCAGCGCGCGGTTGGTGTTTTTGTTACGGACGCTTGAAGATAAACGCACAAGGTATACGACTGCCAAGATAAATCTCAAGATGAATCGCTCTTCCAGTTTTGCGAACAAAATTAACAAGCAAGCTAAACAAATAGCATACAATGTATATTCCTTTTTTAAAGCCAGAAAACAAGATCATGAATCGATATGAATATTAGTGACGAATAGTCCTATAAAATTTTTATCTGTGGTTAAATATTTCTTAAACGGAGTTAATTATTGTTTTATGATTTTGTACCTATGAAGCTATTATAAAATATTTGTAAAACTTAAAAATAAATACTTAAAAAAAAGATACTTATTATTTTATTCTTTACCAACAATGTCTATCTCGAGATAAATCTTTGGATTATTGACTCCGTGTATAGCGTTACCCGCCCCCGCTCCCTTCTTACTGCGCAGGCGAATCGCGAGTTAAACGGTCGGCCTATATGGGGAAAATTTTGGGGAACACATTTTTGCTTGGCGAAAGCTTGTGGAGAAACAAAAGTCTAATTCAGAAAGTTTATATCATTTTAAATCGTTTCATCAAACATATTTCAGAATCACACGTAAAACAATAAAATACTCATGGCTAATGGTCAGAATGGCGGGGGAAGGTGTGTTTTTTGATGGATAGAGATCTTATTTTAATAATCTCCGCTATAGTTTCATCTCATACTAGTAGTATAGATATGTGAATTTTGGTTCCTCTTGTCCCTCTGGAACAGTTTAATAATTCTTTTCCAAAGAGTAGCCTCTAACGTACAAGTTCCCATCTATCTCTATATGACAAAAAATCAGCCAAATACGTGAAAGCGTAACAAATAAACTAAGAAACTAACTCGTTTTTAGTTTTATAAAATTATTAGGTATAGCTAAGGAAGGATTAGATACGAAATTAATTTGGGGAAAATTGTATAAAAATGTATCTTTTTGGGGAAAAATAAAACCTGATTTGGGGAAATTTCACATGCAGGACCTGGATACCCTGTCTAGGTAACTGTTGTATATCGATGTGTTTACATTTAATTTTTTGGGAAAACGGATATGGTATAGTCCACAGAGTACATTATTATATACTGAAAGTATAGTCAATCGATAAAATTAGCAATAAGTTGACTTTTTTCTTAAAATGTGAAGTGAACGAGTTGAAACGTTAGAAAAGCATAAGGTTCTCGCGACTGGACTTGCTCGTACTCCTCATACCACACACCGTACTCAAGGAAAAATGAATCCTGAATACTACTAATACTATGATTGCATCAAAACCTTAGTCACAGTCTAAAAGTTAACAACGATGAGCTAAGGTCAGTTGTGTTTTGATAATTCTTTATCTTTTACTGTAGGTATAATTTACCACTGAACTAAACTAATACAATTTATTTATTTTAGTACAGGGAAGATAAGAAGGATGTCCTTGTCAACTTCATTGAGATATATTCATATATTGATGGCGGTTGCAGTGGAGGAAATCCATTTGAGAGACAGCTGTAAAGGAACACAGGACGGCGACTATTGCATCGTAGTGCACCAGCTCAGAAATTTATAAATGGCTAGTTTGACTGAAAGCTATTGGAAGAATTCAGTGTAGCGATAGAACTGATGCATGCCTAAATTTTGGTGAGCATGGCTCAAAGTTTCGATCACACCAGCCTGGATTTCTTACAACATAGCAGATTTTGCGGGCTCTGGAAGTCGATATAAGAAATAATCTTAGAATGACATCAACTGTAACATGCTGTGTTTAGGTGCTATCAATATCACAATAAATGTATGAACACAGGTGTAATGATGAAAGAAAATGAATTATTGACTTTTATCTTCTAAAGAAAAACAGGGGTTTACATAGATAGTTCTAATCTAAGTATTTGTCTACTAACTGTGTAATATTTTTAATAAATGTTTTATTGTAAATAATAATTGTTTGTTTGTTAATACTAATCTAAGTAGTTTTTTGTATGTAGGTGTAATCTGTGGAATTAATGAATTCTACAATCCTAAACATTGCCCTCCATAGGTAAGATTTTTTCCTGCGGTTTCACCTGTTATATATTTTTTTTAATATTATTTTTGTAAAGAAACAAATTTTACCAGTTTATGTAACTATTGTTTGTTTGTTTCCAAATAAGGTATGAAGTTCTTTTTTAAATATTTTATTTGTTTAAAAAACAATACATAATTAATATTAAATATTTTATTAAATTAATTCTTTCTTATTACAATGAAACCGGCTATCACCCACTCTCCTGTATTTTGTAGAAACTTCGTGAATTCCTTTTTACAATATTAGCCTTGCATTTACAACATGAATAACTTGTGTGAGAGGACTGCGATATATAGGTAGTAATCCACATTTGTGGCCACTAGCATCTTGTAAGTTCCTCGTTCCATTAGCCTGATATGATACTTATATAGAATCTGAAAACAGTAATTATTTTAATAACATAAATCAACTCAAACAAGTTATTTAGGTACTTTTGCATTTAATAAGTAAGTATTCACTGGCATTGTATTGTTTATTTATATTAGATAGGTTATGCACAATATTTTGAATAACATATCTAATACAAATAAACAATTGGGTCAGCTAGTTGAAGACACCGAGGTTTAACCCACGGCACGTCCCAGGGAAACGAAACAACAGGGAAACGGAACAAAGAAATAGATAGGTACAGCAGGTATATATAGGAGTTAGAAAAATATAAATTAGTTACGAGACAAGTTAGTTACTTATATGAAAACGAATTGAGAGATTCAAATAGATACCCTTTTTCTTCTTTCCTTCAATTTATTAGTTAATGCACTAGTCATCTTCTATGTCGAGGTAGATAATTATGTTTTCTAAGTTTTCTGTATGTTTTACTTTGGTGTGCAAATAAAGAGTATTCTATTCTATGTTGAAATATTAGTAAATCTTCAAAAAGCCTTTAATTGAATTATGTAATTCACGAACTTGACGACGCTTAAGGAAATCATCAGATTTTTTGGCTCTTAGTAAATCTACGATGCACAACACACGTACAGCTACTTTAACACTATTCTAAACACAAAAACAATAAATATCCACGTATAATAATACAATTCAAAAACTTTTAAAGCAGCGGTGGCAATTCGTTCACAAATTCGCCTACAAAAAGCTGCAAAATACAAGCTTTCTATTTTGACAAGTTATGTCGAGGCTATGGGCGAAGTCGAGGGCAAGACGATTGACAAATTTTGCTTAACGAATACGATTTTCACCTACGAACAATCAAATTATTCGACCGCAAGTAGTTCCACCAAAACGCCGTTAATTCTCGTGGCGCTAGTGCTGCGTAAGCAAAGTTAGTGAATGCGAAAACGCAATTCGCCGGTGCCGCGGCGTCGAACTCGAGGTTATTTTGCTTAGCGCATAACACTACTGTAGTGCTATTCTTTAAGCAAAACAACCTCGAGCTCAAGCTCGACGCTGCGGCAGCGGTGAGTAGCGTTTTCAATCCACTAACTTTGCTTGCGCAAAACTAGAGCCACGAGAATTTACGGTTTTCAGTGGAACTACCTAAGGTCACATAATTTCAATGTTGAACCGAAATGCGATGGTGAAAACGGATTTTAACAGCGTTAAACTCGACGTCGAGCACAGCCACGATAAGTTACGGTAGAGAATAGCATAATTTGATATAAAATCAAAGTATTAGACAAATCAAAATAATAGCCGCGATAACTACAGACCTTTCGAAATTCACACATTTAACCTTAAAATAAGGCTATACTCATAATTACAGAAATATACTAAACTCGATTCACAATGTAAGATTCACACATTAAATGTTTTTATAGCTCAATGGACCTCAGTGCGTAGCATGGCAATGAGGACTGGATTCCTCAACAGCTTTAGGGCATAATATTATTACTCTAGTTAATCTTTTTATCTTAGTCACATATTGCTGGTCCAAGTTCAAAGGGTGTTTAAAATCCTTGATGCGAAAATGAGGGTGTTTTATGTTTGAAGTTTATTTCCGTCTGCATCTCTGTAGAATCACGGCTCCCAAGTAAATGAAATTCGCCTAAAATTTTATCAAGAATTAGATAAACTATAATATGTCAGAGAGACACAATCAAAATAATAAGTATTACAGCCCTGGGTTCTTTCTGTTCCCTTTTTAACCGACTTCAAAAAAGGAGGTTCTGTATTCGACGCGTATGTATGTAATATTAATAGAAATGCGTAATATTCATATATGTTAGTCTATGTGGGCTTCTAAACAAATTTACCAAATTTCACGAGTGTATGTATGTATGTATGTAGGTTTGTCCGCGGATTTCTCAGAAACTACAAGTCCGATTTCGAAAATTCTTTTTGCAATAGTTAGAGTATTTTTCAACTTAGGGTAAAGTACAAGTTTCATCAAAATCGGTTCAGTAGTTTAAGAGATATAAACTTTTTATGTTTTCAGTAAGTTACTGTAATGTAGACGTTCGAGTTGCGTGATAATGCTGATACCTATCTTGGTAAAATAAGTCACTAAAAAGTGTTAAATAAACTATTTAAAAAAAAAAAAACCGACTTCAAAGTAAATTATCTAAAAAGCATAAAATAACGAAAATATTATTGAAGTTGGTGCAGAATATACACAGCAGGTACGCTAACACCAACTTCAATAATATTTTCGTTATTTTATGCTTTTTAGATAATTTACTTTGAAGTCGGTTTTTATTTTTTTTAAAATAGTTTATTATACCTGACCATGACGAACGATAGTAAATTGTGTACTATCCTTTATTTTCCCTTGAAACATGGTTATTCTACAAAGTGCATTTAATGCCGTAGTAGGAGTCGTCCTAAATTAACAATGCCACTACATCCGACTTTTGTTTTATTACCAATTAATTAAATAGGTGTGCAACATCCCGCTGAAGACCCGCTGTTGCAATTGTAAAATGGTTTTAAACTAATTTTTTTTTTACTCAATCTAAGCTGAGGGTGACTGGTGACATGGTCTTTCTCATTTAATTAATAAAAGCTGGTTCTGGATTGCAATCCCACCCGATGGAATGCGGCGTTGCAATCGCATCATCGTGGGTGTCTTCAAGGCAATCGCATAGCCTTGAAGACACCCACATCATATACGAACGGGAAAACCGGTGCAGGCGTACTGATACAGCCTTAAGCTGTAATTATTGTAAATGAAGAAGTAAATCATTTAGTCCTGACTAACGGAATATTCATAACATAAGGGTTGTGTACTATCAGTAGCCAAATCACGTCCACTGCTGAACAATAGGCCTACCCCTTAGAAGGGAGGAGTTGCCATAATCCCCACGCTTGGCAGGCGTCTTGGGGATCGCAGTATAGGTGGTAGGTAATCCAATAGAAAGACGCTGCTGCCCTTTTTTTTTTTGTTTTCCCTTACTCCCCTCTTACCCGGACACCCCCCTGCAGCTGTCTGTGTGTGTACTTATGCAACAAAATAATAGCGTAGACCTCGTGTATACCTTCTTTTATTTCGCGGGGTTAACCTTCAAAAGGTCCCCGGGAGCTGTGGGGCTCAACCGGGGTATATGCGATTATTCCCACTAAAAACCCCCGCGGCTGTCGCATCAGCCCCAGGACAACCGGGCTCTACGGTGGGATCTGTACCAGAAGCCTCTCAACGCCAGGAACCAGCCGTCCTCCTCGGAGTCAACGCTGGAGTTTTGGAGTCGCTGGACGTTCGGGGTATGGGCCCTTTGAACGTACATTGAGTACGGCGGCGACTTCGAGAAGGACGGCGGTGGGGCTGCGACCCCCGTCCCCGTGAGCACCGTGACTGGTTCCCGGGGGGCTACACTACGCCCCCCGGCGGCGGGCTCAAAGGCAAGGCACTGAGGGGCCCCTGGTGCAGATCCCACCGGAGAGCCCTGGGGACCCCCCTCTCATGTGCCGATGCGACAGTCGCGGGGGTTTTAGTGGATAAGAATTCCACATACCTCGGTCGAGCCCCACAGCTCCCGGGAATATTTCGAAGATTTCCCTCGCGTCAAAAAAAAAACTAACGGCAAACACGTGATGTGCCTATTCCGGTATAACTGCTTAACCAATTTAGGATTAAAGATTATGTATTAACCGGTGCACATCGTTTTAGAACAATAGCGTCGAACAATAGGACAGGATTCAAGTCCCGGTCAAGGCAACGCGTCGTTGTAAAATGGATGATTCCGAGTTGAAATATCGTTTGTAGTTTGTTTTTGTTGTTATTCGGTAGGAGGGTCAGGGTTAATGAGGACTTTAATGGATTACAGTCATAGATTTACTGCAACAGATAATCGCCGGTGCCTCAGTGTTTAAGGAATATATTTAAGGCAGAACACAAATTGTGATGATGGTAAGTGATGAAGTTTTATACGTTATTGTATATACATCCCATTTCTTTTCTAGGAAGACTTTTTTGGGAGGATAGTCGCTGTTGGCCGCAGATGACCATTACAGCTTCACCGGGCAAGAGGCCGAGCGCTTATAGCACTCCAGCCAGAAGGGCATGGAAGCAACGAGCTCAAGGGCACCTCCAGTAGCCACGGCCTCGGTTTGGGCTGTCTGATTCTACCACTGACTGGTGTCTGATTAATAGAAGATAATCGCCCCGAAGCGTGGTGGCGTACATTTTCTGCTTCCCCGGGACGTGCTCTAGCGAGTGTCCGGCGCTGGAGAGACCCAGGCGAAGTCTGAATGGAGTGCCCAGAGTCTCTCTCTCTACCATAGAGTCGCCCATAGAATCGACCATAGAGTCGATGAAGGCCACCAGGGCGGTTTCAGTGGGTAAAAATCTCTTAAGAATTATTTTAAAGGTTTGCTTCCCAATAACAAAATCGAAGACCCGAACGAACTAAGCATAAGTAATAGTATTGTCGACTAAAATGTCTACTGTAATCTTTAAAGTAAGAGCTTACGTAATGTGATATTCTTACTTTATTACTCTTAGATTTAATTTAAAAAATAAAATATCACAAGTGAACTGCATCCTTGCAATGAAGTCCACAAAATAATATTTCATTTGATATTAATTTCAAAATAAATTCATAACAATCTTATAAGCTGGTATCTTAATCAATAGACTAGCGTCTATTACAGTTTCATAAGGCACACATCGAATAGTATCAATTTGTGCTCATTTACTGGCAAATTATATTGAAATAATAATGCACGATTACCCTTAATTGACGAATTTACGAGGCCAATACTGTAACTGCCGCTCGTTTAAACTTAAGCTCTTTTTTGTGTTGCATCACGCTATGGGAACATCCTTCGCATGACAAGTAACTACATTCTACACTGAAATTTTAAGAAGAAGAAGAAATTGTACTACTTATATTTTAAATTAGTTTCACTACAGTTATGTAGTCATGTACCCTACTCTAGAATGGTCTGGTTATTTTTTTCAGATTTTCAGTTTTTTTATAAGTATTCGCTTTTTTTTGTAACTCTCAATTGGTCATTTTTTCAAGTCTTCTTTAAAATAACCTTTAAATGCCTTCATTATATCTATACCAACAAAATTCTGTAGATCCTGGCTTACAGGAGTCACAGTGATGGGAAGGAGTGGTGGGATTAGTCCTATAAAATTTTAGTTACGTTACGCATTGTTAATGTTAACTCTTGGTTAATTCAAAAGGTTACTAAGAATCCTACATTGATAAATGTAGTGTGCGTCAATTCTGACGGTGAACAATTGTTGTTGAAACTTGCGGGTTCAGTCGGGGTACCGATTTCGTTTACACGCGTTTATTGTTTTACAATACACATCCCTAATACGTCTGTGCAATACACCATGAGAATACGGCTTACACCAGCTGTTTCCTCGATATTATTTGGAGAGGATTTAAATTCGTATACTATTATAATGCCAATGTCATGGTCCTTAACTTGCAGAGAATAATGAGCTTTCTCTGTAGCAATCTGAAAATAAAACCAAGATCTAATATTAATCATATTTTATACTTTGATTATATATATGTCTAGATAGCGTGTTCGATGTTCAAACACTTGACAATATCAAGTACACCAAAACATCAAATTGGTATACTTGGTTGTTTAGTATCACTTGAACTGTACCGATGGGTTGTGCTCGCAAAAAAAAAACATTATGCCGAATTGTGTAATCAAATCGTGAAAACATTAACTAAGTAAAATTAATAAAGATCTTAACTTAATTTTCCATTCATAAGTCGTAAGATTCTGTGAAGGATTATTATAAAAACTCGATTGTTTTTTACGACAATTTGTACATTGTCCGACTAGACTGGTGTTGCTAGGTAATAATGGGGGAATATATCTTAAGTCTGGGGTAATTTTTCTTTTAACAAAAATGAATTCAATGAAACGTAATACGGTAGATAGTGACTAAAACATTAAATAAATCAATTAAAATAATTTATATTTTTTTTATAAATTAAGGCAAATAAGACGTCCACCTGATGGTAAGGGACACGCCATTTAATTTAATTTAGTTTAATTTTAATTTCAATTTCAATTTCAATTTCAATTTCAATTTCAATTTCAATTTCAATTTCAATTTCAATTTCAATTTCAATTTCAATTTCAATTTCAATTTCAATTTCAATTTCAATTTCAATTTCAATTTCAATTTCAATTTCAATTTCAATTTCAATTTCAATTTCAATTTCAATTTCAATTTCAATTTCAATTTCAATTTCAATTTCAATTTCAATTTCAATTTCAATTTCAATTTCAATTTCAATTTCAATTTCAATTTCAATTTCAATTTCAATTTCAATTTCAATTTCAATTTCAATTTCAATTTCAATTTCAATTTCAATTTCAATTTCAATTTCATTTCATTTTATTTTATTTTATTATTACACATTTACACAGTACATATCAATATATAGCCCACAACGCTATCGCTATTTATGGGAAATATATTTATAACTGTAGATCCCCAAACACGCACACAACCACAGATGACGCGAGTGTACAACAAGGCCTGCACGCACACACGAATAATGAGGTTGTTATGCTTATTAACGTAACGTTACAAGACTATTAGGTATCTAGACGTATATATAATCAAAGATTTTATAATATACACAGAAATAAAACTAATTTTTAGGTGTTTAGGCGATAGGTTAGCTGACCCCGATGTGTTCCCTGCCTTCAAATCGTGCATACGAAAATCATCAGGGGAAATGGGACAATGAGAATACATCCGACTTATTCCCCGCTGAATGTTGGTTGGGTATCTCTTCTAAGATTTCCCACTGTTAACAAAAAAAAAATATAACTTTATTTTTATCTAATACTGACTAAACACCATATTTACAAGATTATTTCAGAAGTCTTATTCATCACGTATGAATCATCTAACTTTTCCAGCAATCAGGTCATCGGCCTGCAATAACCTGACCAGAAACATTGAGGTACTTACTTCGAAGTACATATACCTATATGTACTTCGAAGTAAGTAAGTACCTCAATAACCAGAAAGGGATGAACACAAAGTTATTTTGACTCACGGGTTTACTGCTAGGATGATTTAGTAACATTTTCCGATATTTTAAGATCAAAGTATTCAAAATATTATTATAAATCGCCATGTTTAAAACAGTGTTTAACACAAAGTTGATACTCTCCCCCACGCTTGGCAGGCGTCTTAGGGGTCGCAGTATAGGCGGTAGGTAATCCAATAGAAAGACGCTGCTGCCTGTCTTCTTGTTTCCCTTAGTCGCCTCTTACGTCCGTAACCCAATGGGAAGAGATGGGGGGGGGGTGCTATTCTTTCACAGACACCTCACAGGGCTTTCAATTTACGTCCTAAAAAAACTAAATTTATAATCACTTGGCGATACTAGCGCTAGTAGTTCTATTTTGGGAATCAGTGGCACTATTCGTGGTTATAAATAAACATTTTGATGGTTATCAACGCCAGTGTGCGGTGGCGTGTGTTTGCATAGAATAAATACTATCAATATATTATTGTAGTACGGACACACACAGTTCGCATAGATATTTGCCTATTCACAGTTCTCTATCACTAATGCGATAAGAACAATAGAACTAGATAACTAAAATATATATATTTTTTATTGTCGCACAAAAAATGTTTAATTTATATCAAATTAATTAATTTATATTATGTTAAGTTAATTTTATTAGATCATAGCTGTTCATATACCTATTATTTATTATGAACAAAATCAAAACGCTGTATTTTGAACTAAGGTATATGATACATAGTAATTTACTAATAGGTACTCTATCACTTAGTAAAGTCTCTGATTAATGCTGCTATTAATTTTTGTGGAGCAAGCTATCTCTTTCAATATACAGATAAATATTTTAAGGATTTTTGTACGATATAGAGCGTCCAACCGTTTATTATCTTTTTGACAGCACCAATAGAACGTAACTGCGTCATGTTACGCAAAAGTTCACTTAAAGTGAACTTTTAAAGTGAACTTCACTTTAAGTAAACGATGATGCAGTGCATGACGCAGTTACGTTCTATTGGTGCTGTCAAAAAGAAAATAAACGGTTGGACGCTCTATAGTTCACGATCGCTTCGATTCTGTCTGCTAAGATTAAAAATGTAATAAGTTAGCAAATCAGCAGTAAATTTTGAATATATAATTCATTTGATTTCAAACTTGGACCACTTATGTTAATTTTATTCAATTACACAATTCTAAGAGGTGACAAATTAATTAAAATAACGTTATTTACGATGCTTAGCTACCATTTCAGTAAAATACCATATCTGTAAGATTATTTACAATGTAACATTTTGCAAGCGCCGACGCACCTTTATTATTTTACGCGAACACCGTTACACACTAATCTTATTATTGTCAAAGTATTACACCTACTATTCTAAATTAAACTTAAGTAGCGAACTTGCAAAGTTTATTTTGAGTTGCATCACATTGGAATTCCGAACAATTTGGTACCGATGAACCGTGTAAATCTTGTTCGAAGTAGGTTTAAAGGCAGTAAACATCATTGACTTAAAACAACGTGCAGTTTAAATTGTTGTTGCTATTGAAGTACAAAAGTCTCACAGCAAATAGGTTTTC
Source organism: Furcula furcula (assembly GCA_911728495.1). Lineage (NCBI taxonomy): Eukaryota > Metazoa > Arthropoda > Insecta > Lepidoptera > Notodontidae > Furcula > Furcula furcula. The sequence continues at coordinate 25,163,871 of OU452253.1, forward strand.
TGAGAAAACTATACAGATTTCTTATACCAACATTCGCAAACATACCTATATAAGGACGACCTTGCTCCGAGGAGAATAATAGAAGATATCATCACAGAATATAAATCACTTTTATTACAACACACTTTGTACACTGAATATACACGACTACAATAAATTAGATAAATCAAATTCACAATAAACAGTTACTTCCAACTCTTAACAGTCTCGTGGATGACACTCGAATACCCTCACAATACTACCGACCATGCTTTTATCAGAAAAATCCCTACCCGAAAACTAAACCCCCAAACGACTCGCCACGACCAATCACAGCCCGCATCAGTTCTCTTTAATGCGGCTCCGTGATTGGCCGGCGGCGGCGCTACGAATCAATTGCAGAGTCTATGACTAACTTCCGCTTCTGTCAGTACTCGAAAAGAAGTTACCAGTATATTAAAATATTAAACAATTAAAATAAAGTATTAAATAAGTAGCGATAAATCTCTACAAAATTGCAAACCCTAACAATCGACCATCCTGACGACGTGTGCGTCCCCGCACACGACCCAGGTGGAACCCTAACAATCGGTGTCGAGTACATGGTCAGCAGCACGAAGGTCCATTCTAATACAATCAATTGAACATCAACAATTTGTACAAACTATAGTTTAGAACCTGTTTTATTTTTATCTTATTTACATCATGTTATGTACATGTATTTTACATTACAATAAACTTCGTTAGTTAATTAGATAATTCCATAATAATTCCATTCCTTTTATTTTATTAAAAACAAATGTATCATTTATCTAATTGCTGTTAGGAAAACTGTACACTTATATTGTAAACATCTAGTATTCCATTCTATTCTAATTTATTAGACAACGAATCGAAACCACATCAAAATATCAATATGTACATATATCAATAATTGCTGTTAGGAAACTGTACACTTTTATTTCTATTCTAATTTATTAGACAACGAATCGAAACCACATCGAAATATCAATATGTACATATATGGACTTACTCAGGTCCACGAAAGACTGGTGACTGGCACACCAGCGCAAGCCGATCGATTGCTTCACACGGCGCAGGTGAGACTATTTAATGGGATTGGGATCGAATCGAGTCCGTGCAGGACTGCCCAACTACCATTTCAAAATCATATAGACCCCAACTGGCGGATATACAAGACGATCGATTACTTGATACCGCACAGTGGGACAATGCATCGTGGTGGCTCACACAAGCCGATCGATTACTTGTGGAGACGCACCATCGTGGCACCGAACGTATCAAAATATGGCACGATCGATTCGATACCATACATGACCGCCCGACTACCAATTCGAAACACCAACTGGCGGCACAAGCCGATCGATTACTTGATACCGCACAGTGGGTCGATGCATTGTGGTGGCTCACACAAGCCGATCGATTACTTGTGGAGACGCACCGTCGTGGCACCGAACGTATCAAAACGTGGCACGATCGATTCGATACCATGCATGACCGCCCGACTACCAATTCGAAATCAGATTAACACCAACGGCGTGCACAAGCCGATCGATTACTTGAGACGGCGCAGTGGGCCGATGCGCACAAACCGATCGATTGCTTGTGATTTATCTGGAAAGATACAAAAGACCTTCTGTAGCAACATTACTCTTAATATCTCATATTATACACACAAAATTACGGATTCAAATTAATTACTATCATTACTATTCTACTACATTAGCTTTAGATTCATTTTCGTGAACTTCTATTTCACCTATGTAGTTCCAAGGCCTGCTAGTTTATAGTTCGTTTTGCATGCGTGCTAATCCACAAAACATTAATGACTACAGGGTTCTATAAACGTGGATATGTCCACGTTTATAGCGTTTTGCTTTGCCCATCACTGTTAAAGCAGGGTTTATATTTCTGTCCTCTTATCTATCCTATCTTGAACCCCATTTCGAATAACGGAAGCCGCTATTAAGGAGAGTTTGATAGACTATCACGTTAAGAATAGAGCTTTATCCCATTCATGCTGGCACCAAATAACACCTCTGAATCAGATACACCTATGTTTTTTTTTGCGTTTTTAAGTATCCAACAAACTCTCCCCAAAAGCCTAAATCAATCTTTCTCATCATTTTGTTTAGTTCGTTTAGCGATTCAAGGATAGTACGATTGAACCCTTCCAACTAACCGTCAACACCGACTAAACAGTGTTCAAATCTTATGAAAGCATGTGATGCAGAATAACTACAGCGATCGCTTGCCAAGCGATCCCCTGATCGACCCCAATTGTGTAATTTATAATCTTCAAAAACGAACACAGATTGTTTGTTTTCTTGACAGGTATAATCAATCAGGTAAACACACCCATAACTACAAGTAGGTGAGTATAACCTCACTTAGATCTTACGAAGGGCCCAAGGTGGTCAACATGCAAATCATTAAACGGCACCACTACTTTTGTTTTTGTGACATTGCGGAGTAATTCGCTTTTAAGTTATGTTTTTTTTTGAATAAGAATTCTATGCAAACGTTTATACCTTTTTTTTATTTGCCAATACATAAATCGCTTCTTATTTTATTAATACTTTAATCGTATATACCAACGATATTGTACCATAATTTTAATTTTATTTACATTTTTTTTGTGGCCCTACACGGTCCATAATTATACTTAGCTTTAAGCTACCAATTTAATAAATAACCACCCAATAACCACCTTGTAAATATTATGGAATGTAATAAACGATATGAATCTATTAATTTTAACAGTATTTTCTGACGAACCAGGATTGTCAGTTCTAAGGTCTTCTTTTGACACTGAAATATTCAATGTCGCCGTGGTTCATACCTGTTCATACGACACAGTTGCCACACCGCATCCCTCAGAACTACCCATCGAATACTGCTATTATTTACATAACATAATACTTGACAGTCTTTTAAAACGTAGTTATTTATGTAATTTAGGCACTTTTCATCACAATCGCTGTTAATACTTTTGATCCTACAGATTGGTCTCCCAGTTGGACAGTGCAACCAGTAGTTACTAAAGTTTGTTATTACACTCAGAAATTGGTCAGAAAAGGCTTCCACATTGACGGCTACGGGATTTCGCGGTAGCTTATTTGGCGACATGGCTCACTTTAGAACCAGTCCTATGTTACAGAACAATCGACCTCTTGCAAAGTTTACACATATAGACACCTACTAAAGGTTCTCGGAATTAACCCCGGTACAGAAATGTGGAATGCAGCTCACTAACCGGTAATTATTAAAATACGGTACCTAGCAGATAACCCTAAACTTTCGCAGAAAGAAAATCACAGCTAAACTTTACAACTGAGTAGAGGTTCTTCGCTTCTGCTAAAGTCTATGATATAGTATAGTAAGCGACGATATGCTTGCTCTACTCAGAAATCGGAACCCAGCTATCAACCCAACTTATTGTAGCAGTGCATGCTAGACGTCGAGCCAGCACCGAATTAGACGTAGAACCTAACGCCGCAGGGATCCGTACTCACTATCGAATTTCTGCTCAACGTAGAGCTGACCGTTAAACTATTAGACCCTCGTGGCGGTAGTGTTGCTTAAGCAAATTTAGTGAACACGAAAACTTGACAAGCCACTGTCGTAGCATCGAGCTCGAGCCCTTGCTGCTTAGAGAACAGCACTACGGGTAATACCGACGACAGGCCTGTGCAGCTAGTAGAGGCATTTAGTCTTCAATGACAGGAATAAGATAATTTAACAGCCGATAATCTATGCACATCCTAAATGACCCATCCCTTTTACGAACAAGCAAAGACTAGCTTGAGACGGGCCTTCGCGTTCGTGATGGGACAACCTGTTTGAGTGGTAACTATTCAACTCGTGATGTTTGCGCGTCCTAAATTATGGAGGGACGTCGACAATATTTAGAGTTTCAGTATGTCTAATAGACGTTGCTTATCTTCAGCTTGTGACTACATTTGACGGTGGTCCCGTTATGACCTTGTCAGAAAATTGCACTATCCCCACGACAAAATACAAAATTTATCAAGATCCGACATATGGCTGATGATTGCACTATCACAACATCAACACGTCCGCACTTAGCTTGATACGTCCTTTAGACATGTGTTACTGTTTCTACTCTCATGTGTACTATTCAGTTGCAATGCGTTTTTTTTTTTAAAACTGCTACTAAATGTTAGATCAATCAGCCAATACCGTGGCTGAGCCGTACAACCCAAAGACATCGACTGATCAAGCCGTAAGGGAACATTCACTCATTTGTCTAACTCAGGTTAAGGAGAATTTATTACCTACATTAAGAAATTGCAACTGAGTCAAGTTTTTATAAGCGATTAAGTATGTTCGTGCAATTCACCACCCCCTGATACAACTTGGGCAGTAACGTCTATGCATAGTTGAGGTGATAACATACCCAGACTTAACAAAGGACCATGCCCATAGTATGGAGCTGAAAGTCAGCAATGCAAATTGCACTATGTCACAAGATAACATATACATACTGCTAAAAAGTTATCTAGATTTAATGTTATGATATTGGACATTAAACATGATAATTTCCTACTGGTTTTTTTTTTTTACTTTATCGTTCACAGACAGCATTGCTATTAGTTTTTCACTAGGAACTTCATGATCACATAAGCTAAGCCAGATCAGTGTTCTTTTATATACTTATATGTATGTTATCAGACAAACATCTCAGTTATGTGGAATTATCTAGTCTGTCCCTATTGTATAATGTCAATATGTATGTGAAAACAATTTGGTTAGATACACTGGTACTGTAATGTTAACAAGAACGTCTTATTATTATTATTTTTTATCTAGTGCTTCATACGATTTAAAATTAACAACATAATTCTAATTTTATTTATTAGAGCAATCTTGTAATATACTTTCTCTGGGCATTTCTGGGGCACAGATGGGCATTGTCCTTTGTAAAACCGATGAGAGATGATTAGACAAAGTCCTAATTTTTGCACAACATATCCATTCGTTAAAGTGGAGTCACTGCCAAAGGGTACAAAGACGCTGAAGAGTCCTATTTTCCGTACTTCATTCATAAGTTTGAGTAACGGCTCGGCTATTCCGACTTAATTAAACCTATACATGTCGCTTTTTGCAATGCATTTTAATAGATTTAGGACAGCACCAGTAATTCATATTGGGGAACTAACTGGGGAACAGTCAGCAACAGTCAGCAACAGGACTGATGATATTTAATGCCACAAAGATATTGCAAGAGCAGATCAGGATATGAGCATCGCGATGCCAGGGAACCAGACCTCAAAGTTCGATAGTTGTATCTGTGAATAATACACTACCGCACGTTTTCCCTACAATATCACGTTGATTGTGTGTCAATTCTTCGTAATAAACCTCGTACCTACTCCTTCGTCCTAAGACTCCTAAGTAGCCCCCCTTCAAGACATAAGACCCGGCTATGTTCTGCTCGAAAGGAAAAGCAAACAGTAATTTCTCTTGCCATTCCTACCAGGTCAATAGAGTCGAACTACCAGACCTCGGCCAGATCCTAGAACTTCAAAGTACCAAAATCAGTGATAGTTCTATCACCCTCCCGTATAGCGATGCACACTTGGTAAACAAATATCATTAATTTAACAAAGTATGCATGCGTTGAGTTCAAGGATCCAAAATCTAATATTATATAAGGTTTTTGCGTCCTGGGAAGATGCAACACCATCCCTAACGCATTTAAAAATATCGAAAACATTTTTTTTTTTGGAAAATGAAGGACTACGTGACCTGTTAGATTGTCCCGCGTCGACACGTGGCTCTGTGCTACCGGCAGTCAGCGGACCGATTGCGATGGCTCCTTCCACGACGGTCGTTGTCCCGCCGTGATTGTGAACGCTGATTCCGATCCACCTTAGTCATCCTCGTGGCCGTCATTCCGTAGCTCACGCTCGACTCGCAACAAAAAGGTTGTGTGAATATTATGTTACAGACTTACACGTGTATCGTATTATGACGGTAGCTTGTAAATATTAGAGAGCATTTTATATAGGCAAGCTAAAATTACTACCTATGTAGTTAAAAGAAAACAGATTGACGACTACCTAACACAATCACTGCCATACACTGTAGGAATATTTTGGTATCAGGTCACCCAATAATAACCGATGAGACCATAATACATTACTAATACTGCAATCTGACACTAATACTGCGCACTTCAGATATAATTCGATACAATACAGACACTGCTATCATCTTCCATATTATTCCATATCATGCAAGAAATAAATACAATCTCCCAATTATATTATTAGTTATAGACTATCCGAAACTGTTACATACCTATGTATTTTTTTATAAGAATACAATTGGTATGGATGTATCTGTCAATCATTGGACTACCTATTGAAATTTCTCCGTCTTACCGTCAGCTGTTTTTATTTGCAGAAAATAGCGGATTATACTTATACGGTTTAAGACATTTATTTTCGCAAAAGATTACAAGATAATCACTTACAGAGAAAATACAAAACATAATATACGAACAGTTTGATTTGCTCAATTAGCGTTGTACATAAAAATAGAGGGTAGGTACTTTAAAAATATTTAAACATTTTTATTTTTCCAGGTATTGCGGGTACCTTCAAATTTCATTTAGAAATCACAATGCACGATGATAAATTTTAAGCAGCAAACCGATATAGAAAAACTACAACGCGTAGAGATAAATATCAATTCAAACTAATTCAAAAGACAAAGATTACTTAATTCAAAACACTTCTTGTCTAAAAATTGTAGATTTGGGCGTGTACTTACGTTTTGTTGAAGTTAGTTGCGATAGCCACTTCTGATCTATAAGGACGACCTTGCTCCGAGGAGAATAATAGAAGATATCATCACAGAATATAAATCACTTTTATTACAACACACTTTGTACACTGAATATACACGACTACAATAAATTAGATAAATCAAATTCACAATAAACAGTTACTTCCAACTCTTAACAGTCTCGTGGATGACACTCGAATACCCTCACAATACTACCGACCATGCTTTTATCAGAAAAATCCCTACCCGAAAACTAAACCCCCAAACGACTCGCCACGACCAATCACAGCCCGCATCAGTTCTCTTTAATGCGGCTCCGTGATTGGCCGGCGGCGGCGCTACGAATCAATTGCAGAGTCTATGACTAACTTCCGCTTCTGTCAGTACTCGAAAAGAAGTTACCAGTATATTAAAATATTAAACAATTAAAATAAAGTATTAAATAAGTAGCGATAAATCTCTACAAAATTGCAAACCCTAACACCTAGATAATACATTTTGTTCAGTGAGACGACACATTTCCAAATGTTGCTCTATTTCGATTACTTTTAAGTTTACAGGGTGCATTTTTCAAGTGGGCTTGGATGGTCAAATCCTTAACTATAAGCTAGGCCCTAAGCTACTGCCGTTTTTAGTTAAATTTATTTCAAACTAGCTGTCCCGCGCTGCTCCGCTTGCTTAATTATCCAATTTTACAGTTATTTTTTTTTTTTTTTGTACAGCCTCTGCCTAGTTTGGGATCGGATGACCGTGTGTGGATTGTGCCAAGATATTAGATATTAATTTTCTGCTCAATTTTCTTAATTTTTTTTAATGTACCTACCTAAGTACCTTCTACGAATTATTAGAAAACAGTTTAAAAAAAGATGAATGAAATCTGTAAAGCCGTTCTCAAGTTATAGTGTGACCAGGAGAAATAGGGGTTCATTTTTATTTATATAGACAGATAGATAGATATGCCAGAATTAGAGCACTTTCGAATTGCCATATTTTTCGTAAAACTACTTACCACCGGATCACATCGCGGCCTCAATGTAGAAGATCCGACTAGAAACCCGTTTTTTCCTTTTCAACATAGTAAATACAACAAACCTAGTATCTTCTACTCACATACATATTTCAACACCAGTAACAGTGCCAATGTGTTGCTATCGGTTTAAAAAAGAATGTAGGTAAATAAAAATCAACTAAATCAAAAATGAAAAGGATGATGGTCTAACCCCTTAATTCTCAGTGGTCCAGGTGGACCCCAGCCACTGGAACAAGCTAAATTTTGAAAGTGGTATATTAGAAAAAAAACTGGGAACCTAAGGTTTAACCAGTCCCAAGCAATACACGCGCCCAAGTATGGCTTGGGCATTGTGAAACAGTGCGGGTGCCCTACCTCTCATAAAAAATATACCTACTTACTAGTAGCATTGATACACTATTATCGTTAACAACATTAAAGTCCAAGTAATGGTCTTATAAGGCAGCCGGTGATTTCGGGATATTTCTCAATACGAAAGACTATTTCACATCTGCTAATGCCCGGTCATTTAAGTACGTTGACCAACGGTGGCAACCTTAGAGCGTTGGTTTAATGTTCTAAGGTCATATATTGTCAATAATTTGCATCAACATTTGAGTTCCCTTGCCTTGAGATGGCTAAGGGACGAACGCTACAATGCCGTGAATAGCCGATGTCGCGTCGTCATCGTGTCATATCTTCAGTATTAACTATTCTTATCTATACCTATGGTGTCAATGTAATTGTATGTGAAACTTTAGTACCAATCGAAAGCTAAACAGTAAAAAAAACTCTAGACTGTATTGAAAAAGCCGAAGCGAATCGGATCACTTTTTTTAAACCAAGAAAAACATAATATTATTAGTGTGTAAAATATGTATTTTTTACTGACAAAATGATTATCAGCAACTAATCAGCTATGCAATTAACTTAATATAGGTACTTAACTATGGAACAAAATTTAAAAAAATCGGGGAGGATAAGCTATTAGCTTAAATAATAGCAACACTAGTTTATTATGCACTCTAGCCTTGAAGACACCACATTATAATCGGGCACGAAAACTGACGCAGGAAAACTGACGCAGGCAAACTGTTCCAGTCCTTAGCTGTCCTTATTATAAATACAGAAGCAAATCGCTTAGTCCGGACTGAAGGCACGTTCACCACATAATGGTGTGTACGTGCCGTGCATCTCGTCGTCCGATCATAAAAGGGGGATGAGTAGTTGTCGATGGTTTCCAAGCCACCAGAAAGCGCTGCGCGTCGCTGCTGCAGCGCGTCCCCTCCAGCACCAACAGCATGCTAAATGTAGATGGTAGAAGAGTCAGGTGGTGGGTAGGTACTCGAGCACATTAGCTCACTGAACTTCCCTGCATACGCCGTAGGTACAATAGGTTAATTAGATTAAGATGGACGTAAGGTCTGAAATAAAATCCCATTTAAATTTTAACTTATTGTTTATGGCGTCGAACTATACACATCCACTAGCATGATGGCCAGTGCATTCTGGTATAATTACCATTTTTTGTTACCGTCGGTGTAATGACTCGGCCTCAAGGCGACGGGTCAGAGGTCGGATGGGTAAGGTTGCCACTCAATACACAGGTCCGGAGTGCTGTACTCCAACAGGATAATAGGAGTATCATTGAGTGATAATAGGAGTATTATTGAGTGAGTATCTATTAATTTAACTTATTGATTATCGGTTGTTATAGTGCAGTGATGGACGGCTGCTTTGAAGTTATTTTAATAACAGACTTTAATAAACAAGGTTCTGTATTCGACCCCGCATTTATGTTATTAGTCTGCAATTATCTCAAGGAGTAATGAACTTATTTCTTATGATCTTTACCAAATTAATATAATTTCTCACAAAGGCTTTCGTAAAAAAAATAATAGAGGATTTCTAGAACAAAGTAAGTACGTTTTGAAAAATATGTGACTTCATCATCATCAGCCGGTAAGCGTCCACTGCTGAACTTAGGCCTCCCCCCGCAGGGGTGGGGGTTCGTTTGCCATAAGCCCCACGCTTGGCAGGTGTCTTGAGAATCGCAGTATTCGGGTAGTTACATATCAGACAGAATACGCTGCTGCCCGTCTTTTGGTTTTCCTTTAGTCGTCTCCTACGATACCCAACGGGTAGAGATAGTAGGGTACTATTCTTACACGGACACCATACGGGCTATTGTGACTTTAAAAGCTCTTAAAACAATATTATAAGAAGTTAAATCAATACAAGCTAGTACTTGGCTGCAATCCCAGCTCTTTGCCTTGATTTTGATACACTATTTCCGCCAGCATAAGTACATATTTGTATGACAGTAGTGATGTACTCGTATTTCCTGTCTCGTTTTCGAAGAAGGAGGAAGGTGCATTCCGAGCACGTGTAGAAAAAAAACATGCTTTCATCTCTCATCAATTACATCCTCAATTAGTAACCGCTTCGTTGTAGCAACCCTGGTGACAGCGTTGATTGTAATTAATACTGCCTATGACGCGGATGTAAATATCTCGAGCTAATAACTAGGATGTGCGCCGACGCACAAATATTTAAATAATTGCACGGCAATCAGTTTGTTGGATGTTTATTAGCGTCAATTAACACTATAGACCAATTATGTTGTATTGTTGTTGTGTTGTTGTCCCAAGATATTATTATTATTATTATTTGTTGTTATAATAAACTAGCTGACCCGCGCAGCTCCGCCCGCGCTTTTATTACATTTAGCACCCCTATTCTCCCTCCTCCCTTGATTTATCTCTTTCCATCTCTCTCTCTCTCTGTCTTATAAGAAAAATCAAATTTTATGCTCTTTCTCTCCTCTCTCTCTTTTTCCCCCTCCCGCTTCGGCCCCCGTCCCTCTCTTCTACTCCCTCCGTTGTCCCTTCTCTGAACCCTCTGCCCCCTCTCTCTTATCCCAACTTACTCCCTCTCACTCACCCTTGCTCCACTTAACTCCCCCTATCCTTACCCCATTACCGGCTCCTCAAATCTCCTCTCCCTATATATCCTCTCTTGCACCCTCCTCTCGTTCTATATATCCTCGTCCGTCAATCATGGTCATTTGCATTACGCGTTCTGCGACCTATACCTACTTGCTCGTGGCATTTTTCCTTCAATTAAAAAAGAATAAATCAAATTAAAAACAAATTGCTACATTAATAGTGGTACACAATATGTTTTTTCAAATGAAGAAACACACATGTATACATGTTATTCACTTCAACAGTTCAAAACTTACCGTTTGTGTAAATGCGTTTGACAATTTAATTTAAATAAAGCCTGTAAACGATATGAAACACCGACGGCTCGCTAAAAAACTGAGAAAAGTACACGCACACATTATATACATATTACATTTGAACAAAACATATATACACAAAGCAATAATCATGCCAGTGGCACTCTCCTTAAAACAGCTGACAAAATTTGAATGTATGGAAACTAGCACAATCTTCAGGCAAGGGAAGGAACTAAATTTTAAGATTCTACTATAATTTGCCTAGATGGCGTTAAAAATGCAGTTTATATATTTTTATTTAATTAGTTTAATATTGTTATTGTATATCTTCAATTTATTTGAGTAAATCTGATACATTTCGTATATTTTTAGTAAACTTCCATAATGTAATAAAACCTATGCAACAGCCGGCCTTAACGGATGCCTAATAAAACACTATGGTTTTACTCAAGGAGGTTACCAGGTACTATTGTAAATTGCCTTTGGCGGTTACTATGGTAACCTAAGTTGTTATGTCATTTTTTCAAAATAACTTGTTTCATTGAAGATAAACAGCTTTTATAAATTTTATTGAAACTAAATATTTACAGTTTATTTACAAATATGTTTTTGAAGAATTCTATTTGTTCTGTGTCTGGGTGTTATTTATCTACTTATGTAGGTATGTACTTATTTACAAAAGCTTAAACATACAAGTCATTATGCACCTAGCATAAGTATATAAATATAATAATATTTATACTACTCGTGAACTATTTCAGGTCCACTACATCATTGTCTTTAACCACAATGGCTTGAATTGGAAAAATTTAATGCAAAGCTGTACTGAAACAAGAAACTCAAGGGGATTGGACTATATAATTAATAGAGTATGATTGTGCTTCAGATATGTTGAATAAAGTTATTGGTTACCAAATAAACTTTTATAATACATATCTCTTTGGTTTGCCCTTAAACATGTTCCTTACAAATATTCATGCTTCATTTACCTATACGTAAAGTGATTATTTTTAAAAACGCCATCTGTTGGCACATTTTGGATTCTTGTAAAGTTACGCCATCTTTAGGCGAGGGTAAAATTAGTTTATTAAAAGATGAACCAGAGTGACCCATCTATTCTTAAGTATATAGTGTATTATCTATGGCAATAATTATCGCTGACAAATTTGCTTTAACCGAAGCACGTCCAAAATGAAATGACCGCATGAATGTCATATCAACATGCTTTTACTGTCAACACTGAAAAAAGTTTCATTCTGAAAAAAGGTTCAATTTGACAGCAAAATCCCCATGTACAAAATGATCCGCCATTTATTGAATTCATTTGTTATAAAAATAATTTTTTTATATAAATGAAGAACCGCTCTACCGATTTTGTGCAAACTTCACATAAACCATCTGCTAAATAGTCCGAACAAAGCCTAAACATTTGGTTTGGATAGGTGAGCCCGTTCTTGAGTATAAAATTACAACGAAAAGTGGCATTGATTTTTTAGATATATTGATGTGTGTAGTTAGTCCCTCGTAGCACTGATTCCATAATGCCAAGCATATAAGAAAGCGGATATTATACAAGTAAGTACGAAAACTTATTATTCTGTATACGTTAAGGTAGAGTCATCTGATCCCAATCTACACAAAGCTGGTTCTATGAAAACCGGGCAATTAATACAAATTAACTTTTTTTAACCGACTTCAAAAAAGGAGGAGGTTCTCAATTCGACTGTATATTTTTTTTTCTATGCATGTTTAGGCAAAACTCTGGCAATTATGAACCGATTTGAAAAAATCTTTCTTCCATAATGCTGTCTTTTACTTACGCGAATATTACACATTCAAATCAAACTACTTTTACGGATTTTATCGCACCAACAATAATTATCCCGTCCTTGACTTCAAGATTACTTGTAGTCCTTGTACATATACGTTCCGGTCTAGTCGCACAAGTTTAGAGAGGTTTAATAGAGAAAACAATATTATTGTCTCCCTCTCAACCACCCCGCTCCAGCAGAACGGCAGACACCTCATTCTTGTCCGTGCGCTCACGGCGTTCGCACGAGTTCAAACTTCAAATACAAAAGATCTTTGAAATCATGAAAAAAGACTAAAATAAATAAGAAAAGTAAAGGAAGTCATAAAACTAATAGTGGAACATTGTTCGTGTCGCTGTTAACGAAGATTTATACTCTCGAGCTAAAGTGTACCCTTTGAATTCATTGGGAATCACTAATGTTTATTATCCGTTGAATTCTTCGGATATTATTGTGCCCATGGATGAATTCATCCATGATTGTGTCTAAATATCATCCTGCCTGCCTGCTGCTGCTGCACTGCTGTACCTCCTGTACCTGCGAAGATTTCTACGCTCGATCTGAGTTTGTGTACTCTTTGCATTCATTGGGAAGCACTAATTTTTATTATCCGTTGTATTCTTCGGATATTATTTTTCCTAATTATCACAATGTCCTAAATATGACAATTGGATTCATCGCAAATCGTGCAGCTTATCTGTTGTATTCTTCAGATAATGCATTTTTTCTTCGTGTCCTAACTACCCGCATTATTTTCTACAAGTAAGTAAGTATGTCTATTTTAGATACAAGCGAATAAATATTCGCTGGTGATGTACCCTCAATTATGATTAAAAAAAAAAAAAACAATGCAAAGATACCTAATGGTATTCCTTGGTCAAATGTAAGCTTCGCGCTGAAACGGGATTTGTGCTCGAAGGTGCGGAGGCAACAAAGCACGGTAACAAATGTCACATAATAGTCCCTGATCAGATGAGATTTTTGTTCGTGATGCGGAAGGAATCTCTAACGAAGTTGATTCACTTGGTTTTATGTATCTGAAAATTTATTCCTCAATTTGTAATAGCTACTCTGAACCTGGAGATTGGCACCATGCTAATTGATAGTTGTAAGTCTATTAGTCAGTAAAGCTCTTTTGGCTTCAGGGAAGGTGGACAAGCCTATACATCATAAAAAAATAATAATAATATCCGTACTCTAAACGAAGGGGTCAACTCTTGGCTTATTCTCACTATGCCGAAACTGATACCAGTAGGTCGGTTATCATTCAACTGATCGATCAACCCTTGACAGATCCCTTTAAAGATAGTGTAACAGATTTATTTCTTTTTTGGTAGATTTTATGGAGAAAATCTAGGCAATTATAAAAAAAAAAAAAACAGGTAGATATATGATTAAAAACCAGTAGTAAGTTAAGTTAATACTTGCCCAGATTTCATACTTACTGTAAGTTTAAACGGGAAAGGCTCCGAAGACCTAAGTTGAATCCTAGCACCAGCATGATGGCCAGAACTACACTGACATAGTCCGTGGACTGAAACCAGTGAGGTTTTTAATGAGCACTCTAACCGCCGCCAGCGCGGCGTCGAGGACTGCCATCTTCACCGCTTGACTGATTGCCGACCGTGTCCGCCACGAGTCACAGCACCGTTATGCAACTCAATCTATCTCTCAGTTTAATCACTAATTATTATTAATATAAATGTTTATTTCGAAAACTTGTAGTAAAGTAAGTTTTATTCTGGGCTCCATAATTTTGCTTGTTTTTTCCCGCAACAGTTAAACTCAAATACAAAATAAAAACAATTAAAATAATAATAATACTAAAAAAAAAACAAATCGTCTGCACCTTTTTAGACTTATTTCGGCAAGTCCCATTACACTATGTAGGTACACTACATTGTGACAATGTACGTTGTACTATGTCGCTTGAGCAAGTTAGATACTTAGCTCCTGCTTAAATGAATGTTGTAACTGTGTGAAATGTGTGAACTTTTTGATTTTTTTAGATGAATATATTCTTCAGATTTTCACGGACGCCTTTCTAACGAGTGGCATACTCCTCTGCACTCAAACCTTAAAGTTGAAGCGTAGCAATTGGTTTGAAAAACTGGTGAGCATTGGTCCACATTGAGTGTGTTAAAACGAATGGTAATCCATTGATTTAGTCTCTGGAGACAAGAAAAATTGTGACTATCGTGTGTATACCTAATACCACTGCCTTTTCTTATTAACACAGAATAAGCAGTTTATTACCCTAGCTAGTATTAGGATAGGCTAATATTTGGAAGTGAGGTGCACATATTAACAAACTCATTAGTTCAAGTATAAGTTTATTATACATATTATGCAGGCCGATATAATAGTAATAGGATAAACAAAGACACAGAACAAGAGATCGGGTGTAAACAATTATAATAATATATGTATAACAACATTAAAAGAATAATATTAAAAGAAAAAATATTTTGAATAACATAGGCTACCCTCATATATATATATAAAAAAAAAAACAGGTAAGGGCACAAAAATACAAATGTAATTTTTTTTCCAAGACTATTTTTTAGCGATAACGATCGAAATGAGGCATTTATTATATATCGAATATAGGCCATATTCATGATCCTCAAAGTTAGTTGCAGATGGAGATTTTATAAAAAAAAAAGGCTGGGAATCGTAATAACCATTACCAAAATTATTACAAAGGGCTGTCATATAATAAAAGTTGACCTCTAAGAGGCCTTTATCTTATTTTATGAGTCTCATTATAGCCTCCGTGGCGCAGCGGTAAACCACTTGTTTTGCAAACCGGAGGTCGCGGGTTCAAATCTGTGAAATCCCGTGGAGAGTAACCACTTTATATACTTGTTCATTGCTGGGTTGGACAATGCAGGCCGGTCATCTGATTGTCTGTAAAGTAAGATGATCCAGGCGTCGGATGGGCTTGTAAAAGGTCAGTCCTGCGCCTGGCCTCTCCCCAGTCGTGCCAATTTTTCATCTTAACGAATTGTGAGTGTAAACGAAGATAGAGTGCACTTGTGTCTACGCAAGCACTTGTTCACTATAATATCTCTCGCGTAGAAGGCTGATTTTGTGAAAGATCGGCCGCTGTGGTCGTATCAACCAGAAGGGCATTTATATTATTGTTTTATAATTTATGTACACACAGTAACAATAAAGGAAAGAAGAAATATAGGCAAGATACTATTCTTTACTACAAAGGCACAGCTTATTTCAGAAAGTTCTGCCTTTAAAAGTTCTATTATTACCTAATATTATAGACATAATTTTTATTATGAGCCTCAAATGTAATTAATATCTACGCTTGTGTTCGGTTCCCGTATATTATCTGCAGTCTCAGGCTTTTTGCTTTCTATACTCTGCCCGGATGAAATTAAATGCCTAGGAAAATCTTTCCATCTTATATTTTGGAAATGTTAATAAGGCTTTATTAACCTGATTAGGATAAACCCTAATAACTTGATTAGGAGTTTTCCTATTATAGTCGTCTTAACCGTGGTACACCATCTTTAAATCCTGAAAATATTTACTTATATAGAAATTATTTCCAAAGCATTCACTACACTGCCATCTTCCTCTAGCAGCATATTTGTTGTTCTGGTATGTTTTCGAAGACAACACATACAACGATCAGCTTTTGCAGAAGTTATTCTCTCTTGTTTCACAGAGAACTTGTAAAATAAGTCTAATTTCAAGCAAAGAACATTGATTTTATAATGATATTAACGTCTCATCTCTGATAAGTTCGTTAATAAGTAGTTTTTATAAATTCTATACTTATTTGAAGAGTAACAAATTAGCTATTTCTTTGATATACATAAACCAAATAGGCAATATTATTAAAAGTTTTAAATGTTTCTTTCAAGGAATCTGTAAACTGAAACCAATATTTCCTCGCTATGACATTGCATAGAATCTAATTACTATATTACATAGAACCATAATATCTTTGGTTACTTATAAAACATTACTTACAGTAGCTGATTTTATTAGTTTAGAAAATATTATTCAAAACTTAAAAGTACATAGCTATACCGTTAACTCTCTGCCTGTAGAATAAACAAAAGCTAAACTATTAGAATATATCAAACGTAAGGCCAGTTACAGACTTAAAACCTTAGGAATTTCTAAGGAGATGTCAAACCATTTTAAATATGCATCAATTCATTCGAAGACCTGATATTTGTCTGGCACCAACACTAACTTTTCAGTTATATCCTCCATGATATGGTCTTATCTTGTCACTCTAGCCACTGTCCTATGTATCGAGGGTTCGATTCCTAGCTTGTGTCTGGGTGTTGTTTATCTTTTTAGTTTATATTTACAAGGAGGAAAGGTATTATATACCTTCACTACTAATACTTATTAGTATCGGTTGTCTGGTTGCCATGACGCAAGCTCTACCGTATTTGGATTGTCTCAAAATATTATTTTAAGTATATTATTAATTTATATAATAAATTTATCAACATCTTCTCAAACCATGGGACGATGAACATATAAAAAAGTGATATTATTAAACAGCACAATTGATGCTTCTATCTTTACTACTTACAGTAGATACGAGAAATGAAGTCATGAGTTCAGCGGCTGTCCAGAAAGGCTTTATTATTAAAACCATTATAAAACTGTTTTCAGGATGGTCTGCACAATTAGCAAGCAGTCTCTAAGTTTCTATAATGGACCTCAATTGCTACTTGGGTAACAATGTCGGAATTAATTGTTCAACAATGTTAAGGTAAAAGTTTAAACTATTGAATAGATAAATAATTAAAATAAATATATTTAAAGAAATATATAAATATCAGAAATCATTAAATATATAAACATAACTATAGTAATTAATTTAAATGTATGTATGCATTTTGCAATTTCTACTTTGGTTTTATTATAACTAATAGCTTAATCATCAAATTAAGAAAACTTTATCTCATCCTGGAATCTCATTAAGTGCAACATTGATTTTTTAACCGGCTTCAAAAAGAAGGTTCTCTATTCGACGCGTATGTATGTAATATTGATAAAAATGCGTAATATTAATATATGTTAGTCTATGTGGGCTTCTAAACAATTTTACCAAATTTCACGAGTGTTTGTATGTATGTATGTATGTATGTATGTAGGTATGTATGTATGTATGTATGTATGTATGTAGGTTTGTTCACGGATTTCTCAGAAACTACAAGTCCGATTTTGAAAATTCTTTTTGCAATAGTTAGAGTATTTTTCAACTTAGGGTAGAGTACAAATTTCATCAAAATCGGTCCAGTAGTTTAAGAGATATAAACTTTTTATGTTTTCAGTAAGTTACTGTAATGTGGACGTTCGAGTTGCGTGATAGTGCTGATACCTATCTTGGTAAAATAAGTCACTAAAAAGTGTTAAATAAACTATTTAAAAAAAAATAAAAACCGACTTCAAAGTAAATTATCTAAAAAGCATAAAATAACGAAAATATATTGAAGTCGGTGTCAGCTGGTGCTAGTGTTAGTTAACATGATGTGCTAGCACCGACTTCAATATATTTTCGTTATTTTATGCTTTTTAGATAATTTACTTTGAAGTCGGTTTTTTTTTTTTTTTAAATAGTTTATTATCTCTAAACATCTACAAGTAATCTTGAAGTCAAGGACGGGATAATTAAGTGATCAAACGAACTTACCTTAAGTGAAGTTCGATCCTAATTATCCAGTCCTTGACGAAAGATTTAAGGTCCCTCCCTACCCTAAATGTCCCTGTTGAATCAATGTTGCAGCTGTATTTCATTTTACTCTAAAGATAATGAGGTGTCTGCCGTTCTGCTGGAGCGGGGTGGTTGAGAGGGAGACAATAATATTGTTTTCTCTATTAAACCTCTCTAAACTTGTGCGACTAGACCGGAACGTATATGTACAAGGACTACAAGTAATCTTTCGTCAAGGACTGGATAATTAGGATCGAACTTCACTTAAGGTAAGTTCGTTTGATCACTTAATAACTAAGAAGACCTGAGGGTACACCGGCCTAATTGTGACATAAGGACGTTCAACATCTCAGTCATCCCGTGACCATGGGTGCTGCAAAGCATTCGAAACATCGGGATAGTAAAATCAAAAAATAAACCGCGATAAAATCCGTAAAAGTAGTTTGATTTCAATCTTTCTTCCATTCATTCTTCAATCCATTAATTGGGTCCCATAAAAAAAATATCCCTTAGGAAAAAGTAGTTCCTGAAAAAACAAGAACGGTGACTACGCACGAAACCTGCAGGAATTCTATAAGATGACTTTATGTCGCTTTTTAATGACAATAATGGTTATAACTCTGGCAAATATTTACCAATTTCGATGATTTTTTTTATTCGATAGAAGGAACCACTGTAATGAATCTGTATAAATTTTAACACAACCGGATATGAACTTCCTGGAGGAACATGAACGATGTGGAGGAATTTATCTGGTAAAAACAATAAAACTGACGTTCTCCATTACATTACTCTGGCAAATATGAACCGATTTCGATGATTCTTTTTTTATTCGAGAGAGTAAACTACTATGATGATTCCTTGTAAATCTCATTACGACCGAATAAATGGTTTCTGAAGACACATGAATTAGGTGAATATAACCTACCTAGATCATTTTACCGTCTTTGATGGTTCAATCTTTATGTATAAATATAAAATAAAATATTTAAAATAAAATTGAACCGACTTCAATAACACTGAAAAATATAAAATAATTTAAATCACACTGAAAAGTATAAAATAATTAAAATATTATTGAAGTTGGTGCCAAATATACACATCAGGTACGCTAACACCAACTTCTATAATATTTAAATTATTTTATACTTTTCTGTGCTATTAAAGACGGTTTAATTTTTTTTTATATTTTGTTTATATAAGTACAACCAAGCAAGCGTGCAGCACGCCTGATGGTAAGCAGTCACCGCTGTCTATACACGCTAGCAACACCAGAAGAATCACTAGCGCGTTTGATATGTGTCTGGTAATTTCACCAGCTACAGTGCCTTTCACGCTGGAACACAGCAATGCTTACACACTGCTGCTTGGCGGCATAATATCTGATACTGCGGTGGTACCTACCTGGACGGTTCCTTGCACAATGAACCTACCACCTAGTTAAACTTACATACTTTTTAAAATACATAATTATACTGTAGATATATAACACGCAAACACGGGTAGAAATTGATCCCACGACGTATTGAATAGCGGCCAGAGTGTTTAACCATTCCATCAAATTAATAAATTACTAGTTTAAAAAACTAAAAATACACGCTTTTATAAGGACTACTGCACTAAAAAGCAATAAATATATTATCGAAACCGTCCTTTCTTTCTTTCTACCCCGTGCTTGTAATTTATGGATTATATTTATGTGTAAAGGCGTGGGGTGCCTTTTCTCTGCAAATGATTACAAATGATTGTCATGTGAATACAAATACTTAGCGTTCTTGAAATTCGGCAGAAATATTAAGCTGTTATTCAGAAAAGGCGCCCCACGCTTTTACACATAAATATAATCCATACATAAATATAATAACTCGATGTGTTTACTAGTAGCCATTCCAGGGTTCCGTTACCCACCTTCCTGTTCCATCATCAGGTCCTCATTAATGGTCAAAGTGAAAAGAACTCTTTAAAACAAATCAAATGAGCCCACACTCGATGTGTTTACTAGTAGCAAATCCAGGGTTCAGTCACCCACCTTCATATTCCACCATCAGGTCCTGAATAATGGTTAATGTGAAAAGAACTCTTTAAAACAAATCAAATGAACCCAAACTCAATTAGTTTACTAGTAGCCTTCCAAGGGTTCTCTTATCCACCTTTGAGCCCCAGCATCAGATCAGCTCGATGATACCATATTATTGTATTGTCACCGGTCCTTGATACATGTGCAAAATTTCAAATGATTTGGACGTGTAGAAGTGGGTCAAAATTGCATCGCAAGATTCCATTACCATCATATATACATAGTTACATACATACATACATACAGGTCAAGCTAATAAAAGCGTGTTAAAAATATCCTGACTGGTGCTGATCTTATTGATTCTCACACAGCCTTGAAACTCTTTAGAATCAAAAGCATAATTTGGATACAGTTTCCGACGGGGGCGTAGCTCAGATGGTAGAGCGCTCGCTTAGCATGCGAGAGGTACCGGGATCGATACCCGGCGCCTCCAATGTCTCATTTAGTATTCGTAGTTGCAAAAATGAACTTTTTACAAAAAGTAATTCATATTGTAATTATAATAAAGGATACTAGAACTATTATTCTGACTTAATTATTTTCCTTGAAAACAGTCATTATAATCATATTACGAAACGATATTTGGGTTAATAATGTAATATCTAAAGACGTACCTACTATTTTTGATATCGTTTTAAGTTCTCACTAACCTTGAGAAAGCGGCCTTGTGGCTCGGGTTTTATAATCAGCACATGCACAAATTACACCATTTAAAGGGATGTTAAATTGCAATTATGTGTAAGTACTTATCTTTTAGAAGTTGAAAAATGTTTAAAAACATATTTAAATGCATGTAAGTACTTATTTGTAGTTTTGTACAGTTTATCTTTACGTCAACACAAGGTTTTTCTTACTTCAAAACTTTTGTGTTCTATCAATTCTACCATATACATATTTTTTTTTTCAATTGAAAAGGAAAAGATAATAGCGTAAGTATATTTTATTTACGTAATATAAAACCACCACAATTATATTAATTAACGATAAAAACTATATAATCAAACTTTGACCTCTGTGTCTTCGAAGTTTATTACGAGTAACAGCATTATTTGCTTCTGGGAAGAATAGGGTCAGAAGGCAAGGAAGGACCCTCGATTGCAGGAAACACTAATTCATACATCTCGAAACTTTAGCAGACTGATTATATCGAAAAAAAGCTATTATAAGAAAAAACTAATTATTTTCGTAATGTCAAGGTAGGCACTGTTTTTATCGAATTTCTTCAATGGTACAGCCATTATTATAAACACACCTATGCATTGTGTTTATAAAAAGTCCATTAGAGTGCACAAACAACATATTGCAATGTTAGGTTTAATAAATAAATATAATGATATGTAATATGGTGTTCGTTTAAGCTGAAGTTTATATACAGAGTGATATTTTTTCAAGTGGGTGGATGGTCAAATCTGAAACTGTAGGTAATAGCGAAAAATGGAGTCACGGAACCGATTTTAATGAAAACGAATACTTACCTACTGCACAATTGGATTTGTTGGATTTTGGAATAAAAATACGCTATGTTATTACACCATCTGATAGTGTCGTTAGTTAGAATAACATTTTCGGAAGTATGTAATGACATATGGCAAAAACGTTGTATTTATGTCCGCCACCATTTTATTAAATGTGGCAACGTTGGTTTTTAGTTTTAGACGGTTGTGGTAACACTGAGTCATCATCATCAACAGCAGCCAAAAGGCGTCCACTGCTAAACAAGGGCCTCCCCCATAGAAGGGAGGGATTGCCATAATCCCCACGCTTGGCAGGTGGTTTGGGGATCGCACACTGAGTGATATGAATGAAATAAAAAAGCAGTTATCTTACTGAGCCTTGTTTTAATTAATATCACGGGACTACAATTACTAAAACCGTAGAGTGTTGACTACCGACCACGCAGCATTTTGTACTTCGGGGTTAAGACCGAACCGTCCTTGTACCTAGTAACTTACATACTTTATCTATCTATACTTATAATAAAACTGTAACAGGTCCAATTCTGTACATTGAAGATATTTTGAAAATTATGTTTGGAGGGCATTCTATAACCGATACTAAATCCAAAAATGTATTTATTTTTATTTTTGTCTGTCTGTCTGTCTGTCTGTCTGTATCTCGGCTGAGCATCACGCCGAAACTACTGAATGGATTCAAATGAAACTTGGTATGATCTGAGATCTTACTACGAGGTAGGACATAGGATACTTTTTATCCCGTAATCTAGCACGGTTCTTTTGGGAGAGGGGATTAAAGTCAAAATGGGCACTTGGTTATACGCTTGGTCCGATTTTATAATTTTTTCTTTATAATATAATAAATATTAGTAAGGGAACACTCATAGAGAGTTGTTGAACACTAATGACCACTGTAGATCCTGACTGACAGTAGTCACAGCGGTGGGAATGAGAGGTGGGATTAGTCCCATAAAAAAATCTTAATCTTTTCAATAATAACCTAGTTCTAAGTAGCGTATTATATTGAGTACCATCACCTAACAAATGAATGCTAACAAATATGTATGTAATGTAATATATAATTATGCATATTATAAATACAATTTGAACGAGGGCATAGCTGGCAGGTAACACTGGCATTTACAATGCCGTGATGGGGTACGCCACGCCTTAATTATTGCGAGAATGGAGATTGGCATTTAAGATCATCTTAATTATTATAATCACACACGAATTGAAGAAAGCTGAGGTAAAAGATATTAGTACACGAGCTATAAGTAGATTAGGCAATCCGCCTTAATCAAAATAATTGAGACGTAGGAATTAATTATGTAACGAATATTATCATTATCTGTATACTCGCATAATCAATACTATAAGGTAGATATACTCTTTATTGTACACAAACTTACCTACACATAAAATAAAGCACATAAAAACACTTAACACTGAAATATGTACAAAGGGCGGCCTTATCGCTATTCGCAATTTCTTCCAATCAGTTTTACCTATTCCACGATTTCTTCAAAATTTTTGTTCCAGAAGCAATGGCGGTAATGTATTCATTGTTTTATATAAGCTTATAGTGTTAATGTACCAGTGGCATTACTGTCTTAAAGGTAGGGCATAAAATTAAGTCACAAAAGGACAGTAAAGTATGTTAGTCTTACCCCAACTTACCTTACTAATAATATAGTATTCTGGGACAAACCACACACGGTCATTTGATCCCAAACTAGGCAGAGCCTGTACTATAATAACTTTTTATTGTAAATGCATATACTTTTGTCTTTGAATAATTGGACAAACCACACTCACAATCAGCCGTGTCACTACATTCCCACATGACTAGGTTTTTTTTGCATCGACCGACCTGAGTTTGCGGTCTATTTGGGGCATTTCATATAAGCCATCACAGTTTACATTCTGGTAAAAGAGTTTCGTAGGGAGCAATGAAATCCGTTTGACTTCTGTTTTGCTTCTGTTCTTAAAATTTAAACCGGCACTTAGTGACCTCGCAGCGCGATTTATGGAAGCCTTTGTGTGTCTTTCCCTTCAAGCGACTGCGAGTTTATTTGAATCCTCATAACCAAGTCAGAGTAGGAGCAAACGTAAAGTAAATGGACAACGGTTAAAACCAGAACTTGCTTGGTTTAACGATATATTTTTGATGTGATTGCTAGTATTGGCAATAAAAAAAATACGTTAACTTATTTGTCAGGTTGATAATTTACGAGCACAGAAGCGCCTGCGCAAAGGTCGTTGCGCGTCGCATTACGAGACACGTAGGCGTCGACATGTTTACATTATGCATCCAATTTCATGATACTGACATTTAATATGAACTGATTATGATACGGGCGAGGTCGCAACAGAGAGGGAGGGAGAGATCGAGACTTCACAAGTGTCAACCAGGCCCTTAATTCTCTATGAACATTTTCAGATTCCACGCTCAAATCTTGTCTACGTAATCACGTTTACATCGTTTTAAGAAAGTTCCTTTTTTTATAATTTTTTAAATGACGTATAGGTACAGTAACCGGCTTTTAATATAAAAAGTATTAAATATTACCTTATTAGGGGGGATATTGACGTAGATTTAGCAGGGCGCATGTAAGTACTTAGTCATTTGCCGGGCTGTTGGTCTAGTAGTTGGACTCCCTCTTCGAAGTCGCTGGACGTTTGGGGTGAAGGCCCCAGGACGTCCATTGAGTACGCTGGCGACTCCGAGGAGGACGGCAGCGGGGTTGCGACCCCCGTCCCCGTGAGCATCGTGACTGGTTCCCGGGGGGCTACAATGCGCCTCCCGGTGGCGGGCTCAGAGACAAGGCATTGAGGGGCCCCTGGTGCAGATCCCACTGGAGAGCCCTGGGGTTTTAGTGGGTAAGAATCCCACATACCCTGGTCAAGTCCCACAGCTCCCGGGGACCTTTTGAAGGTTTCCCGCGCGTCAAACAAAAAAAAACAGGTGTGAGCAGTATCCTCATGCGAGCATTGCAATCTCTTTATAGGGATTCTAGTGCTTGTGTAAGGATAAACGGGGCATACACTGAATGGTTTAATATCTAAAAAGGTGTTAGACAGGGATGTGTAGCGTCACCGTGGCTGTTTAA
Organism: Furcula furcula; assembly: GCA_911728495.1. Lineage (NCBI taxonomy): Eukaryota > Metazoa > Arthropoda > Insecta > Lepidoptera > Notodontidae > Furcula > Furcula furcula. The sequence continues at coordinate 25,189,099 of OU452253.1, forward strand.
TCTGTTCATGAACAATTGCTTGACAGATTTAAAAGATAATGAAAGTGGGTTGAGAATGAATGAGTTACTCGTCAAATGTTTTCTCTATGCTTCAGCATAGCGTGATTAATGGACGACCCTTCAGGGTCGTCCATTAATCACGTGATGTTTTTTAGCAACTTTTTAACCCCTCCCCCCTCCTGGTGATATGTGGTGAGGTTTTTAACTCCCCCCCCCCCCCAAATCCAAAACCACGTGTATTTTTTTGTACAAAATTTCAATATAGTTTATATTGAAAAATTCTGAATATTATCTTTAAATACAGGTACTTAACTGATGAAATGTTGAAGGGTTAGTTAACGTTAACTATACTGAAGGAGTTAAACTGAGTGATAGGATAAGAAATAGTGAGATAAGGAAACGTTGTGGTTTGAAAGAAGATGTAGTAACAAAAATTGAGAAAGGTATGCTGAGATGGTTTGGCCATGTCGAGAGAATGAATGAGGAACGATTGACGAAAAAAGTGAATAAGGCGAGTTTGAATGAAGTGTTGGAAGGGGTAGACCTAGGCGGACGTTTCAAGACCAAATCAGGGACGTCTTGAAAAAAGGCCAGGTCAAGAGTACCCTAAACCGAAGAGCATGTATGAATGGAATAATGAATGTGGACGAAGCGAAACAAGTATGTAAGGATCGTAGCAAGTGGAAAGAAGTGGTCCCTGCCTACCCCTACGGGAAAGAGGCGTCATTATATGTATGTATGTGTATGTATGCAAACAAAAAAAAGTAGATTGACTTCCTGGTCGCTATCCAATAGATCGTGGCTTCGATTCCCACCAAGTGTCTAGGTGTTTTATCTATTTAAGTATGTATTAAAAAAAACCAAAAAGTATCTACATACGTATTAGTATCAGTTGTCTGGTTTCCATAGTAGGTACAGGCGCTGCCTAGTTTGGGATCAGATAACCGTGTGTAGATTGTCCTAGAATATTATTATTATAGAGAATTAGAGCCCAGCTTTGAAATAAATAAAACCGCATACAAGTCCGGTCATAAACACATGTTTGAGTTTGAGTTTCGTTTAGGAGCCACGATGTCACGCACGCTATATCGCACGCACGATGTAAACGCAAAAATTAGGGTCATTTCATGCTACCTCTTTTCCTACAAAAATATAAAAACGTTATCACATTTTAATAAATATTTATTAAAACAACGTGTTTGTTTGCATAATAAACCACCCAAGGGCACAATGTAGACCAATACAACCAACGGTAAATTTCCGCATTTGATTTACATATTAATAAAACAATTACGTTACATACATTTTAAAATATGTCTGTGATTTTAAAATAAGCTTTTAATAATCTCTAGTGTCGTAAATTTGGATTACGATCCGGGTCCAAAAAGGCCACATTAAGTAATTTACCTAAAAGCAATTCATGTTTTGAATTACAAGCATATCCTTTAAAAACTCTACTAGTTTTTGAAAAATGGTCACACATTTAAGGTATTTTTATTTTTTTTTTATTTTATTATATACTGAATTAATTAATCAGCACTAATTAGCAGACTCATATTTGGTATTAGGCCTCTGCCTCGAATTTTGCGGGTAGCGGGGCGGCGGCGAGGGCGGTCACCGCTTGACTCATAGATGATACGTAATATACTGAGGCTTGACTGAAGTCGCACGCTCGCTCGTTGGCCACCCCGCGCCCGTTTTTTTCGAGAACCGGTCCATTTGATTTTACGCATAAGATCCTGCCACTCCCGCGCCGCCGCCACTGCCCGCAAGATTCGAGGCAGAGGCCTGCTGCCATACGAAGACATAATCGTAACTTACCTACTCATATTATAATTCACCGAAAGTGGACTTTTTAAACCTGCAGAATAATAAGTAAAATACATGATAGATAAATAATAACTGCCCAGACCAATCCTGTCTTTAAAAAGAAAAGTCAACTAGACAAAAGATAATAATATTGCACAAGTGCTTGCGTAGACACAGGTGCTTCCACTTCCTTTATTTTCTCAGTCCGATGGGAGTCCGACACTTTCGGAGGCGGTACAGGCTAGGACAGAATTTTTACATGCCAATCCGATGCATGGATCATCTCACTTTCCAGACAATTAATTGATCGGCCAGCATTGTCCTAGCCAGTAGGGGACATCGACACAAGGTTGTAGATCACCGCGGGATTCAAACCCGCAACATCCGGTTTGTAAAGCAAGCGGTTTTCCGCTTCACCACGGAGGCAACATTCATTGTATATACTCGTAACATACACAGCGATACACATTTTGTATATAGTTAATAACAACTAGGTAGGTATACAAAACGACGACGATGACGGTGGACGAATTATAAATAAGTAAGTACTTGAATACATTTAGCCGTCTAACTGCAAGTCGTGCCAAGCAAATACACACAATACCTACTTACACTCGAAAAACATTATCCTCCTTCTAGCACAGTTGGGTAATAATATACGGAGCCATTGTATGTACCATCGCGGACACGAACGGTGTACTTACCAGTTTTTAATCAAAATCGTTTAAACAACATTATACGTGCGCTTCGCGCAAGCAATTGTCGTCGTAAAGGTGGTACACCGTTCGTGACCGCGAGAGTACATCTGACGGAAATGACGAATAGATTTCATTGTGCTGATACATAACCTTATAAAAGGTTTTTCTGTGTTTGGAGTATATAATAAACAAGGTGCAGACCCTGAGCAGTCCGTCTTCATATAAATCAGTCACATAACAATGCAAGCAGATTGAAGCTTGATCGTTATTTTTATTGACAATTGACCTTAAATCCAATTCTTGCTATTGTGATTTAATGAATGCCCGTCAGCAGTCAGTTTAACATATTGATTTCAGGGATCTTCGTTGTTATAATTAGTTTAATTGCTTGTTGTTTGTTTTTTTAATTTTATTTACCTTGACCTTGGCTCAGTGAACCGCCCAAAGTTTTCTCCCAACTACTGAAGGCTTAGCTCCTTTCGGCGGTGAACCTTAAATTTCATCATCGCCCCAATCGGAGATCGCCTTTCGCACGCTTTCCATGGCTACTCTACGATGTTATCAAGTCTAAAAGAGTAGCCATGGAAATGGTCTAAAACACGACAGGTATCTCTCCCCAACAGTGCTGTCATCTGCACGCCACTAGATCCCGGGCATAAGCGGGTCGCTGGTAGTTTCATAGCAAAAAGAGAGTTCTAGAGAGAACGGGCTCCTGAGGAACTACGGCATAGTCATCTTCTGGCAAACCAAATAAAACTTTACTGTAACAAACTGCCACAAGATTTTGGAGGTTTTCCGTTAAACCAATCTTGAACGTTTGTTGTCCGTGGTACCCCCAATAGAACCACCAGTGGTACCACGGACAAAAATAATTGCCCGTGGTACCACTGGGGGTACCACGGACAACTCCGTGGTACCACCAGAAATAAATTAATTTTATTTCAATAATATTTTACTATTTTCGTTCATTTTGGAATCGTTTACTTGGTATCTGGGTTTGACTGTCTGTATTGCACAACATTACACATGAAATTTAAAAAAAATATTTTTATATACTAGAACCAGAATATACTAGAGATGTGGTATTGAGTAATAAAATCGACAAATTATTAACGGAAGTAGTACTAGGCTAGCATGAAATACAGGGAGTGCATAATCTTGTGCCTTGTCTTGTGTGGGCGGGCATATGAATGTGGTTTAGAGCTAACAGGTTTATAGTAGAAGTACCAGGGAAGCATAGGGCATAAGGAAGGGCATAGGGCATGAGGACTCCAGGGATCTTTTGAAGATTTCCCCCGGGTCAAAAAAACAAGCACTCTTGGAGGAGTCCTCATGTCCTGTGATATCCAGAGTATGTCTGGCTTACTGGTTTTGATTGGTGTCGCGAATCAAGAGGTGACGGCCCGGAGGGTAACGGATGTATCAAGAGGCGATATATCTCCTTGTATCTTGTGCTTCCCTGGTACTTCTGCTATAAATATGTAAGCTACTACTCAATAGATACCACATCCCCAGTAGGTATATTCTGGACGAAATTAAAAATCACATTGAAAATTGTATTGGAGGTGGACTTGAGGACTCTTCCTTATGCCCTATGCTTACCTGGTACTTCTACTATAAACCTGTTAGCTCTAAACCACAGTTCATATGCTCACACAAGACAAGGCACAAGATTATGCACCTCCTGTGTTTTATGCTACCCTAGTACTACTTCCGTTAATAATTTGTCGATTTTATTACTCAATACCACATCTCTAGTATATTCTGGTTCTAGTATATAAAATTTTTTTTTTGAAATTTCAATTGTTGTTCAATACAGACAGTCGAACCCAGATACCAAGTAAACGATTCCAAAATGAACGAAAATAGTAAAATATTATTGAAATATAATTAATTTATTTCTGGTGGTACCACGGAGTTGTCCGTAGTACCCCAGTGGTACCACGGACAATTATTTTTGTCCGTGGTACCACTGGTGGTTCTATTGGGGGTACCACGGACAACAAACGATCTTGAATAAGTATTGATAAAAAGAAGTTAAGTAGTCCAAAATGGTTTAATATAAAATCTTGGATTAAATGGAGGATAGAGATACGTGGGTTGCAAATCTCATGTAAATTTCGAATTTTAAAGCTTGTAACCTATAACTACACTAATATAAGAGAAACGATTTGTATGTTTGTCACTAATAAACTCAAAAACTTTTAAAAAAATTCGTTCACCATTACAACCTTTTTTTTGACGCGAGGGAAATCTTTCAAAGATCCCCGGGAGCTGTGGGGCTCGACCGGGGTATGTGGGATTCTTACCCACTAAAACCCCCGCGGCTGTCGAATCGGCACATGAGAGGCCCCAGGGCTCACCGGTGGGATCTGCACCAGGGGCCCCTCGGTGCCTTGCCTTTGAGCCCGCCGCCGGGGGGCGCATTGTAGCCCCCCGGGAACCTGACACGGTACTCACGGCGACAGGGGTCGCAACCCTGCCTCCGTCCTCCTCGGGGTCGCCGCCGTACTCAATGGACGTTCAAAGGGCCTACACCCCGAACGTCCAGCGACTCCGAAGGGCACCATTACAATCCTACATTATCCCTGAGTAACATAGGCTATATTTATTACTAGAAAAAAAACTTCCACCCGTGCGAAGCCAGGACGGGCCGCTAGTTTGTTATATTTGTATTAGTAGTTTGTAGTGTTGTAGTAATAGAGTAGGCAAGCGATACCTACACGTCGTCGGCCTATAGACAGCTGCATTGCACTGCCGCACGGCTCTCCATTTGTTATTCAGTCTCTTGTGTTCGATAATTTCACCAGCTACAGTGCCCTTCTCACCGGAACACAGCAATGTTTACAAACTGCTGCTTGGCGGCAGAATATCTGAAATTACGGTAGTACCCAACCTACCACCTAATCAATTATCAATTATAATAATATAGTGATTGAAATTTATTTATTTATTTATATTATTTTATTATTTTATCTATACTTATAATAAAACTGTAACAGGTCCAATTCTGTACATTGAAGATATTTTGAAAATTATATTTGGAGGGCATTCTATAACCGATACTGAGACCGAAAATGTAATTTTTTTAATTTTTGTCTGTCTGTCTGTCTGTCTGTCTGTATCACGGCTGAGCATCACGCCGAAACTACTGAATGGATTCAAATGAAACTTGGCATGATTTGAGATCTTACTACGAGGTAGGACATAGGATACTTTTTATCCCGTAATCTAGCACGGTTCTTTTGGGAGAGGGGATTAAAGTCAAAACGGGTACTTGGTTATACGCTTGGTCCGATTTTATCAATTTTTCTATAAAATATAATAAATATTAGTAAGGGAACACTCATAGAGAGTTGTTATCAAGGTTTTGTAATCGATCGGGTTAAGCAACGTTAGGTAAGGTCATTAAATAGATGGGTGACCGTTTAACGCCATTTGAACTAAACGGGTCCGTGCTTCGGGGAGCAAGTAAAAAGTGGGTTCCAGTTTTTAACCGACTATAAAAAATGAGGTTATGTATTCGATGCGAATGTCTGTTATTCAAAGTTTAGTTAACGTAAAAATAGCGCAGGCGGAGCTGCGTGGGTCAGCTAGTACTATAATAAAACTCAAAGAGCGCTTTTTCTGTACATTGAATATTTTTCCAAAATTTCTATGTGGGGATACTATACTATCGACATAGAGGCCAAAACATTTTTTTTGGAATTATTGTCTGTCTGTCTGTCTGTCTGTCTGTCTGTCTGTCTGTATGTCTGTCTGTCGTTCTGTTTGTCCAGGTATCATTTGAAAACCCGTGGATGGATTTTGATAGGACTTTCACTGATATGTTGTGTAGAAGTCAAGGTATAAATTGGTATATAAAACATCACGCTATGTTTCATAGGGGCTAAGCAGTGAAACATTACTTGCACATATTACCACGTAATTTCCTTTGTATGAGAATAGGGTAATTATAGACTGATCAGTTAATCATTAAGATATGTATTATTACGCTATATACAATAGGGACTGAGCAGACATTTAGTTTGAATAAGATATGGCAGTGGCGAAGGGTCAATTTTTGTAAGGGGTAAGCCGGTCCGGTACACCCAGGACATTTTCATTAGATTTCCGTATTGTTCTAAGTACGTTGCTGATAGCAATATGACATTATATCTTTGAAAAGTTATATCTGTAAATCCCGAGTGAGTCCAAACTAGATCATGAAATTATTCATGAAATTTTAATGAAACTCCACAAGTCCAGGTAGTGTATAGGTATTGTATTACAGTCGCAACAATAAAAGATGCGAAAAATGTAGAACTTTCGTTATCGATTATCATTAGACAGTAATTTACGATGTTAGCGTGATTTACATTATGAACAGGGCTATCTATCGGTGAAATTGAACATACAATCACCATAGAACTTTAATCTATATATTTAAAAGAAAGTCGTGTTAATTACACTATTTATAACTCAAGAACGGCTCAACCGATTTAGCTGAAAATTGGTAGGGAAGTAGCTTAGGAGCAGGAGACGGACATAGGATACTTTTTATACCTGTAGGTTAAGGTTAAGCAACGTTAGGTAAGGTCATTAAATAGATGGGTGAACCGATTTGTATGAAATTTTATGTGTATATCGGGTAGGTCTAATAATAGGCCATTAATTATATTTCATGCCGCTAGGTAAAGGTTAAGCAACATAAGGCAAGGTAATTAAATAGATGGGTGCACGGATGTGTATGAAATTTTGTGTGCATATAGGGTAGGTCTGAGAATAAGTCGTAATAGTAGTTTATGCACCAAGGGGATAAAGTAGTGTCTTATGTCGCGGGCGTTAAATTGAATCGCGAGCATAACGAAGGATTCTAGCAACTCCCGAGCGCAGCGAGGGAGTTTAGAGTTAACTCCTGAGCGTAGCGAGGGAGTTAATACTAGAATCCTGAGTACAGCGAGGGATTTAAGCTCGCCCAAGACAAAGACACCTTTATCCCCGAGGTGAATACACTACTTTTCACACCTACTGCGGGGTAATTAAATACATATTGCTAGAATTAAAATAATAATAATATCTTGGGACAATCCAAACACGGTCATCTGTTTCCAAACTAGGCTGAGCCTGTACTATGGAAACCAGACAACTGATATTAATTAAATAGTTATTAACACCCAGACACTTGGTGGGAATTTAACCAATGACCCATCGGGTAGCAGGCAGTGTGTCTAACCACTAGACCAACGAGACTGTTAATAATATCAGCATAGTGATTTGCAGAGTTACGTGTTAACATCTATTTTATTTTCTTATCTAGCTAGAACACTTGGTTCTGCTCGTCGCGCACGGTTCGATTTTCAAATGTTTTTTTATCGTGCAGGATTCTGCTTAGAGTTGTATTATGCCTGTGGTAAGTGTTGAAGAATTTTCGTTTGACGTTCGAAATTCAAACACATTATTGCCCAAGGGAGTTTAGTACAACATTATTACCCGGCTAGACTATAGGGATATAATGAGGTACTTTATGTCATCTTTATATGACCAATAATGCAACATTATCGAGCAGGTGGTGTGAAAAGTATATTTCATGCTGCTGATACCATGATTGACGGATATATAGAAAGAGAGGAGGGTGCAAGAGAGGACAGAGAGGGAGAAGGGATTCGAGGAGGGGGTGAGGGATCGGAGGAGTTAGGTGGAGCAAGGGGGGGGGGGGGGGTGAGATGGAGCAAGTTGGGAGAGAGAGATGGGGGGGATAGGGTTCAGAGAGGGGACAACGGGGAGAGGAAGAGGGGGAATGTGACAGGGACCGATGCGGGTGGGGGAAAGAGAGAGGAGAGAAAGAGCATAGAATTACATTTTTCTTATAAGGCTTCAATCCCGGCTGGGTCCTAAAAGAAAACGCGCATTGTTCCTTTTGGAACCACATGGGCTTGAGGGGATAATAGAGAGAGAGAGAGAGATGGAGAGAAATAAATCAAGGGAGGAGGGTGAAAAGGGGAGCAAAATGTAATAAAAGCGCGGGTGGAGCTGCGCGGGTCAGCTAGTATATATAATAAGAATGTATCGTAGGTATACTTACGACACCGCGCCGGCGCCGCCGTTACAAATTCTTCAATATAATATGTAGAATATTATAGTCTTATTGATACACTATAAAAGCCGAATATAAATAGCATATGAAATAATTTTCATTGTAATACGAAATATATGTTAATGATGATGACTAAATTATAGTGTTACATTTAAGCAAGAAGTTGATATACTTTGTGTGGGTGATGGTTACCATATAAGGATTGAGGCAAACCGGGTCAGTATACTAGCGTAAACAGAAGCGAGGGGCCACAAGATTAGCTTATTTTACCATATATAAACTGGCGCTTGATAAACTTTGTGTTTTTGTTCCTTATTAGTTAGGACAACCAGGATAACTATGCAGATTGATCATCTGATTGTCTTGAAAGTAAAATGACCATGCGTCGGATGTGCATGCGTATAATGACCATGCGTCGGATGTGCATGCGTATAATACTGCGAAATACTGAGAGTACTCTCAGTATTTTGTGTCCCAGGGCCCGTTTCCCGACAGGCCGTTACGGAAGTTACAAATGTTGCAACGCCTGGCGAAATTATTGAATATATAGCGATGACGGGGGGGTGGGGTGACTACGCACGCAAGCTACAGGCTCTGCCTAGTTGGTATTTTGATTATCTTCTATATATTATAATAAAAAATAATAGCTGGTTAGTCTCGCTAAAACTCAGAAACGGGTTGATGGATTTGAATAATTTGTGTTTGATTTTGATCGGTTTAATTAAAAAAAAAGTAGGTAAAATAAAATCTTTTTTAAAAAAATGCCAAATATACACAACCGGTAAGCTAACACCAACTTCAATAATATTTAAATTATTTTATACTTTTAAGTGATATTGAAGTCGGTTCAATTTTTTTTAAAAAAGATTTTATTTTAAACTTTTTAGTGATATTTTCATATATAAAGATTGAACCATCGAAGACCGTAAAATGATCTAGGTAGGTTATGATCATTATCGTCTACATAATTTTACACAATTCATGTTTCAATTCATGTTTCTTCAGAAAAAAATATCCGGTCGTAAAGAAATTTGCATGGAATCATCATAGTAGTTTACTCTTTCGAATAAAAAAGAATCATCGAAATTGGTTCATAATTGTCAGAGCAATGTAATGGAGAACATCAGTTTAATGGTATTTACCAGATAAATTCCTCCACATCGTTCATGGTCCTCCAGGAAGTTCTTATCCGGTTGTGATAAAATTCATACAGATTCATGATAGTGGTTTTTTCTTTCGAATAAAAAAGAATCATTGAAATTGGTAAATATTTGCCAGAGTTATGGCCATTTTTGTCCTTAAAAAGCGACATAAAGTCTTCTATATAGGCTTTCCTGCAGCTTTCGTGCGCAGTCACCATTCTTGATTTTTCAGGAACTACTTATTACTAAGCAATAATTTTTTTATGGGACCCAATCAATGGATTGAAGAATGGATCGAAGAAAGTTTTTTTTTCAAATCGGTTCATAATTGCCAGAGTTATGCGCGCATACATAAAAAAAAATATATATATATATACAGATGAATTGAGAACCTCCTCCTTTTTTGAAGTCGGTTAAAAAAGAAAAAGGGCCTCGGACCTTGCGGGTCAGTTAGTCTATAATTTATCTCTACGGCTATTATCTATACGGATATTATTATTACTCCACGGGCTTTCATTGTGTAGCGATATCAACATCTATAAACGCAGTAAAGCAGTTTTCCTACCCGAATACGCCCTAACCAAATCGTCATTAAGTATAGTAATTTCTCCAATTATATATTTTCCCGTTCATTTCCGCCGATACCCGCTAATCTGTACAAGCAATATTCTGCGATAGACCTGAATTACCGTGTTTTCGTCAAAACAAACCGATAACAATGTATCGGACATCGCGTTTACTTGATACGGATGTATTAAAATGATTACCAGGAATCACTTCACTGTTTATATCAACAGCAAGTTATGTATAGCATTATGTACCTATATTTAATTCCGAAGTTTTTGACAGGGGTATATCGCTCCCAAGTTTTGCCAGCAAAACTTTTGTTTTGTTCCCATATGTTATCCAGTGATAACATATGGGAATATTTCAAAGCCAGTGCTTTGAAGAATGGAAAAAAACCCCAGCTGTTACCTATGGCAATATTATACATATACTTACCTAACACCTATTTTCCTAAGGTTTTAATACCTTAGATTCAAGCGCGGGCGCGGGTGTCTGCCGTTCCTTTAGTACTCAAATAAATTGTACTACAATTTTAAAAGGGTGACTGCTCGGTATCCGTTTTTCGAGTGTATCTCGAGATACAGAGAGATAAATGACTGATCTTGTAAAAAATTGAGCCCTGTCTGTCGGCCAAGAGAACATTACTATTTTATTGTTGTTTGTAATTTTAAGTATTATTATTTTCTTTCAATTGTAATGTGACTACATTTAATTATACTGACTCCACAAATTGATAAACCAAGATTACCATGCTCCATGAGTCATTGTGTTCGCGGCTGAGGAAACCCACTCCATCAATATCACTACCAGCCTCATCACTACCAATGGTTCTCCTAACAAAGCTTTATTGCTTTCATCATCATCAGCAGCCTACATCAGTCCACTGCTGAACTTAAGCCTCGCCCTCGGCGCACCACTGTGCCCGATCTTCGGCTCTCCTCATCCAGTGTCTGCCATCCGTTCTGCGGATATCGTCGCTGCTCCTAGTCACAGGGCGTCCTACAATACGCTTCCCGATTCGCGCTCTCCACTCCAGAACCAGTTTACCCCAACGGTCTTCGGTTCTGCGGCAAATATGACCAGCCCACTGCCACTTCAGCTGGCTAATCCTATACTGTGTTCACAGTGGCGGTCCTATCAATATTTTTAAGCGGTGCGAGATCTAAAAGTGGCGCCCCTTCAAATATAAAACTGTACTCGATTTTACATTTGTCACACACGGTTTTAGTCGCCATAACCATACATTCGATGTATAAAATATAACAGTAAATTTTATGATTAACAAGTTTTATTTATTTTGTTCTATTCTATTATTGGTGGCTAAAAATCGGTCCCGGTAACCACCGGAACGCTCATCGACCCAGTTGGATCCATTGTGCATGCCCTAGCCCTTACTTTGTTGCTGGCGTGTCGAAGAGTTGCCTTAGTTATGCAACGATTGCTCCAGCTTGGAGCTGTGCGTAATCATCTGGTGTAGGCTAGGCTATTCCCAGATGACCCAACCTACGTCTCGCAAGAGCGACGCAGCCACACAATATGTGTCGCATTGACTATTTTTCACCTTTACAAAATCTGCAAGTATCAATAGTACTTAGCCTCATTCTGTGAAGGTGCTCATTGGCACCGAAATGTCCCGTGAGTGCACCTATTAGGTGCTTTATTTCTGATCTGTTAAGGTTCAATAATATGACCCCACAGTCCACCCTTGACAGTCTTTGTTGATACATAGTAGACCGCAGGTAAGTTTTTATTAGTTTTAAACCTTCAAAAAAGGAGGAGGTTCTCAATTCGTCTGTATATATATTTTTTTATGTATGTTCGCGCATAACTCTGGCAATTATGAACCGATTTGAAAAAATCTTTCTTCCATCCATTCTTCAAACCATTGATTGGGCCCCATAAAAAAATTATCGCTTACGAATAAGTAGTTCCTGAAAAAACAAGAATGGCGTCTGCGCAGGAAAGCTGCAGGAGTGCCTATAAGATGACTTTATATCGCTTTTTAAGGACAAAAATGGTCATAACTCTGGCAAATATTTACCAATTTCAATGATTCTTTTTTTATTAGGTTTAAAGAGTTTATTCTCATAAAAACATAAAGTTCATTTACAATGAGATACAAATGACAGATATAGTGTTCAGATTGATTCTGGAGTGTAAGAACAACAGTGTTGTCATAGTTTCTGTATGTATGACTTAAGTTTCTTTTTAAACATTATAATGTTGTCACATTCTTTTATTTCGTTTGGTAAATCGTTGTACAGCTGTATTCCCTCAACCAAAATCGTTTTCTTTCCATAGTTCGTTCGCGCAAGGGTAAGCTGGAGTTTATGTTTATTTCGTAAATTGTGTGAATATATTTTTTTATGTAAGGTAAAACACCCAGTGTCCGACAACGCACCATTGTCCGACATTTAAAAAGTTTATTAAAAAAAATAAGAGTAGTTTCTCCTTTCTGAATGGATTTCAAGAATAAACAATAAACGCGGATTATCTAGTTGTCATTGCAAATGACATTTCACACATTCGGCCATTTTTAAGAAAATGGCTTGGTATAAGTTTCGACCGCAAGTGATCCTCCATCGTAACTCTAGTTTTACTAGTAAAATCGTTAAGGAGGTGAGTAAGATTTATTGCTCATAACTTTTAATTGTTTTGCTGTATCGAAAATGTTATTTATTTATAAAATTAAGACATAAATTGACTAGTTTTTAATAATTGTTTGACAAGGGTGTGGTTATAATAAAATAAGAAAATACGCCTGTCGGTAATTGGAGTTTTTTTCTTCGCTTGTTCCAAACTTCGACACATGTAGAAAGGTTTTTGTTTATTATTTTTTACACTTTATTTTATTACTTGGCTATGTTTCTTCAGCACTCTTAAAATATAGTTCTTTCATTTAAATCGTCAAACTGCTTCCAGTGATCGACAGTTGTGTCGATGATTGGATATTCCATGTGTTCCAATAACCGACATACTTTGCAAAAATGGCGCCTAAAAAGATACACTCCTTTTCAAATGGCACAGGCGATAGAAGCAGTCAGTCTGCTCGACTTCAAAATGCTATTGGGTGGAAAGCACGTCATTTGAGCACCGTAATGCGTTGATACGCAGAGTTTGATCGAGGCCGCCTCTCCATGATAAAATTCGTGAAGTTCGGCCCTCAACTGCGGTAACTGAGAGAATATGGCTACTGTCATGACATTTACGGGGCCGGAAGAGACCGTGATAGCTTATACCAGCACGTGAAAAATGCCCTTAAACCAATCGAGTCCAGTCCGGATCAATCAGATCCTTATTATTTCAAAAATGGTTTGACCGAATGAAAAGTGTTTTAATTACACGGACACCAGAGTTAAACTAACCCGACACTACTCTGAGGACATCCCATACATCAGCCTGTACTAGATTGGAATGGCTCTCAAACAGCTTAAAACAAGGTGCCAGTGAAGACGGAATCACAACAGAACTTCTGAGAGCGGATGGAAAACCGGTACTTTTAGTCCTCTAGAAGTTATTCAATTCCGTCTTACTCGAAGGTACTACGCCAGAAGCATGGCACAGGAGTGTGGTAGTGGTTTTCTTTAAAAAAGGTGATAACACCTTATTTAAAAATTATAGACATATCTCACTCCTGAGCCGTGTGTACAAACAAGCTGTTTTCGAAACGAAGGAATAGCAACAGTCCGAACGTAGGTGTCATGATTTCCAGCCTACCGAACAAACTGGGTTCCGAAAAATACCACATTCATACGCTCCGTCAGATGATACAGAAGACTGAGGAGTATAATCGGTCATTATGTCTAGCGTTTGTGGGCTACGAAAAAGCCTTCGATTTATTCGAGACCTGGGCAGTATTTCTGTCTCTCCAGCGATGCCATATTGACTATAGGTATCGAAGTGTTGAAGTGTGTGTACAGCAACGACGACCATGCCGATCCGACTACAGGACGAGAGTACAAAATCAACCCGATTAAAGAGAGTCGTGAGACGGGGAGACGTTATTTCTCCGAAACTGTTCACGAACGCATTGGAGGACGTTTTCAAGCTCTTGGACTGGTACGGGTTCGGCATCAACGTCAATGGCGAATACATCACTCGCCTTCGCTTTGCTGATAATATAGTAATTGCGGCAAAATCGCTGGAGGACCTCGCTCAGCGACCTAGTAGCGTTAACCCAAGCGGTGGGTCTTAAAATGAACATGGACAAGACGGAGAATATGCATTTGCATTCATACCGATACACACGAAGTAGTTGATCACTATGTCTACCTTGGATAGATAGTGGGTCCAATTTCGACAAAGAGGTCGCCCGAAGAATTCAACTTGGCGTTTAGGAAACTTAGTGACATCTTCTCATCTGAAATTCAGCAGTGCCTGAAGACAAAGTTCATTCACCAATGTATGTTGCCAGTGATGACAATATGGTAATGAGACTTGGTCCTTAACAGCTGGCCTTTTAGAGAAGCTCAATCACACAACGAGCTATGGAGAGAGCTATGCTCGGAGTTTCTTTGCGTGACAGAATCCGTAATGAGGAGATTCGACAAAGAACCAAGGTTACCGACATAGCTCTCAGAATCTGTTAGTTGAAGTGGCAATGGGTAGGCAACATCGCTCAAAGAACTGACAACCAATGGAGAAAAAAGGTTCTCGAGTAGCGACCACGAACCGGAAGACAGCGTAGGTAGGCCTCCTACTAGGTGGACAGACGATATTTATTTATCTTTATTATAATAGCCAAGTGTCGTTCATTGTGGCGTTCGAAGGGTGAGGCCTATAGTCAGCGGTGGACGTCATCCGGCTGTTGATGATGATAATGAATACCAATTAATTAAAAACAGTTCTACAATTTATGTTAAATATTTGATTAGTTAAAATAATACATACGTGATAAAGAATAGTGGATGTACGTAACGGGTTTAGATAATTTACGATTTTTGAATAAAAAAATCTTGTTATAATAGCATTAAAAAGTCATTACCTACTTAACTTTAGATGAGTTTAAGCATGCCACACACATGTAGATGTCCCTGTTTGTTTATTATAATTAAAATAATTAAAGTACTTAATAAGACTTTTTTGGGCATGGTGTTGGGATTCGGTCGATATTTGGGTGACGATAAATAGAACATGTCGATTACTAGATCACGATTATTGGATCATGTCGATTACTGGGTGTCGATATATGGAATTTCCTTGTCGATAACTAGGCCAAAAAGAGCCTAAATCTAATTTGATTTATTTATCTAGTTATTGGTATTACACTCGTTTTTACTTTAAGATAATATAGAATGAACTATAAACTTATACCTAGTACATGAAAATATCGTATAATATGATAAATAAACTAGATATTTTAAAAAATGTTCATATCCGATCCTTAAAGTGTCGATGATTGGGGGTTTTACTATATCTGTGTATTGGATTTGATGGAACCA
This sequence comes from Furcula furcula, assembly GCA_911728495.1. NCBI lineage: Eukaryota > Metazoa > Arthropoda > Insecta > Lepidoptera > Notodontidae > Furcula > Furcula furcula. Next base: position 25,204,832 of record OU452253.1, read on the forward strand.
GTACTTATTTTTTTTAACTATTAGACAGGTGTAATATTTGTATAATTGTGTGAGATTAAATATTCCTGTTTTACTATAGAGTAGCTTTGTAGAAGTGAGATAATGATAGTGATAGAGTACTTTAATTATCTTGTTTTGAGTCCGTTGTAACGTGTTTAAATGCGTTTTTGCTGCGGATCCCCATATTTCTATTAAATATTCCAATTGCGACTTTACTAAGGAATTATAAATCATTGTGCGGACATTTTTTGGAATACAATTTCTAATTTTAGATAATGCACCTATTAAAGAAGATAATTTTGTTTTGACATGCTCAATGTGATTTTTCCACGTTAGTTTATCGTCTATCCATAGCCCGAGATATTTTTCTTGGTTCGAACGTTGTATTTCAGTATTGTATTGTCTTGTTGTATAACAAGAGGAGTAAAATTAGGTATATTTTTATTTTTGGCGGCAAATATCATAAACGATGTCTTTTCAACATTGATAGTCAGTAAATTATATTTTAACCATTCATTTATTATATCGAGATCTTTTTGGGCGTTTGTTATAATGTTTTGGATGCACTTATCGTAATAAAATAGGCATGTGTCGTCCGCATATAAAGTTAAATATCCCGTTAACCCTATGTTATTGATGTTATTGATATAAATTAAAAATAGCAATGGGCCGACTATTGATCCCTGGGGAATTCCGTAAGTGACATTTTGAGTGGAACTAGTGAAGTTATCTATTTTTACAACTTGCCGCCTGTTTGTTAAATAAGATTTAAATATTTGAAGTGCTATGCCTGTAACGCCTATGTTATTTAATTTCTGCAATAGCTTTAAGTGACTAATTGTGTCAAACGCTTTTTTTAAGTCAATAAATATCCCTAATACAACCTTTTTTTCGTCAATATTGGTTTTTATTTTTGTGACCAAGTCTACTGCGGCTGTGAGAGTACTTGATTTAGGTCGGAATCCATACTGTTGTTCAATAAAAAAATTCTTTCTAATTAGATAATTATTTAAGCGGTTGTACAAAATACGCTCGAATATTTTTGATATTACGGGCAAAACAGATATTGGCCTATAATTACCTGCGTCTGTTTTACTTCCAGACTTAAAAATAGGGTTAACTTTAGCTACTTTAAGGGAATCGGGGAAAATACCAATTGCAAGGCACTTGTTGATGCAGTTTGACAGTCTCTCTACAATTACATTTTTTAGGCATTTGATCGCTTTTGTACTAATTCCATCTATTCCAGTACTAGTGTTGTTATCAAGATTATCAATAATTTTTGATACTTCGTCTACTGTACAGGGGGTCAGTTCATTGAGAGTTATGTCGTGAACATAATTACTATCGTACATTAAAATATTTCCTGTGTTTTCGTGGTATTCGTGAGGTATTTTGATCGCTAAGTTCTTGCCTATAGATGAAAAAAAAGTGTTAAATAGTTCACAAATTTCGTTACCTGTAGTGACGAAATCCGAATCGGATATTAATTTTGAGGGCATACAGCTGTTTTTCGCTTTATTTATTCGAAAGAAGAAACCACTGTGATGAATCTATATGAATTTTATCACAACCGGATAATAACTTCCTGGAGGACCATGAACGATGTGGTGGAATTTATCTGGTAAAAACCATAAACTGATGTTCTCCATTACATTACTCTGACAAATAAGAACCGATTTCGATGTTTCTTTTTTTATTCGAGAGAGTAAGAGTAAACTACTATGATGATTCCATGCAAATTTCATTACGACCAGATATTTTTTTCTGAAGAAACATGAATTATGTAAGACTATGTAGACGATCATTTGATCATTATCCCATTACCTAGATCATTTTACCGTCTTCGATGGCTCAATGTTTGATTGAAAAATATCACTAAAAAGTTTAAAATAAAAACTTGAAAAAAAAATGAACCGACTTCATTATCACTGAAAAGTATAAAATAATTTAAATATTATTGAAGTTGGTGCCAAATATACACAGCAGGTAAGCTAACACCAACTTCAATAATATTTAAATTATTTTATACTTTTCAGTGATATTTAAATCGGTTCTTTTTTTTTTAAGATTTACTGAAACTTCGTTCTCCTTTGGCGACAGTAACTAACAGGTAAGTACAGTAAGCAAGATACGAAGCATTGTCAAAATATCTTGTCAATAATTTCTTCTTATAAGTTGAAGAACTGCTGATGGAAGATCTTTTAATAATGGATTCAGGCTCACAAGTTCTTCAACCAATTCATGTTCAGATATATTATCACATTTTTCGCCATCGGTTAAAATTATTTGCAAATCAGCACAGCCTTTTTCCAACATGGATATTTCTGGAATTATGTCGTATATAAAATACCATGTATCATTGAACTTTGACAATTGTTGAATACGGGTAACCAATGTACTTATTCTCAATTGTATCTATCAACTAATTCGTTTTGAATGCGTTTGCTGAAATAATGGATATTAGCACATATTAGTCTCTTTCTTTACAATACGGCGGAGGTCGTCACAGTATCAAATTTTCCTAGTAGTTTCACAAGACCAAAAATGTTGCCATTATTAGGAGTGTATAACATTTCAGATCCAGAGCTCCTTCTAAACGCCAAATTATCGCTTGCAAAGAAGAACACTATGGACATCTTTCGTTCGAGAATAGCGACCCATCTCGATTTCTCATCTTCAATCTGTTTTTGTCTTAGAGAATATACTCAAAGGTTTTTGTATATGTTTGTCTTCCGCTGAAATTCTTCAATCTCATCGACGCTTCTATCCAACTGTTCATAGCACGGTGATATGGGGATGTTTCGAGAGTTTTGAGACACGATTCGCCGCTCCCGACCGATCGTCGCGGTCGTCGCGCGTCCGATGATTTTGGCGCCCCCCCTATGATGGCGCCCGGTGCGGTCGCACCGCTCGCACCGCCCTAGGACCGCCACTGTGTGTTCATAACCTGCACTAATTTTACCATCTGCAATTGTATCATTGCTTACCATCAGGTTCGGATTGCGGTCAAGCACCAGCTATGACGTAAAATCTAGTCAAGACACTATTATAGAAATTATATCTAATCCGATAAGGAATAGAGTAGGTACCCTTCCCGCAGTTCATTCGTTATCAGTTTAATATCAGCACTGATAACAGCTCAGTCTTTATCGCGCCGCTGGACGCGACACTCAACATGTGTCTACATTTAACATAAACTATGGTAAGTTTTTTATTACTTTCTATTAAAATAAGATGCCGTACGCTAGTACTCCTGATAATATGTAAGTTGCTAGTTGGATAATATCGGAGAATTGAAGAACTAAGTAGTTCAGTAGTCAGTTAGCTAGGAACTTAACTTAACGACGACCTTGGAAAAGAGAAGAAAATCAGGAGATGTTATTGAAACTTATCAATATTGAACAGACACCACGTACCTAATGTTCGAGATATGAAGGACTTGTAACTTGTACACTATACTCCACAAACACTCGGTTGAGAGGGGGGGGGTGATTCATGAAACTTGTAAAGCAAGCCTCTATGTATTAGCAACACACTACTTGGCGAATCTCTAAAGATCTCCCTGAAAATGTATTAATTGCGTCCTCAGTGAACTCTTTTAAAAACAGAAAACTCAAACTCAAAAATAGTTTATTTCAAATAGGCTTAACGCTAGCACTTTTGAAAGGTCTAGTTTATTTAAAAAAAAAAGAAGCTACCACCGGATCACAACGCGGCCTCAACTGAGAAGATCCGGCAAGAAACTCAGCGGGCTTGTAATTTTTTCACTTTTTTTTAAACAGTGTGTCATGTTACAAATTACAATTAGATCAGAGCGACAGCGTGTCTGAGTGTGTGTGAGACTGAATATATTCTTAGAAACTGATAAAAATTTAATAATCGATCAAATATTCGTAATGTCAATATTTTGATTTTTTTACTAGCTATACTTTTAACCTAACCCATCTTTGTTCAAATATCAAAATGTTATTGGCGTTACTGTTAAATACTATACAATTACTTTACAAGCTTGATAAAAATTTGTATTTTTATCTTCTGAATTTTTATGACAAAATATTATATTCATTTATTACCCGTAGGAAACATAATTCTATACGGTTGATACGATATTTACGTATAGTTTATGTACGGAACTGATTTTAAATGATATACTTACTCATTAATTTCAAATTTACAGCAGTACTTCTAAATAATATAGTACGGTTTAGCGTTCGTTACTATAAACTATCACAGAGCGCCTGAACAAGTACAAAGTATAAAAATGCATTTGCCTTAAAAATAAAATCTATGCATGACGTGGTGAAAATGAATCATTATTGAACAACAATCATGAACACTTGTGTAAAGAAAGGCTTCTGTCACGGCTACAATGGGGTCCGGTAACATCAACCTCTCGTCACCAAGTCAGGTTGGCCGAGTGGTCTAAGGCGCCAGATTTAAGCTCTGGTTCCCGAGAGGGAGCGTGGGTTCGAACCCCACACCTGACATAAGTAAAGGTTGTATTTTTTACTATTTTTTAGATATTTTTGTGTTATTTGAATATTGTTTAGATGTTTTTATACAACTCAGTGGCACACCGCGCAAAGCGTATGCCAAAGCTAATACTATTGTAGGTACGTACTTACAAGTACTTACTTATTATAATTACGTACTAGTACACGTACTTACATTACATCAGAGTTGTTGAATGCCTTTGTTGTCCTAGTTTCTATTTTCAGTTCGGGCAGCGTTATTTGGGTTTTCTGAACGGTAGCTGTGTTCATTATATGGAAATTCGCTAGTCTCCATTTAGTCGAGAAGATAACGTCCGAAGTTCATACTTAATCTCTCCATGGTCTAGCAATTTCTGAAGAAATCATTCATATACTTAGTAGAATTGAATTGATTCAAAAACGTTCTTGTTTTTAAGAGTACCTTATAGATACCTATATAAACAACTAGCAATTTCCTGCGGCTACGCCCGCTATTATTTTAGCACCCCATTTAATCCTTTAGGTGAGGAATTATCAAAAACCCTTTCTTAGTGGATGCTTACATCTTAAGAAGAACCTACTGTCCAAATTTCAGATTTCTAGGTCCAGCGGTTTGGCCTGTGCGTTGATAAATCAGTCAGTCAGTCAGGACAAGTAATTTTATAAGTATGTATAGATTAGGTTTTATATTTTTTAGTATTTTCCCGGCAATAATAAATAACCTCGTTATTTTAACCTTTCGTTCCGGCAACTTTCGGATTTGTTTTATCTGGTTAATCTAAAGTATTGGAACAAATTAATTATGTTTATTTGTTATTAATCAAAAGTCAGGGATGGTGTGGCCTAGTTTATATTATGTTTTGAAGACTGTATGAGAACTCATTGAGGTCAAGATTTAAATTGATAACCTTCAATTGCCTATTCGATTCTTTAGTTGGCTGTCAGCGGATTTGATACGCATTATATTCCTAACATAAGTGCCCAAATGGTATGGAATTTGGCAGATAATTAACGGATAGTAAAAAGGTTAGCACGTCGTAGGTATATCAAGAGGCAGCACCTTGCGTCTTGGTCTTGCACCTTGTGTTGTATCTTCAGGGCCAAAGTCTACGAAGGTCTAATTGGGGCATGATAGTTACAATGTGTAATCTTTTCTGAAACATGAGTTAAATGGCTAACACTTAAATTGACACCATTGTGCAAAATAATATGTAACACGAACAACAACACAACAAAAAAACGGGCACATTGGACATATGATTACTTATTGCCGCGTTTTGTCCAACATTTTGTGACAGAATAAATTTTGTTTTTTTTTTAATGGCAGTTGCTTTGAACATTATGCCAATGTCAAGTTTAAGAACAGAATTAATTACTTTGATAGTGCTCGATATTAATCTATGGACTTCAACTTGATTTTTTTTTATATACAACCAATGTGGCAAGCCAGCATGCGACCCGCCTGATGGTAAGCAGTCACCGCAGCCTTAGACGCTAGCAGAACCAGAAGAATCACTAGCGCGTTGCCGACCCTTAAGACATTAGATATTAAGTCTTTTGTATCCAGTAATTTCACCAGCTACAGTGCAGTTTCACACCGGAAAATAGCAATGTTTACACACTGCTGCTTAGCTACCTAGCTGGACGGTTCCTTGCACAAGGAACCTACCACCAAGTACATATTACCAATTTCAGATAGGTACTAATACTAATTTCAGACGAGTCTTCGTACAAGAATGGGAAATGAGAAACCGTATGTACCTACTGGGTAGACCATTTAGATCAAGAGAGCAAGCGTATGTTTAGCACCTGTGTCACAGAATACATATAATGCCTGTGTAAAGGGCAATGTAAGGGCTGGTAAAATTGCCGAGCTTAAAAACTTAGTGCAATACATTTAACATATTTTTTAACTTTGATATTTGGCCTCTCGGAACAGTGTATGCTTGTAGTGCCAGAATATTCCGATAAAGATCAACTTTTTCGTTGAAATGATATTTCGGCAAATAAATTTGGCGCCTCAATAACTTTTTATTGTTTACTTTGAAATTCCACAACACAATATCGGCATTTTACCCAATTCCCGAGATAAACTCGCGACGATTCAGTTGTTATCAACATATCGGGACGTTTGCCATCAAACGTTGCTTATCAACACCATGATAGATACACAATACAATTTATTGTTTGATGATTGAATTAGAAATAATAACACTATGAAGTTAGTTGGTGGGTGTATTTTAGGCAGAATTACGGTTCATTGAACGGTTACAAAATAAGATAAAACTTCTCGACAAGCATTTTTTATTATTCATAAAGACTGTCGCATCTTAATTTCTAATTATGTTGGTGTGACTATTTTTCTCTTCTCTAAGTTTAGTTTTTTAACCTACATAATTTTGAATCAGGGTCCCCACCACTGTTATTATAGCAGTATTATTATCATCTTACTGGACATGAGGTAGAGACGTCAATATGCGTAGTTTATAGTTCTGTCACTTTCTATCGAAACAGTAAGATGAAAATAATATTGCTAATTAGAAGTGATGGTACAGGCCCTGGTTTTTAAAATGAAATCCGGAATTGCAGATTTATAATTTAACGGACTTTAGAGACGATTCAAACCAGATCTTAAACGACGCGACGTCGTACCTAATATGTGACATGCCTGAGAGTTTTTGAGTTTGTTTAACCCAATACCTAATATCATAAGCGAGGTAAGTAGCTAGCTACTATCTAACTAGATGGTAAATCCCTTTTAACATCATCTCAGTTAAACATAGGTGAATTTAATGTTAGTTAAAATAAACTAGTAATTTTCAATAACAATATGTAGAATAATGTATAAGAATCCAAGGTTCAGGAGGAGCTTGGGATGAGGACACCCGAGTCACGATACGTTTTCACGCGAGTAGGTAGTAGAATGTCAAATGTTACTGTATTGCTATTATTTAAGCAACACAACCTCGAGCTCAACGCTGCGTTCACAGAAAAGTTTATAACTTGTATGTGCTGACTTTGCCTGTGCAACACTAGCACCACAAAAATTTACGGTTTTCATTGGAACTACTTAAGGTAGAATAGTTTGGCTCATTCCACTTTTCCCCCTTAAAAATCCCCCTAGGGGGGAAAAGTGGAATCGAATGTGAAAAAAGTCCAGAAATCCCCCTTATAGTTTTCTATATATATTCCAATTTTCCCCACTACGGTAATATAAAAAAAAGACAATAAAAAATAATAAATACTCAACGTCGAACCGAAACGCGATAGTGAATACGGATTTTAGGCTGCCTGTCCACCGGAGCGGAGCGAGGCAGTGGAGCGGAGAAAAGGAGAAATATTAACCAATAAGATTGCACCAAATCTCCGCTCCTCTTTAGTGGACAGGGAGTTGCGAACTAATTTAAAAATTCATACAAAACCGGTAAGCGGAGCGGGATAGCGGAGCAAGGCAGCGGAGCGGGAAAGCGAGTGCGGGCGCGGGCGCAAGGCGCGCCCGCAGTGTGTCGTAGGTACTAAACTCCGCTCCGCATTACTTTCTCGCTGCGCTCCGCAGCCTCACTCCGCTCCGGTGGACAGACACAGTACGCAACTCCGCTCCGACTTACTCCGTCGCTCCGCTCCGCTGCCTCGCTCCGCTCCGGTGGACAGGCAGCCTTATCAGCGTAAGTTTGACGTCGTATGCAAGATTGGCTCGACGTCGTCCTCGCCGTCGAGCACCGCCACGATAGGTTACGTTAGAGAATAGCAGCTGCGATTAGTCAGCCTGTTGTACAGTTTTCCATTATTGGCCTCTAACACACCACACCACATGTCTAGCAATCATAGGCTGATTGGATTTCAGTTTCCAAGTGGTGAAGACTTATCATGCTAGCACTCTTGTTTATCGAGTTAATTATTATTCGTGCACCACCGCATGTGGCAATTATCCTTACTCTTTATCTACCCTACTTTCGCAATGTTAATGTTGTCAAACGTTTCATTATTACTTTCTGTGAAAAGTATTATTGTGTCTGCGCTAACGAAATGAAAACTTCTTTCAAGAGTATTTTATTTCTCATAATTCTTAACGGAAAATGAATAAATGGTAAGTTTACTGATTAAATACCTAGGTATATAATACTAGGTATACTTATTTAAAACGACTGGTGTTTTGTGGATCTGTAAAGTGATTATATACTCATTGTCTGTAAAGTGCTATGGTTTTAGAATGTTCCGTATTATTTATTCTGTCAAGAAACATAATAACGTCGTCGTCTATAGTGTATGCAAGTGCATTTAATACTGTATCTACGAGTTCTGAAAAGATTTTAATAGTAATAGTTAATTTCCTACACAGGTGTAACGCAGACGCCTTTTCTCTGTGTTGTTAATTCCATTCACATTTACGGTTGCCCCATTACTTGGGTACGTATTAGGTGAGATTGCCTTCCTAAGCGACAGTCAGCCAGTGCTTAGGACGTGTCTCCCTGCCCCGTTCCTTTCAGGCTGGAGTCTATACGTATAAGCATTGTTGTCCGGTGAGGTTATCATGGACATCTGCAGTCAACAGCGTTCTACATTCCCAAAAATAAATTGCTATCATCAGTTTAAAATAAGTCAAGAAATATTTGTCCTGCTAATATTGAACTTTCTTTTCAACCCACGACTTAACGAAGGATGTATAAGTTTAGTAGTGGAAGGGATTTTAATTTACTTTTATTTAAATTGGTGAGGAAACAAGCAAGACGTTCGCCTGATTGTGAGAGCCCACCTGCATAAAGACAGCTGCATCGTCACCCGAGATTGTATCCGGTAATTTCACCAGCTACGGTGCACTTGACCCCGGAGCATAGAAATATTAACACGCTGCTACTGCACGCTGCTGAATATTATAATATTTGACACTGCGGTGATACCTACCTAACCTAGGCGGTTACAAGGTTACCTAACACCTTGTATAACCAGATCTAAAAGATATCATACTTTTGGAATTCACAGGAGCAAGATTTGATCATCGTAGTGAGCGTGCTGAGCGCCGCGTGGCTGTTCAGCTTCATACTGGTGCTGGTGCTGTTCAGCCAGGTCGGGGCGCTCAAGAAGAAGCTGGCGGAGATGCAGTCCACCGGCAGGATGAGGGTCCAGTGAGTGTACTTGTAATGACCTACTACATGGCGGGAGTTCAGTAAAGATACAGTCATATGAACAATCCTGAATCGCGCTATGGAAGATTCTACTAGGTTTAATTATCGATATCCCAATATCAATCGTTAGGGTTTCGGCACTGGCCGAGCATCACACCTCGCTAGATCTAGGTCGGAGGATACTTTATTTAGAACTAGCTGACCCACGCAGCTCCGCCCGCGCTGTGTTTACGTTAACTAAACTTTCAATAATATACATTCGCATAGAATACAAAACCTCCTTTTTTAAAGTCGGTTATAAACTGGGACCCACTTTTTACTTGCTCTCCGAAGCACGGACCCGTTTAGTTCAAATAGCGTTAAACGGTCACCCATCTATTTAATGACCTTACCTAACGTTGCTTAACCTGATCGATTACAAAACATTGTTAACAACTGTCTATGAGTGTTCCCTTACAAATATTTATTATAATTATAATGAAAAATTGTTAAAATCGGAGCAAGCGTATAACCAAGTACACATTTTTACTCTAGTCCCCTCTCCCAAGGGAACCGTGCCGAATGTCGGGATAAAAAGTATCCTATGTCCTACCTCGGAGTATTAACTCAAATCATGCCAAGTTTCGTTTCAATCCATCCAGTAGTTTCGGCGTGATGCTCAGCCGAGATACAGACAGACAGACAGACAGACAAAAATAAAAAAAAATACATTTTTGGATTTAGTATCGGTTATAGAATGCCCTCCAAACATAATTTTCAAAATATCTTCAATGTACAGAAATGGACCTGTTACAGTTTTATTATAAGTATAGATAGATCAGCCGCCCGTATACCAAATTAAAAATTAATCAACTTAGCCACGAGATGAGCAAAGGATTTGCCTGATGGTAACTGAAGGACGTGACTAGTAACGCTCATGGTTCGACTTACGATTAGTTGATTAAGCAAAGTCAAGCAACGTCAGTCTTCAATCTAGCAATCGTTTAGCCAAGCTATAGGCGTAAGGAAAGTCTGCCCATTTAATGTTGTATTCATCGTTCGTCTTCCGAGAACTTAATTGCAAATCTCTTGAGCTGCCTTGAGCTCAGTAATAATTTCTGCAGCTACAATGCTATACAGCAATATTTACACATTGCTGCTTTACGGCAGAAACTTTAGGGCCTTTAGCTCTCACCTAGACGCTGTCTTGCATACGCTATAACCACCTAGCAAATAAGAATGCTTTACAATTTTAGAAAGCTGAAAATGGAGTCGGATAAGAACCACGCGTTCAACAACCCCAGCCTGGTGCCAGACGAGGAGCTGACGAGAAGGGGGTACTCCATGTATATGGGCTCGGACTCGGAGAGAGATGTGGAGAGCGCGCGGCCAGTTGAGCGGTACGTTCCTATTGGTCCATTACAACGCCATCTAGTGGGCTTATTATTTAGAAACCATAACGCCATCTGACGGGTGTTTGAAGTAGATGAAATCGGTAAATTGTAATTCTCAATTTGACCATTTATGTGTTCATGGGCATAGAGGATAATTAAAGACCTTGCTTTATGATTGACTTCTTGCCTGCTTTGACGTGTGGATATCGTCCAAATACACTCCTTTGCAAAAAAAAACGGGCACCTTCCAGTCATTGGCTTTTCTATGGATAATATTAATATTTTTAGCATTAGCGTAGGTGAATAGAAATTTCTCATTATCAATGAGAATATAGGTTTTAACACTTAAATCCTGGAATCGGTGTTTCAGTCAATGAAAACAGAGAGCCGTGTTAAAATGAAAATTTTTATGGGTATAGTGAAATTGAGACTAAGAATTTTTTTATGGAATTTTAATAAAAAGAGACATTAAATAATAAAAATTAATAATGAGATTGACCTCGTCTTGCAGAAATTACGGCATGTAATCTTCTTGGCATGCTTTCCACTAGACTTGTGATGGTGTCCTGTGAAATGTGTTCCCACTCAGCCGAGATCACACGTTTCAGCTCCCTGATGTTTTGTGGAGGTGGTTGGACAGATCGTACTCGCCATTTTAGGAGGTTCCAGACGTGCTCAATGGGGTAAAGGTGGAGACTCCGCGCTGGCCAATCCAAACGACGAATACCGACCTGTTGCATATAAGCATCTACAGCGCCAGAACGGTGGGCCCTAGCATTATCGTCCATGTAAATGGCATCATCACCAATTACAGCCAGTGCGCGTTGTGCATGTTGACAAATGATTTCTTTTATGTACCTTTGCGCATTTAGTGAGCCATTTTCAATGAATATTATCTCGGTACGATAGCTAGAACTTACGCCCGCCCAAAACATAACGGACCCCCCACCATAAGGTGTGATTTCTTCAAAACACACGTCGGCATAGCGTTCTCCTGGTCTTCGTAACACTCGCCGACGTCGGTCCTCACCATGCAGACAAATTCGAGCCTCATCCGAGAAGAGCACGTTACTCCAGTTACGTAGTGTCCAAGTTGGCAATTTCTAGCGAACCCCAATCGAGCAATGCAGTGCTCACGGAGTAACTTAGGGGCCCGTGCTGGTCGTCGACTGCGTATATCAGCTGCTAAAAGCCTCCTCCTCACAGTCCATAGGCTAACTTGCGTTCCTCGCACCTCTTCAAGGTTTCTTTTGAGGTCTATGTAACTGCATTTGCGGTTCCTCAGCGCCTGAGTCACCAAAAAGCGGTCGTCTCGTGGTTGTGTGCAACGTGTTCTCCCAGAACCTTGCCTTCTCTGAACGGAACCTGTCTCTTGGTATCGAGTCCAGGTTCTTTGGACGGTTGAACGACTCACGTTTAACCGCTGTGAGACGTAACACTGACTACACCCCTCTTCCAGCAGCGCTATAATTTTACTAGCTCTTATTGCTTTTTCTGCCATTTCAATAGACACAAAGATATTTGTTTTAAGTCACAAAAAGGCAGGATTATGCGCCAAACATAAATTATTCTACTAACAAAAAGTTAATTTAGTTACCTTATAACCTTTTACCCTAAATAAAACCCGCGAAAAGTAAGTAAAAAGTCACAAACTGAAAAAGGGATTATTATTTTTAAAAACAAAGGTTTCGAATTTGGAATGAACTTTTTTTCATACGCAGACTGTTTAAGTGCCAGCAACATAGTTTGGCTATTAAAACCTCCTTAGAACTAAATTATTACCAATAATTTAGAAAAATCAAAACCACCCGTTTTTTTTGCAAAAGAGTGTATATAAGTAGGTACCTAAGTACTAAAAATTCATTATTATTTTTATATTATTTTAACTTTCTACCTAATGAATATGATTAGGTTAACTAGTCTTCGATTTACTTAGCTGCAAGTTAATAACGCTTTAAACGGAATGATTTAGGTTCTAGATACCTACCTACTTACGTTAATCGTTAAAAGTGATTATTATCATCTAATTATAGCTCAGCATGAGCTACTCTGGCTTATCACTTTTAACAAAAGTATATTTTATTACTCAGCTCGATGTATCATCAAAGTTTACTCGTACATTCCTATGATAGATAGGCACATACTTGTAGATAAGAGAGATAAAATAAATCGAGTACTAGAGCAAAAGCATATGAACAGACAGAGCGCATGGTACTAAGAGTATAAAGTGAAGCCACGGACCACCATCGTCAGCCAGACGCAGCACACGACTGCTAAACATACCTAGCCCTTAGAAAACGCCACAATGAACGACAATAGGCTATTTGCATCCACCGGTCGCCTGCGGCTCGCACAATGTGGCCAGTCCGCCTAGTGGGAGCCCTGTCTATGTCGAGTTATCCGGTTCATGGTCGCCACTAGAGACCCTTTCTTCCCCATTGGTTAACGGTTTTTCGAGCGATGTGGCCTGCCCATTGCCACTTCAACTTGAACTAACAGATTACTTTTAAGGTTTAATGTAAATATTTAAATGTTTATTATGTACATTCAGATCATCTTTTCACAGACTTTTTTGAACTACTAACGCAAGTATTCCTTCAGGCAGACGGGCGGGCAGTTATTTGTAGAAGACTTGACGAGGGAGCTGGAGAACAGACAGCACCGGCAGTCGCAATATCAGCCCGCGTCGCAGCCCGCGCCGCCCTTCCTGCTGCAGAGCATCCAAGACAACAAGAACAAAAGCAGGAGCCCCACCAATCACACAGCGAATGGCAGGCAGAGTGAAACTAATCCAAACTTCATTTATTAGGATATAGCTGGCCGTTTTCATTTTTTAAGCACCCGTAGACGAACCAAATACGAGTTGCATGTTATGTTGCTGGTTGCATGTAAAAACACCTAAATTCTTTTTTCTAATTGTCTTTTATTTAAATAACAAAAAAAGGACGCATGATTGTTGTTTATTTATGAGACAATTTTCATACTGGCAGTACATAAATGTTGGTTTTAGAGTTTACTCTGCTAGCAACAAGAAATGAGTGGAAATGCAGTAATAAACTTTTTGCTAATTTTCTATCTAGAAAATTAGCCAAAAAAGATAAAAATACAACGTAATTTTAAGAGTATCTAGGTATTGTATTGTTAAATAAATAAATAAATTACGTTAAAACAATTTGCTTTTCTTTAACTGCGGGCCTAAAAAGGCCACATTTAGCATTTCATCTAAATGGAATTAATATTCTGCATTCCCAGCAGATTCGCAATTCTTCTAATTTTCGTTAACGGGTCACACATGTTAGGTGAATCATGATCAATTCATTTATTAGCAGATGCACATTTGGTGTTACCGTAACTTACTCATATACCTACCTAATGATTCACCGAAAGTGGCCTTTTTAGTTTTTATAAAAAATTACAAAAAAAAACAACAGTAAGTACATAAGTATATAATTGAGTTTTCATTCATCCAATTTTTTTATTTTTATTATATTACTAAGTGTATAATTATGAAATAGATTGTTACAACAAACAAACAATTATTCACACCATATTGACCTTAACATTACAGACTTAAAATAGCACTTATAATAAAATAACTTATTTAGACCTAGTCTACATTACTAATTCAGATCAATTAAATAAATAAAAAAATTTTACTCAGCTCAAAAATCTCTACTGAATGTAGAGATTGTTGACCATAAAAATTACACAAAAATAAAAATACAACTTTTACAGCTTGGCAGCTTAAAACATGTAAGTTGAACGACAGGGAAAGTAACACTACCTTACAAAGGACCGCAGTGAAATTAAGTCTGTAGTATTTATTATTATTTACTAAGGAGAAAGGTTAGTGCTATAAGATACATGGTTGTACTAGCAACAGAGATGCCGCTCTTACACATAATTGCCAACGCGGAAGGGATGTTCCTAATACTACTGGTGTCGGTATATCAGGTATTGGTATGGTTTTCGATCAAGATCCAGCAGACCGTATGATAATTTGCCATCCTTGTTTATATAAGAAATATAACATTTATAGAAAACTGTATCAAGGATTTACAACTCTATGCTTTATCCTCTTGACAATCGGCCGGGATCTCACGCGAATGGGATTACTCCTTTTTCTGCACCTGCCGTTACATCTTGGTCTGTTAGAATCATTATGAGCTCTGGGTGGCTTTTTCTTATTATTTTTCCCGTGTGTAAGGTAATTTACGTTGACATCATCGTTAGATTTGAAACTGTTAGCTTTATTCGCTTCATGCGCATCTAAAATGTTTTGAATACTCTTATAAGTATCGGTATCTTCAGGGTTAGATCCAACATAGTTTGAATAAGGTTTAAAACCGCCTACCGCCTTTGGGTACTCGAACGTTCCCTCTTTATTGAAGTTTTCTAAATGTTTCAAATAATTGTATGTGTCTGGATCGTTAGACTGGCTTATTGGCTTAAAGTCTGAATAGCTGATGAAATTTATAGTCGAAGTTGCTGGCTTCTTTTTGGATGGTATTTTCAGGGATTGTTTTGGCAGTAAACTATTGTTTAGATCTAAATCGTTTTCGTTCTCTACATCATAGTTGAGGGCGTATCTTTCTTTCTTTTCGGTAGCTTCTTTCTTTTTAGTACCATCTCTGTACGTGACGGTGCCAGGTAATGACGATCCATATATTTGTTTATCGGATGTTTTTCCATAGATTTGTTCGAAAACTTTATAGTCGTCCGTCCAAAACTGTTCGATACCTGGAAATGTTTAATTAATGTAAAAATATTAATTTTATTAAATTTTATAGTCATTTACTAGGTGTACCTGCTTGCACAAAAGCAGGTTATAACTGTTGAGGTATTATGAGGTATTCAACTATAACAAAAGCCTGTCCCTTAGAAGGGAAGGGTTGCCATAATCCCCACGCTTGGCAGGCGGCTTGGGGATCGCAGTAAGCTGGTAGGTAATCCAATAGAAAAAAGCTGCTGCCCGTCTTCCTGTTTTCTCTTAGTCGCCTCTTACGGACACCCCACGGGTGTACTGTTCTAACAGATATATTATTCTACCGCAATGCAGAAGCCTATATCCAGACAGCTTTTATTTCAAAATCGACGTTGTGTTGTTCCTACCACCAGCTCTTATGACAATGGTAAAGTACTCTTACTTTTACGTAAGAACGTACGTAAAGAAACGCAGATGTACACAGTCTTTAATTTTACCCGCAAAAATAAGATCGCATTAATAGAAAGCTGAAATCACTTAAGTTCTTAGATCGACTGTCATTTTGTCACCATATAAACATATGTGTGATAGTCCGGTCAGATTTTTTCGCGACATGATATTATTTGCACTTTCTCAGTATGGCACGCGTTGGTCTGATCATATCGCTGCAATTAAATTATGTATGTATGCACGAGTTTCACTGACGACTACATGATGACACTTTCCTTACGTAATCACTTTCATATCAATACCGGAAAACAATTCAAAATACCAAAATTCAAGTCATATCTTACATCTTGAGTGAATCAGCTAAAATGATGTAGCGTAACATACTTTGTTTGAATTTGTTTGTGTTACAATGAGACGAGTGTGTAATCGTTATATCCCATGATTATCCAAATGATGTATGTACCAAGTAGTTACAAAATTCAGCCATATACTTATATCCCAAACTAGGCAGGTCCACGGCTAAACAAAAGTCTTGCTTGGCAGGTGTTTTGGAGATCGCAGTATAGGTGGTAGGTAATTCTATAGAAAGACGCTGCTGCCCGTCTTCTTGTTTTCCCTTAGTCGCCTCTTACGGACAACCAACAGGAGGGAGATGGGAGGGTGATATTCCCACCCGGACACCCCCCACCTATGTATCAGACAACTGATAAAAATATTTTTAGTGTATACATACCCACATATTATATTTAGATAAATAGCATTAATACACAAGAGAAACAGACATGTTCATGCACACAAATTTATCCTGCGCGGGAATCGAATCCACGACCTATTGGTTAACAACCTGGCTGTCTAACCACTACACAAACGATGCCGTCAAAAAATCAAGTTCTTCAAGTTGGGATGAACATTTTACGGTTGGTTTGTTTCAGTAGTTTGTTGTTTATATGGTACATAAACTAGGTAGGTAATTAGGTATGCTAAGTCAAGGTCTTCTACCATGAGGCCTAGCAGAGTTTAGATTTATCCACCAGGTGGTCCAACGGCTACCTGGTGGATGATATACGCCTGTCGAGTGCCTGGATACATTCTTAGTGTATTCCTTCGTCGTTTACGAATGGTAAACCTTTCTTTCAACTTATGATTCCCACCAATTGTATAGGTAATACCAACTTCCAGGTATGAGGCGCTCCGAAGTGATGATTTCCCATAGCCAACGTCTGCTTATTCCTATAAGCCTTTGACTACCGTCGGGCCACTTACCAATAGAAATATCCATTGCGTGTCGGACACTTGGCGTTAATGTGTTAATTATAAATAAGTGCCTCCGTGGCGCAGCGGGAAAACGCTCGCTTTCCAAACTGGAGGTCGCGGTTCGAATCCCGCAGGAAGCAACAATTTTGTGTAGTTGTTCCTTACTGGTTAGGACAACGCAGGTCAACTTGATTGTGTGTAAAGTAAGACGGTCGTGTCGGTATTAAATCCCATGAGATTGTGAGAGGTATAAAGGAAAAAAGAGTGCACTTGTATCTACGCAAGCACTTGTGCACTACAATATGTCCCGCGTAAATGGCTGATGGCCGCTGTGGTCGTATCAGCCAGGAGGACATTATTCCTATGAATGATATACACACACCTGAAGGTTTAGTAACTCCACCGCCACCGTAGACCAACGCCGCCAGCAGAAATGCCCTCATTGATAACTGCATCTAGAAATCAAACTAGATTTGTAAAAGAAATCTTTTCTCACGTTCATCTATAGGTAACCTGTTATTCATTACAAGATCAAAATCGTACCAATAAATGTATTAACTAACACAGGAATGATGGCCATGATGGCTAACCGGTGGCTAGCCAAAGATAATTCATTAGGTCATATTCAACTCTAACAATTGTATTTGGTACTTACTTATACGATTATATTTTAGTAATTTTTTGGGTTTAAGACAAGGTTTTAGTTTCTTCCTATTATTACTACCTGTTCGACTACTTCTTCTAAACTACAAGGTATATTATTTTGATGCGGTTGTCACTATCAGTTAGATGATTTCTTTTGCTTGAATGTACTTCAGTGATAACAATTTATTCAATTAACTAGCTGACCCGCGCAGCTCCGTCCGCGCTTTTATTACATTTTGCTCCCCTTTTCTCCTTCCTCCCTTGATTTATTTCTCTCTCCATCTCTCTCTCTCTCTCTCTCTTATGAGAAAAATCTAATTGTATGCTCTCTCTCTCTCCTCTATCTTTCCCCTCCCGCTTTGGTCCACGTCACACTCCTCCTCTTCTTCTCCCCGTTGTCCTCTGCCTAAACCACCTCCCCCCTTGCTCCACCTAACTCCCCCTATCCTTCACCTCAACACCCCCTCCTCAAATCCCCTCTCCCAGTCTCTCTCCTCTCTTGCACCTCCTCTCGTTCTATACTATATCCTCGTCAATCAAGGTATCAGCGGCATGAAATATACTTTATGACCTATTCTCAGACCTATCCGATATGCACACAAAACTTCATACAAATCGGTTTACCCATCTATTTAATGACCTTACCTAACGTTGCTTAACCTTAACCTAGCGATATGAAATGTACTTTGTGACCTTTTCTCAGACCTACCCGATATGCACACAAAATTTCATACAAATCAGTTTACCCATCTATTTAATAACCTTACCTAACGTTGCTTAACCTTAACCTAGCGGTATGAAAAATAGATATCGAGGACTTTTTTGTAGACCTTGTTAAGGTGTACAATACTGACCTAAATTATTTTGATCTATCTCGTAGGGTTCAGCCAGCGTTTGCACTGTAAGCGCAAAAAAAAATTGTTTATTTACGACATCATGTTAGAAACCTCTAAAATTATCAGTGTTTCTCTACTATATTTTATGCATGTATTATACATAAAAACCTTCCTCTTGAATCACTCTATCTATTAAGAAAAACCGCATCAAAATCCGTTGCGTAGTTTTAAAGATCTAAGCATACATAGGGACAGACAGACAGCGGGAGCGACTTTGTATTATAATATGTATAGATATTGTAATTAGTATACCTCCCTTGTGACACCTTTACTGATATAGTTCTAGGATACTTGTAACTTTAGCCTAGGACTGTATGTTTATAAATGAAATGGAATGAAATGAATGCCGTACTTACAAACGGCTAATAAAGTTAATGATCATTAATCCAGTTCTTGAAATAAATATAAACTCCGATAGTAGAGGTTATAATGGAAAATAAGCATAAAGCTGTTACGGGAGTAGAAATAATTAATGTGAGTACGTATAAAAAATAGCTTCATTGGAATTTACAATAACTGGCGTTTGTGAGTGATGCAGCAGTTAGACACTTAAAACGGCCAGGTAGGCACACCCGGTCCATTGAGTACGGCGGCGACTCCGAGGAGGACGGCGGCGGGGTTGCGACCCCCGTCCCCGTGAGCACCGTGACTGGTTCCCGGGGGGCTACAATGCGCCCGGCGGCGGGCTCAAAGGCAAGGCACTGAGGGGCCCCTGGTGCAGATCCCACCGGAGAGCCCTGGGGTCTCCCCTCTCATGTGCCGATGCGACAGCCGCGGGGGTTTTAGTGGGTAAGAATCCCACATACCCCGGTCGAGCCCCACAGCTCCCGGGGCTTGTTTTATCCTACCAGGTGACGAGACAAGCAAGTCCTTAGCCTGATGTTAAGCATCACGCCTGCCTTTAGACAACTGCAATGTGCTGCCACTCGTCACCCGAGACATTCATATGACCAGTAAATTTACCAGCTACAGCCCTTCACGTCAAAAGAGCAACTTACACGTTGCCGCAGAATAACTGACTTATATGATACCTGACACGGCAGTGGTTAGGTACTACTGGGCCTGTGCCCTACCACCTTAATATAATAATAATAATATTCTGGGACAATCCACAAACGGTCATCTCCACGGTTGATTCTTAAATAGATAAATAACACCAAGACACTTGGTGGGAATCGAACCCACGACCTATTGAGTGGTGTCTAACCAATAGACCAACGAGCCTGTCAATAAAAACATTTATAATCATCAATGTATTCAATATAAGTAGGTACCTAAATATGTTTCAGAGTAAAAACATTTTCCCAAACGCAGACAACACCGACTTATAAACGATTTCATTTCCGGGTTTCCTTTGTTTCCGGTTGCGGCTTAAGTAGACCGCATCTCTGATAAACTTTGCGTTTAATTTTGTACATAAAATGCAAATGATTATAAAAAACTATTGTTATTCGCTTCAGTGAATAAAATAATTTCAGGAAACCTGTACCTCTAGTAAGTACAACATGTTTAGAAGTCGTGTGGGTGGAGTAGTAACCTACTCACATGTTATAGACATCAACGAGATATGGAGTTCTTTTTTTCAGGAACTAAATAATAACATGCTTAATTTACGTATCTAGTAATAACGATGGGGCTCACTAGAAAACCAAAATGATGTATTTAACTAGCTGGAACATGAGTCTACTATGTAAGTAAGTGTATGAGAGATTAATGATATTAATTAGATTTAAAAACTCACCTCGTTAATGTTAAGTCTCCACACCACTACACCATTTCAGAGCAATTCAATTGTAGGTACACAATCACTGTTGCTAAGACGAAAGTGTGATGAGATTGTCGCGCAGCATCCTAAGTATATAAGCTTGCCAGAGTAGGGGACGCGCGCCGGCTACTCGGTGAACAGCGGTCTTGCTGCGTCGAATCGACCACACACAAACATTCGAGTAGAAACATACTTATATCGTTAAAAAAATAATGGACTAGTGATTTTAATTAAATTGCCTCAAAAAATCTAATCCAATGGGTCAGAAGATTGAAGAAAAAAGAGAGATCAGGCGCTGGACCTACGTTTTACATGCCTTTTCGGTCATCATTATTTTAGATGATGACCGCCTTGATTTTCTAAAATTTTCAGACAGAAAGCGGTCATCATGTTGTAATTATCCTAACCAGTCAGTACGGAACACAGGACAAAGTATTTGAACCTTTCTTGGAGCCCAAAGTAATAGCTTAGCAAAGTAATAGACGGGGGCGTCTAGAACATGTGACCTACCGTTGGCTGTCGCTGTGGCTTGTATAGCAAAAAGCTGTATCTACTACGACATAGACCTACTATAATTTATGCATTTGAACTATGCTAGCGTACCGGTACATCAATAATTCTAGACTATGGCGACTACTGTATCCATTCTATGTCTATCGATTCGAAATACCTTTTGGAATAATAATTTTAATTAGTATAATGAATAGGTAAAATGATTAGTTTTATTTTCTCGTTGCGTTCGTCGCAGCTGTGCACCGCGACCAACGTCCGCTGGGGAAAGTCAAGTTCAAACTCCTCGGGAAACGTCCTGCCACGCCCCCTGACGTCCGCCGCGCAGCTACTTGATGCCATCAGACCGGATTACCTCGCGAAAGTCAATATTTAAAGTTTATTATTATAATAGACCCGGTAATTATTTACGAAACTGCATAGCGCACAGCTAATTATATCATAGGTGGTTGTAGGTGCATTTCAGCTTTCGTAATACCAGAAGTTAAGCCGCAATCTTTTAAAACATTTATTATCTTTATTTTGGGGGTGCAAGAAAAAGAAATAGACTTCTCAAATATTTGAATATAATACGTTCGTCGCACACCCTATTGCCCTGCGGGTTAATAAACTCGATCAGTAGGTACTAAGAAGTCCTCCTCCTGAGTATTTTCGAGCTCGTAAGCTATCAAAACTCGTACTAGACCCGCTGGATAGATTTCGATGAGTGGCCATTAGCTTCACTACGATATGAATAACTCTGTAGTAAGTCATGAAATAAATTTAAATCATTTATTTAAAACGGCTTAGCACTCTTAAATGGTCTGTTATTATTTATATAGCTACCACGGGATATCTGGATCAAATCTTGTCGCTGAAAGGGGTGCGAGTTATAGTCCCCCGGGTACTTGGTACGGTGCTCGGGCGGCGTGGGTGGCAACCTTTTGAAGGACTCCTTACCGATACCAAAAACAAAAGGTACCTACCGCTCCTTGCTTTGCCTTCGAGCCCACCCCCGTGGAGTGTTTAGTCCCCCGGACACCTACCACGGCGCTCACGAGGGTGGGGGTAGCGACCCCGCCACTGTCCTCAAATTGGCCACCGATTAAATAATGTCCTGTCCTTACCGCAGGTAGTTAAGCGTGTACCTATCTGATGCTTTCACCTCACGAACTTTCTTTCATCATCAGCGATCAAAAGACGTCCACTGCTGAATAAAGGCTTCCCCCCCCCTTAGAAATTAAGTCAAATCATCTTTATTTGCTGACCATAGGTAGGTATGCTTAAACTAACATGGGTGTTTTTTTATTATGATAATGTTCTCTATGGTCTACCTTATTAGGTATGCAAAAATCGGTTTATATAAATCTACAATTTACTATAGTACTAATAAGTAATTAACTAAGGATTACAAATTATTACTGAACAAAAAATAGTAAATAATTTATATATACTTATATTAGTATCAGTTATCTGGTTTCCATGTACAGGCTCTGCTCAGTTTGGGATCAGATGACCGAAAGGAAGAAAAGGGTTGCCATATTTCCCACGTTTGGCAGGCGTCTTGGAGATCGCAGGTGGTGGTAGGTATTTTTCTTTTGCTGCCGTGTTTTATTAGTTATACAAACTCCAGCTTTCGGCCATCGTGAGGAAACCTGCATGTCTAAGAAAGCCTTATTAGCTTTCAAATGACTTGTGAAGTCAGCCAACCCACACTTTGCCAACGTGGTGGACTATGGCCTAAGCCCTTTCATCCAACGCTCGAAAGACGCCACTATCAAGATTTTTTACCCCGGTTCAAAAAAATCGTACATCCGGGGCTGACAATGGGTACTGATCTGACCCATGGTCAGGAGAACTGAGCGTGTTGAGTGACCTCCTTACTCCTTTGGGTCTTCTAAATATTGTTGAATGGATTGATCTGATCTACAGCTAGCAGTATCTTGAGTTTGCTTAGAATAAGCCGCAATATTATCCAGTTTTATTTTTTAAACTAGCTGACCCGTGCAGCTCCCGCCTGCGCTTTTAATGCCTACACTAAAATGCTCCGATGTCCAAATTTTCTCGCCTTCTCATTTTTCTTCTCGGAAAAAGAGGGGGCTCTTTTTCCCATTTGTTTCCCTATTTTTTCTCCTCCTTTAATTTATTTCTCTCTCCTCACTCTCTATGCCCCCTCCTACCTTCCCGTCACATGCCGCTCTGGTCTTTGCCCGAACTCTGTCCTTTTCTAAACCACTCCACCCTATCGCTCAACCCCTCTGTCGCACTAAATTCTAGATCATTATCCTAGATAAGCGATCAGCGGGACACCGCTTACTTTGAAAAACGGAGGTCACAGGTTCAACTACACCCTATTCACATACAAAGCAAATCCTGTGGTAATATGTGCAAGTAATGTTTCACTGCTTAGCCCCTATGAAACATAGCGTGATGCTTCATTACTAAGTTTATACTGCTGACCCGCGCAGCTCCGCCTGCGCTTATGTTATAAGTACTGCGATAAAATTTTTGCAACATATTATGAAACACATTAAGCGAAACTATAATGTGATTTTCAGTATATTAGTATCAACTACATAAAGATGTGCATAGTCATCTGACTCTATATTAAACGAAACCATAACGCGATTCAGAAATGGTATAGCGCCATCTAGTGAGATAAATGGTACAGAGTGGCTAAAAATAGTTACAAAATCTTTTATTATTTAAATTTACGGATCCAGAAGGATGTAAGTACCGTAATAAGATTTTTGATATTTATACGTAATACATCAACCGGAACCATATCGTACATCGCCATCTATTGAGCGGAATTGTAGGCACTGACTAAAATCAGTTTGGTTGCAAAAGACAACATAAATAATCTTAAGTAAAGTTTATACTTATAAAGATTGTGTAAAGAATAAAATATGTTCAATTTTATATTTTTTTGTGGTCATTAACTTCTTATATATTTTTGTATACTTACCAGATAGGTTGAATTTTAAGATTTACTTCAATGATGTTGATTTAAATAATAATCATGAATCACATCAACATACTATCTACAGAGGTTTGAGATTTCATAGAACCATTATATTTTTTAACACTATGACGCCATCAATAAATTGAAACCACCACCTTGTGTAAAATAGTAAAAGCAAAAAATCTAAATAATATCTAAATTGTTTAAAAATAACTACTTATTTTAAAAAAATATTGCTAAAAAACATAAAATTATAAAAGAATCACGCATCGGACTCGAACTCGGGACCTACTGTGCTGGCAAGACGCTTCCGTAACCACTTGGCCACGAATCACATACGATACATTGCGAAATATCATATCTTATGCAAATTAAATGTCTGCTCAGTCCCTATTGTACATAGCGTAATAATACATATCTTAATGATTAACTGATCTGTCTATAATTACCCTATTCACATACAAAGGAAATTACGTGGTAATATGTGCAAGTAATGTTTCACTGCTTAGCCCCTATGAAACATAGCGTGATGTTTTATATACCAATTTATACCCTGACTTCTACACAACACATCAGTGAAAGTCCTATCAAAATCCATCCACGGGTTTTCTAATGATACCTGGACGAACAGAACGACAGACAGACAGACAATAATACCAAAAAATATTGTTTTGGGTCTCTATATCGATAGTATAGTATCCCCACATAGAAATTTTGGAAAAATATTCAATGTACAGAAAAAGTACTCTGAGTTTTATTGTTTTATTTGTTTTCTTGTAATTGTGTTTCATTGTGGTGTCCAAATAAATTTTTCTTATTCTTATTATAGTAGGTATAGATGTGTTTATTTTGTGTGGCGGGTCACCCCCTTCCCTCTAATATGGTTGAGGGGAGTGATGGCTGCTGCTCGAGTCAACTCGTGCGCGGGTGCTGCTCGGGGGGGGGGGGGGGCTGGTCCGACTACTATCCCTTTGCCATTTTAGTTTGTTGTATTTTTTATTTTATTTGATCTTTTGAACGGCAGGACACACTGTCGCTGGTGCTGATCTATTTGTAACAGACAAACTTTATTTGAAAAAACATGTCAAAAAACGACAAGCCCGCCGAGTTTCTTGCCGGATCTTCTCAGTTGCGGCCGCGTTGTGATCCGGAAGTAGCTTTTAAAAAAATTACTGTTCAAAAGTGCTAGCGTTAAGCCTATTTGAAATAAAAAAAATTAATTTAACTATAGCAGTTCTACAGTCTGTACGAGTTTTGGTGGTAAAATAAAACATTAACATAGGTATTAAGTTGTCCCTCCGGAGTCGCTGGACGCTCGGGGTGTGGGTCCTTTGAGCGTCCATTGAGTACGGCGGCGACTCCGAGGAGGACGGCAGCGGGGTTGTACCCCCGTCCCCGTAAGTACCGTGTCAGGTTCCCGGGGGGCTACAATGCGCCCCCCGGCGGCGGGTTCAAAGGCAAGGCACTGAGGGGCCCCTGGTGCAGATCCCACCGGAGAGCCCTGGGGTCTCCCCTCTCATGTGCCGATGCAACAGCCGCGGGGGTTTTAGTGGGTAAGAATCCCACATAAACCGGTCGAGCCCCACATCTCCCGGGGATCTTTGGAAGATTTCCCCCGCGTCAAAAAAAAAAAAAGATGGTATTAAGTTGTCTCTCATATTCGTTTAACGATGACTACCGCTAGAGGCGCTGATGCAACATGCTTACTCGCAAGTGCACTCAGCGCAGAAATGGCCTAAGCTTGAGACTGCTAATAATGAAGATACTTGGTATTATTGCACAACTTTATAAAGAAATAAAAACAATAATTTGAACTTTAGTACAATATGAGTGTTTATGTAGTTTATTAAGGAATCGATTCCTCGATTAATATGCATAGCATCTCATAAGTCATGGCCATTTTGCGCTATATTCCAGGTTTTAAATTATTTGCTCTACACAAGAAAAAATGTGGCTTAGGCCATTTGTGTACTGATGGACTCATTTAAGGTACTGTGTATCATACATACTACTTAGTCAATAGACAACAATATAGAGTATGATATACTCAAAATATACTATATTCAAGATAAAAAAAGCATTATATTTGTACTAAATTGTTTACAGACAAATCAATAACGTTTCATATCAAAAACAAAGTACAATAATAATATTATCATAACTATGGGCTGAATTGCATTCATTTTGGAGATTTTACAATTTGTAATAAGTATAACCATCAAGGAAACTTTTACAAATTAATATTTCACACAATCATCAATTTCTGCATTTGCACAATACACACCCAAAAGTACTGTTTGTAAAAATTTTCATCCATAATGTACATGTGAATGACGTTCATGTGTTGATATTTCTGTCACCATTATTAATTTCGATTTTAATTGACGAACTAGAATTATCATTACAAATATCTATTTTCAACTCTCCCAAGCCAATGTAAGGTTCCTTCTTCTTCAGCTTGCTGAGCTCCTGTTGTTTAAGCAACTGTACGCCAGATGTATTCTGCATATCCAGCAGTCTCTTGATCCATTTCTCATTGCGTATATTCACTAAATCTTCCTCTGTGTCACTGAAAATCACTTTGTTTAACGCTTTTATACTCTCAACATTTCTTTTAATTTCATCCTCCTGCTGTTTCTTTGCTCTTTGGCTTGCCATTTCTTTGCCAGAATACCGAGTGACGTATGTCCGTACTTCAGACTGAGTGTCTTCTGAATCGTAAGCTCGATTCATCTTGTCTATCTCTGACCATTCTGCAGCAGACATTACAGATGCTGTGGCTATAGACTCCCGTCCACTGGGTGCACTAATCATGCTGATGGTCTCTCCGTTTGTTGTACCATCACTGTTGCTCGTAATGAACTGGATGTCTTCATGGCCGAAAGGGAAATCGCATTCTGTGTTTTCACACATCATAATTTTCTCATTGAAATTTATGAAGAATAGTTTGACTATTGAATTACAAAGTGGGCAAATCTGAAAATATATAATTAATGAAATATAATTATTCATTCAGGTGTTACCTACCTAGATGGTTTCTTGCCCAAAGGGCTTACCGCCTGGTAATACTCACTCTCGGCCCTTCTTCGATTATTGTGCTAGTCTCGGCAATATCAGCTGGCACCTGTAATATACATATCAAATACAACCTTAAAATATACCAGGACTGGCCTCGTGTTTAGATGCCCCGGCTGCTACCCCAATAGGTTGTGGATTTCTCTCCCGCTTATTGTCTGGGTGTTATTTATCTATATAAAGCCCACCACAGACCTAGCTATAATATACATTATTATAGCTAGGCATATTACAATGATACGGTTTATTAATCACATCATCATCTTAAGTCATCGTAATCATCAGCCGGAAGACATTCACTGCTGAACAAAGGCCTCCCGCTTAGACTGCCACAATGAACAACAAATTGCCATTTGTGCCAACAATGTTATCGGTCTACCTAGTGGGAGGCCTACCTATGCTGTGTCTTCTGGTTCATGGTAGCCACTCGAGAACCTTTCTTCCCCAATTGTTATCGGTTCTTCAAGCAATGTGGTCTTCACAACACTTCAACTTGCATATTCTATGAACTTTGTTGGTGACCTTGGTTCTTCGGTAGCTCATTGTGTGACTCTCAGCTTCTCTAAAAGGTCAGCTGTTAAATACCACATCTCAGTACCATATGTCATCACTGGCAACATATACTAGTTAAAAAACTTAAGTATGGCTAGCTTAAGTGTTGGGCTTAAGTATGTATCCACAAAAAAGAAGTATATTATTTGTATCACTGTCGGGTTACCATAGTACAAGCTCTGCCTGGTTAATTATTATATTCCAGTTATTTAAATTTAATGATATGGTACAACTTTACAGCAAATTACTACCTACCATAGGTTATTATTTTTTCTTACCGCATGTGTATTATACGTGCATAACAATGTACTACCTATAAACATATTTACATAAAATCTAAGCATAAAATTAATTAATATCTATAATAAGTTGTTTAAACTGTGTTTGTTTTTTCACTTACTTTTTCCAAACTACTCAATGGATTTTGATGTGGTTTTAACAATGACTTTGTAAATATTCCAGAAGGTTTATGTGTACCTAATATAGTATAATGAATTAGGTACATAAATATGTAATACCTAGGTTATGTTAGCCGTAAAAATGCCGGGCATAACCGGGGCTGGTCGCAAGGTTATTATTAAAGCGAGACATTTCTGTTTAAAAACTTATACTTACATTCGTACACGTCGGGATAGGAACATTAACTGGGTCTTTCATTTTACTAGTTTTAGTTCAATATAATCCTTATAATATCCAAAATAATAACAAAACTGGCTGACAGGCTGGCTGACTGACTGAAAAAATAAATAATCTGTCAACAGTTAAATCTGTCTGTCACTGTCTGACGACCATAGATAATACACTATATACTTAGCTATAGATTGGACACTCTCGTTCAACTTTTAATAAACTAATTTTACCCTCGCCAAAAGATGGCGTAACTTCACAGGAATCCAAAATGTGCCAACAGATGGCGCTTTTTTAATAATCATTTTACGTATGGGGAAATGAAACTTTATGTTGAATGAATATTTGTAAGGAACATGTTTAGGGCAAAACAAAGAGATATTTATTGTAAAAAGTTTACTTGGTAACCAATAACTTTATCTAAACATATCTGACGCACAATCGTACTCTTTTTATTTACATATATTGTTCAATCCCCTTAACTTGAGTTTCTTGTTTCAGTACAGCTTTGCATTAAATATTTCCAATTCAAGCCATTGTGGTTAACGACAATGATGTAGTGGACCTGAAATAGTTCACGAGTAGTATAGATGTTATTCTAAATAAATACTTATGCCATGTTCTTAACGACTTGTTTTAGCTTTCATAAATGTTTTCGTAAATAATTAAGTACATACCTACCTAAGTAGATAAATAACACCCAGACACAGAACAAACAGAATTCTTCAATAACATATTTGTAAATAAACTGTAAATATTTAGTTTCAATAAATGTATAAAGCTTTTTATCTTCCATGAAACAAGTCTTTTTAAAAAAATGACTTAACAACCTAAGTTGCCATAGTAACCGCCAAAGGCAATTTACAATACCACAGATAATATAGTACAATACTATACGGAGCGCGTTCCACTTGGGGCCCACACACAACGATAATCCGTTGAGGCCGGCTGTTGCATAGGTTTTATTACATTATGGAAATTTAATTTAAATATTTGAAATATAACAGATTTACTCAAATAAATTGAAGATATACAATAACAATAGTAAACTAAATAAATAAAAATATATAAACTGCATTTTTAACGCCATCTAGGCAAATTATAGTAGAAACTTAAAATTTAGTTCCTTCCCTCGCCTGAAGGTGTGCTAGTTTCCATACATTAAAATTTTGTCACCTGTTTTAAGGAGAGTGCCACTGGCATGCTGACGACTCTGACGTTTGTCAAGTCTGCTGCTGGCTGGATGGGTCCTCTGCCCACAGTGAACAAACTAATACAGTGGGTCGACGCCTTTGATGTTCGAGTAAAAGCAGACACCGCATGGCGTACTCCGTAGCACGTAGGGTTGTCACAGTTTGTTTTTATAATTTATTTAAAATATTATACATATTTTTACATATATTAGTCATAGTAAAATACTAATTATAGTATATTTCATTAGGCCACGGGATAGTAATGATTTCTTTGTTTATCTTTACTTTATTTATTGAAGTTCTTCATAGTATGAAATACATGAAGTAATGAGTTTTAAAAACTAAAACCCGACTACGAATAAAATCGCAGTCTAATAATGTGATATTATATAGCCTATAACCAGCGGACAATCAAGACGCTTCTAACGACACCCTACTTGTCAAATTATGTTAAGTAGATTAGAAGATATGCGGGAACAGATGAACATACATAAATACATACATTCTTGTTAAAATCATAACGCTCCCTCCGTTCCCTAGTCGGGTAAAAAGGCATTTCGTGGAGACAAATTCAAATAGAGTTTTACAATGTTATGTAATATATTGTAAAATTCCATATCGATTATTTTAGATGGCCAGCTGCAAAATATTTTCGGTTTGTATATTTACTGGATTTCAAAAGAGATGTTCCAAAATATATGGACCCTGGGCTAGGAATTTGTACACTATATACTCTAAAATAGGGAAACACACATAAAACAGTTTTTAACTATTCACTTACTTTGATTTGGCTTTATTTGCTTGTAAAACTAAAGAATTTTTACTTAGAATTGCAACACATAACAAAAAACTGGCATGGCGGAAAAGTGTCATTGTCATGTGTCATTTTTATTATCAATGGCGTTAAAAGTATTTTTACTACAGTACTCTTTGTATTTTTGTTTCTGTTTTCTCATACATAATTTTAATAATTAAAATATCAATGATAACCAATTCACTACATACAATTCACGCACACAACCAACTGTGACAAGTGTGACAATGACAGCAGCAGTAGCTTTTGACATCTGGCTGGCTGACAGTTTAATTCGGCATCAGTGAACCGCCATCTTAGGACGCTATGTTGAATATAGATATAAAATAAATTATCACTAATAGTAATTTAGACGAAATATTTATATTTTTCCCGAATTCTATGAATCATTCCAAATTTTTTGAGATGGTGTGATATTCCTAGCCCATTTTGCAACAACTCCTTTCTGTTAATAAAATGTATAAAATATGTCAGTAATTTTCGATTTGAAAATGGATGTCATTTTTGTAATCAGCACCCCGAGAAACCTCGAAAATGACACCAAAAAACTTTTTTTGAAAAAAGAAAATATCTCCATTTTGGATTTGAAAATGGACGCCATTATCGTAATCAGCACCCCGAGAAACTTCGAAAATGACACCAATTTTTTTGAGAAAAGAGAATATCCGCCATTTTGGATTTGAAAATGGATGCTGTAGAGTTCACTATATTTGTTAATGTTAACTCTACACTATATCGGCTCGTTAACGCACATACCACGTCTGACCCGCACAGTGGTTGACCATAGATAATACACTATATACTTAGCTATAGATTGGACACTCTCGTTCAACTTTTAATAAACTAATTTTACCCTCGCCAAAAGATGGCGTAACTTCACAGGAATCCAAAATGTGCCAACAGATGGCGCTTTTTTAATAATCATTTTACGTATAAGGAAATGAAACTTTATGTTGAATGAATATTTGTAAGGAACATGTTTAAGGCAAAACAAAGAGATATTTATTGTAAAAAGTTTACTTGGTAACCAATAACTTTATCTAAACATATCTGACGCACAATCGTACTCTTTTATTTACATATATTGTCCAATCCCCTTAACTTGAGTTTCTTGTTTCAGTACAGCTTTGCATTAAATATTTCCAATTCAAGCCATTGTGGTTAACGACAATGATGTAGTGGACCTGAAATAGTTCACGAATAGTATAGATGTTATTATAAATAAATACTTATGCCATGTTCTTAATGACTTGTTTTAACTTTTATAAATGTTTTCGTAAATAAGTAAGTACATACCTACCTAAGTAGATAAATAACACCCAGACACAGAACAAACAGAATTCTTCAAAAAAATATTTGTAAATAAACTGTAAATATTTAGTTTCAATAAATGTGAGGGTCGGTTGACCCTTCATTGTATTCCGCTTCAAAGAATAAATCCGTAGAGGTTTCAAAACATTTATTTGACCTGTAAAGCACTGAAGGCACTGATCGTTTACATTAGGACTAGTGATTCCGCGATCACTAACAATATGTACAATGACTATTTGTCTATAAACTGCACGACTGTTCTTCACTAGATTTATAACATGAATATTGTTTACTGTTGACACTACTAGATCATAACAACGAATGTGTCAAATACTAGTCCGACAGCACGTTCTAAACTGACCAGTTCGGTATTCAAAAGACATAGAAAATACAACAAGTGGCAAAGAGGTTCTAGTCGCCACATCACCCCCCCACGCAGAGAGGAAACCCCCCCCAAACATGGGGCAGGAGCCTGAACTTAAATTATAAATCAAGAATATCTCTGAACCTAACTTTACGACCGGACCGAGTGACAATGGGGGCAGGAGGGGAAAAGGAAGCTGGCGGAGCAAGCTCAACGAACGGATGATCCGAATCGTTGCTCGACGGAACACTAGCTGGACCGTCCAACATTGATCCTCGCGAGGCTGGCAACTCGTGATGCCCTATCTCTAAATCAGCCTCTATAAAAGCAGGCTTAACGCGATCAATGCTAACTGTAACTTCACGCCCCTTAACATCTAAGGTTAAGGTTTTGTCCTTACGCCTAATTACCCTGTATGGTACCCTGTACGGTGGTTGAAGTGAACGCCTAACGGTATCGTCCCGTAGCCAGACGTGAGACGCTGATGCTAGTTCTTTGAAAACGAAAATTGCTGGACGTGCATGATTCGAAGCTTCGACTGGACGCATTGCTTCCATTCGCTTCTTAAGATCTGATACAAAATCAATGATCGAATCAGGGCTACCCGAGGCATCGGCGGGAACAAGGAACTCTCCTGGCAAACGTAACGATTCGCCATACACGAGCTCGGCTGAAGAAGATTTGATATCCTCTTTAAAAGCCGATCTCATACCGAGGAGAACAAATGGCAGTGCCTTCGACCACGTTTCAGCATGGCACATTAATGCTGCCTTAAGCTGGCGGTGCAACCGCTCGACCATGCCGTTTGCGCATGGGTGGTAGCTGGTGGTACGAATCCTCTTGGTCGCGCAAACACACATAAGGCGCTGAAAGAGGCATGATTCGAATTGGCGTCCCTGATCCGATGTTAAAATACTGGGAACGCCGAAGCGAGACACCCAGCCATTCACGAAGGTGTCCGCGTGAACCTGTCAATCGCGGTGAGGCAGTAATTATGACCGTTAGAGTGAGGAAGCGGGCCGACGATGTCGATGTGGACATGTTTAAACCTGTCCGACGGACTACTGAAGTTACTCAGCGGAGACTTGACATGTCTTGTCACTTTGCAACGCTGGCAATCTAAACATGAACGAGTCCATCTGTTACAATCTGCGTTGATACCAGGCCAAACGTATCTCTCAGCCACCATGCGTGCAGAAGCCTGCGCACCAGGTTGGCTAAGGTTATGGCACTTGTTAAATACTGCTTTACGAAATGGTGGCGTTAAGTATGGACGAGCTTTACCAGTCGACATGTCGCAAGTGATGCTTACATTAGTGCCGGGAATTAATACATCCTCCAGCTTAAGCGAAGAACGCGAGGGTTTAAGTATCGTGCATTAAATTGCGAGGTTTTAAATACCGTGCATTAAATTGAGAGGGTTTAAATACCGTGCGTTCAATTGCGAGGGTTTAAATACCGTGCATTCAATTGCGAAGGGGTGGTTTAGATACCATATGAAAAGTGGTGCACATTGGATTATGAACGGGCATTAAATTGCGAATGAGTTCAAAATACCGTACAATAAAGTGTATGGTGGAGGCCAATCGGGAGGTAGCAATGTCAAGTATTACTGATCCTGATCTGATGGTTACCCTGGTAGGGAAGAGGTTGTTCAAGGACTATAGTGTCGGTCACGGCATGGGGCATTCATCGGTATACCAAGCGGAAACCTATGCCATAATGGCCAGCATTAAAGAGATGCAAAGGCGAAATGTCAAAGGTAAAACCATTTGCATTCTTAGCGACAGTCAGGCAGTACTGAAGGCTGTGAATTCCTTCAGAGTTGCTTCTAAACTGGTCAAAGAACGTGTTACAGGCTTGAACAACTTGGGAAGACAACAATATCTGCCTTATCTGGGTACCTGGACACGAAGGCATTGAGGGCAATGAGAAGGCAGATAGACTAGCGAAGGCCAGGTCTTAGACATTTGGTTGGCCCCGAACCATTTGTGGGGTTTCATATGCAGTATATCACCAAGCATTTTATGCACATGCTAGAAACGAACACATGAAGGAATGGAGGGCAGCGTCAGGCCTAAACCACTCCAAAACATTCTCTAGCACAAGGGTGGACTGAGGGGTTAAATTATTATACCTAAACAGATCACAAATAAGGCACCTAGTAGGTGCACTCACAGGACATTTTGGTACCAACGAGCATGAGGCTGAACTGGTAACCCCGCACTGAACATGCAACCTTCGGATCGGAAAACAGCACAGCTTCGCCATCGCTCTCTCCAGCAACAACCAGCGAGTCACAAGCCAGCAGTATCCCGGACTCATCGGATGACCAACGTATTGCGGCTGCGGATGCAAGCCTGGTCGACCTTCGGCCACAACATGGCACAACACACCTGCACTACGGCCGGTCCTTGTAAGAAGAGCGGTACGCCTAGCAGCCGTCAGCCATACCCACTGCACACCTCGACTCACTGAAGACGTAGCAGCATCAGCTTCGACTCACTGGAACTGCATCCACTGGTATTCGCACAGCGACGGGAACGCAAGGACGAGCGGGCAAATGAAGACGTTCATCGACTTCCAGTCTTCGGGGAGAGTGATGTGGCTACTCAACATAACCAGATGGCGCCACATGTGGTACAGTGACGCGATGAAAAGCAAGCAGCATCACATACAACGCGATAGATGGCGACACCTCCGAATCCTGAATCTCGCAAGCGAAGTTTCTCAAACGTTGAGAATGTATACGGCATCCCGACATCAACTGTGGAGGGCTTCGGCCCTGACCGAGCATCACACCTCGCTCGGTCGGAGGATTCTCCTTTTGGTACGTCGTTGCATCCCTAAAATTTTAAAGCGGGTTTCATTTTAATGAACCTTCAGTTTCCTTGAACCTCTGACTAGAGTCCATCAACTCTGTCAAGACTGACCGAACAAATAAAGCTATGTGGGTATATTCCTCTATAGATCCACACACGATGAGGCAGTGCCTCGTAGGATGGACGTGCTAGCGATGTCATTGATACGGGTGGCTGACTGACAGCGAAATACGGTGGTCTTATTTGAACTTTTCGGTGGAGGATACAATTGTTATTTTTATCAATATTACCTATTTAATCGACTGAGTCTATCATAATAATCGATAATTATCCGGGGAGCAGTGGTAGTGAATCTACTGTAAAGATCCAATGCGACCAACAGATTTTACGAGTCTTGTTGTTGTTGCCGCTGTACTTTCTTATTACTCGGGAATGTTCTCTGGTGATATTTCATGTAGTGCTGTGGGTTCGTATCACAGGGTCTTACTAGCTTGTGTTATCAAATCATATAATAGTTATGATCAACACTCTTGTGACTTTAGTTCCTAGGCCGTTGGAAAGTCAGAATAGGAAGCTGGTCGGCTAGGGTTGGCTGTGAGGGAAAGAATAAGATTGGTGTACGCGCGGGTGAACTATTTCCCGCGTCGATGGCTGGTCTTGTCCCCACAAGATTGGCCGGATTGGCCGGTGTGGCAGGAGGATATTATTTATTGCTTTAAACGCAAGCATCGGTGAGTCAACCATGAGTGCAGTTGACCACAGCCGGTACATTTAGAATGTCTGGCGAAATGATTAAGAGTGTTTCTAACTTCCTTTGAAGAGCACGCCAACTTGTGTGCCAATATATCCTTCTCGAGTGACCCCGCACTCCCACTCAATACAAGCCTTATCCTTGAAATCCCCTGGGATCAGGGGTTTGGTACAAACCCAATTCAGGGGCACTCCACTAAGCCACACAGGCAGGAGTAATGAAACGTGCTTTTGATACTCCGAGAATATATAATAAGAGTCTTCTCGTCGCCGATACCGCAATGTTTAAAGACAAAAGTCTTTAATCAGTGCGTCCTACCCGTGATGACATACGGAGCCGAGACGTGGCCACTCACGGTACGACTAGTCCACCGATTCAAGGTCGCTCAGCGGGCTATGGAGAGAGCTATGCTGGGTGTTTCTCTGAGTAGTTCGCCAGAGAACCAATGTGACCGACATAGCTCAA
Source organism: Furcula furcula (assembly GCA_911728495.1). Lineage (NCBI taxonomy): Eukaryota > Metazoa > Arthropoda > Insecta > Lepidoptera > Notodontidae > Furcula > Furcula furcula. The sequence goes on from OU452253.1 coordinate 25,240,946, forward strand.
AGGATTAGCCAGCTGAAGTGGCAGTGGGCTGGTCATATTTGCCGAAGAACCGAAGACCGTTGGGGTAAACTGGTTCTTGAGTGGAGACCGCGAATCGGGAAGCGTAATGTAGGACGTCCTGTGACTAGGTGGAGCGACGATATCCGCAGAGCAGTTGGCAGACAATGGATGAGGAGAGCCGAAGATCGGGCTCAGTGGCGTGCCTTGGGGGAGGCCTATGTCCAGCAGTGGACTGATGTGGGCTGATGATGATGATGATATAATAAAATACCTAGTTTAATAAAATTTAATAAATGCTTCTATGTAAAGAATTTTGGAAAAATATTATTTCAGAAATGGTATTATGAAGTAGATAGTCATAAATTTCTAACTAGGTAATTAAATTACGATGAATGTCTATGAATGTATATTCTTATAATTTTCAAAAAAAAAAAAAAAAAGAAAGAGATTTATAAAGGACAGTGTATAATAAGATCAGTTAATGAACATTATTCATTTTATGATAGTTACATACTTGTTATTTTAAGAAACGATTATTAATTTACATTTAAATTCAAAATTTAATTTTCCAAAAAAAGGAAGGGATGTAGTGTACTGGTAAATTGAGTAAAGTTGTGGGTAGACAAGTTTATCGTCTCAAGCGGGCACACTACGCAGGCACTGAGTGGGGATGCGAGAAAGACATAAAAGCCCCTCTAGTGTAGGAGGGGAGTTCAGTCGAGTGTCAACCACTGTGCGGGTCAGACGTGGTGTGCGCGTTAACGAGCCGATATAGTTTAGTGTTAACATTAACAAATATAGTGAAATCTACAATATCCTAAATAGATGAGTAAAGGATTAATAAGTAAAATCGATTTAAGAACATGTTGCTAAGAATTGACAAGCAAGTAACTGGACTGATCAGTATTGTACATTGTCAGTTAGGCAATAATAATACCAAACAACAATGATTAATGCTCGAATCCGCTATAAATTAAATCAAATCAAATAATTTTATTTGCGTAATATGGGTAAAACATTACATTTTGATGTTACATTTTAGCATAGTACCTCCACATTCGGCCGAGTGGCATGCAAATTATTCTTATTACTATCTAGGCATTAAGATTTATATAAATTTGGAAACAAATATATAATGTACATTATGATACTGTGGGAGTAGCCCACAGTTCCGAAAGTGGCTCATCGATGTGAACCCGGAAAAGAGCGCCGCGGTGTTCTTCTCCCGGGGTACCATCAGATGCCCACACTGCGGGCCATCCCAGTCGTCGTTTAGGTCCGATCACCCTTTATGGGCGTCCCATCCCCTGGACCAGAAAGGTCAAATATCTAGGCGTCACCCTAGACTCCCACATGTCATTTGGACCACATATACGGTCAGTACGCAACCAAGCGGCCTTCGTCCTCGGTCGACTCTACCCCATGATCTGCAGGCGAAGTAAACTGTCGCTTAGAAATAAGTTGACACTTTACAAAACCTGCATCCGTCCCATCCTAGCTTACGCCAGTGCCGTATTCACACACGCGGCTCCCGTTCACATCAATAGCCTCCAGGTTATTCAAAACCGATTCCTTCGACATGCCGTCGGTGCCCCGTGGTACATGTGGAATGTCGACCTTCATTCCGACTTCGGTCTAGTCCCTATCCGCAAATTTTTCACAGAAATGTCCGAACATTACTTTGAAAAAGCGTGCGTCCACCCAAACCCGCTAATTGGCGCCGCTGCCGACTATATCCCCGACCCCGACCCTGGTCCTGGTCCCTCAGATCGTCGAACTGCCGTACATCGCCGACGAACCCACGACGGAGGCTACAAAGTGAATGTACACTTAATATCATATATGCTGTAGCTAAGGTCTATTCCACATTGTTCACCTGGGTGATATCACGTGATGATTAAAGTGGCTAAGAGCTGTAGATAATTATTAGCCTCATACAAAAAAGTTAAGAGATAAAAACAATAATATGCTATTTCCCAGAGAGGTAGGCATAAATTGGCTTTCTTATAACTTAATATAATACATACTATGGCCATTTACCGGGTAAGTTTTAGTAAATTTCTCCAATCTACAAATCTATAGTACTAGTATCTTGGGACAATCTACGCTTGACCAATGACCACCTGATCTCAATCTACGCAGATCCTTTAGTAAGGTAACCAGATAAATGATTACTAATACTTGTAAACTGTATAAATACATATTTAAATAGATAAATAACACCCAGACAATTGTTCGGAATCGAACCCATGTCCTATTGGGCAGCGGCCAGGTCCCTCAGATCGTCGAACAGCCGTACATCGCCGCCGTCCGCGGCATGTACTGCTCGACCCACCCGACACGATGGCCGTCCTCCTGGACCATGACACAACACCAACACCGACAACGATGTCAAGAGTCGTAAACACATCAACACACAGACACCGGTCTCGCCGGCGAGGCCGAAGGGATCCGTACGCATGCGACCTCGACATGCATCCCCTCGCTGAGTTTCTTGCCGGTTCTTCTCAGCGGGGGCGCGTTGTGAACCGGTGGTAAACTCATTTTCTCTAAGCGGCAGCCCAAGCCGAGGCCGTGCCTCCCTGAGGTGCCCTTGTGCTAGTCGCTACCCAAACCTTTCTGGCTGGAGCGCTTTAAGCGCTCGCCCTCTTGTCCGGTGAAACAGTACTATTCCTACAAAAAAAAAGTGATGATCAATAAAGCAAAGTGACTATCAAGCTTCAGTTGTCCACCAAACTTTGATGTCTACTGAAAGTGTGTTTGGTATTTATTGGTGATTCAAGTTAGGCAATACCAAATGAATCATTTGATAGTTATTTAATAGTCACTTTGCTTTATTGATCATCACTTTAGTTGTCAAACGAGATAGGTACATAATAGGGGGGCAAATGAAACAAACTATTCAACGTCGGTACTATTTATTTATAATTCAGACCAATTTACCAATAAATTGTAACCAACAACATACATACATATATTTAAACAACATGCATATAGTAAAAGCACGATTAAATGTACAATGACCATTGTGCCTATAAATAACGAATGAATACGTCCTGCGCAGCCTTGGACGAATTACTTGAGCGCTTACGTTATTTCTGAATATTTAAGCATTCGGGAATAACTTTTAGCAACCTAATTAATTCTTTTTGTTGCTGCTATCCACAGTATACAAATATCCATATTTTCAGGAAATCATAAAAATTAATTCGGGAAATCTGAGAAATTCTTCGATGCACCCAGCATGTGGGATCGTGTATGATGCACTTAATAACAATTTACCACTTATTTATGGTAGTCTCTCTTTTATACACTGGCAACACTGATAATGGCGATCAATAAACTGAAAATTTTAGGTTATGGATGAAAAACAAGAATTTATCGATCTTACACGTAACTTTCAAGTAAAATAGTAACTAATTTAGAGCAATAAGATCTAAATAAGTCGTTTACATGTATTAGTTTCTAAATGTAATCTCTAAATTGGCCATAATAATTCACGTTTACCTGTGAAACGATACTCCACTAATTTTACGTTCACTGTCACTTTTACAGCCTATAATACTGCACTGCACGATTCTTATAGGATTTCCACAACACACAGTAATGTCACAGTTAGTTTTTTATTGAATTTTAAGTTATTTATTTAATATTAAAACCACGATAACATTGTCACGGAGCAAAGTGGGAGCAAACGTCAAATTTGTTTCGCACCCAAGGTGCGGAAAAATCGAACACATGCTGAGGGACAAAAAATCATATACACTGTTTCTTTCTATCACACGTAACCTACATAAACGCATTCTTTTCTTGCGTGAATGAGAAAGAAAGTGTCCAGCCCTCTATTGTTTTCTTCCTCTAAGGTCTGTAGATTAGTGATACGCCTGCCAAGTCTATTTTAATGATATTAATGAAATGTAAAATATTACTAATACTGATAATATTAGTTATAATATTATAATATTGCCAGGTGAATAAATTAGTATTACCTAATTGTAGAGTTCACTATATTTGTTAATATTAACACTACACTATATCGGCTCGTTAACGCACACACCACGTCTGACCCGCACAGTGGTTAACACTCGACTGAACTCCCCTCCTACACTAGAGGGGCTTTTATGTCTTTCGCACATCCCCACTCAGTGCCTGCGTAGTGTGCCCGCTTGAGACGATAAACTTGTCTACCCACAACTTTACACAATTTACCAGTACACTACATCCCTTCCTTTTTAAAGAAAATTTAATTTTTAATTTAAATGTAAATTAATAATCGTTTCTCAAAATAACAAGTATGTAACTATCATAAAATGAATAATGTTCATTAACTGATCTCATTATACACTGTCCTATAAACATCTCTTTCTTTTTTTTTTTTGATAATTATAAGAATATTAATGTCAAAACTAGACATTCATCGTAATTTAATTACCTAGTTAGAAATTTAAGACTATCTACTTCATAATAGCATTTCTGAAATAATATATTTTTTAAATTCTTTGCATAGAAGCATTTATTACATTTTATTAAACTAGGTAAGTACCTATTTTATTATATATTCTCAGAGTATCTAAAGCACGTTTCGTTACTCCTGCCAGTGTGGCTTAGTGGAGTGCCCCTGAAATGAGTTTCTACCAAACACCAGGTCCCAGGGGACCTCAAGGATAAGGAGTATTGAGAAGGAGTGCGGGGTCACTCGGGGAAGGATATATTGACCCGCAAGTTGGCGTGCTCTTCAAAGGAAGTTAGAAGCACTCTTAAGCATTTCGCCAGACATTCTAAATGTACCGGCTGTGGTCAACTGCACTCATGGTTGACTCACCGATGCTTGCGTTTAAAGCAATAAATAATATCCTCCTGCCACACCGGCCAATCCGGCCAATCTTGTGGGGACAAGACCAGCCATCGACGCGGGAAATAGTTCACCCGCGCGTACACCAATCTTATTCTTTCCCTCACAGCCAACCCTAGCCGACCAGCTTCCTATTCTGACTTTCCAACGGCCTAGGAACTAAAGTCACAAGAGTGTTGATCATAACTATTATATGATTTGATAACACAAGCTAGTAAGACCCTGTGATACGAACCCACAGCACTACATGAAATATCACCAGAGAACATTCCCGAGTAATAAGAAAGTACAGCGGCAACAACAACAAGACTCGTAAAATCTGTTGGTCGCATTGGATCTTTACAGTAGATTCACTACCACTGCTCCCCGGATAATTATCGATTATTATGATAGACTCAGTCGATTAAATAGGTAATATTGATAAAAATAACAATTGTATCCTCCACCGAAAAGTTCAAATAAGACCACCGTATTTCGCTGTCAGTCAGCCACCCGTATCAATGACATCGCTAGCACGTCCATCCTACGAGACACTGCCTCCCCGTATGTGGATCCATAGAGGAATATACTCACATAGCTTTATTTGCTCGGTCAGTCTTGACAGAGTTGATGGACTCTAGTGAAATAAAGCCAAAACTAGGAACTAATTAGACTGTTAACATTAAATGTTGAGATCAAATTCAAATCTGCTTACGACAGCCAATCAGTTCTAACTCTAACGCATCCGGATCAAGATTACCTACTGATCAGAACCGAGATGCCTAAGCCAACACGCCCTTGCAGTTAACTTCGATGAGAAGAAACCTCCCAACTACTCCGCGAGTCTTGCTGTCGAAACACTTAGTATTGTTCTGAAAATAACTCGAAAAACATAGTATTATTAAATTAAACTTATATAAAATTAACAGAGCAGATTATTAGAACTTCTAGTCACACAAACTTTTCCCCTTAAAGTATCACCCGAGTTCCGAAAGAGGTTCAAGGAAACTGAAGGTTCATTAAAATTTTAGCGATGCAACGACGTACCAAAGGGAGAATCCTCCGACCGAGCGAGGTGTGATGCTCGGTCAGGGCCGAAGCCCCCTACAGTTGATGTCGGGATGTTGTATATATTCTCCACGTTTGAGAAACTTCACTTGCGAGATTCAGGAATCGGAGGTGCCGTCATGTATCGCGTTGTATGTGATGCTGCTTGCTTTTCATCGCATCGCTGTACCACATGTGGCGCCATCCGGTCATGTCGAGTCGCCACATCACTCTCCCCGAAGACTGGAAGTCGATGAACGTCTTCATTTGCTAGCTCGTCCTTGTGTTCCAGTCGCTGTGCCAATACCAGTGGATGCAGTTCCAGTGAGTCGAAGCTGATGCTGCTACGTCTTCAGTGAGTCGAGGTGTGCAGTGGGTATGGCTGACGGCTGCTAGGCGTACCGGTGAGGGATGCGCTCTTCTTACAAGGACCGGCCATAGTGCAGGGGTGTTGTGCCATGTTGTGGCCGACCAGGCTTGCATCCGCAGCCGCAATGCGTTGGTCATCCGATGACGCCTGGATACTGGCGGGCTTGTGACTCGCTGGTTGTTGCAGAAGAGAGCGATGGCGAAGCTGTGCTGTTGTCCGATCCGAAGGCTGCGTCGATGTTCAATGCGGGGTTACCAGTTCAGCCTCATTCTGTGTGATGCTCGTTGGTACCAAAATGACCTGTGAGTGCACCTACTAGGTGCCTTATTTGTGATCTGTTTAGGTTTAACAATTTAAACCCTCAGTCCCCCCTTGTGCTAGAGAATGTTTTGGAGTGGTTTAGGCCTGACGCTGCCCTCCATTCCTTCATGTGTTCATTTCTAGCATGTGCATATAATGCTTGGTGATATATTCCATATGGAACCCCACAAATGGTTCGGTTGTCTAAGAGCCGGCCTTCGCTAGTCTATCTGCCTTCTCCTTGCCCTTGACGCCTTCGTGTCCAGGTACCCAGATAAGGCAGACATTGTTGTCTTCCCAAGTTGTTCAAACCTGTAACACGTTCTTTGACCAGTTTAGAAGCAACTCTGAAGGAATTCAGAGCCTTCAGTACTGCCTGACTGTCGCTGAGAATGCAAATGGTTTTACCTTTTACATTTCTCCTTTGCATTTATTTAATGCTGGCAATTATAGCATAGGTTTCCGCTTGGTATACTTATGAATGCCCCATGCCGTGACCGACACTACAGTCCTTGAACAATCTCTGTCCTACCAGGGTAACCATCAGATCAGGATCAGTAATACTTGATATTGCTACCTCCCGATTGGCCTCCACCATACACTATTGTACGGTATTTTGAACTCATTTGAGATTTAATGCAAGGTATATAAACCCTCATTCGCAATTGAATGCCCGTTCACAATCCAATGTGAACCACTTTTCGTACGATATCTAAACCCACCCCTGCGCAATTTAATGCACGTTTGTTAAACCCTCGCAATTTAATGCACGGTATTGAAACCCTCGCAATTTAATGCACGGTATTTAAACCCTCGCAATTTAATGCACGGTATTTAAACCATCATTCGCAATTTAATGCCTGTTCACAATTTAATGTGAACCACTTTTTGTATGGTACCTTCGCAATTTAATGCGTGGTATTTGAACCATCGCAAATGAATGCACGGTATCAAACACCCATTAGAAATTTGACACCGCCCTACATAATTTATTGAATGTCCTTAGCAAAATTTTATATAAGTAAGTAATACCATTTAGGTTAGGTACTGCAAATTAAATACCAGAATCAATAGCACTCAGGCACTTTAAAACAACCCTTACATTACAGATCATTATAAGGTTTGCTAACCTTCTACACCTAGACATTATAACTGAATAATTTCTTCTATAGGGACTAGTGACTTATAAGTAGTATTTCTCGTATAACAATTAGAGAGTGATCATTGAATTTATGTTTCATCTATACCCATTAATCATTCATATATGCAATTTTATTAGGTTCACCTCACAACCTTAAGCAAATTTTGTGGGAAAATCTAATCTGGGATATAATAGCCCCAGGGACATTCATTGTTAATATAATATGCAAGTATATATACATTTTATTTAGCGTTTACATTTGTGGTTTAGCTGCGCGTATCAGGACAGGTGCCATTTTTATGAACTTTAGAGGCGTTGTGGACATACTTATAATAAAACCAACTACACGCCTTTAGGTCAGTCAATTATTAGCTATTCTATCTGTCTGGGAAAGCGCATCAAAACGGTTCTTTAAACTGCGGAAAGGGCACTACGATCTGTGGTTAATATATTATTATATATAATATTTCCTCTTTTTTTTTAAGTCTTTTCGGCTTCCTTTTCGGTATCAAGGTATTTTTATAAAGAAGCCCAGGTTCTGACAACTAAAGTTCTGATATTTTACAGAAAAGATTTTGTGTTTAAACCCGCATACTGTACGTACGCACCTTTGCACGTAATTTTTTTTTGTTTTTTTTTTACCAAGCTATTCTAAAGTATTAAGATATTTCTAAATCATCTGTCTGAAGCGAAAGATATTATGACAAAATGGTCGCCATCCTTTGACCTCGTTAAGATAGAGGAGACTACTTGAGAATCGAGATAATCATGACTTCACTGGTTATTTTTTTTTTGAAGGTATGTTCACTTTTACATGTAAAAATATAATTTCCAAAAGGTAATCTTTAGACCATGTCAAGATAGAGGCTACTTGAGAATTGAGATAATCGTTTGACTTCACACTTCTGTTTTTGTTTAATTATGTTCACTTATCACTTGAATATTATTTTTCCAAAAAGTGAAAAGATTTTAATTGTATGTAATTATATGATCAAATACTTATTTTGCCACTCAATTCTACACACACACACATCACTTGAATATTATTTTTACAAAAAGTAAATAAACTAATTGTATGTACTTATATGATCAAACACTTATTTTGTCACTTTCAATTATTCAAAAATAGTTTATTATGATTAATTTTATTAACTTATCACGTAATAAAGTATTTCGTCCACGCCACTTATTTGTTTTTAATTTAAATTGCACTTTTATTTATCAAAAATATAAAATTACTCACGGTTTTCACCTCGTCGCCATGTAGAGTTCACTATATTTGTTAATATTAACACTACACTATATCGGCTCGTTAACGCACACACCACGTCTGACCCGCACAGTGGTTAACACTCGACTGAACTCCCCTCCTACACTAGAGGGGCTTTTATGTCTTTCGCACATCCCCACTCAGTGCCTGCGTAGTGTGCCCGCTTGAGACGATAAACTTGTCTACCCACAACTTTACACAATTTACCAGTACACTACACTAATCTTGAGAAATATCGGTATTAACCCATCTTTACAAATGACATTATTCGCAATGTTGGTTGTCAGTTTCTAAAACCGCAAAACTAGTAGTGTCAACGAAAACTAGACAGGCTCTATTTACTTGTGGAAAACTAAAAAAATTATAAAGTAAACCGTAAACAGATTCAAATTATGATTGCTACACCTTGCGTTACTCTATGGTTGAATCATTAAAATAGACTCGGCAAAATCTATCGGGTTGGTTGGGCTTTGCCGCAAAAAAAATCATTACGAAACGCGAAATTAACGAAGTAACTACGTTGTATTCACATTTTTACTCCTTGATTTTATTCATCGAACTACGCTACCGTGAAGAAATATCCCTCTAAAAATGCCGGCTAAAGCTGTATGTGTCCTCAATGGTGATGTTAGCGGCACAGTTTTCTTCGATCAAAAGGTAGGTTAGAAGTTGTGATCCCTTTTTCTTTAATTTTAACACCGACTGACCCATAAGAAGTTAACCTAGCCGACCAGGATTAAGGACCTTAAAGAAATCACACCCAGATGTCTTGTCATAAGGTAGCAAAACAAGTTTAATAATGCATCAAGCAGACTTGTTTACTCTTATCAGACCGGCGCGGCGGCGGTGACGCTGTGCTCCAACGAATGTTCTAGAAATAAATTACTGGGCGCAGTTCTAAGGCGACCTTACCACTACTAATATCACAACTCCACTATAAATACCTAGTTGCTCAATAATATTGACTATTAGGATATCAATAGTGCCACTATAGATTAGACTTGTGACATTACCTACCTATTTTTAAAGAGGATTCTTGATGTTTCTTGGTATTGGAAAATAGAGACCTTAGTAAATAAATAAGATAATAATTAATATCTTATCTTTGAGTCTACTTGCAGCAAACACTAATATGAAATCAATTGTATACAGAAGATATAGCAAGCATATAGTCAAGGGCACCTTTGTCTACCACATTTTTTTACCTTTATGTCTTTTAAGGTTTATAGGTGAAAAGGACTATAATTTTATTAACATAATTTTATTTATTTTAGGATGAAAAATCACCTGTGGTGGTGACAGGGGAAGTTAAAGGCCTTTCAAAGGTAAGTTTAATTTAGGTGCCCTTTACCCAATAGATAGTATTATGTTATTACAATCACATATTTACAATGTACAATTTTTTAAAAGTTTTGTTTTGAGTAAATATTAGATAATACATTGTATTATCGTAGCGCTGATAAGTTTTTGTACTTACAACTTATTTTAAACTATTTGTGGCATTTAAATAAAAATTGTTATTAATAATAGTTCATAGTAATGAAGACCTAAATATAGGCAACATACAAATAATGAAGATTAAATTGTAATTGTGAAATTGTGACATACTTCTGTAGGTATGTAAGTATATTAATTATGAATATGACCTGGCTAGGTCACTTGTTACGAAATAAATCATGACCTTGATAACATAGGTACCTACAAGTTGGTGTTAATTTATACTTATTGTAATGTATTCGTAATTATATCCATGGAAGTTGCTATGTCATTGTATTTTACATTACCGTAAATACCATTAATAATATGAGTAGGTATTAAAAACACCAAAGTTAGGCAGGTGAAATAATTGAAACTCATGGCTGTAGTAACAATGTAAAAATCTTTGAATAATAAATAGGTTGCGATGCTGCATTCTATGATTGACTTCTAAAAATATAATCAAGCATTTATTTATTTAGTGCTCTTCATCAAAATTAGTTACAGCCAGATAATGTGTGATACATAGAGACTGGTATCTGCTGTAGGTCAAACCTGTACTACAGCATCATGGATAATAAGATAGAAAAGTTGTAGTATAAGATTATAAATTATAAAAAAACTGGAACACTAGTTTTGCTATGTAGTTAGTTGAATCATAGTAGCAATGTCCTCTAACAGCACTTGTGAGTGCAGTGATTCCAGCGTAGCAATTTGTTTGTTCTTTTTCTACTATACTCATTGTAATGTGGGTATAATGATAGATTTCACAGCAATTTGTAGACTATTATTTCTTTCTTATGTTATAAACCAAGGAACAATTTAATATAGGTACAAGATATTTAATTAAATAAAACTAAACTTATCTTGTCTTTTGTACCCACAAAATTTATATTACATCTTGTGTTTGGAGTGGCCCTTGCTTTATTATGGGATGACTTGTTCATGTTTATAGTATCAGTATAATTACAGGGCAAACATGGTTTCCATGTGCACGAGTTTGGCGACAACACTAATGGTTGCACGTCGGCGGGAGCGCACTTCAACCCCCTGAAGTCAGACCATGGTGCCCCGGATTCTAAGATCCGGCACGTTGGCGATCTCGGCAACATCGAGGCCACCGCGGACGGTGGAGTCACCAAAGTAAAACAATGTTTTATATCCACTATACACTCCCGCTTCGCAAAGATCGGCAATGGATACTTTTAGCCAACACAAATTCTGAAAAGCAGTCTTTTCAAAAAACTTGCCAGTGCAAGGTCCGAGTGGAGTTCCCAGAGGTTTTAGTGGGTAAGATCCCACATCGGAAAACAGCCTTTTCCTGCAGAGGCTAGGTAACACTCCTCCCTGACAGCAAAAATAAAAGTGGCAGGATAGCACTGGTATTCTGGCTGCACCTGAAGGCACCGTAAGACCAAGTTTAATTGTACCTAGTAGATGTTCATTTGTTGCGCAAAAAACTGGTCCGATTTTGGTGGTTTGGCTAGATTTTCACCACCAGTGCAGATAGTATCAGTGGTACCACTGCAGATATTCTGCTGCCAAGCAGCAATGTGTAAACATTGTTGTGTTCTGCTCCAGGCATTGTAGCTGGTGAAATTACGGGGCTCAAACCGGCTTGCATAATTTCAAATATAAGCTTGTGTCCCATTTTTATACAGATGTGTAATAAACCCCTAAAATTATTAAAATAACTATTCTCAGGTGTGCATCCAAGACTCGGAGATCTCCCTGACAGGGCCGAACAGCATCGTAGGTCGCACACTGGTGGTGCACGCGGACCCCGACGACCTCGGCATCGGTGGCCACGAGCTCAGCAAGACCACCGGCAACGCGGGCGCCCGCTTGGCTTGTGGGGTCATCGGACTCGCTAAATCTTAACTTGTTCTCTCAGTTGATCCAAGAGTACTAATAGTAATATAGTTCAGTAAATTCACATCACATAGCGTAAACACTGAGCAATTTATTGTGTAAAGATAGCTCACATGGAAGCATAATGAAACAAACCTAAGAACAAATATTGAAATTTATTTTGGTCAGGTAGCTTGTGATGGAAAATAGCATTTTGACTGGCTGTGAAAAATAATATGGAACAAGTTTAACTTGGTGTGAAATTTTTATGATGTTACTATTTTACTCTATGGTGGAACAAGGTATTTGGTCTGGTTTAGAATGAAAATCGCAGTCTAAGGTTTGAGGTTTTTATTGAATGGCATTAGAAATTAAGGTTATATTTGTTAATTTAACTTATTATATAGCATTCCTGGCATATCTCAAAATCGTTTTCTTTAAATATCATAGGTGCAGGGCACTGTATATGTTGTAATCTGCAGCTTGTTCTGTTCAATAACAAAAAATTTAAAAAATCTGTGTTTTTATTACTTATTCTCATTGAAATATTATGTACTAAACAGAGCATTTTAATCAAATTATTTTAAATCATGGGTTCTGGCACACAAACTTAGTTTATATATCACATGGATTGACTGTATGTACCAGAACTTAAAATTTGTTTGAAATAATATGACATGTGTACCTATATACATAGTATCTAATACATAATATTCCCAATCCTGAATCTCTCTATAGCATTAACATAATTAGTATAACCCACACACAATTATATGATCCAAACTAGGCAGAGCCTGTCCATGGCAACCAGACAATGGACACATATTTTTCTCATAAATACATATGTAGGTTTATAAATAACACACCCAGAAACTTGGTGGGAATTGAATCCACAACCTATTGAGTAGCAGCCCGGGTATCTAACTAACAGGCCCATTGTGTGTTTAGAATGAGACCTCAAAAATAGTGATACACATACTAAAAAAAGCAAATATCAGGAATATTTTAATTGACCTGTAGAATATACAGTATGACCTTCATGTGTGAAGAATATATTACATGATGAATCATGAGCTTGGAACATCTTCGGACAACTTGTACTCCACTGGAACAGACAGTTCTCATCACTTTGAACACTTATACTTGCCCATATGTTGTTTATTTCTCTTGAAGTGACATATTCCATCAATTTGCTACAAACTCTATTAATTAATGATGGCGGTATAAAGCCCGATGCAATAAAAACTGATATTCTTGATGTTTTTAAAGAATTTTCACTATCAGGCTGACTGTATGTGCTTATATATCCATCTGTAGAAGTTAAGTCAACATCATGAGCCATTAACCCGATCCATTCTACCATTTCTTCAATATCAACGTCTTTTATAGAAGGCACCTCAGATATTGTGGGTGATACATTCTTAATTTTTATAGAATGAACAGAAACTTGAATGGATCTATCAGTGAAGTATTTTGCTACAGACGATGGACAAATATCATTGTTACTCGGATCCCATACTATGTAAAATTCAAACAGTTCCAGTTTACTTAATTCTAATCTAATTTTATCATGGTTTTTGATTGATTTTAGATCTATTCGGACTTCATAATAATTGTGTGGACGTTTTATGCCTTCAATGTTTAATGTTTGATAGATGTAGTCTATAACATGTATAGTTAGAATACCGTCTGGAGTTATAGCAGCGCAGTTTTGTACAATACAGTTCCTATTCGCAGATAAACAATATAAATTGCCGTTTTTCACAAAACTTTCGATGAATGCCGGTACGATAAATTCTGTAAGCGAGCAGTCCGCTAATTTGTAGTAGTCACTATCTTCAATAACGGATTCTTGAATGGATTGAGGTGTATGAATCTCGTCAGGACATGTCACGATTAAACTTTTGTAAAAATAGTTCATATTTACGAATTTATGAACCGATTCCAGGTCTTGGTTTTCTTTGTGTGATATCATAACTTTAGGTGGCGCAAAGTTCCATACCTCTGGAGACAACATTATAAATCTTTTTTTTTTAAATTTAGTAATTCAGTTTAGGTAATCTGGTTTTATATTAAAAATTTAATATTTCAATGAATGAACCTATTATAATCAATCAACTTAACCTCAAAAACTATTATGTTCACAGATTAGATAGTTTTTTTTTATGTCAATTGCTTTGAGCATTATGCCAATGTCAAGATAAGGATTAGATAGGTAGTTATAATCATAGATTTAAGATTTTTTTCACTACGTAATATCTTTGGTTATAATGGCCCCTGGAGGGACTAACTCAGAGAAAGTACCAGTGGTATCTCCTCTAAGGGTTATAATTATGTTCACAGGGATGCTACGCATATTATGTTATGATATGGTAACCATATCATAACATAATATGGTTGGTACCAACCATATTATGGTTGGTATTTAGGGTGCGTTCCACTGCGGTGCTACTAGTATCTAATCTGTGACTGCGGTTTGCGCCAGTATTGCCACGTCGCTAGACCGAAGGCTCAAAAGTCGCCAGAAGTCGCTTATATATTTTTCTAGACTTGACGAATTTACTGCCGCACTTACAAATAACAATTAGCGTTAATTAACTATAAACCATTTTGTCAAATCGGATAATTTTGACCGTTGGAGTATTAATTCACTTTCAGTGTCGTAAAAATCATTTTCATGTACTGTATTAATGATAATTAACTTTAGTACGGGAGTGCGGTAATTAAACACCAATAAAATAAAAAAGAACTGATATTTATGTAACTGCAGGCTTAGCCCCTCAGTAACGGGCGCTTATCGCCCGCGCACGTCATTGAATGACCTAACTATTTATGTAATTCGCCGGCACGCGGTGATATCAAATTACGAGCTTTATATAAACACAACCACTTAACCGATTTGCGTTCTGTAAACAGAGTTCTACTAAGACAAGTATTAGCTATGCAGTATGTATATGCTTTTTTATGTATAATATAATAAAAATATAATATTCTAGGACAATATCACACAAGGTTATTTGATCCCAAACTATGCAGAACCTGTACTATGGAAACCAGATAACTGATACTAATACTTTTTTTTTGTAAATACATACTTAAATAGATAAATAACAACCAGACGCTCGGCGGGAATTGAACCCACGACCTATCGGGTAACAGCCAGGGTGTCTAACCTCTAGACCAACAGGCCCGTCAAAATGAGAATATAAAAGGCGTCTCATATTTTATTGTAATACTAGCTGACCCGCGCAGCTCCGCCCGCGCTATTATTACATTTTGCTCTCTCCATCTCTCTCTCTCTTATAAGAAAAGTCTAATTCTATGCTCTTTCTCTCCTCTCTCCCGCTTCGGTCCCCGTCACACTCCCCCTCTTCCTCTCTCTTCTCCCAAATTGCTCCATCTCACTCCCCCCTTGCTCCACCTGTATAGAAGAAGAAGAAGAAGAAGAAAAACATTTATTTGTGACACGCACAACACACACGAATAACAAAACAGTAAAACAAAGTACAATTATCAGACATGTCACAAAAAGGTCCATATAGATTATTATATAATAAGTTTTCAGTGTCATTCAGTGTCGTTCAGTGTCATTCAGTGTCGTTCAGCGTCGTTCAGTGTCGATCAGTGTCGTTCAGCGTCGTTCAGTGTCGATCAGTGTCGTTCAGTGTCATTCATTGTCGATCAGTGCCGTTCAGTGTCGTTCAGTGTCGTTCAGTGTCATTCAGTGTCGTTCAGCGCCGTTCAGCATCGTTCAGTGTCTTTCAGTGTCATTCAGTGTCGTTCAGTGTCATTCACTGTCTGTCAGTGTCGTTCAGTCGCGGAGAGGGCTAACACGCACTTTTTTTTATTCAGCCGGGGCGGCGCGACTATGGGCCGTCGTACTATATATATCGCTATGATAATCTCCGGTTTTGCTTTTGGATTTAAAAATTAAAAGAGCTCCATCGATAAATCCGGCTTGTCCACCAGCATGTACAATAATTAAACGTGGCCCTTTGCCAATATGCGACAGCACCCCTCGTTCTTCATTGGATTGCCAACACGCCGGTACATTTAATGATGAATTGACATATGTTTCATCGAGGTAAACAATGTTTCTTTGATCTCTTCTGTGCTTCTTTATCGCATTAAGATAACGCCACTGCCACGATACGATGTTTGGTTGTTCAATCAGTAATTTTCTTTTTGATTGACATTACTTAAATCGAAAGCCAAGTTTATGAATCAATGTTCTCAAATATTCTCGGCCACAATTTAAAATTCCTTCTTTGAGTTTCGCATTCAAAATTTTTAATGTAGGAACCTTCTTATAAACCGTATAAAATTGAGTTATTTTTTTTCTAACAACGCCCTCTAAACTGTCAACTTAAATTTTTTTCTTTCGGATTTGTTTAATTTTTTTTGGTGATTTAAAATTTACATTATTTTGTTCATCTTTCAGTTCATTTACTTCTTTTATTATTTTACATATGGTAGTCACCGAAAGTCCTGTAGCTTTATCAACAAGTTTGTTTAGGTTTACGTCTTCAAGATACTCTGTAGAATTATGATCTTGTTTTCTGGCTTTAAAAAAGGAATATACATTGTATGCTATTTGTTTAGCTTGCTTGTTAATTTTGTTCGCAAAACTGGAAGAGCGATTCATCTTGAGATTTATCTTGGCAGTCGTATACCTTGTGCGTTTATCTTCAAGCGTCCGTAACAAAAACACCAACCGCGCGCTGCGAGCACAGCCAGCGTACTGCCCACAGACGTATTAGGGGTGCACAGACGTATTAGGGATGCACAGACGTATTAGGGATGCTACGCATCAGACATCAGACGGTGAACTGCCCTAGAGGAAAAATCACATTACGGATTTGCAGTAATAGAATATGACGTCTGTTTTTTTTTAATTATACGCTCATATCATGTGCCGTGGGTCAGGACTTTCCGCCCAGTTTAAAAAAAAACGGAGACTAGTCTTTTAAGCCGCTTTACTTTTCATATTCTTATTCCATTTTTCTTTAATATTTCATATTCAGGTTTAGAATAAAATACAATATACATAATTTATATTATTTTTATTCTTTATAAAAAAAAATACATCTAAGGTAAATAAGGTTAATACTTTGGTCAGGATGTGACTCTCCGGGTAGTTTTTAGTTAATTCATTTGTTTGATAAACTGTCTCCATTTATAATAGCGGCTAATTAAATATTATTAAAGAATGGGTTAATGCCATGGTCGAGATGTGGCTTGTCACAGCTTTTTAGAGATATGTTTGTTTGTCCGATAAATTGGCATCGTTAACAGCATCAAAGGGACCATCGCAGAGTGTACAAATTCCAACTGAAACAAAAGAGTGGCATGCTTTAGTATTTTGTATGACACACACAATTACCAGAGAGAGAAGATAAGAGAACCTAGTGCAAAGTGAATAATTCCGGTTAATTATGATTCTATCTTATTTTTACAGTAATAAGTTTTCAGCACTTGCAGATTTATTAGCCTAGCCTAATAGTATGGAACTGTCCTACTACAGCACAAAATTTACATCATTATCATCGGAGTAAATGAGGACAAATTAGGTACAATAATGTATAGTATAAATACAAGACAACTGTGTAAAATATATAAAACTAATGTTATAAATGTTAATTCATATATTGCATGATATAGTAGATTATAAGTTAAATTAGGTAGCATTCTAATGAAAAGTATGAGAAAATATTCGTAACAAGGTAAGTACTTACCATTGTGGTCAGTGTGCATTGTATAAGGAGAGCATTTGTTGATTTCGTAAGCCAAAAATAACGTAGCATAGGCTTCAACACGAAGACGAAGCCTCACTGGTATGAGGCAATGAACTTTTCCGTGAAGAATATCCTTTCACAGTTCATGTTTAGGTATATGTTACAGTCCTGCATATTACAATCTTGGGGAAAAACATTAAATTGATTGCCGTCTTTACTCCTACAAGCACAATTCACGACACGGTCTTTTAAAACGTAATGCAAGTTGTTATTTAAAGATTTTACACATTCATTATGTACAAAATTGTAAAATTACAATGAACAACGAACTTGGTAAAATCACAATGGCGTCCTTGTTTCCTGTCTTATTAAAATCAAATATGGCGTCTATATTAAAGACGACAAAGGAATGAAGTATGAAGGAGGGAGGAGGGAAACTGTCAAAATCGATAGTTACAATATGGCTACAATGCGAGGAATAGAAGTACCGAGATTTATAGCCGGCACTTGACGTAAGCTCTCTGCTCCGCGCACCCCTTTCACCCATCCGCTAACATCTCCCCTCGCTCCCTTCTACCCCCTCAGGCGATACGCGTATTAAATGGTCGGCCTATAGTCAGTCAGTCAGTCTTTATTCAAACATTATTTGCGTTCAATTTCTTTGGCGCTGAACACTAAGATGTTCCAAATTCAAAAAGTGCGCGGCAAAGATGATTGCTGCGCACTTATAATTAAGTCTCAGAGAAAGTACCAAAGGAGTTAGTATCGCGTCGATTCCCCGAACAAATTTTTCGTGGCACTTTTGCGGGGTGCGGGAGGCGAAGTAAACACACACAGATACACTTTCACGCATACCCACACTATAATAAACTCGCAACACATTCAAAAATACACGCACACAAATAAAGAATGACCTGACCATATGACCAAAAATTGGCAGAGGGGGTTAGCGCATCATGCTCTCTCCAGTGGTATCTCCTCTAAGAATTAAGTGCGCTGGAATGAACTACATACTTTGATCGCACTTATCGAGGAACGAAAAAGGCGCGGGAACCTTCGAAAGAAAAAGGCGCAAATTTTAAATTGTTAAAATATTTATTTAAAATAATTTGTAAAATATTGTATAAAAAGTGTAAATAGCTTGTACATATTTATATATTGTGTACATATAAAAGTTTTAAATGTAAAGATGGGGAAGATAAGGAAACGAAAGAAAAAAGATGGGCCAGGGAATAATGATACGGAGTTAGATGGATCTGATTCTTCTTCATTTCAGTCTGTTGATGCCGTAGATAAGTATAAGACTTTTCAAATACCTAATTATCATAGATTGTATCCTGAAAATGGGGGCAATTTTGAGTACATTGTTTTTGTTGAAAGTATAGAAATTAACAAACCTCTAGGAGATAGAGACATGATGTCTTTAGCTAATATTTTAAAAAGATATAATAAAGGCATTAAACAACTAGTGCGCATGAATAAATATAAGGTGGGTGTCATTTTCGAGAGTGCAGGTATGGCAAATGCTGCGCTTGCCAACAAGAAATTCCTCGATATGAACAAACTTAAAGCCAGTATCCCAGCTGCCGCTACTGAAACTACAGGTGTCATACAACATGTTCCAACGGACTTATCAAATGAACAGATTTACACTGCACTGACTAGCACTAAAAATATAATTTCTATTCGTAGAATAATGAGGAGAGTCAAGAATGATGACAACACTTTTCAGCTGCAACCCACAAAAACTGTATGTATAACATTTTCTTGTCCGAGCCTACCAGATAGTGTTGACCTGAACAGTTGGCGGTTTGAGGTCACAACATACATTCCTCCAGTCAAGCAGTGTCTACGTTGCCTCCGGTATGGACACTTGGCTAAGTTTTGCAAAAACTCAGAAAAATGCTCAATCTGTGCAGACAGTCACAACTATAAGAGTTGTACTGTTGCACCAACTAGTGCCTGTTGCTATCATTGTAAAGGTAATCACATCGCAATTTCCTCAGAGTGCCCTGTAAAGCAAGACAAAATAAAACAATGCAAAGAAAAGTTAATTAAAAAATCATTTGCTGATGTTGTTAACGAAAAATCATATCCTCCATTAGGTGGCAAGAAAAAAAGCCCTTCTGAACTTTTTGTATCACTATTAGATTCTGATCACATTTTAAAGTTATTAGTTGATTCTGTCATAAAACTTATTACTATGAGCAAAACTAAAGAAACTAGCATCTGTAGTAAAACTATTAAAGACTTTCTCATACAAAACATACAACATGAACATAATGCTTCCCATTAATTGTTTTTTTATGGATTATTTAAATATTGTACAATGGAATGCCCAGAGTTTACGAAGTAATCAACATATTTTTTCACATTTTCTTTATGAGAATAATATTCATATAGCAGTCTTATGTGAGACATGGCTTAAGCCGCGTCATCATATTAGTTTTAAAAATTATGAAATGGTAAGATTAGACAGTGGCAACGACCACAATGGAGTTGCCATTCTAATACACAAAAGCCTTAATTTTAAGAAATTAGATACTTTTAGCGATAATTCTATTCAAAACGTTGCTATTCGTTTATATTATGGTAATAATAAGGAACTTACAATAGTAAGTCTTTACAGTCCCAAGTTATGTACTCCGTCTTTTACTAAACAGAAATTTAATAATTTAATTCAAGGTCTGTCTGAGCCCTTGCTTATTGCTGGAGACTTAAACGCTCTTCATCATAACTGGGGTTGCATGACTTCTGATACTCGTGGATCACATGTATTAGAATGCATAGATGATAACTTATTAGTTATTCTAAACGATGGTCAAATGACAACAGTAGGTTCTAATAAATGGCGACAAAATGCTCTTGATTTGACAATAGTTTCTCCTAGTTTAGCAGTTTCTTGTGATTGGTATGTGCATGATGACCCTCTGGGAAGTTATCACTTACCTGTAATAACCAAAGTTTTTGTTAGTAATGTTGCTAATGATAATCAAAGCATATTGCCCGACAGTAAACCTTATCCTCACCAATATAATTATCGTGTTATTAATTGGGATAGATTTTGCATGGCAACAGATAGTTTGTTGCATGATTTTCATTACGATCATGAAAATCCTATAAATTCATATGAGGAATTAATGAATTTGCTAGATATAGCTATTCAATTGTCGATGCCAGCTGGTCATAGTAGTCATGGCTCACAGAATAAACCCAACACTCGTTTTAAAAGAAATAGGAGACCACTTCCTTGGTGGAATGCAAGATGTGCTTCTGCTGTTGAACAGTCCAAACTTGCTTATATAAACTTTAGGAATGATCCATCTGAGAGTAATTATATACATTTCAAAAAGCTGCAGGCTATTAAAAAGTTGACCCTGAAACAAGAAAGACAAAAAAGTTGGGAGAATTTATGTGAAAGTTTTAACAGAACTACTCCATTATCTAGAATCTGGTATTATATGAAAATTTTTAAAAGGGTAAATTCTAACTATAGTTCCTGTAGTAGACTAGATTGGATTTTTGATTTTATTAGAAAATACACACCTTCTACTGTTGAGGCTGAATTAAATTTAAATAATAACTCCATTGCTGCTTCCAATTGTGATTATCTTACAAAATCATTTACTTTTGCAGAGTTGATTTCAGCTATTTCATCTAGACGAGATACAGCTTTTGGCCTCGATGGTATTCCATATAAAGTTCTAAAACATATGTCAGACAAATCAAAACATGTTTTATTAAATATATACAATCTGTTATGGAATAAATCAATCATACCACAAAGTTGGAAAACAGATTGTCTTGTGCCAATTTTAAAACCTAACAAAGTTAAAGGACAGGCTGATTCGTATAGACCAATAGCTTTGACATCATGCATGGGTAAAGTTTTTGAACAGCTGTTAAAACAAAGAATTGAATTTTTTATAGAAAGTAATCATATTTTACCTTCAAACCAGTTTGGATTCCGTAAAGGTCGCTCATGTCGTGAAAGTATTTCTCACTTACATTTTGACATTTTCAATGCATTCAAGAACAATCATATTTTAGTAGGTATCTTTTTTGACATTGTTGGGGCATTTAATAATGTCAATCATCATATTTTAGCATCTGAGTTGTTGACCATAGGTATTCCTGAAAAAATTGTGCAATGGATTTTCAACTTTTTACATGGTAGAGAGGTATATGTAAAATTTCAAAATCAGCTCGTTGGACCTAGGATGTCTTTTAAAGGAGTATGTCAGGGTGGAATTTTAAGTCCTTTAATATTTATACTCTATATTTATAGACTTAATTTAATATTAGATTCAGATGTTAACAATTTACAGTTCGCTGATGATCTTGTTGTTTATGCATCAGGTCATGATTTAAATAGCATAGTTAGTATACTCAGTAGAGCTTTGACCAAACTTCACAGTTATTTTAGGTACCTTAACCTTGATATTAATGTTGATAAAACAAAAATGATGGTATTCACTAAAAATCGTTCCATTAAAGTCAAAATTCTTTATGATCAGAAGGAGATTCCACAAGTATCAGAAGTCAAATTCTTAGGAGTTATTTTTACTAATAATCTTTCATGGAATAAATATGTTAATTATGTAATGGAAAGGGCAGGCAAGGCATTCAATATTCTAAAATCACTTGCAAGGATGTATTGGGGATCTGATCCAAAAATTTTGCTTATGCTATATAAATCACTAGTCCGTAGTCACTTTGAATATGGTTTTCTTAACTTTGCATCTGATAGAAAGCTAGTTCAGAAATTGGATATCTTGCAAAATAAAAATCTCAGATTAGTCACTGGTGCTATGAGGACCACTCCTATAAATTCACTACAGGTAGAGTGTAACACTCCTCCTTTGTTATTGAGATTTAAATATCTCAAATACTGTTTCATTCTTAAGTTATTATCAAATGTTAATAATTTATTATTAAAAAAGTTAAAACACTTTCATGAACACAATCCCTATGTTCCCACTAGTAATTTGCCATATATTCTTCATGATTTTTCATTCACATCACATCTTGATCAGCAATACAATATTAATAAAGATGAGAATTGGGCTTGCTATACTGGCAGTTACGAAAGCAAATTTAGCTTGATACCAATTAATATAAAAAGAGATATGAAAAATAAAGAAGAGGTGGATGCTGTTATGTCTGAATACAATGGGTACAGTAAAATATTTACCGATGGTTCCAAGTTCAAAAATGTATCAATGGCTTTCTACATTCCTAATTTACGTTTTGGATTTGGCCGCAAACTTCCAAGTGAGTTGAGTATCTTTTCTGCCGAGGCTTTGGCTATCCTGGCTGCACTTCAATATATTACTCAAGCAAATGATCAACGTTGGCTCGTTATAACAGACAGCATGAGTGTTTTAAGTGCTTTGCAGAATAATATCCTGAACAGCAAGACTAACTATATTTTATATAATATCAAGAGTCGTTGGCTTCAATTGAAGAATCAAGGCAAAGAAGTACAGTTCCTTTGGACACCAGCGCACGTGGGAGTGACAGGAAACGAGCAAGTCGACTTTTTGGCAAAGTCAGTTGTTGACAGTGACAGCGGCAGCCCTGTTGACGATGTTGCCATACCATTCTCCGACATAAATTCAATCCTAAAAGAGTCTTTGCTTAGTGAATGGAATGAATATTGGCTAAGTTCATTGCAAACAAAAGGTACACACTATGCAACAATAAATAACCATGTGGGAAAGCGTCCTTGGTTTTCTACATCCAAATCCAATAAGCATCGCAAATTCTATACTATAATGAACAGACTCCGATTTGGTCACGGTCGTTTTAAAGCCCACCTCAGTCGAATGCGCATTATTTCGTCCCCCTTATGCACAGATTGCAATCAAAATGTAGATCAAACAATAAATCACATTATATTTGAATGCCCTGCCTACAATGTACAAAGACTTGTGCTTATCGACAAGTTAATTGATATCTACGGCAAAACTGAGCTTGTCCCGCGCTCTATTGAAGACTTACTTAAAGAAACAGAGACATTTACTGCTATTTACGAATTTGTAAACAATACTATAATTGATATTTAAACGCTACTGGATTTAATGGAAAACAGAGTTTAAGACCTGTAAATTTGAATGGACTACTACTCCAATCTAAGACTTGGCCTTGGCCTGAAAAAATAATTTGGAAAATGACAACAATTTAATGAAGAATTGGCTTCGGCCTGAAAACATAAATGAAAAAAGACTAATTGAATGAAGAATTGGCTTAGGCCTGAAAATATATATGAAAAATGAAGACTTGGCTTATGCCTATCTAGCTACAAATTGACTGACTGTTTAACTATTTAAGACGAGGCTGTATGGGCTAGAACCCTTTGCCTTCCCATTAGGGTCAACTAATTAATAAAAAAAAATAAAAAAAAATTTATCGAGGAACAAAGCATCGCTTTTCGAATAGATGGGATGAAAAGATTCTTAACGTATTCAACATAAGGTTCATTTTATTAGCAACAACTTCGTAGTCATGACAATGATATAGGGCAACTGCGAACTCGCATCGCATCGCAAATATCTGCTAGAAACAAATGAATTTTTATATGGAAAATTCATTTGTTTCTCGCAGATACTTACGATGCGATGCGAGTTCACAGTTATGTGTGGGAAGCCTAAAAACATAAAAACCAATACACTGGAACTAAACAATGGTATTTTCCGGAAATAAGAAATTTCTGCCTGCGTTTACAAAGATATTTGTGAATAATTTCAAAACATGCAACATTTTTGCAATTTAAGTTTTATATTTGCACCTAGGGGCTTACCACCGTCTGCAGGGCTATTGCGTGTCTTTAGCCACCCAAGTGACTATCAAGCTTCAGTTGTCCACCGAACTTTGATGTCAACTGAAACTGTGTTAGATAGAATAGCATTGGTCACTCAAGTTAGGCAATACCAAATAAATCATTTGACAGTTATTTGATGGTCACTTTGCTATAGTGATCATCACTTTAGTTGTCATGTCAAACGAGATGCGTAATACCCGGCTGTTACAGTAATCTTATTTTCGCGAGAGAAAGGAACGGAGCTATGACCTGCGTATATTTACATCTCTTTTCCACGTAAAAGTAAGATTATTTTAACACTTCCTAGGAGCTGGTGGTGAGATCCCTGATAGCTCTTCTTAAAAATAACAATGATATAAGTAAATAAAACAACGTAAAACAGAGTGAACTCTATTTCTTCTAACTCTCTCCTCTCCACATAATTCAACCTTCATAAAAAACAAATTAGATTATTAATTCTGCTATAGACAAAGCCTTGTACAACTGTTCGACACCGTCAACCACCTTATTAACGATGGCTTTAACAATTTCTGGTGCTGTTTCAGTCATCACGTCTCGCCAATTCATGTTCACAAATTCTTCCACAGGATCGGCTGTAAAATAAAAGTGTTATGTTAAGCTTATAACTTGTTTAATAATACGTACAGTAGCCAGTGTTAAATAATGCGCAACGAGCTAAAACGAGGGAGATAATCGCTTATTGTCGGATTCGTAGAGGGTCCGGTCATCTCTATCACTCAGTACATTAGGTACCCATATGTCACGTTTCGTCCGGGGCAGACCAGCCGGTTAACCGGACTGAACCTACGTGCTCCTTGGGCCAGAGACGACTATCTTCGGAGTTCGCTGGAAGTTTCTGGTGTAGGCCTTAGACGTCCATCGAGTAAGGCAGCTGAATCCAAGGAGAACGGCGGCGGGGTTGTTACCTTCGTCCCCTTGGGCAAAGTGGCAGGTTCCCGGGGGACTATGCGCCCACTGGCGGGGCGGGCCCCGAACTCGAAATTCGAGCCGATTACCTCCCTATTTAGCTCGGCAATATTTACGGCCGGCCGCCAGTTACTGACTAGTGCGGTATTCCGCTACCGATACCCTAGCTAGTAACGTCTATGCGTACGAGTGTACCCAGGAATTGCATATAGCTATCTCTTCTGCAAGAAGAGCACAGCTGTAGGAGGTGTTGTTAGCACCTTCTAAAATAGTTGTATTCTTGTTGTAATTTAATAAGGTTGCCTGTTGTGACGTATTAGCAATAATTATTATGCATATTAAATACGACCGCTTATCGCTGCTCAGTCCGTCGTATAACATCAGAGTTCTTTGATAATATTCTAGAAGACACCGAGGCACGCGGACAGGACCAGCAACTAATCAAGCGCCTTGTTTTATTAATTAATACCTATAGTGTTTTATGACGTACTGGACGTCACATCAAATTGGACGTCACATCTAGAAGTCTTGAAAGTTTATGAAATCGACCAAACTGACAGTTTTCTCTATAAATTTCACACCAGCGCCTCTAGCGGTTTGATCATTTTCGTTAACTATTAAAACCCGTACTAGACCATGAATCTGATAACTCTCTGTGCTTCTAAGAGGACTAGTGCTCTGCTCTACGAACTGTCAGTGTACTGGCGAATGATTGACTGGCAATGCTGTGGCTCCGTCTCTTTTACTGTAAGGGACTACCATCTCACATCGTTTGCAATACACAAGTTTTTTTTTATACTACCAACCAAGGTGGCAAGCAAGCATACGGCCCGCCTGATGGTAAGCAGTCACCGCAGCCTATAGACGCTAGCAACACCAGAAGAATCACTAGCGCGTTGCCGACACTCAAGACATTAGATATTAGGTAAGTATAGCAATAAATTAGTAATAATTTGACCTAAAACCAATCAGTGTTTACGCAAATACAATTTGTAATCCCTCACATAAAACTTTGTTGCCATTGAAGAGATTTTCGAACTTGAACTTGGCGTCGGTTTTGACCTGGTAGCTATGCTTCCGACTTTTGATATGCCAGTGTGGTTTGCCATCCGCACCATTCACAGTCTCCAACTCAGTGGTTGATTTGATTACAATATCACCTGTAAAAAAGTTTTTACTTATAAGTATTTAAAAATTAAAATGTCCCGTGGGGTGTCCGGGTAAGAATAGCACCGTCCCATCTCCCCCCGTTGGGTGTCCGTAAGAGACGACTAAGGGAAAACAAGAAGACGGGCAGCAGCGTCATTCTATTGGGATTACCTACCACCTATACTGCGATCCCCAAGATGCCTGCCAAGCGTGGGGATTATGGCAAAAAACCTCCCTTCTAAGGGAGAGGCCTTTGTCCAGCAGTGGACGTCTTTCAGCTAATGCGTGGTGACACGTACTTACAGATATCTATAAATATTGTGTGTGAATAAACTTACGTATCTTAATATTGCATTTCCCTTCTCCCTGTATAGGGAACACCAGCAGCTGTCCATTGAGTTTGTACTTGCCGTTCAAGTCCACAGTACATCTGATTATCACTTGTTGCTTGCCTTTGCTCAGGTCCTGTCTAGAAACATAAACGTACCTATTAGGCACTTACTAACTGGTAGGTCGAGGGACCGCCTAGGTATGTCAGATATTTTTCCGCCAAGTAGCAATTTGTAAACATTGCAGTGGTTCTGTGAAGGGCATTGTAGCTCGGGCTCTAGTACGGGTTTTAATAGTTAATGAAAAAGCGCCCCCCCCCCCCTAGCGGTAACTATCAAAGACTAGTAAAATGTACGGGAGAAAACTGACAGTTTGGGTGATATAGAAATCGATCGATCAAGAAATCAGGCTTAAAACTGATTTTTACATCCAAACTGCAAGGCCTGTTTGGATGTAAAAATCAGTGTTCTGGTTATAACTCAAGTGAAGCTGGAATAAGCGCGGTGCTGTCTATAAATAGTGTACGTCATAGTGACGTCATGCACAGATCAACGCAGATCTGTGGCAGATCTCACAACTCATCAGCTCTAACACGGGTCGTGATCATATTTTAATAATAATTAACGAAATCTGCGAAAATGTCAGTTTTCTCCTGTACATTTTACTAGTTTTTGATAGTTACCACTAGAGGCGCTGG
The DNA here is from genome assembly GCA_911728495.1 of Furcula furcula. Classification (NCBI taxonomy): domain Eukaryota; kingdom Metazoa; phylum Arthropoda; class Insecta; order Lepidoptera; family Notodontidae; genus Furcula; species Furcula furcula. Next base: position 25,268,893 of record OU452253.1, read on the forward strand.
TGTGAAATGTTTGAAGAAAACTGTCACTTTTCGGCCCCAGGCCGGTCAAACCCCTGGCCACGCTAGAATCTTTTTCGCAAATCGCTAGTACGATACCCTACACCTGTTATACTTGTAAAATACTATATTGCACCGAACGTAAAACATTCATAAAGGACAAGTCAATTTTATATAAATGATTATAGCACCATATAGAGCAGTGTTTACGGTTGTGGAAGCATAACTGCGGTTCTGACCTCGACCGGGCCTATATACATTGGCCTTAGGTATAATAGGGTTTCTTAGAACGAGGAAAATTCATTGCGTTTTTTTTACGGAAAGTTACTTTGCGAATGTTTAAACATTTGTTTAGCACACTAACTGAAATTGTTAATTATACTAGAGCCTCGTCCTCAAGATTAATATAATTCACAACGTAGTAACGCACAGTGACTACCACTATTTAGCACTAAATTTAGAGAAATTTTATCCTTATAGTTATTTTTTATTTCTAAGGTAGAAATATTTTTTCTTATGACAACACTAACACTCCCCACCTAAACGATTCTGCATCCGCCTCTCCACCTGTATTCGTCCTCATTCGCAATTCAGTGCTCGGCCACTTCGCACTATACCCACGGTAGTGAACGAAAATTAAATTTATAAAAACAAGTGAAGTGAACGTTTGTGGAAAACTTTACCAGTTTTCAATTAGTTCTTCATCCTCGAGCCAGGCATCGAGATTCACCTCGCCACGTCCATCCATTGATCTCAGGATGTCCACGATGTAAGTTTTATTATTCTTATATTTGCTACAACTAGTGTTATATGTTATGCATCAGAGTAGTCTGTAGGACTGTCTCGCCGCATTGCCTATGGAAATGCATCAGGGTAGTCTGTGGGACTATTCCGCCGCATTGTCTGTTGAAATGTATCATAGGATAGTCTGTGGGACTATTCCGCCGCATTGTCTGATGAAATGCATCAGGGTAGTCTGTGGGACTATTCCGCCGCATTATCTGTCGAAATGCATCAGGGTAGTCTGTGGGACTATTCCGCCGCATTATCTATTGAAATGCATCAGGGTAGTCTGTGGGACTATTCCGCCGCATTATCTGTTGAAATGCATCAGGGTAGTCTGTGGGACTATTCCGCCGCATTGTCTGTCGAAATGCATCAGGGTAGTCTGTGGGACTATTCCGCCGCATTATCTGTTGAAATGCATCAGGGTAGTCTGTGGGACTATTCCGCCGCATTATCTTTCGAAACGAATCTGGATGGTCTTGAATAGTAATAATATCTTGGGACAATCCGCACACGGTCGTCCGATTCCGGGCTGGGCAGGGCCTGTACTGTTGGAGCCAGACAGCTGATACTAATACTTATATACATATTTATTTATTTTTTTGTAAATACATATGTACTTAAATAGATAAATAACGCCCGGACACTTTGTGGGGATCGAACCCACGACCCATAGGGGTCAAGCTGTGTATTGATGGAATAAATTGCAGGTACAATGCGAACGCTGCCGCCGCACAACCGAACGCGGTTGTGCATTGGCATTGCTTACAAAACTACCGTCAATATTGTATTATTGCGCATGATGTGTTTTAATTGTTTTAAATAATTAGTTCATATCTATATTACTCGAATGAGGAATGTGCGACGCTCGAACAAACCCATGGTGGTTTATGAGCGCCAAGGTCATAATTGTGTTTATGAATTATTTAATAAATAAATGGAAAAAAAAAAAAATATACCCATCGGTTAGCAGCCGGGGTGTCTAGCCACTAGATCATCGGGCCCGTCCGTGTCTATAGGACTATTCCACCGCATTGTCTGTTGAAATGCATCAGGTTAGTGTGTGGGACTATTCCACCACATTGTCTCTTGAAATGCATCAGGGTAGTCTGTAGGACTATTCCGCCGCATTGTCTGCTATAGCTGTTTGCACCAGAATAGTCTGCGGGACTATATCGCCGCAATCATTAGCCTTCCTTTAGCAAAGGTTATATTTATTTGGGTAATCAATTGTAAGGCTTACTTATACACTTCTGTATATACTTTATATATAATACTATATTCTTTTACACTTATATATATATATATATATATTTCTGAAATATTAGAAATTCTGGAAGCTGGTCCAAATGCTGTCTTACAAATGGCCTGGAGATAAACTGATGTTGCCCACATGATTTCATCACGTGGCAACAACCTGTTTGTTTGTTAAGGAAATGTTAAAAATATATATATGTCCTGAGATTTAGGCTACAGTAACCGATAAAATTCTTAATACGCAATATTCTGTCAAATTACCTATATAAGGAATCATGATGCATACCGTAGTATTGTGATATTCAGCAAGCAGAAACTATACCCAAACGCAATTTCGCGCTCCGATATTTATCAATAAGTAGGATTTATAAATATCTGTCCGGACAAGATCTTAACGGATCCAGATACAGACTGCAAAAACGGGTACCACAGCCGCAGGCAGCTGATGTGCCTGCAAGGAATCAATTCGCCTGTAACACCAGCAGTACCAAAGCGAGGAACCCCCCCTCGCAGCTATAATCATCCTTCTAAGCAGACTCATCACCGTTAAACGAGCTGCGTTATGCTGGTAGTATTGCTAATTTTTATGTGCAATGGGTCTATGATGATTAACGATCAGACTATCATTTCTTGAATACGTGGTTGTTATCTGTTCTGGCAAAACAGAAAAAGAACATTACTATCGATTGGAGCTTTATCCGAATGTGCATCTACCCGCGATTAATTTGTATTCATGTGTTTTTTGTGTGTCCCAAACCTAATGGTACCATGTGGCTTACACGGAACATAAAGGCTGCATTTTAACAGCAATTAAACTAATATATAAAGATAGTTGTATGGTAATCCTATTAACAGGGTGAAAATTTCTTTGTTCCCAACCACCCTAGCTCTAGAAGACCTTACGTTAGATGAAAAAGTTGTTGAATTTACCCTTTGGTTTTTTGTACAGGGCTGTACATTTTTTACCAAGCTAATGAAGCCAGTAATTAAGCGACTATGCTCATGTCGTTTTATGTCATATATACTTACATATTTGTTTTATGTAGTTATACTTAATAAGCAAGCGTGCAAAATATGAGAATCAAAGAAAACCTCATAATAAGAAAATAAATGTTAGAGTACCCTCTAAATCTTGCAAATATTTCAGCTACATAATTAGTGCTCAAATATGGCAATTAGGTTTTCCCACAGGAAAATAACACTTCGTTTAAAAATCTATAGTAAAATAGAATCATTTTCAAAGTTAAAACACTGTAAAGTAAGGAAACTGCTAACCTATTTAATATGTTTACTAGTTTCAGCTTTATACGAAATAATACGAACGGTATAAATTTCCTTCATTATTTAGGAATAACAATAATTATAATAAGTATATATTGCTACCTCAGTCAATATTTATAGATATACACTGGTAGTTAAACAGCATTATGTACTCCGTAAGTCCGTAAAATAAGACACCGTCCGTCCGTAAAGTAGGTGCTAGATATATTGTTTGAAACCTCAACGATGGGATAGGGTGCCACATGTAATGGGAGAACCACTTATAGTCATTGGTTTAATAGAGAATCCTCAATTCACATAAGTTACGACACTTTTAGCAGTATATTCTTTCAGTTTTTCGTACTATCAAATATTGTTACGGATAAGTATATACTACTGCTTTGAGTTATATAAACCGTGTGTGGAGAGATACGATATACTCCTATTATCAGTGTCAAAACACATACATAGTGGTGTGGGCTCCGTAAAATATTTGCAGTGTAGTATATATAAAATAAGTCAATATACTGACTGATAAAGAATCCAGATTATCATACTTAGATACCGAATGATCAATCTCTAATGTAGCATACCAAATAGAAATAGGTTTCAATTTCCTCGTATTGATCTCAAAGCAGCCCAAGTTTAAAAAAAAAAAAAAACATCGTGTATGTTGCCTGACATAGAGAACCTGACGCATACGCATCGATGCGTTTGTTGTATATTCTCTCAAGTAGCCATAAAGCTGAAGACATTTTGGTCATACCAAATTGGCCAGCATAGGCCTGGTTTTTTCATTATAAGTGCAGTAACTGGTCTCTGACGTGATATTATTAAATACTAATGATATTACAATACCTCCAACTAGCAACCCCAACAGATTACTCTGGTTGTCGGGGATTATTCAACCTTCATTACTAGAGTCCCGCCTTTCGCTAAATAATAGAGATTATGCTGGCATTACTCTCACATAACACGTTGAAACAGTTTGCCTTAAACGGTTACCTATTGTGTCCAGAATAGTTTTAATATTTTTGAATCATCCAATTATTATCATAGAATTTTTAACATATATTTATAATACCAGTGACACATCTGCGTTATTTCTTTTTGTTGGACCAATATCAGATGTTGATAGAATCAGATTCACTAAGGGCAAAAATTAAAAGCGTCTTTACACGTTATAACGCTACGCACATCTAGAAACTTTTGTTTTTTCATATCTCTTTCTGTAACAGATTTCCAAAAAATGCAATATTTTGATTGCTTTTGTGATAACACAGATTACAAAACGTTGTCTAAAATCTGTAGTAAAATATAGTAAACGATAAAATTATAGGTAAAATTGCATTACTTATTAAAACTTTCTCAGTAGGATTAGAGCAACCAAATGGTTGCTTTCATTCCGCAATGACAGACCCCAAATATGCTACTTAATCTGGTTTTCACATATTCAGAAAACTGAACAATTGAGAACATTATAATAGTGTTTGTGAAATATAATGAAGACTTGGTCTAGTGTTACCTACTAAGTAAAGATGTCTCTATTTTTACCATAACATACGTCACGCTTCCGCCTCTACGCCTTGTAAGTCAGGTATCAATATTGATGTCCTACGATACATCAAAGGGTGGAGCGGTAATCTCCATACGTTAGGAAAATAATATTTCCCAACTATCTATACTTGCACTGGCTTTGGCAATATGCTCTCTTGATTAGATTGATTGTCATAAGTTAACATTAGAATCTTTAATTTATTCTTTGTTAAATACACATAAAATTAAACATATTTTTTATGTTGCTTGATATTTCCCTCACTTTCTCTCAACATCTACGTTGTGAATTATATTAATCTTGAGGACGAGGCTCTAGTATAATTAGTGATCAAACGAACTTACTTGTACGTGAAGTTCGATCATAATTATACGAAGAGCCTCGTCCGAAAAGATTAGGTGTAACCCGCCCATCCCGGAAACCCTGTATCGTTCAGGAAATATCAGATATTAAAATTGATCAAGGACTCTAAACTGAATGAGGACGAATACAGGTGGAGAGGCGGATGCAGAATCGTTTAGGTGGGGAGTGTTAGTGTTGTCATAAGAAAAAATATTTCTACCTTAGAAATAAAAAATAACTATAAGGATAAAATTTCTCTAAATTTAGTGCTAAATAGTGGTAGTCACTGTGCGTTACTACGTTGTGAATTATATTAATCTTTTCGGACGAGGCTCTTCGTATAATTATGATCGAACTTCACGTACAAGTAAGTTCGTTTGATCACTAATTATATCAGAAATATGGTAGAGACTAAAGATCAGTCGCCACACTATGCTCAGATTATATTATATGTTTATAGACATTCAGGTATTCTCAATGGATTTATGAATTCTCAATCTTTATGGATTCGTTAGTAAATAATTCGCTGGCCTCCATTTACTTATATGATTGACATTTATTTATATAAAAGATACACCAGATATAGTTACAATAAGAAAACACAAGAAAAAGTTTTATTCTAGATGCAATACCTTACGGCATATACAACACTCAATAAATGGAAGTCATTTAAGAATCTAAAATATTTTTAGTAGATTTTACATAAATAAGTCAAAAACCAGTAAGTAAATTATATAGAATCATAGAAAATAGTATAATAATAATAATTATTATTTTTAACCGACTTCAAAAAAGGAGGAGGTTCTCAATTCGTGTGTATATATTTTTTTTTTATTTTTTTTATGTATGTTCGCGCATAACTCTATCAATTATGAACCGATTTGAAAAAATCTTTCTTCCATCCATTCTTCAATTGATTGGGTCCCATAAAAAAAATATTGCGTAGTAATAAGTAGTTCCTGAAAAAACAAGAATGGCAAGAATGGTGCGCACTGAGAGCTGCAGGAAAGCCTATATCGATGACTTTATGTCGCTTTTTAAGGACAAAAATGGTCATAACTCTGGCAAATATTTACCAATTTCAATGATTCTTTTTTTATTCGAAAGACCAAACCACTGTATTAAATCTGTATGAATTTTATTACAACCGGATAAGAACTTCCTGGAGGACCATGAACGTTGTGGAGGAATTTATCTGGTAAAAACCATAAAACTGATGTTCTCCATTACATTGCTCTGACAATTATGAACCGATTGCGATGATTCTTTTTTTATTCGAGAGAGTAAACTGCTATGATGATTCCATGCAAATTTCATTACGACCGGATATTTTGTTCTGAAGAAACATGAATTATGTAAAACTATGTAGACGATAATGTGATCTTTATATATGAAAATATCACTAAAAAGTTTAAAATAAAATCTTTTAAAAAAAAAATTGAACCGCCTTCAATATCACTGAAAAGTATAAAATAATTTAAATATTATTGAAGTTGGTGCCAAATATACACAGCCGGTAAGCTAACAAGCGGTTCAATTTTTTTTAAAAAAGATTTTTATTTTATAATTATTTGATGATCTATCTATTTTCTTTCTTCAACTCAATACATGTATGATATGAAGCCTCCGTGGTGCAGTGGGAAACCGCTTGCTTTGCAAACCGGAGGTCGCGGGTTCTAATCCCCCGGGGAGCAACAACTTTATGTAGTTGTTCCTTACAGGCTAGGTCCTAGCCTCTAGGTCAATGCAGGCTGATCACCTGATTGTCTGAGAGTAAAGAGTAAGGCATGTAAAAAGTCGGTTCTGATCTCTCCCCGGTCGTGTCAGTTTTCCGTCCCATCGGATTGTGAGAGGTTAAAGCAGGATAGAGTGCACTTCGAGAGGACCAAAGAGCTCGCCGAGCTTGGGGCGGAAATCGTCGTCACGAAAATACGCGAGTTGGGCATGGAGATAGCGCCTCAGAAAACTGAGGCGCTCTGGTTCCACGGCCTACCTAGGAGCCGGGAACCACCGCCCAACTTGCGCGGCCGTGCGGGTGAGTCGGAAGTCAGGGTGGGGCCGTACATGAAATATCTTGGCCTCACCCTTGACAGTCGCTGGAGCTTCGAGGAGCATTTCGAGCGCCTGGTCCGAGTCGACAGGGTTGCAGCGGCCTTGCACAGGCTGCTCCCCAACCACGGAGGGCCGAGCGAGGAAGTTCGCCGCCTCTACGCCGGAGTCGTGCAGTCCGTAGTCCTCTACGGGGCGCCCATTTGGGCGCCGAGGCTGGCTATTGGACGCTGTAGAACGAAAATCTACAGCATCCAGCGGAGGATGGCACTGCGGATTGCACGAGGATACCGAACGGTGTCCTTTGAGGCGGCGACCATACTGGCACGCTTTCCGCCCTTAGATATCCTGGCGGGCATGTATGCGAGGGTCTATGACCGGATCCGCATCGCCCGCCAGAGTGGCGGAGGCGAGCCGGTGGCGCGAGCGGCTCCAGCCGGAGCACATAGCGCGCAAACGCGTCGTTGAGGCATTCCTGCCGCATCTCGAAGCCTGGATACAGCGACGGAGCGGACGACTCACCTATAGGCTTACGCAGATAATCACCGGACACGGTTGTTTCGGTGATTATCTGCATAAGATCGGACGTGAAGCGACGACGAGATGCTTCCATTGCGACCAGTCTGACACCGCCCAACACACGCTAGATGCTTGGTCCGCGTGGTCGTTGGAGCGTCGAGACCTGGTCGCAGTCATCGGATCGGACCTCTCCCTGGGCAGCGTAGTGTCGGCTATGCTGTCCGGGGATGCGGCGTGGGGAGCGATGGCCACCTTCTGTGAGACTGTCATGTCCCAGAAGGAGGCCGCTGAGCGGGAACGCGAACGCGCTGATCCCGCTCGGCGACGAAGCTGCAGGCCGCGTAAAGCGGCCGCCCAACGTCTCGCTCCCTAGCCCTGAGCCCGGGGCTATAAACAATGGGCAGCCTTCGGAGTCGCTGGACGCTCGGGGTGTGGGCCCTTTGAGCGTCCAATGAGTACGGCGGCGACTCCGAGGAGGACGGCGGCGGGGTTGCGACCCCCGTCCCCGTGAGCACCGTGACAGGTTCCCGGGGGGCTACAATGCGCCCCCCGGCGGCGGGCTCAAAGGCAAGGCACTGAGGGGCCCCTGGTGCAGATACCACCGGAGAGCCCCCTCCCCTCCCCCTCTCATGTGCCGATGCGACAGCCGCGGGGGTTTTAATGGGTAAGAATCCCACATACCCCGGTCGAGCCCCACAGCTCCCGGGGATCTTTGGAAGATTTCCCCTGCGTCAAAAAAAAAAAAAGGATAGAGTGCACTTGTGTCTACGCAAGCACACGTGCACTATAATATCTACCGCGTAGATGGCTGATCTTGCGAAAGATTGGCCGCTGCTGTCGTATCGGCCAGGAGGACATTATTATATTTGCTAAATGTGTATCCTAACTGTATTATTAGTGTTCTCTACCTTGTTCGGAAAGCATTCAAATCATTACATCGAGTTTACCGTAGGGCACAAATTCGAACATATTTACTTACTTTATGGCCTCGACTTTACAATCCTTTAGTCCGGTCACTGACATGTCCTTGAAGATAAGTTCCAGGCCACCCTGGTTACTCTTGATCTCGTCAAAGTGTATAGGATCCAGGGAACTGACACCCAGAGCCGGGATACCGGCAGCGAGGTATGGGACCACTGCCTGCGCTGATTGCAGGATGCAGTCATTATCTCGTTCCTTGCAGGGTTTGATGAAAGGTGCTGAAGAAAAGAAACAGAAAAATAAATCGTTGTTTCTTTTGATTGAAATAAAAAAAAGAAAAATCATTAATTGCTGCAATCTTACATATTTAACCTTTGTTGACACATAGAATTATTAAAAAAAACCTGAAGATTACAAATTTAGTTATTTAAGCAAAAGTAGCTAATCTAACATTTTGAGGTGAGCAAGAAACCGTCCAGGTATGTAGGTACAACCACAGTGTATGATATTCTGCCGCCAAGCAGCAGTGTAAATATTGCTGGGTTCCAGTGTGAAGTGCACCGTAGCTGGTGAAATTAATAAATAATAATGATAATACCAGCCCTTGTTTATGTCCCACTGCTGGGCACGGGCCTCCCTTCATAGTGAAGGGGCTTAGGCCATAGTCCACCACGCTGACCAAGTGCGGGTTGGCGGACTTCACACGTCATTCGAAAGCTAGTTAGGCTTTCTCAGACATGCAGGTTTCCTCACGATGGTTTCCTTCACCGAAAGCTAGTAACAATCGCACAAAGACGATTCGCACATGATTAATTAAAGAAAATCAGAGGTGCGAGCCGGGGTTCGAACCTGCGCACCTTGTTTCCAAGGCAAGCGCTCGCCCACTGAGCTGTTAGTGCGGACACAAAGACTTAATATCTAATGTCTTCGGGGTCGGCAACGCACTAGTGATTTTGCTGGTGTTGCTGGCGTCTATAGGCTGCGGTGACACCGGGACATACCAATATTTACACACTGCTGTATAGCTGCAGAATATTTTAACACTGCGGCGGTAACTAGGTCCTGAACACTTCCTTCCACAAGGAACCTACCAACTAGTAAAACCGGTAACTTTGAATTTTGTACTAATTTGCGGTTTGCTCATGACATTGTTGTTTTTAACCCTGACGCAAATTAGAACCTTGTTATAAATATGACTCACGGTGCACTCAAAGGCAAGGTACTGAGAGACACCTGATGCAGATCCCACCAGAGAGCCCGGATACCCCAGGCCCAGGTCCCGCGTGCAGATGCGACTGCCGCGGTCGTTTTAGTGGGTAAGAATCCCACATACCCCGATAGACCCCTTCAGGTCCCGGGGATATACTAAAAGTTTCCTCACATCAACATAAAAAATGTACATAAGTATGTCTGTCTATGGCATCGTAACTCCTGAACGGATGTTTCATTTTTTATTTTTCCTTTATTAATTACTATTTAGAGTTCGACGAAGTCGCTATGCCCGGCTGTCAGTCTGTTCGTTCACTTTTTCTAAATATCATAGCTACCATAATGAAGTTCATAACTATCAGTTAGGAAATGTCTACTTTGAAAGGTTTAGGTTTACTTTAGAATATAGGTAAGTAGTAATGTTATACTCGTATATACATTTAAAGATATAGAAATCTCGATGTTTTTTAATAAAGTCTTTAGTCTAAAGAAGGGTATTTTAGTGGAAATACCAACATGGCGTGTGTTTAATTATATTTTTTACTAGTATAATGTAACAGATGCATCAATATTTTGCTGTAGGTCATGTCCGGTCAGAAAAGTTCACGGTCGCTTTAGTAAATCTATCCAAGAATCAACTTTTTTTATTCAAGCGGGCAAACTTTAAAGCCGGGGTCAACCGGGGTATGTTGGATTCCTATCCACTAAAACCCTCGCGGCTGACGGACCAGCACTTGAAAGGTCCCGGGACCTGGACTCTCCGGTATGACCTGTACTAGGACCCCTCTGTGCCTTGTCTTTGAGCCCACCGCCGCGCTGGGGGGCACATTGTAGTCCCCGGGAACATGTCTCGGTGCTCACGGGGACGAGGACGTTAAAATACACAGAATTATTTATTAATCCTCCATTTAAGTAATATGTTAGTTTCCTTGGGTATTTAATTTAGGTTAAAACTGACCTTTACACCATAAATCGACATTTAAATATAAATGTCTATTTTAAAATTACTCGGAACAAAATCATTCATGGCCTACTTACTAAAGCTATCTTGATCCACATAGTATTAAATTAACTAATCATGTCAATTACATCATTTAGGTGGTTTATGTGTGTATTAAGTCTATTTAATAAATATGTAGAAACAATTATTATTTATTGTCTATTAAAAAAAGAAATCTTACCACTTAATTTAAATTTATTATTTATGTACTAATGTGAGTAAAGGCGATTGGTCTGAGATTAAAAAAATATGTTGTTTTTTATGTATGTACACCAACAGAATACCTAACTATCAATATTACATTATAATAGAGAGTAAAAATATTGTTCTTATATAATATATGCCAGTTACAGGTATTCACATCATAGTACTTAGTCAATTTAAAAATAAACAAAAATACATGCTGAGTGGATGAAGTTAGATTTAGATGTCGCTGAAGAAATATTTTTCTTTCTTTCTTACAAAGCTTATAAAAATAGGTATAGACAGGAATATATACAATTTGTTTTCCATTTATAAAGTTAACATAATAGATAGTGTGAATGTGCAAGATACACCAAATAATAAATGATTGAGTTTTTAGTTATATTTACGTTAAAGGCCGGTACGCAAATGGTTCATTAATTGTCTGATAAATAAAGCATGATCAATTCGCTTGTTTTTAAATAACATACCTAAAGCACTCCGAACACCTAAAATCACAGTAAAGAAACAGAAATATCTCAACATTTTATTCACTTCTCGATTCACTGGGAACACAACTTTTATTAATTGAAGGATATCTGAAACTTGCGTAATATTCGCTTTGCGCGCGGATTGTGAGGCGGGCGAGCGGCTGCCTGTACTTATAACTTGAGATGAGTGTGCTCACGTGACGTCGACCAGGCAACACGGCAATAAGCTCTTGGACTTATTGTTCTGATATTATAGGAAAATGCCGGTCAAGTGCGAGTCGGACTCGCGCACTAAGGGTTCATGCATTTCAAAACTACGTGACATGAACCAAAATAAAAGTCTGTTTTGAAATGTTCAAATGAAGCGCCTTCATATGATACCCCACTCGAGATAGTACTTTCAATTTTAAATTGTGACTCATTTCAACCCCCATTGAAAGAAATGATTTTTTTTCATTTGCGATGGGTTCGGTAAAAGATATAATATACTATTCCAAGTTTGAAATCGATAGCAACAGTGGTTCCTGTAATATATATGTAGTTGTGACAGACAGACAGACGCGCCTTTGTCTTTGTCATAAGGGTTCCTTGGATTTTCTTACCATTTTTTTACTCACTATAAGCCAGTGGTTGACTTCAGTACCACCTGATGGAAAGTGGCGACACAATCTAAGATTGTAAAGCACACTAGCTTATTAAAAGCCACTACTAGCTTATTATTCACTCATGAAGACATGCCCTAAATTATAATCGGACGAAACTGACGCATGCAGACTGTTCCAGTCCTTAGCTGTCCTTATCATGAATGACGAAGCATATCGTTTAGTTCGGACTGAAAGCACGTTTACCACATAAGGGTGTGTGCGCGCTGTGCGTCTCGTTGTCCGATGATAGAAGGGGGATGGTGGAATCAAGTCAAGTAATTCCTGCGCACACTCTCCAAAATGTGTCTTGTAGAATACCGTGAGGCTGGCTACTCGGCGCCTGTGCTCCAAGCTTTGTAAATTGGTCTCTACTAACCGAGAGTCACCAATAAGCCTCCTAGCACGCCTCTCCACTGAGTCCAAAGCTGCAAGATGGCATCTCGCAGCAGCATCCTTTTAGGTGTGGAACCCTAAAAACTGTCCTTATATATATTTTAATTAAGTTGAAGGCCGTTTCTAAATTTGTTGGTAGGTAACATTTTTTTTCTTTTTAGTTAAGTATTTATGTAATACAAAAAGAACATGCAACTAATAGTTCGAGCAACATCACATCCTATGTGAGTCGAAAACGTTGTTTTAGTCTTATTTTAATACTAGTGCCCCACTGCGGCTTCGCCCTGCCCTACAGGGTGCAAGGGACTACTTACCGAAAACTTTTTTATAAGGTTTCTCATATTGTCCGTTACAACATTACGGAAACCATTTTTATGGAAAATGATTAATGACTAACTTGTTAATTTTTGAACATGTAATGAATACGTGCGGAATAATATTTATTTATCAAATATGTACACTTAAACTAGGTAAAAAACTTCATCAAAGGTGTCGCCGCACTGGGAGGAAAGGGTACCTAAAAAACTGGCGGCATTACCCCTTTGTATTTAATATAAAGTTTCAATAAATGTTGACTCTATTGTTTTTTTGTCAAATTACATTGGTGATTTCAATCAAGCCGCGTGCCAAGCGTGGAGATTATGGCAACCCCTCCCTTCTAAGGGAGAGACCTTTGTTCAGCAGTGGACATTCGGCTGCAGATGATTGCTAATTTTGCACAAATAACTAATTTATTTACACTCTCTCATTCTCTCACAATCCGATAGGACGGAAGCCCGACACGTCCGGATTAGGCGAAGGCCCGAGTTTTTACATGCCCATCCGACGCATGTATTGTCTTATTGTTCAGACGAGCAGGTGCACCTGCATTGTCCTAGCCAGTTAGGAACAATTATACAAACTTGTTGCTTCCCGCAGGATTTGAAGCCGCGAACTCCGGTTTTCATAGCACTGCGCCATGGAAGTTACTATATAATACAGTACATACACTAGCACCAACGGACGTTTTGTAATTTAATATTACTTTAGCTAGCTTCACTTATTAGTAGTAGTAGTTACTGCACACAACGCCTAATTCTTATTAATTTTTATGGTCGATACTCACACCATTTTTTTTATAAGTTTACTGTTTTCTTTTTCATGTTTATTATGTAGTTTCTCCTAAACACCTCTGATCGTGCTTCCTCTTAAACTCAACAACAACTTAAACCCCCTAAGGGTTCCACGGATACTAACTATTACACTTGGTCCCCCTGCCAGAGGGTTCAATAATAATTATTGCAGAATTGATATTTCACTTGAACCCGAAATATTGTTATGTATAACAATAAAAAGAATATGAACTTTAATCAGCGTGAATTGGCCACCTTCATCTTGCCCTTGACGCTAGAACCTAAACATAATTTTATTTAATTGGTTCAATTGTAGACGGAAGAGTCGGAAGGCAATACAATCTTTTTAAAAAAAATATTGAACCGACTTCAATATCACTGAAAAGTATAAAATAATTTAAATATTATAGAAGTTGGTGTTAGCGTACCTGCTGTGTATATTTTGCACCAACTTCAATAATATTTAAATTATTTTATGGGACCCAATCAACGGATTGAAGAAAGATTTATTCAAATCGGTTCATAATTGCCAGAGCTAAGCGCGATCATTTATAAAAAAAAAATTATATATATACAGACGAATTGAGAACCTCCTCCTTTTTGAAGTCGGTTAAAAACAACGTTAAACTAAGCTTACTAAATAAAAATAATAATCATTTGTATAATCACTGCGGTTTTATTTTTGCCAGAATGCCCCGAGAAGAGGGCAATGTTTCTTGAGAGAGTGTATGTACATTATTAAGTATGTGTGTATGTTTATTTCTTTGGTACGGTCTACAGCCTAAATGGATCGATGGATTTCGACTAACAACATGTTGTTGGATTCGTATTCGTTGTGATAACTTTTATACAAAACTTTTAAATAAGATTTCTCATATTGTCCGTTACAACATTACAGAAACCATTTATATGGAAAATTACAAATGACTAACTTGTTAATTTTTGAGCATGTAATGAATACGTGCGGAATAATATTTATTTTTCAAATTAAATTGCTAATTTCAATCAAGCCACCTGCCAAGCGTGGTGATTATGGCAACCCCTCCCTTCTAAGGGATAGGCCTTTGTTCAGCAGTGGACTTTTCGGCTGCTGATGATAACTAATTTGCACAAATAAGTAATTTATTGTTTTTAAATTGAAATTATTGAATTGAGGCTTTATTATTATACCAGTAATCCTAATTTTATTAAAAAAAGCGGCATATTGTTTTTGAAAATTCATAAAAAAGCCGATGAAAAATTTAAACACTAGAATGTTCAGAATCATGTACTAGATCCCTGGTATCGGTTTTCGGTACGATGTCCCATACACCCGTTATTATTTTCGGTACGATGTCCCATACACCCGTTATATTATTTTCGGTACGATGTCCCATACACCCGTTATATTATTTTCAAAATAACTAAAATTAATAAAGAATAGAAAGTCGTTACTGCCCGTCTACTTCTATTCTATTAGTCGCCTCTTACACTCAACGGGAGAAGATGGGTGGGTGTAGTTCTTACCCGGACACACAGTTGCCTAGTTGGCTAATCTCGTCAGGAGGACATTATTATTGTATTTGTCGTAATATAATTTACTAGGTGGTAGGTTCCTTGTGCAAAGATCCTACCGCCGTAATATACCTAGCGATAAGGCCGCCCTTTGTACATATTTTATTTTTAAGTGATTTTTATGTGCTTTATTTTATGTGTAAGTTTGTGTGTACACTAAAGAGTATATCTATATATCTATCTATCTATCTATCTATCTATCTATACCGTCCAGCCCCCTTATACAATGTAACATTCTACAATCGTTATCGCTAATAGAAAGTATAAAAATGTATGAGAATGACATAAGTCATCGAAAAATCACGTGACAAATTATAGGGAATTGACACCGTTAGCGAATGAAGAAATAGATTCGCTATGAAGCGATTGCATCTTGTCTAGGCCCTCAGGTAGGTACCACCGCAGTGTCAGATATTCTGCCGCCAAGCAGCAGTGTGTAAACACTTGTTGTGTTCCGGTGTGAAGGGCACTGTATCTGGTGAAATTAATGGACATAATATCTAATGCGCTAGTGATTCTTCTGGTGTTGCTAGCGTCTATAGGCTGCGGTGACTGCTTACCATCAGGCGGGCCGCACGCTTGCTTGCCACCTTGGTAATATAAAAAAATCTACGGTAAATTCCCCCGAACGAAATATTTAGTCACTCAAGTCAGTTAAACAATGCATTGTCTAAATCAAATATACCTCCAATTAGTGAATACCTAAAGTCTAAAGTACGAAAATATTTGCAACCACGAGCTTCTTCAGGACTGACATACCAAATATACATAGGTACATACATTTTTGCATTTATATTATGAATATTTGTATTTGATGATGACGACGCCGCATTATCCTTGCGTGCCATTTTTGTTAAATTAATTGTTGTTTGAACCTTGGTTGGGAATCTTAGGACCTATGCACACTGCGTTTAAATGCCACAATGAACGACAGTTTGCTATTTGCATCCACCGGTTGCCTGCGAGTCGCACAATGTCGTCAGTCCACCTAGTTAGGCTGCCAACGCTGCGTCTTCCATCTAACTCATGGTCGCTACTTGTATACCTATCTCCTCCTTTCATTCAACCTTTTGCATATCGAGACTAATTCTTAAAAAAAAATATTATTTAGATTCCCTCCCTTGTAAGGGGAAGGCCTTTGTTCAGCAGTGGACGTCATTCAGTTGATGATGATGATCGTATGATTAGTGGCCAACCTACTGGTGTCAGAGTTCAAGTTGCTCTTAGCCCTCTGACTTGGCTTAACAACTGTTGTCTCAAACTCAAACTCAAACTCAAAAATCTTTATTTCAAATAGGCTTAACGCTAGCACTTTTGAATCGTCATTTTTTAGAAGCTACCACCGGATCACAACGCGGCCTCAACTGAGAAGATCCGGCAAGAAACTCAGCGGGCTTGTCATTTTTTCACTTTTTTTTTTTTAAACATTGTTTTGTTACAAATGAATCGACATTAGCGATATTGTGTCCTGCCATTCGAAACATAAAGCAAGGAAAAATGAGAACAATCAGTACCGACTTTTTAGATGCCTGCCGCAGCACGGACATGCCCATTTCAAATGGCACTATACGGTCACCCATCTAAGGACTGCACCAGTCAGTGATTATAACTACTACAACTATTACAACACTGACTTTGTTTAGGCAGCACTAGCGCCACGAGAATTAACGGCGTTTTGGTGGAACTACTTACGGTCGAATAATTTGATTGTTCGTTGAGGAAAACTGTATTCGTTGCCTAAGCAAAATTCGTCAATCGTCTCGCCCTCGACTTCGCCCATAGCCTTGACATAACTTGTCAAAACAGAAAGCTCAGATCCATTTTGACAATTTGTAGACTGAATCTCTAAAAATAGATATATTGTAGGTATATATGATTTAACTGAGGCCGTGAGGTAATAAAACAAGAACGAGCTACTCGTAGTTCCTCGAAATTGTCGATGAGATTACCTTACGCTATGCGTACGTATGTAAATACATTAATTTGTTTCTTGTTATTTTTCCTACTAAACTTTGGAATGGCTACAATACAATCTCGCCGCCATCTTTACTAGTTACTAAGTACGTTATTATTTTTTAACCGGCTTCAAAAAGAAGGTTCTATATTCGACGCGTATGTATGTAATATTAATAAAAATGCGTAATATTAATATATTATGTTAGTCTATGTGGGCTTCTAAACAAATTTACCAAATTTTATGAGTGTATGTATGTAGGTTTGTCCACGGATTTCTCAGAAACTACAAGTCCGATTTTGAAAATTCTTTTTGCAATAGTTAGAGTATTTTTCAACTTAGGGTAGAGTACAAGTTTCATCAAAATCGGTCCAATAGTTTAAGAGATATAAACTTTTTATGTTTTCAGTAAGTTACTGTAACGTAGACGTTCGAGTTGCGTGATAGTGTTGATACCTATTTTGCTCAAATAAAAGTCACTAAAAAGTGTTAAATAAACTATTTTTCAAAAAAATAAAATCCGACTTCAAAGTAAATAAAAAATTATCTAAAAAGCATAAAATAACGAAAATATATTGAAGTCGGTGTCAGCTCGTGTTAGTCTTAGTTAACATGATGTGCTAGCACCGAATTCAATATATTTTCGTTATTTTATGCTTTTTAGATAATTTTTTATTTACTTTGAAGTCGGTTTTTATTTTTTTGAAAAATGGTTTATTATAACTTGTTTTCACTGTTCTGCTGTTTTTAAAAACGCAATTAACGACTAAATTATTAAGTTTGCCTTGCCCCGAGACATTATTAAACCTTTTGATCCTGTTAATTACACCGGCTAGTGTGCTTTTCACTCCGAAACACAGCAATGTTTACACACTGCTGCTTGGCGGCCGATTGGCGGCAGAATTTCCGGAAAAGTTCGTGCTTGTTCAAGTGGATGTCAATTTGTGCGAGGAGAAAGGACTAACACGACGGGCGCAGGTGGCGGCGTGGAGGCGCGTCTTTATGGCGCGGGTTTCCCATGTTTGCCCATTATAGTCGGGCATGTCTGGCACAGATAATATAGTAAAAAACAAATTTCTTTTTTTTAATTTTATTCTATGACTAGGTCTTTGATAGGCACTTTGTCGAACATCTTCGTGGTTTCGGTCATTATTCTGGCAACGATGGCCTTGACCACTGGTGGCGCCACCTCCTGGAAGATATCTCGCCAGTTCTCGTTCGCGAATTGCTGAACGGTCTCCGCTGAAATTAAAAACGTACTATCAAAATAGAAAATAGAGTACAATATAGTAGAGTAAGTATTTTGTTTACTTTTGAATCGGTAACTGCGTCGAGCAGCAACGGCGGAGTGGGGCCTATGGGTTAATTAACCCATTAACCAACCATAACCCATTTGCTACCATAGCGTCATTCAGCGGAGCACTACGCGCGATCTGCGTACGCGAGTACTATCGAAACAACAATTTTTCAACTATAGCGCATCGAAAATTTGTACTCATGACCCTACGGTATACAAACAGCACACCACCAATGTGACTCATTGAGGCAGTTCGCGAAATATTGGACAAAAAGTGATACCCAATAGAGGTGACATTAACTGGTCACCTCGTAGGTCAGATTTATTTCCAATTGCTTTTTCTTTCCGGACACCATAATGGTAAAGTTTCCAACAGCAACTCTCTGTCTCTTGAGGAATTAAATGAATTTATTCGCGAAGAAATGCATAAATCATCTCACAAAACACCCCGTGAAGCTGTCATTGAAAAATTCTCTTCCGGGTTACAGTAGTGTCAATATAATCTAGGCTTACACATGGATGATTTAATACAAAAAAAAACCCTATTTGTGAACTTTTATAATATGTAGGCAAGTAAACTGTTTTATCTTAACTAGCTAGCTTTTATTTTTATCATTGTTTGAAAAGTAAAAAGACTTTTGGTCCACCCTGTACAATAATCCTTAATATCGTGGTTCCATCATCCCTTACCAAGTTCTTTGTTGCCATTGAACAGGTTTTTGAACTGGAAGTTGACGCCGGTCTCCACGTTGTAAGTGTGCTTCCAGTTCTCCACCTTCCAGTACTTGTCACCGTTGTGCGTATTCTCCGCCACTTGCAACAGGATCTTCACTACGATATCCCCTGAAATTGGAAATTGAACCCATGTTCAAAACAAACACACCTATGGCCAAATAACTGGGTGGGCACCCCACACATGACCACTTGATTTCAACACACACACCGAGATTGCTTATAATGTGTCGTCAAAGATATTTGTTGTCTTTGTGTGCGATAACTAGAATAGTTAAGTGTAATTTGTGTATGTTGATTTGTAGTTTTTGTTGTAAAAATCGTACATATTTGGCAAAAAAATTAAATTTGTATTGAAGTTACACATACTTAAATTAATTTGTACTGTGTTTAGTTTTCTTGTGTGTGTGTTATTTGTGTTTTTAATAAATGTCTTTTCTTCTTCTCTAACTAGATAGTACCTGTAGTAAGGTGACCAGACAACAACAAGACAAGCAGACTGGTTCATGAACATCTAAAAATTTAGTGGGAATGAAACCCAGGACCTTTTAGGTAGAAGGCAGGGTCTTACGAATGCACCAAAGGCCCATCAAACTAATATAAGGTACTTTTTGCCGGATGTTTTCCACATTTTTAACCGGCTTCAAAAAGAAGGTTCTCTATTCGACGCGTATGTATGTAATATTAATTAAAATGCCTAATATTAATATATGTTAGTCTATGTAGGCTTCTAAACAAATTTACCAAATTTTATGAGTGTATGTATGTATGTATGTAGGTTTGTCCGCGGATTTCTAAGAAACTACAAGTCCAATTTCGAAAATTCTTTTTGCAATAGTTAGAGTATTTTTAACCGGCTTCAAAAAGAAGGTTCTCTATTCGACGCGTATGTATGTAATATTGATAAAAATGCGTAATATTAATATATGTTAGTCTGTGCGGGCTTCTAAACAAATTTACCAAATTTTATGAGTGTATGTATGTATGTATGTATGTATGTATGTAGGCATGTATGTATGTATGTAGGTTTGTCCACGGATTTCTCAGAAACTACAAGTCCGATTTTGAAAATTCTTTTTGCAATAGTTAGAGTATTTTTCAACTTAGGGTAGAGTACAAGTTTCATCAAAATCGGTCCAGTAGTTTAATCGATATAAACTTTTTATGTTTTCAGTAAGTTACTGTAACGTAGACGTTCGAGTTGCGTGATAGTGCTGATACCTATTTTGGTAAAATAAGTCACTAAAAAGTGTTAAATAAACTATTTAAAAAAAATAAAAACCTACTTCAAAGTAAATTATCTAAAAAGCATAAAATAACGAAAATATATTGAAGTCGGTGTCAGCTGGTGCTAGTGTTAGTTAACATGATGTGCTAGCACCGACTTCAATATATTTTCGTTATTTTATGCTTTTTAGATAATTTACTTTGAAGTCGGCTTTTATTTTTTTAAAAATAGTTTTTCAACTTAGGGTAGAGTACAAATTTCATCAAAATCGGTCCAGTAGTTTAAGAGATATAAACTTTTTATGTTTTCAGTAAGTTACTGTAACGTAGACGTTCGAGTTGCGTGATAGTGCTGATACCTATTTTGGTAAAATAAGTCACTAAAAAGTGTTAAATAAACTATTTAAAAAAAAAAAACGAATTCAAAGTAAATTATCTAAAAAACATAAAATAACGAAAATATATTGAAGTCGGTGTCAGCTGGTGCTAGTGTTAGTTAACATGATGCGCTAGCATTTTTTTTTTTTTAAATAGTTTATTCCATCTCAAGATGTGAGAGAGATCCATTGAGTACCTATTGAAAAAAAGTCGAGTTCTGGTCCTAGTGAGAAGTAGTTCACAACTAAATACACTAAACTACTTACCGTCAGGTGGGACAATAGTCAAGCAATAGCTTTTATAATAAGTAAAAATAAATAATCTAATCTGTACCTCTAGAAATATGAGGAAGTTGTAATCGCTATCTAACCATAATATACTTTTTAATAATGAATAGTCCCCTTAAATAAATGTGAAATCACAGATTTTACTCGAATCGAGGTTTATTATAATAGACTTCCCTTCACGACGCGTTGCGTGCTGGTTGACATTGTACTACACTTCAAGTGATGAGAGCGACCACACAGTAGCTATACACACGCGAACACACTTCCAGCAAGACAAGATGATTTAGACAAGCGCTTGCTGCAAGCCTGCTTGTTAATGTGCATAATATTTACCAAAATATGGGGCTCTCCCAGTGGGACATAGAAATTTGTGTAAAAAATACGGAACCTCCCGTGAAACACAGGACTGTTGGCAACACTAGTTTTGACTATTTGCATCTTTAATTGGCAGCCTATTGTCTTATTTAAAAAAAAGATTAGCTGCCGTGACCAGATACGGCTTAGAGAGCATTGTTAAATTATATTGCTTTGTAAGTAAAACGCAGCGACTACGTCGGTCAAGTGTGGTGGAGCCCTAAGACAACTCCGCTAGTAATGCACACATACAGAAATACATTTATACACTTACGTATCCTGATGCCATATCTGCCATTTCCCTCGATGGGCATGATGAGCAGCCTTCCGCCCAGCTTGTAGTCTCCTTTCAACGTCACTGAACATTTCAGATCTAAGTATGTCCTCGTGTTTTGTCGCCTGTGGATCGGAGAGAGAGTATTTAAAAAAAAGGTGTTGGGACGCTACTGAGGTCGCTGAGCATGTTATGTAGTTCCTCCAGCGACTCTGTCATAATTACTATATCATCGGCAAAACGAAGGTGAGTGATAAATTCGCCATTGAAGTTGATGCCGAATCCGTTCCAGTCCAAGAGCTTGAAAACGTCCTCCAATGCGTTATTGAACAGTTTCGGAGAAGTAATGTCTCCCTCCTCTCTCACACCTCTCTGCAATGGGATTGGTTGCGTGCTCTCATCCCGTAGTCGGATCGACATGGTGGCGTTGCTGTACAAACACTTCAACACTTCGATGTACCTATAGTCAATGTGGTATCGCTAGCGACTGGAGGTACTGCAATACCTCCTAGACCTCGATCTAATCGAAGGCTTTTTTGTAGTCCACAAACGCTAGACATAATGCCCGATTATACTCTTCGGTCTTCTGTATAATCTGGCGAAGCGTATGAATGTGGTCTACGGTACTAAAGCCTATTCGGAACCCGGCTTGCTCAGGAGGCTGGAAGTCATCAAACCTGCATTCGAGATAGTTCGTAAATGTAGCTTTAATATTAATGTTGAGTAGGTAGCCGAGAATCTATACGTTATTGACGTCATGAATCAATTAAAATAAAATGACTTAGACATTCAATCAATATCATTTATCATCTACGATATTAATAATATTTATATCTATTTTAGATGTGTGTGAGCAATTAAGTTATCAGTGACAATTCGTGAGGAAATGATGATGCTTTGTTCTTGGCTATATTGATTCTCTGAATATTATTAACATGGGTGATAAGGACAAATACTGTTTTATAATTTCCAAAGAATTCTGCTTGTAAGAGTCCATCACTCATATAAACCAAATAACTCTATCTAATCAAAACAACATCGGAATTCTTGTTAAAAATATGCATACTGGTGCCTTACCATAATATCTTATAGCAGAGCAGTTTAACACGAAACGTTCGCTCATGTTACCATGAAAGTGACCTGTGTACGGAAGTACGTAAGTACTTCACTTTTCGTGTTAAACTCGTTTTCGTGTGAAACTATTCCAAGTTTCAAAACGATAGCATCAGTGGTTCCGAAAATATATAGGTGTGACAGACAGACGGACGAAGTCTCACCGTAAGGGTTCCTTTTTTACCTTTTAGGTATGGAACCCTAAAAACGAGAGTTTATATGAACACGTTACCTCAAACTAAGCACTTTACAGTGCCTGAGACCAGTGACGAGGGTGTTCCTGAAGTCGAGGTCGAGACCAGCCTGGCTGGTCTGCACGCGTTCTACGAACACCGGGTCCAGGGTGGCGATGCCCAGACTGGGCACGCCCGCCGCCAGCACCGGCACCGCCTTCTGAGCCGAGGACTTGAGGCAAGCGGTGTCCGCCTCCCGACATGGCTTTATGAACGGTGCTGAAAGGCAAATACATAATTAATATTTCACACCACCTGCTCGATAATGTCACAATATAATAATATGTCATATAAAGATGACATAAAGTACCTCATTATATCCCTATAGTCTAGCCGGGTAATAATGTTGTACTAAACTCCCTTGGGTAATAATGTGTTTGAATTTCGAACGTCAAACGAAAATTCCTCAACACTTTTACCACAGGTAGCTGCACGAAAAACAAAACATTTGAAAATCGAACCGAGCGCGACGAGCACAACCCAGTGTTCTAAAAAAGAAAATGAAATAATTGATAACGTGGCAAATCACTATGTTGATATTATTGACGGTCTCGTTGATCTAGTGGTTAGACACCCTGGCCCAATAAGTCGTGGGTTCGATTCCCACCAAGTGTCTGGGTGTTATTTAACTATTAATTAATATTAGTTATCTGGTTTCCATAGTACAGGCTCTGCCTAGTTTGGGATCAGATTACCATGTGTGGATTGTCCCAAAATATTGTTATTATTTTAATTCTAGCAATATTTGTATTTTATTACCTCGCAGTAGTTGTGAAAAGTAGTGTATTCATCTCGGAGATAAAGGTGCCTTTGTCTTGGGCGAGATTAAATCCCTCGCTGTACTCAGGATTCTAGTATTAACTCCCGAGCGTATATACTAGTTGCTAGAATCCTTCGTTATGCTCGCGATTCAATTAAACGCCCGCAACATAAGACACTACTTTATCCCCTTGGTGCATAAACTACTATTATCAGCCAACTGTTGGCGCTTGTCGTTATTCTATTGAATCTGTGTAGGTGTTGGTCTTCACATAAAATTTTCACATGTGTTAAAGATATAATAAATAATATAATGAAATAAACAACTTAAACTACAGTACTAAAATTAAGTAGTTTATCAGACATAATAAACAAATAAAATAGCGTTGTTAATATACGTATTAATGTAGGTGTAATAAATTGTTAAGTACGTATGTAATAGGTAATCAAATTAAAATGCATAGAAACTGCAACAATAGAAATAAACTATAATGATCAATCTCATTTGTCTTATAGGTCAAATGTTTATTGTGCGCGTTGTGTGTATAATTTCTGCGCATATAATAATTACATATGTACATATGGTAATTATTATTTTTATATACCGATTAGCTTTTTTTGTAATGAGTCAATTTTTCATACTTATATGAGATTGTTAAAAAATAAAGAACCGTCTTTTTTGGCCTCACCCACCTTGGTACAAAAATATCAAAATAATGTCAAAATTGTTTTTCTTAAATAACATTGACATTCATTATTATTTAATTTTATTGAAGTTTATACACCTAATAGTTAATATACAATCTATACAAAAGTTTAAACATTCTATTTACATATAATCAAATAAATCATGACCGCGCGGAATGGTGGCAAGAACGCTGGCTGCATTTCCTCGCTGAATTGCAATGCTGATTCTTTGAGCGAGAAAAGAGCCAGCCCTCTTGTCACCAGTGGAGGCGATCAATCGTGGAGAAATCTGTTGAAAGAAGTTTTTTGTGCTCGAGCTCCATGGACCAAACGTTTCCACAGCAAGCGGCACAAATATATGTGTATTTTATATGTGTATTTATTTTGTCAAAATAATTTCAGGTTTAAAAATATCAAAGTATTCACAACAAGCGCAATGGTCGTGGTCACAGGCGGTCACCCCGCGCATGACTCACCTGCCCCTTATCACTACCACTACCGTGCGCATGGTGAATACATTTTCCATAATTTTGTGGTGAATAATTTAATTTTAAAAGCTAAAAATAAATAGTTATATTTTATCATAGCTTAAATATGATCTATTACCGATACTGATTACCTACATGACAAAATATACACCCTGAATAAAAAGAAATCTTTATACATATCTACTTAATTGTGTAATATTGTTTACACCAAAAATATGTGTCACACGATTGTAGGCCGCACGTGTCATTTCCACACACAACTAAAACGGACGCGTTCTTACCGAGATTTCCGTATAGGACATAATATAATTCTATAATCACAATAATAGCCATGGAATGGTGACTTCTATTATAATGGGTATAGCGTATAATCTGGCACGGGGACACTAAGGCTAAGAGCCTAAGGTCAAAGTCAAATCGCGTCTTTATTATTATGCTACTCACTCAAGTTATATCGTATAGAATAAATTGCTTTAATTTGTCACGTCTGGCATGAATAAATAATTGTAATGAACATAATTAAACTCCAGCAGAGCATAGCGGGAACAGGATCAAAAATAAAGTGGATGACAGCACAAGTAAAGTAGGTACCAACCATGAACGCTAAAAACTTCCCGTAACAAAGTCCACAATACCGCAATTTCATTTATTTTAAAGCTACACAACGCGGCCTCAACTGAGAAGAGCCGGCAAGAAACATAGCGGGCTTGTTTATTTGTCTAAAACAGAGTTTTTTCTAGATACAATTAGATCAGCGTCAACGACAGTGTGTCCTGCCATTCGAAAGATAAAACGAGAGAGAACAAAAGATACGAAGAAAATACAACAAAGTAAAAGGCCAAAGGGATAGTAGTCGGACCAGTCCCCACCTAGCAGCACTCGCGCACGAGTATGACTCAAGCAACAGCCATCACTACCCTCAACCATATTGGAAGGAAGGGGGTGACCCGCCACACGAAGCCTGACAACAAAAACAACGATCATTGTAGGAAATATGTAAAGATTGCAAAACCGCAAATAGACCCCAGATTAGATACAGCAATGGCCTTCGTAGTAGTATCTAAGAAAATTGTCCTCAGTAACGGACAATTACAAAGGGGTATGTCCAGAACAGCTATAGGAATATGCAATATGAACAGATGAAGATCTAAAGCGACAGCTCACCAACGGAAAACAATAATATTATAATATTTTTGAAGTTCGCCAACCTGGTGATTGTACAAATAAAAGTGCTTATTGTGGTGTCAATATGGTCAATCCTTTTGTCTCCGAACGCCTTTGTTTCGGGTTGTATGCATATTGAATACAAAGTATGTGACATCGATATAATATTTATCGATGGTATGTGATATCCTAAGTAATATATAAATTATCGCTACTTCTTTCCTTCGCTATGCTCTAAGCCAGTCCCCCTAGACAATGTAACATTCTACAAGCGCTATCGCTAATAGAAAGTTTAAAAATGTATGAGAATGACGTAAGTCATCGAAAAATCACGTGACATATTTGTAGGGAATTGACACCATTAGCGAATGAAGAGATAGACTCGCTATGAAGCGATTGCATCTTGTCTAGGCCCTCTGGATCTATAGTGACCACGAGATGTGAACCTTTAGTGAGTGCCAAGGAAACGTCGAATTGTCGGGAATAAACTTCAGAATATAAGATGTTCTAAGCACCTTAGATAGAAGCAATACTAAACAAAGGTATTTCTCTTTAGTAGGGAGGGGTTGCCATAATCTCCACGCTAGGCAGGCGGATCCCAGCATAGGTGGTAGGTAATCCAATCGAAAGACGCTGCTGCCCGTCTTCTTGTTTTCCCTTAGTCGTCTCGTACTACAACCAACGTGAGGAGATGGGTGGGTGGTATTCTTACCCGGACACCCCACTGGCACGCCTCGTAGCAAGCTTAGTAGCTTGCTTGTATAGATTAGTCTGTATTCAAGGAGGTTCTTTCCGCGCATTCCACTTTCCGGTGTAAAGGCATTACGTATGCACATATAAAATCAAACACTTACCTAAATTGCTTACACCAAATTCATAGAACGTGCTACAAAATATTAAAAACACGTACAACTTCATTGTTAACTTATAAAGATAAAATTTAGAACCTAAGTAAATACAGCACTGTCCGAATAAATGCGCACACGCAGAGATATAACCTGCGTTTTATACCTCGGATACCAAACACATCGTTTGATAATGAACTTTAATGCGATTGAAATACGTATGCGGTGAAATTGTATCGAGAAATTTTTAGGGTTCCCGCAACGAATAATTTTTTTTTCGTATGGTTATTGGCCAACCTGATGTCAGTGTTGTTCAAGTTAGGGTAACTTGAACAACTCTTGGCTTAACGACTGCTGTCAGGGTGATAATAACTGGGACCGACTTTAGACGTGACCTTCGAAGCACGGAGACGCACAGTCCTAATGCCACTCTGAGGGAGGACTGACATTTTCTGACGTTACTTAATCCTTTACCGGACAGTAATGACAACTGGCTGAATGCGCCTCATATTATTTATATCGTAAGTATTTTTAAATGCATATAAATTAGTACTTAACCATGGTTGTTACGCTATCCGAGGATCTCTTAGCACCACCTCATAGAGCATTAGTTACAAACATTTACATTTAGATTTTACTACTTAGTTCTTTATAGTTAGTCTAGAGGTGCTGCAGTCTTAGCACGATTTGCCAAGACTTCGTAATCTTGACAGTTCGGTGTGGAGTATGACGTAGTTATCGACGTAGAAACGTCATTTTCGGTATTAGCTAGGTCGATAACTACGTCATACTTGGCAAATCGTGCTAAGCCTGTTCGTGTGAAATGTATGCAGAAAACTGACAATTCGATACCTATCAAAACCCGTACTAGTAACACGTCGCTGTTCGAAGGCTGTGACCTTCTAGGAGATGGAGGTACTTCCCCTAATTTTGGACCGGTCGGTACCACTATCCTCCCTGAAAATCATCATCATCAAACCTCGTGTCAAGGATTTACAAGACGAGAAATTAAAAGACTTTGGAAGCAATGTCGTTTCAAATATTTTTCTATATGAATGACATTTATATAAAGTAACGTCGTCTTGACAACGTATTGTCCAACGATTATTTACCATTGGATGGCATCGATATAATCATGATAAAATTTTGATGACGTGTGCATTCACTCCGGTATACTGGTTCTATTACAATTTATCTCAAAACCTACTCGACTGATCTTCATACTGTTTATTAATGCATGCATTTTAAGTCAATACTTAATATTCGCCATTATAATCATAAGAAGCTAGTCACCTTTTGGAATTATGTGCCTAGATTGCCTTGTGCTAAGCAGAATTCTGTGTCGTTTACTGCTGAAAACAAAATTCCATAAGCATTTTTTTTAAATTACGATACTACTACGGAACAATAAAATAATAAACTCGATTCATACTTGACCGGTATTTAGTTAATTCACGTACGTACCGATCGTGACGTCAGCCGTATTACTGTAAGCAATTAGTTGCCTTGACATATTATCGCAGAATACTAAGATGTATGACTACCACCAAGTCTGCCTAGGAGTACCATTAAAGAATTAACAAACGCATGGAACCGATTCAAAATTTGTCAATTCATTTATTCAAATCATTTTGAATCATCACAATCGGTACATACGTAATTTTTTTGCCAGACTCATGAATCAATATTGATAAAGTACATTTTTGCATAAAACACCCTAATTAAGTAATAATAATTAAGAATTCTAAAACTTGTTTGAATGTAATTATGTTGATTACGCTGTGTGGAGTAGAGTTAGACTAGTTATAGAATTTATGTCATTATCGTCAACATCGTCAGCCAGAAGACGTCCATCATCATCATCACCCTGAGTCATCACCACCCGGAAGACGTCCACTACTGAACAAAGGGGGATTTGCCATAACCCCCACGCTTGGCAGGCGTCCTGGGGATCGCAGTATAGGTGACAGGAAATCCAATAGAAAGAGGCTGCTGCCCGTCTTCTTGTTTTCCCTTAGTCGACTCGTACGGCACCGAACGGGAGGAGATTGGTGGGCGATATTCTTATCCGGACAAACATTAGTCGTAAATCATCAATATTGATGTACTTAGTACTTTTGGAACATAATATTGCGGGCAAACTTAAATGCACACGGGATAAACACAAAGCCTTAATTCTGTAATTCGTTGAATATTAAAATTAAAACTAATGATGATTTATAATGTACACTTGCGTATTTCTTTATTTACATTTAACAAGAAACGATAGTGTCAGACAACTTACAAAAATTTCTCGGAAACAGTGTTAAACAAAGGGCTTTAAACTCAGTCAATGTCAATTTAAACAACCTTCATATGGTTCAGGAAGCGAGGCAATGTATTCTTTATAATAAAGACTTAATAAATGGACGTCTTCGTCGATTGCGGCTCATAATAACAAGAATATTAATTTCCAGAATGCCAATTGCAATAATCATGCGTTAGGACTCATTTACGGAGGCGCGGAGCGTCGCGCGTCGCGTGTGGCGTCGCGTCTCGCATCTCTCTCTCACACGCCTACAACACCATGTTTTAACTCAGTGCGGGCCGCGCCGCCCATCGCGACGCGTGACGCCCCGCGCCTCCGTAAACGAGGCCTTAGGCCTCATTTACGGAGACGCGGGGCGTCGCGTGTGGCGTGTCGTCTCGCGGCGCGTTGGACGTTTTTATTGTTTACGTAGCGGCGACGCGTGAAGCGGCACGTATCATCGCACGCGTAAACACAGACTTATAGCAATATATGATGCTGTTTATAAAGACGCGGGGCGGGAAGAGTGGCGGTGCAACTCACTTTTTAACATACAATTTTCTTCTAAAAAAAATCGATAATATCATACTCCATTGCGATGGTGACTACGTCTGTGTTGCACGATTACCAAATAGACTGGCAGAAGGTTCCGCCACAGGCATCGCTTCATCGAGAATTAACGCCGCGTGGGACGTGACGATGCCATCCGCGGACTCCGCCGTAAAACACGCTCCATTTCAAGCAAACGCGTGTAAAATCGCTTCTCCGTAAACGCACTCATACAACGCCCTACATTTGAATTTAGTGCGGGCCGCGCCGCCACACGCGACGCGCAACGCCCCGCGTCTCCGTAAATGAGGCCTAAGAGTATAAATGGAAAAATTTACACTTTAGAGTGGTTTTTTCCAACTGGTAGCAATGATCTTGAGCGATTGTAGGAAGCTTTTTCTTTAGTTATAGTACTTACTCATGTGATAAAGCCTCGTATTTACTAGGTTACAAATGTTTCCCAACACGAGTCCCTACAGATATCGGGTGAAGTCGGAAAACGTAGACGATGTCGCTTAACAGGTCTGGACATATCGCGCGACTTTTCCTTTGTCGATGTGTTGCTTCGGTCAAATTCGGCGAGAGGTAAAATAAATTATCGAACCACAAATGTTGTAAGATGCTGACAATCATCAGATTGCAAGTCCCAGACGTTGCGTCGCAATCTTTATCAACGCGTGTTTTAGGACAGTGTCCTTTTGAATGATAATAATAATGTCCTCCTGGTCGATACGACCACAGCGGCCAATCTTTTGCAAGATCAGCCATCTACGCGGGAGATATTGTAGTGCACAATTGCTTACGTAGACACAAGTGCACTCTCTCTCTCTTCCTTTTACCTTTCACAATCCGATGGGACAGAAGACCGACACGACTGGGGAGAGATCAGGCGCTGGACCGACTTTTTACATGCCTAACGCATGGATAATCTTACTTTACAGACAATCAGGTGATCAGCCTGCATTACCTAGACAGTTAGGAACAACTAAACTAAGTTGTTGCTCCCCGTGGGATTCGAACCCGCGACCTCCGGTTTGCAAAGCAAGCGGTTTCCCACTGCGCCACGGAGGCTACAAAATAATTTGAATGATAGGCATAATATAGGTGTACACTTAAATTATCGCATACAGCGCCTTATTATGCACTCCTGATTAATCATAAAATATCTGCGAGCTGCATCTCTTCCCTATCCTTGAACCAACGAAGATTTAGTGCTTCATTAAACCTATGTTTATTCTCTGCGACACGCCACTACAGGTACTTTAATACTTCGTCGCATAGGTACCTAATTAGTCATTTTTATTCAACTTAGTGAAGCGATGGTAACCGACATATCTGCCCTTTGATAGTTGAATTACTCTGCTGCTTATCACCTGGGACATTTCTTTATTCTACTCTTATTGGCTTATCTTGACCCAGTTGGATTCATTGAAGGATTTGACGCGGGGGAAATCTTCCAAAGCACTAAAACCCCCGCGGCTGTCGCATCGTCACATGAGAGGGGGGACCCCAGGGCTCTCCGGTGGGATCTGCCCCTCAGTGCCTTGCCTTTGAGCCCGCCGCCGGACGTGCTCACGGGGACGGGGGTCGCAACCCCACGGCCGTCCTCCTCGGAGTCGCCGCCGTACTCAACGGACGTTCAAAGGGCCCACACCCCGAACGTCCAGCGACTCGGAAGGGTGCCCTTGTACCCTTGTCAGCAAAAGCTACGGGCCCCGCGCCTTGACGTAGGTGCGTACCCTAGGAATTAGCATATGCCTCACTCCATACTAAACTCTAAACTTTAATACATAAAATATGACTTGCTACGGGCCCCGCACTGGCTTAATCTGGCACTGCTTATTCTGTTGCTGTCGAAGAGTTCCCTAAGGTACGCCACGATACGCTTGGAGCTATGTAGGATAGGCTACTCCTACCTAGACTATTCTATCTACAACTTGCAAGAGCGTCGCAGCTACACAACATGGTGTAGCATTGAGTGAATGCAGTCATTAAGTGTCTAATCTGTGATCTGTTAAGGTTCAGTAATTTAACCCCACATTCCTTCCTTATACATGAGGTATAAATCCTTTTGAGCCTATGTTCATTTGTATAGCTACAGTAGCTACCTTCCTTTCACACTGAAAATAGCTGGGAATATTCCGACATTGCCGTAGTGGAAATTGAACACAGCAAACTTGTTTTGTAACTATACAATGTGTATGTTTTTGGTCATCGGAAGATAATTCCATACAACTGCATGTAATTATAGTTGTTTTATTACTCGTGCTATTCTATTTTATTGTAAAATGACGTAACTGTTAATTACATACATTGGGTACTTTATAAAATTACAAATAAAATAGACAAAATAAAAACCGATTTCAAAGAAAATGACCTAAACAGCATAAAATATAAAATAACGACAATATATTGAAGTCGGTGATACACATCGTGTCATGTTAACTTTTTTTTTACTACTTATAAGCTAGTGCTTGACTACATTCCCACCTGATGGAAAGCGGCGACACAATCTAGGATGGTAAAGCACACTAGCTTACTAAAAGCCTATTCACTCTAGTCTTGAAGATCACCCACATTATATTCGGGCGGGCAAATCGACGCAGGCAAACTGTTCCAGTCCTTAGCTGTCCTTATTATAAATGAAGAAGCAAACAACTTAGTCCGGACTGAAGGCATGTTTACTACATAACGTGTCGTGTAGGTGCCGTACGTCTCGTCGTCCGATGATGGAAGGGGGATGGTGGAATCAAGTCATGTAATTCCTGCGAACACTCTACTAAATGCATCCTGTAGAATACCGACAGGCTGGCTACTCTGCGCCTGTGCTTTAGGCTTTGTAAATTGGCCGCTACTGACCGCGCGTCACCAATAAGCCTCCTAGCGGGCGTCTCTACTGAGTCCAAAGTTGCAAGATGGCATTTTGCAGCACCAGTCCATATGTGACAACAGTACTCCACACACACACTTGCGACTGGCAACGGTTTTCCTTAACAAGCAATAAATGTTTGAATACAGGAATGATGGTACACCCGTGGCCAGCCAAAGACCACTGGTAGAGATCAATATGTAATGTTCAACCCTACCAATTGTCTTTATCTACCCACCAGTCAGCCTTCACTCCTCTATTCATACATTTCTTGCTACGATTTTGATCTTGAAAAGAAAAACGCTTCATACATGCACATACTACGCATTTTTAATAATATTACATACATACGCGTCGAATACAGAACTTCCTTTTTTGAAGGCGGTTATAAATAATGCAATTAACGTATTTAACTCGTCTAAAAGAATGGAAATGTTAGAATAGCGAGTGAAGCCGCGACGAGATGATTGTGAATCGTTAAGATTATAATGATTGCGACCACACAATAACGTTTGCGGTGAACGAGCAAAGTATTACTTTAATAGCGGCGATATTACTAAAACGCTGATGAATTAGTACCTGACGTAAGTAATAGAATCGATTTGTTTATTGAGCAAAAGTATATAATTGAACAAAATATTGTTAAACGTAGTCAGGACTAATACGGTCACAGTGAACACTCTTTTAGAAGATCAACCGTCGCGTCATCTACAGACAGGGGGGATTTCGCACTTCGCACGAACGTTTGCGCAGACAGACCCACACACTCTCGTCCTGTTATCGTACAAAATTGAAATATAAAGCTCTAGTAATAATATAACTAATAATAATAAACAAAAAATTGGTCATGTTTGGTTTGAACAGGAAATAATAACAATATTCTGGGACAGTTCACACACGGTCATCTGATCCCAAACTAGGTAGAGTCTATACTATGGAAACCAGGAAACTGATACTAATACTTATATCCTCTTTTTTTTGTAAATACATAGGTAGGTATTTAGTACACCGAAGTGAAGGACATTGTGACGAGCGGTCAAGAGTGGCATGGTAATGCTAACTATTATAATACCTTCTCTGCGAATGCAACTTTCGGCACAGGGGCATCGCCTCCTAGCATGTCAATGCATGCTACAATCATCAATATGTCTTTATATCGATAGGTACTTCCCATTAAAAAAGAACTCGAACCCTTCCGACCATAGCCATTCCGACGATAAAGCTATATGCTTGTGCTGCTTACGTGTTACTCTGAAGGAGCTTAATTTGCATAGATATATTAATCTCAGCCAGCAACAAACGAGGGCATTTTTTTCTTCATTAGATTTTATATTTCATTAGAGATTTATACTTCACTAGCTGACCCACGCAGCTCCGCATGCGCTATTTTTACGTTAACTAAACTTTTAATAACAGACATTCGCATCGAATACATAACCTCCTTTTTTATAGTCGGTTAAAAACTGGGACCCACTTTTTACTTGCTCTCCGAAGCACGGACTCGTTTAGTTCAAATGGCGTTAAACGGTCACCCATCTATTTAATGACTTTACCTAACGTTGCTTAACCCGATCGATTACAAAACCTTGATAACAACTCACTATGAGTGTTCCCTTACTAATATTTATTATATTATAAAGAAAAATTGATAAAATCGGACCAAGCGTATAACCAAGTACCCATTTTGACTTTAATCCCCTCTCCCAAAAGAACCGTGCTAGATTACGGGATAAAAAGTATCCTATGTCCTACCTCGTAGTAAGATCTCAAATCATGCCAAGTTTCATTTGAATCCATTCAGTAGTTTCGGCGTGATGCGCAGCCGTGATACAGACAGACAGACAGACAAAAATTTTAAAAAATACATTTTCGGCCTCAGTATCGGTTATTGAATGCCCTCCAAATATAATTTTCAAAATATCTTCAATGTACAGAATTGGACCTGTTACAGTTTTATTATAAGTATAGATTAGATTAATTCAATGAGATAATGCAATGGGTTCCTTGTGCAAGAATCCACCAAAGTAGCAAGCAGCAGTGTGTAAACCTTGCTGTGTTCCGATGTGAACTGTAACTGATAAAATTAACGGACACAAAATACTTAGGTACTATTTAATGTCTTAAGGGTCAGCAATGAGCTAGTGATTCTTCTAGTGATGCTAGCGTCTCCAGGCTGCAGTGACTGAAAAAAAAACATCTATGAGGTAATGCAATGGGTTTCTTGTGCAACGAACCACCATAGTGTCAGATATTCTGCCACCAAGCTGCAGTGTGTCAGCGTAGCTGTGTTTCGGTGTGAAGGGCACTGTAGCTGGTGAAATTACCGGACACAATGACACAAAAGACTTATTA
The DNA here is from genome assembly GCA_911728495.1 of Furcula furcula. Lineage (NCBI taxonomy): Eukaryota > Metazoa > Arthropoda > Insecta > Lepidoptera > Notodontidae > Furcula > Furcula furcula. The sequence goes on from OU452253.1 coordinate 25,304,014, forward strand.
CCTAACGTCACAAATCGGCGACGCGCTAATAGCATCTATAGGCTGCGGTGGGTGGTGACTGGCGACTAGTGGCGAACTGGCGACTGCTTAACATCGCTCGGGCCGTATGCTTGCTTGCCACCTTGGTAGTATAAAAATAATAATATACCAAGTGCTGCCACCTGTGGTCATGTACGACAAATAATGAAGACCGATTTTCCCTTCAGATGGCACTGTTATCCACATACTCGTACAATTACCTTAGGCACTATATTTTATGGTAGTTTCCTACGATTTATCTACACAATTATTACCTACTAGCTGACCCACGCAGCTCCGCCCGCGCTGTGTTTACGTTTACTAAACTTTCAATAATATACATTCGCATAGAATACAAAACCTCCTTTTTTAAAGTCGGTTAAAAACTTGGACCCACTTTGTACTTGCCCTCCAAAGCACGGAAACGTTTAGTTCAAATGGCGTTAAACGGTCACCCATCTATTTAATGACCTTACCAAACGTTGCTTATCCCGATCGATTACAAAACCTTGATAATAACTCTCTATGAGTGTTCCCTTACTAATATTTATTATATTATAAAGAAAAATTGATAAAATCGGACCAAGCGTATAACCAAGTACCCATTTTGACTTTAATCCCCTCTCCCAAAAGAACCGTGCTAGATTACGGGATAAAAAGTATCCTATGTCCTACCTCGTAGTAAGATCTCAAATCATGCCAAGTTTCATTTGAATCCATTCAGTAGTTTCGGCGTGATGCTCAGCCGTGATACAGACAGACAGACAGACAGACAGACAGACAAAAATTAAAAAAATTACATTTTCCGCCTCAGTATCGGTTATGGAATGCCCTCCAAATATAATTTTCAAAATATCTTCAATGTACAGAATTGGACCTGTTACAGTTTTATTATAAGTATAGATATAGATAATTATAATTACCTATATGACAATTCCAGCCTCCCGAACAAGCCGGGTTCCGAAAAGGCTTTAGCACCGTAGACCACATACATACGCTCCGCCAGATTATACAGAAGACCGAGGAGTATAATCGGCCATTATGTCTAGCGTTTGTGGACTACGAAAAAGCCTTCGATTCAATCGAGACCTGGGCGGTATTGCAGTCCCTCCAGCGGTGCCACATTGACTATAGGTACATCGAAGTGTTGAAGTGTTTGTACAGCAACGCCACCATGTCGATCCGACTACAGGAAGAGAGCACGAAACCAATCCCATTGCAGCGAGGTGTGAGACAGGGAGACGTTATTTCTCCGAAACTGTTCTCAAACGCATTGGAGGACGTTTTCAAGCTCTTGGACTGGAACGGATTCGGCATCAACATCAATGGCGAATACATCACTCACCTTCGTTTTGCCGACGATATAGTCATTATGGCAGAGTCGCTGGAGGACCTCAATACGATGCTCAGCGACCTCAGTAGCGTTTCCCAACAGGTGGGTCTTAAAATGAACATGGACAAGACGAAGATCATGTCTAATGTCCATGTTGCACCCGTACCGGTAGTTGTTGGGAACGATACACTCGAAGTTGTTGACCACTACGTATACCTAGGACAAACTGTCCAGTTAGGTCGGTCCAACTTTGACAAAGAGGTCGCCCGAAGAATCCAACTCGGATGGGCAGCGTTCGGGAAACTACGCGATATCTTCTCGTCCAAAATACCGCAGTGCCTGAAGACGAAGGTTTTTAACCAGTGTGTGTTGAAAGTGATGACATATGGTACTGAGACGTGGTCTCTAACGGCTGGCCTTTTAGAAAAGTTCAGAGTCACACAACGAGCCATGGAGAGAGCTATGCTCGGAGTTTCTTTGCGCGACAGAATCCGAAATGTGGAGGTTCGCCGAAGAACTAAGGTCACCGACATAGCTCTCAGAATCTGCAAGTTGAAGTGGCAATGGGCAGGCCACATCGCTCGAAGAACCGATAACCGTTGGGGAAGAAAGGTTCTCGAGTGGCGACCACGAACCGGAAGACGCAGCGTTGGCAGGCCTCCCACTAGGTGGACAGACGACATTGTGCGCGTCGCAGGTAACCGGTGGATGCAAATAGCCAATTGTCGTTCGTTGTGGCGTTCTAAGGGGGAGGCCTATGTTCAGCAGTGGACGTCTTCCGGCTGATGATGATGATGATGATGATGATATGACAATTGTTTGATATGAATAAGTTACACTACGATGAATGCAGCTCATAGAAAACAATTCCTTCCAGTTAATTTTCATGAAAAACATCAATTACTTTATAAATATTACGTCGTAGGCAAGAAATTGTACCCACCAATTGAGTGTACAATACCCGTGTGGTGTCCGGGTAAGAGTAGAGAGTTGAGTGTCTGTAAGAGGCGGCTAAGGGAAAACAACACGACCGAGAGCGTCTTTCTATTGGATTACCTACCACTTATACTGCGATCCTCAAGACAACCCCTCCCTTCTAAGAGGGAGGCCATTGTTTAGCAGTAATAATAATAATAATATCCTGGGACAATTCACACACGGTCATCTGATCCAAACTAGGCAGAGCCTGTACTATGGAACCAGACAACTGATACTAATACATATATACTTTTTTTTTGTAAATAAATACTTATATAGATAAAACACCCAGACACTTGGTGGGAATCGAACCCACGACCTGTTGGTAGCAGACAGGGTCACTAACCACTAGACCAAAGGGCCCGTCAAAAGCAGTGGGCGTCTTTTAGCTGCTGATAAGTACCTAATAAATATTGATAAACAAGTTTACTAGACAAGCGATCAGGTTATATGAATCACTGTACCACGAGGCTCATTAATTAGGCAGCTAACTAACAACTAGGTATGTTAGGATTTTTAATATCATTACGCTAACGAGAATTAACGAGATTCTGGCGTACGTGACCGTGAGGAGGTGCTCTGATACGCTATCATTATTTTTATATTAATAGCGTTATAAATAATCCAGGCACAATTACTTTTTTTTGAGCGATGAGCAGCATGATTGCTGCATTCTGTTCTACTTAGATCGTTATCTTATTTGCTTTTTTCTTTTTTTTTAATGGGACTAATCCCACCACTCATTTCCACTACTGTGACTCCTGTAAGCCAGGATCTAACAGTGGTCACCAGTGAATATACCAAGATTTGACTCCTGGTGAGTCCCCGGGAACCTTAAATTGTCTTACAACCCGCATCGAAAAAAATCAGAAAAGTAAACAGGAGGAGTCACCATCATCATCAGGAGCCAAAATACGTCCACTGCTGAACAAAGGCCTCTCCCGTAGAAGGGAGGGGTTACCATAATCCTTATGATTGGCAGGCGGCTTGGGGGTCGCTGTATAGATGGTAGGTTAATCCAATAGAAAGACTCTGCTGCCCATCTTCTTGTTTTCCCTTAATCGCGTCTTACGGACACCCAACGGGAGGAGACAGGTGGGTATTCTTACCCGGACACCCCACGGGGAACAAGAGAACTCGTCAACCAATTATGGACACAACTACGAACTGCTTTCTCTAAAACTTAAAACCGTGTATATAACAAAAATATCATCAGCAGCATAAAAATTATGTATGACAGACATATTTTTTATCCAACTTACGATTGGTAATGAGACTAGTTGGATGATCTCCTGATGGTAAGCGATACGCCCGCCCACGGACAGCTACAAAACATGCCGCTCATCACACGAGACATTATTGTTTCTTAAGCCGGTAATTTAATCAGCTAAATACACACCGGAACTAAGCACACTAGACTTAAAAATTAATAGGTGTTGTAATATTTTTGAACGGATACAACTTCCTGATCTAACATTAGAATGTATATAATAAATTATTGAAAATGTCTTCCAGTACATGCCATATTTATATAGGTATATTTTTATTATCCACTAGCTGTAGCCCGCGGCTTCGCTCGCGTTTAGTTTGTTACTCGAACGTGTTTTGAATTATGGATCAAGGTTTTTAAAATATTGTTTACACTAATGTAACAATATTGTTCACACTTTTATTAACCCTGATCTAATAGGTATCAAGCTATTATTATATGTGTAAGAAATGGAATTCTTAAATATTTACTTCTTTATTTATAAAGATACTGTACTTATTTTGCAATTCCATTAAAAAACTTATGAGGTTGTTAATTGGAAACCATTTGGTAACCCCATTGGTAGACGCCCTTAGCGGTTGATTTTCCAAAAATGCTAGAAATTAGTTTATTCAATAGTTTTGTTTAATTCATTCACTGAGTTCGATACCAACTATGCATTATAGAATTAGGTAAATGGAGATCTTTCTTCACGAAAACTTTAGGGATTTTTTGAAGAATGACGGAAACGGTTTCTTAGATTCTTGTATGCAATACATAAAATATGTCGTGTGGCTGTAGGAATAAAATTTTTTGGAACTCAATTGAACGCTTTTAGGGGGTAATTTAAAAAAATTACATGGATTACTTCAATATGACAAATGTATCCGCAAGTGCAGCACGGTTCTCCAGGAAGTTTTTATCCGTTTGTGAAAAAATTTATACATATTCATTACAGTGGTTCCTTCTTTCGAATAAAAAAGAATAATTAAAATTGGTAAATATTTGCTAGAGTTTGACCATTTTTGTCCTTAAAAAGCGATAAAAACATCATATCGATCGTAGCAATTAACATAGTCATATGTGAAAAATCGCTACTTTTGGGTACGCCCGTTCAAAGTTTCAAATGTGTACAAAGTGAACAATAGTCAATAAACTTTAACCAAATTTGGTGTGGTATATAAATATTAATTAACCGACGTAGTAGTATACGCAAATCTATCAAATATTTATTGGAAATGTAAGAAACTGCACATGCCACATTGTTAACCGCTAGATTATGCAACTGTTTTGTCGTAAATGGAAAAAAAACTGTAGAAATATTATTTCTACAGTTTTTTTCTGAGTCGGTATTTTTGTTTTTTTCAGGAACTGCTTATTCGTAAGTAATATTTTTTTTAAGGGACCCAATCAGTGGAGCGGCTATGCGTACCAGAAATAATTTTTTAATTCGTTTCATAATAATTATGGCAATTATTGCCAGAGTCATGCGCGAACATACATAGAAAAAAAAAATATAATAATTTAATAATAATTTTATTTAAAAAACACACAGTTTTACAACACACAATTACAAACTAGACACAACAATAAACATTCTTAAAAGAATTACCAGGGGGGGGGGGGGGGGGGTTTCCCAAACTAGGCACAGCCTGTATCTTGGGAAACCAGCTAAGAAGTGGACATCAGAATTTAAACAAGACTTGTTTAGAAGAAGTGTTTAGATATGCTTGAGAATGTGCGAAAGTGAATATGTGCGTATGTCAGTGTGTGTACGTTTGTGTATGATAGGCAAAGGAGTACCTACTTAATCCGAATTTGAGAGGTTTATCTATTGATACGTAGAGATTCTGTTTGATTATAATCCAGACTTAAAAGCAACTTTGTCAATTTTTCCTTAACTTCCTTCACAGAAAGAACACTCAGATTATGACGAGATGTAACAGCATTGTACGTAGCCAAAAAACAGACGCGAGCAAATCTTTTTGCAAAGGTGGTTTTAACTGTGGGGGTAGGTACCCTGAAAACGCGTTTTTCCAAGAGTTTTTTATAATCTGGCGATTTAAAATATACAATTGCCTAACACGCAAAACTTTCATGGTACAATAAAGTGAATCCGTCGGAAATCTAAAAGTTTTTCGTAGCAATACCTTTAAAATTCCACGTTGGCCTATGACCTATATATGTAACTACAGACAAATTGATTTCTTTTTTGGAGCCGGTTAAAAATGCTGAAAATTATTTTGTAAAATTCTTGTGTTGAGTTTACTTACCGAGTTTCGTGACTGTAGCTGCCTTATAACTCAAATAGAAATCCTTCTACATGCAAACTATGAAACCATTAATTGACCTTAGGGGTTGTATTTCGATGGATTCAAGTTACACTGTTCTTAGATTGTTATGTGCAATACATAAAATAAGTCTTGTGACCATAGGGTAAAAAAACATGATTTGGACCCCAATTCAAAACATTTGGGGGTCAATTAAAAAAAAAATGCACATGGATTTATTTACTTTCATGAATGCATCCGCAGTGTCAGTTGAGTTTATAAATTGTGTTTTAAAATTTAAATTCTAAAATAAGTTAGATTATTGTGTGCAATTCATAAAATAAGTCCTGTGACTGTAGGACAAAAAACATTTTTTGGACCCAATTGGACCCTTTTAGGGGTTAATTTTCAAAATAAATTGCTTTAACTTGATGAATTTATTCACAAAGTTTCATCGGTGCAGCATGATTTTCTTCCGTGTTTGATACTCAAAAACCATGCTTAACATGTGTGATACACGTGTTTCTTTATTTCTTTTGTTTAGTACACTGACAAAGTTTCATGTCCGTGTGAGGAAAAAAAAATTTTTTTCGATACAAACTTTGGGAGCCCATTTAACCCACTTAGGTATGGAATTTCGAAAAATCCGTTCTTATTGTTCACCTAGACTATTTGAATAATGTTGGTTCCAAATTTCAAGATTGTACGTAATATGGTTTTTGCTGTATCGTGATTCCTAGAAAACACCCTGCTCTTTTATTAATATATAGATAGATAGATTATCGTAGCTACGCGGCTATGCTATCGTAGCGCCCAGTAGGTTGTCCGGGCAAGAATAGCACGGCACCCATCTCCTCCAGTTGGGTGTCTGTAGGAGACTTATACCTACAGTGTTTTACGTTTTAATGAAAGCAGTTCGTAGTTATAGTTGTGTCCATAACTGGCTGGCGAGTTCTCTTGTTGTCTTGTGAGGCGACTAAGGGAAAACAAGAAGACGGGCAGCAGCGTCTATCTATTGGATTATCTAACATGTATACTGCGATCCCCAAGACGCCTGCCAAGCGTGGGTATTATGGCAATTCTAAGGGGGAGGCCTTTGTTCAGCAGTGGACGTCTTTCGGCTGCTAATGATGATGATGATGATGATGATGATGATGATGATGATGATGATGATCGTTGCTACGAGCTATGTGAAAATCGACAAATCCGTATAATAAAAACATTTTTGAAGTTGATTTTTGTTCTATTCTTCCTTGTTATTCAATTATAAATGAGAAGTGCTTTTTTGGGTGTTTCTTTTTTCATTCAAATCAGTCCTGACTATTTCCAGAACTATGGCCTCGTATACCTACATATGTACATAACATTTATCTTATTTAAATACAATTAGGGGTACATATCTGCTGCACATCCTACCGGAGAGCCCTGAGGGCCTAGACAAGATGCAATCGCTTCATAGCGAATCTATTTCTTCATTCGCTAACGGTGTGAATTCCCTATAAGTTGTCACGTGATTTTTCGATGACTTATGTCATTCTCATACATTTTTATACTTTCTATTAGCGATAACGATTGTAGAATGTTACATTGTCTAAGGGGGCAGGTAAGGCCCTCTCATGTGCCGATGCGACGGCCGCGGGGGTTTTAGGGAGTAAGAATCTCACATACCTTGGTTGACCTCTGACATACCTTGGTTGATCCCTAACAGTGGTTTCCGGGGACATATTGAAGGTTTCCCTCGCGAGAATAAAAAAAAAAGTACCTACAATACTCCTCAAATTATAATAAAACCAGTATTTTTTTGGGTAATAACTTACAAATTACCTTATAGCTATCAATAAAATAGCTCAATTATACTAATGCGGTTATTCGGAACTGTGTCTACGTCGATGTCGTCACGTAGGCATGGTTCACATGTATTATCATTCCATTGAATTACTGATGGGAAAATGCCGCGGTCAATTTGATTAGGATATAATTAAATGTGGAACAATGAGTTTCAATTAAAAAAACAAACTTAATGATTCAATATTTTAAAATAAAAATTTTGATTAAACAAATTTAATTTTTGTTAGTTCATAAAATCGGTATTATTTCGAAAATAGGTATCGCCGTTCTTCAAAATACATATTTTTATTATTGTAAAAAAAAATATTCTTTAACAATCCATATCATACATAATTATCTGCACAAAATGCTATTAATCAGACTTCTATAAATGAGTTGAGGTCCTAAAAAATACTCTATTTCGACCTAATAAAGTTTTATTTTATAGATACAATTATAATAAGCTTTATTAAAGTACATATTTATAAATGTAGTTTATTACTATGGGCATGGATAAATTCAATCCATGCTATGACTTATCTCCAAGTCTCAAAATAAGACGCTCGTTCCATGGCGACGCGAGACTTCATAGTTATTCTGAGGACAATAACTTAGAATTGGCTGATAAGCTATTAGATTATGTACGTTTATCTAACATATAATGTTTTTTGTGATATATTAAATAAATAAACTTTATATAAAATGTTGTTATAAATTATTCCAATCTTATTAAATTATTATTGTCTAATCTCTGACACCAACCATACATATAACTATTCCGCAATCAATTATTCTTCACCTTTCAAGTCCTAATCAAAGGTTAAATTTGATAACAGAAAAAGATAAAGATCACTAAAAGTGATTTGACTATTAAACTAAACTATTATTAATTTAACGGATTATATCGAGGTTTATTATGTTTGATTTTTATATTTCCGACAACACGTTTAGAATGCATCGCAACACCTATATTAATAGCATTCACAAAATAAAAACAACTTTAAATGATTTTAGTATGTAGTTATAGTAAACTAGTGGCCCGCCCCAGCTTCGCGCGGGAAAAAATTGAAGGTTTAAATTATACAAAGAAAAATACCATAAAAGTAAATCTATTAGAAATAAGATTTTCTCTTACAATTTTTCCTTAACCATAATTATTAGTTAGCTAAGTCTCGAGTAAATTCGACAAAATGCAAATTTTGTTTTTCCATTTTTCCTCGTAGGAGGAAATGTCCAAAAAATGTATAAACCCTGGCGACGGGAAATATACACAAACTACCTACTATAGCAACAAACTTGACAGAAACCCACAGACAGAAACCTGTTACTGACATTAAATTTGTCCTGTATCCTAGTCTGGGTCATGACCCGGACCCATGGGTATAATTAAGTCTAGAAATGAATCAGCTTTGAAGTAGACTAAGTATAGTTTTAGTAGTATCTATAAAGAAGGAAAATCATTAAAATAAAATTACTAAATACACGACGGTTTTTATTCCAATTAGTGTTTCAAGATGTACTTATTGGTGTTCTGCTCTAAAGAGACTTAACATTCTTAACAGTCCATGGGAAAAATGTTCTTCTCGTAAATCCACTCGAAACATATTTTAAGTTTTGAGCTTGAAATTCGTTAATATTAATAAATAACATAAGAATTATCACCGGAATTTGCTGAATCTAAATTGAAAAGCTAAATCTGTAGGGATTTTAGGGATGCGAGGAATGTGCGCAGCTTGACCAGCTGCTGGTCCAATGAGGGTAATGGTTTCGATAGTGTGATTTTTTCTACTTTGAGTCGTAATCTTGTCCCATTGCACAATATGTTCTTCATCATCATCAGCAGTCGAAACGTCCACTACCGAACAAAGGCCTCTCCCTTAGAAGGGAGGGGTTGCCATAATCCGTATACTTGGCGCCTGCCAAGTATACGGCTTGGGCAGGCGCGGTCGCAGCCAACGATTTGATGATGGGATGGCCCTCTCGGACCGTCACTGGCCTTGGGGATCGCAGTATAGGTAGGTAATCCAGATGCTGATGCCCGTCTTCTTGTTTTCCACGGGACACCCAACGGGAGGAGATTGGTGGGTGCTTTTCTTACCCGGACACCCCAGGGGGCACAGGTTAGGGGGATTCAAATTACACATTAAAATATTTGTAAATTCAACTTTTATTTTGAGGCTATGAGGTGGAAGGAGGAGGTCATGACAGATTGAGGGAATTTAAAAACTGTTGGTGGTTTCAAAAATGTAGTCGTACTGTATCATTCTTTACTTGCAGGTCACTTACAACACAAATTTCATCCCTTAATTTAACTCGGTTGTAATATATTTGCTGTCGGGACAGAAATAGTGCTCGAGTTGATATGAGTAAAATATTTAGAACATATAATCTGAAAATTTGAGACTTCTAGTAGTTGTAGTTTCTGAGATTTAGTGATGAGTGGGTTTTGGCTTAGCCTTTTATATAATAGATTAACTCGGGACACATTTTAAAGACCCGTGGAGTGTCCGGGTAAGAATAGCACTCAACCAACTTCTCCCATTGGGTGTCTGTAAGAGGCGATTAAGGGAAAACAAGAAGACTTGAAGCAGCGTTTTTCCATTAGATTAAGTAATCTAAGAAAAACGCTTGGAATGTCTTGGCGGCAGAATATCTGGTAGGTACTCTTGAAGCAGCAAGCCTTCCCACTGAATCAAAGCAATGTTTTGACTTGAACAGCAGTGTGAAAACATTGCTGCAGAGTTAGATTAGATATCAATGAACTTTGGAGTCGCTGGACGTTCGGGTCGTGGATCCTAGGACGTCCATTGAGTACGGCGGCGACTCCGAGGATGACGGCAGGGTTGCGACCCCCGTCCCCGTGAGCACTGTGACTGGTTCCCGGGGAGCTCAAAAGCAAGGTACTGAGTACCTTGACAGCCGCGGGGGATTTAGTGGGTAAGAATCCCACATACTCCGGTCGAGCCTCGCAGCTCCCGCTTCGATTCAGTGTGAAGGGTCTGTAGCTGGATAAATTATTGGGCTCAAAAGTCTTTAACAGCTCAAGCGACGAGAGATGGCCAGGTGAGCGTCCTGTTCCTCGTCACTAGCCAAGGAGTATTAAACATGTTTTGTGTGTATCAATTATATATTAATAACAGCATCATGCCAGCCCTGAGGAAGTTAGCAGAGGCCCGATTTCCGGATTCTGGGCCGGATTCCTATATTCAACGATCCGTCAAAGTAACCAATCGTAATGATCGCAGTAATTTAATCACGAGGCGTCACTTGGAGTCACAAGATTTTTACGTTAACTACCTACGTTTGAAGTCTCAGCTAACGTATGGTAGAAAATTTTAGCGTTCATTAGTTAAAAGAGCTCATCCGTAGATACACTCGTAGGTACCGGGCATTAATAGGTAGTGCGCCTACTAATAACTATTGGAACCGTTCCAAACTGCTGGATGCTACTGAGACTTTTATCAATTTGTTTCACTTACGTTAATCCTGGGCTATGATATGCTTGTCACGCTGTTTAACTGATCAACAGTGGGCACACGTAGCGCAGATGTTTACAATGATATAGCCACTGTGCAATTGACGTATAATCTACGTCATGCCGGCACCACTGACGGAATACAAGCCATTTACATAGTCATAGCATAAATTAATTTATGAGTTTTTACCGCGAATTCACAAGGAAGTACGTCCATGGTGTAAGAGACCGTCCAGGAAAATACCACCGCAGTATCAAATATATATACCAAGCAGCAATGTTTAAACAATACTGTGTTCCGGTGTTAGGCAACAAACGGTGGAAGACAGTATTGCTGGTGAAGCTGATTACCGGTCTCAAGACTTAATAACTAAAGTAGGGCCAATTTATCTATACCTACTAACTTTATCTATACTTACTTTATATTTACTTTATCTATCGATCACATTTAACACTCCGTCAAAATTTAACAACGTAACCTTGTAACGGCGGGAATAAAATATTAGGTACGTATTAATCTTTACAAAGTTGGAACTGTTCAATTGCTTAGCTTTTTTCAATTACGATTACATATTTACTGTAATAATGACAAAAAAAAACTGACTGAAGTCAAATGTGATCTATAATAATAATATCCTGGGACAATTCACACACGGTCATCTGATCCCAAACTAGGCAGAGCCTGTACTATGGAAACCAGACAACTGATACTAATACATATATACTTTTTTTTTGTAAATACATACTTATATAGATAAAACACCCAGACACTTGGTGGGAATCGAACCCACGACCTGTTGGGTAGCAGACAGGGTCACTAACCACTAGACCAACGGGCCAGTCAAAAAGTGTATGTGTACATAATGTGTTTTTCTTTATTTTCTCTGTCACTCAAAGGTTTGCTGTAAGAGAACTCATTATTGAGTTAAGCTCGCCTTTGTACATAGATTCTACGTACTATTGTTTTAATGTATTGTTTTTTTATGTGTACAATAAAGTATTAAATTTAATTTAATTATTTAATTTAATTAATTGACCCTACATTAATGTCTCGGGATATACGAGCCTAGCGGCAGTGTCTATGTCTATGTATCGCTTACACACAGGCGAACTTCACTGTATAAAATAACTATAAGCCGTTTATATACCCCTTATTATTTATTCCGTGAGCATAATTATAATAATAACGAATTTATGACACTGTTGTAAAAGTGTGATTCACAATTTTTTTCTTACACATTGCGTTTTATATCCGGCACCAACACATATTCAAAATTAGCGATAATATTTTTTTAAACTCAATATAAGCTAGTGCTATATAGCAGTCCGCAACTCACACATCAGGGGCGTGTAACAAACTGTAAATATACATTTTGTTGCTACGTAAACATTAATAAGAAAGTTTTGTAAACCGGAGGTCACGCGTTTGAATCCCGTGGGAAGCAAGGATTGTTCCTTGCCAGTACCCAGTCCCAGCCAGTAAGGAACAACTACACAGAGTTGTCTCTGTGTAGTTGTTCCTTACTGGCTAGGATAATGCAAGCCGACCAACTGATTATCTGGAAAGGAAGATGATCCATCCATCTATCGGATGGGCACGTAAATAGTCGTTCTTGCGCCTGCCCTCTCCCCGGTCGTGTCCGTCTTCCGTCCCATCATATTATGAGAGTAAAAGAAGTAAAGTAAGTAGTAAGAAGACTCTTAAGAGTAAAGGCTTATCTTGTGAACGATGAACTCGGCCGTTGCGGTCGTATCGGCCAGAAGGACGTTATTATGTAGAATCTCGTTGAAATCTTTTGTTCACAGAATATGCTTTTAGTAGATTAAAACGTATTCCACTAATAAAAACATATTTTATATAGACATAGACACAATCTTTGTTTCGGACTCAGTGGCTGAGGCTCGAAAGAACCTCATTATTAACAAATTTAATATTTTGGCATCTAATATTAAGGTACTGTCTAAGGAATCTCTGTACCTTCTCGGTGCCCCCATTCTGGACGAAGCCATACCCAGTTTCGTGGATGAAAATATAAAAAATTCCATGATTCCTCTGATCGAATCATCAAAATTAACTCACATTTGGCATTCTTCATTATGCGTTTTTGCCTTTTTGTGCCCAAATTCACTTATTTTCTTCGCTGTTCTCAACTATTTAAATTTAAAAGTCATTTAACAACTTTGGATGATTTAATTCGGTGTTGTTTAACAAAAATTTTAAACTGTCCTTTTGAAGAGGAGCGGGTATGGACCCAGGCTACTTTACCGATTTGTTTAGGTGGTCTGGGTGTCCGCAAAATTTCCGATCTAGCACTCCCGGCATTTTTGTCCTCGGTATATAGTACGGAAATACTCAGCAGGTCTATTATTGTCTCAGCCTTAGGATCTGTTGAGGTGACGTATTTGAGTGAGGCCAGAAATGCCTGGCTGTTGGCTTGCCCGGGTTCCGACCCTCCAATCTTAACTCACTCTCAGAGACAGTGGGATAAACCACTTTGTAATTCAATTTGGCATTCACTTTTATCATCCAGCGTTAACGATTTGGATCGTGCGCGGTTGCTAGCTGTCTCTGCGAAGGAGTCCGGTCACTGGCTGCAGGCTATGCCATCGTCTCATATTGATACCTTATTGACCAACACCACACTTAGTCTTGCAGTTTGTTTGCGGGTGGGTGCCAGGACCAACCTTCCTCATCGTTGTCGCTGCGTAGATAAATATGGTCACCACGGGCTGTCTTGCTCGCGTAGCGCTGGCCGTATGTCACGCCATGCCGCCCTTAATGATATTATTCGCAGGGGGCTTGTCACTGCCGGTGTCCCTGCCGTACTGGAACCAGTCGGCATTACACGAGATGACGGCAAGAGGCCTGATGGTGTCACTTTAATACCATGGCAACATGGATGCGACATGTGTCGACACACTTGCTGCGTCCCACACCCCAGCAACTTGCAGGGCGGCTGGAGGGGCTGCGGCGACCGCTAGTGATGCAAAGCGACGCAAGTATGCAGCTCTAGGTTCGAGCTATATATTTGCGCCCTTTGTGGTGGAGACCATGGGGCCTTGGTCTCATGAGACGCACGCTTTGGTAAAAGAAATTTCATCCAAACTTATCGAAGTCTCAGGAGACCGCCGGGCTGGTAGCTTTTTCTGCCAACGTATAAGCTTGGCCATACAAAGGGGTAATGCCGCCAGTCTTTTAGGTACCCTTCCCTCCCAGTGCGGCGACAACTTCGAGGAAGTTTTTTACCTAGTTTAAGTGTACATATTTGTAAATAAACTGTAAATATTTTGTTTCAATAAATAATGTATACAATAAATAAATAAATTTGGTATATAGACATAAATATTTATAAAACTCATCTATCTATGAACAAACACCTTATGTACCTTCCTTCAAGCTTGTCTGGAAGGACATTTTGCTAGTAATTGAGATGTTACTATGCAGATACTTGCCACACAAGTGAACGGTCACCTTAAGCTATGGACGATGTCTGAAAGTCAAACTTAATGCATAAACCTACCGTTGGAATGTACATGTATACATATATTGTTTATGTTTTTTGTGTAGCAAAATAAGCTTTGTTGTTTAGCTCCTAGGAAACCATTAATTGTTATTATCCAGCGTTTGTTTATGTTCCACTGTTGGGCACGGGCCTCTCCTCATGATGAGGAGGATTTGGCCATAGTCCACCACGCTGTCCAAGTGCGGGTGGACTTCACTCGTCATTTGTAAGCTAGTTAGGCTTTCTCAGACATGCAGGTTTCCGCACGATGTTTTCCTTCATCGAAAGCTAGTCACAATCGCACAAACACGATTGGCACATGATTAATTAAACATTTACATTTATTCTGGATTTCTTTCTGTTTTTAATGTCATAAAGGAACATCTCAACAGACAATTATTATTGTAGTGATATCAATGTATCTACATATCACATGTATTTAATTAAATGCGTGTAGGTGGCAACGAAGCGTACTTGACAATGACACCGTGCAGGCTCCGCGACCTCGCTCCGCATACTAATGCCAGCAGATATAACTATGTGCTCGATAGATGCATGTAGGTATTAATAATATAAGGTAGAGTTGTCGACAAGCCACACTAATATACATTTTAGTATGGTAGGTTCACCAGGTAAATTATAGCATCGCGCTTCCTGCGTTACCGATACCACAGGATTGACGGGCCTGTTGGTCTAATTGTGAGACACCCTGGTCGCTACCCAACAGCGCCTATTCTCAAAAGCCTCTACTATAGGGAGATAGATAAAATGATAGTATATCATTGTTAACCCCCAATCAAAAAAAGAGGGGTGTTATATATACATAACATTCCTGTTGGACCTCCAGCCCATATATCAGCGTAGAGAAAAATAGAAAGAACTATTGCGTTAACGATTCGAATTGGATTCAGTTCTATTGGGGTGCCACAATATTTTCATCGTTTGTTACAAATATAACTCGAGACATCATCATCTTCATCATCAGCCGGAAGACGTACACTGCTGCATATTGGCCTCCCCCTTAGAACGCCACAATGAATGACAATTGGCTATTTGCGACGGTTACTTGCGACGCGCACAATGTCGTCTGTCCACCTAGTGGGTGGCCTGCCTACGTTGCGCCTTCCGGTCACCACTCGAGAACCTTTCTTCCCGTCGATTATCGGTTCTTCGAGCGATTTGGCCGCCGGGGTAGTCTTCAAGGTCTTCCAAGGAAAGTCGAGCTTATGGATCTTAGCGATATTTATTGGTATAGGTAATTATACAGTAAGTACATAGGATGTGCACTGATCGCGTGCCGAACGTCGAGTCCCGAGTCCCGCGCCAATGGTGGAGCGCAGCCCGGCCGTCACTGGTCGTGTACGGTGTATGTGTGCGTGAGTGCGATTCCTCACGCATACGCGAATTGTGGAAACTTGCGTTGACACATTGCGTCTTTGCAAGAATCAATTGCAGAATCTCCAAGTTGAAGTGATATGTCGGTGACGAGTAGTTCTTCTGCGAATCTCCACATTTCAGATTCTGTCTCGCAAAGAAACTCCGAGCATATCGACACAGAGCTTCTCTAAAAAGCCAGCAGGTACGGACCACGTCTCAGTACCTTATGGCATCACTGGCAGGCAACACACACTAGTTAAAAACATTCGTCTTCGTCCGACTCGAGTAATCAGTACCAATCGCAGCTGCTTATTGGGGTTGAATGACGTAGACCACGTCGCTGCTAAAATGATGGGACCTCAGCCAGGTCGGGCAATAAAATCATTTATATTGATAGCGACCAATAAAAGTATTATGCAAATGTTGATTCTCGTAAAATAAACTAATTTATACAGTTACCGTCACAGCACGCACTATGCGGAATACTACGAGTATGGGCCATAAATGAATATTCATTGGCATTTTCAACATTTTATTTGTTCATCTCAAATCAAATCATCATTTATTGACAAATTCACGTGGATATGTCACTGTTAATGTCCGATTTTATTGAATTCAAATATAAATTGATGCATTAGTGTCTTTCGACAATCGGTTTTGATAGTAACACGAAATTGTTTATTTCTGTATCGGACCTTGGTCGGTTAGATTAGGTTCGAACTTTGACCGCACATGTTGCATGATGCATTGCCTACGCGATTTAGATATATTTTTTTATAATTAAGAATAAAACTAGTTAAGTTCATACTCTAGATGCACACAGTCATACTAGACCTGGAATATATAATGTACTTCCTGAATGAAAACCGAACCAATTCAATGATTAAAAAGTAACACGTGTTAATAAGTAATTATTAAGAGAGTAATCTCTTCATCATTTCTATAAATAATCTCTGTCCCACCATCCAATCAATAATATAAGGGCTATATCACACAGTCATGATATTTTACCATCATCGATTTTAAATCACCGATGCCCGCTTCTAGCATCACCGATAAGGGAACGAATCAATGAAATGAATAGTTGAGATAAAATTAACATCTGATGGGTTTATTTTATTGAGGGGTTTTTGTACATAATAATGTACCTATTAACCAACCCCATATTTACAATCATTTGGGAAAGAAAACCAATGAAAAGAAACAGTACTTAATAATATGTATAGAAGAAGAAGAAACATTTAATGTGACAAAAAATAACTTAAGTAATACATAAAACAGTAATTTGAAAGACAACAAAATATAGTGGATATAAAAAAAAACAAACAATACAGTCTTAATGTTGTCACATAAGGCCCCACCTCAGCGATGTGCTGGTATTATGGTGAAGCCTTTGGTGCTATCACGGACATTCTAAGAAGACGATCGGCAAACAAATATGTTAAAAAAGAAAACGCCAGATCTAGAGCAGTAGTAAAATTCAAAACATTACAAAATCATTCCTGATTTTACCAGTAGATAATACAAAAATAGCAGATAAAGTAATGTCTAAAAATACCTACATATTAACTCTTGGAGGGTATTGATACTTGTGGATAATACTAATTGTATTTTGATAGAATGAAACAAATATCATTATAATGCTGCCATGAGGCACCGTGAATAACAAAATTGTTCAAAATGGTCAAATCAAATCAAATATTTATTTATTTACCTGAATACAAAATATATAATCAGTTGAGGCTATGTAGTCTGCGCTAGTTAATAAACTGTATTACAGACTACAGCGTCTTCCCCGTTCAACGTATAAATTAACGAAAGGTATGACTGTGTTGAATAAAATAGTTACAACAATAAATGTTGTTAAAATAATAAGTAGGTTCAAAACATTTAATTAACTATGTCCTTTTTGAAAAGTTACTACAATTTTAATTATGACATGTTAGACCTGTATTTTATTTTAGATAAATAATGATTAACACCTTCAGTGTGGAACAGGCACATATCGGCCTGCCGCGGTACTTACTTCAGCTGGTGCGGTCGAATAAAACCAAGCCTCCAACCCTCTCGCATGTGCGGAACGATCATCTCAGGTGTTTGGCATTTCCTACTTGGTAGATCCCGGGGCGAATCAAACCTAAGGAAGTTGGATTCAAAGTTATTCTAACAGTACAAAAAAATTGTATACTTACTTACATCATGTTTTCGCAAAGTTATTGCATTTTAATTAACCGGCTTCAAAAAGAAGGTTCTCTATTCGACGCGTATGTATGTAATATTAATAAAAATGCGAATTATTAATATATGTTAGTCTATGTGGGCTTCTAAACAAATTTACCAAATTTTATGAGTGTATGTATGTATGTATGTATGTATGTATGTAGGTTTGTCCACGGATTTCTCAGAAACTACAAGTCCGATTTCAAAAATTATTTTTGCAATAGTTAGAGTATTTTTCAACTTAGGGTAGAGTATAAGTTTCATCAAAATCGGTCCAGTAGTCTAAGAGATATAAACTTTTTATGTTTTCAGTAAGTTACTGTAACGTAGACGTTCGAGTTGCGTGATATTGCTGATACCTATTTTGGTAAATAAAAATCACTAAAAAGTGTCAAATAAACTATTTTCAAAAAAATAAAAACCGACTTCAAAGTAAACTATCTAAAAAGCATAAAATAACGAAAATATATTGAAGTCGGTGCTAGCACATCATGTTAACTAACACTAGCACCAGCTGACACCGACTTCAATATATTTTCGTTATTTTATGCTTTTTAGATAATTTACTTTGAATTCGGTTTTTATTTTTTTTTAAATAGTTTATCTACCCTAGTGCTGGTCGGTGGTGGGTCGAAAAAGACCTGCTACGCACTGGCGGAAATATCGTTGGGCGCGCATTTCGAACCGCCGCCGACCAGATAAAGGTGTAAGATTTTACTTGCCGCAGCCAAAGTGTTAAAAGCTTATAGTTGCAGTAGTAATTGCTAGAATAAGCGAATCCATACAGCGTTCGAACGCAGCGAGTTGCCAAAATAAAAATCACTGATGCTGTATAATATACAGCATCAGTGTATATATAGTGTAGAAATATAATATATTGTGTGTAATGGCCCTAACAGATAATCTCTTGCACGTGACGATAATCTATTCGTTATAACTGACGACACGTGACCGAGAAAATTGCTTAAACTATAATAATATCTCCCAGAAGTAAGGTTATGTTCGTTGTGAGTTTGTAAGTATACTTAGGTTCACAAGAACCGTGGCGCAGCGGAAACTGGTGGGTAGGTTCAAATCTTGCACAGAGTGATTACTATGTGTACCTACATCGCTGGTTAGGACTTAGGACAATATTGACCATCACCTGATTGTTTGAAAAGCACTAAGTTAGTTCTGGCCGTTGGCACTGACAACAGCGACGAGCGGAGTCGCCATCACACCTAACGCTCAAAGACGCAAGCACCGCATGTACGGCCAGGTCGTGCTGTGCCCCGCCTAAGAGTTTAATATGATATATTGGCAGAGGAGTGAATAATTGTACTTTGGAACAAGTGAACTTTAGGAAAAAATACCGGAAACGTGTACGTTAAGTTCCACTTTTTTTCATATTTCATATAAGTCTACTGTGTGGTCGCTGCGATAGGCCAGTGTACCGTGAAGTCAATAGTTCAAGGCGCTTTGTTTTTTTACTGTATTTTATATCATTTGTAGACTCGTTATGTTGTGTCCGAGGTAGTGATGGCTCGTGATCCTGCATCACCACTTACTATGTATACCAGCACATATATGTGTGTATGTATGTATGTTGTATGTATGTGTGTGTGTATTTTACCACTTACTTAGTATGTATTTACAAAAAAAAAAAAATATAAGTATTAGTATCAGTTGTCTGGTTTCCATAGTACAGGCTCAGCCTAGCTTGGGATCAGATGACCGTGTTTGAATTGTCCCAGAATATTATTATTATTTTAGAACACACCTGTCAGGATCGACTGCTGGAAATAAGATATAAACAGCAGTTGACTCTGACAGGTGTAGGGACTATTGTAAGTATGTGGAAAGGTTTCTAGATTTTATTAATGAGCATTTGGTGGACTGAATACTGGGCTATTGCAATAGGCCGGGGTCACTTGCCATAATTAGTGTACTAATTATATTTTGGCAAGCGGTGACTTGCCACCCACTAGATGGGCTCTCCATATAGCCGTCAGAAGACGACGGAGTGCAACACCGGTGTGAGTGGCTCTGGGGTGTCTAGAGCTGCGCATTCTCCGTGGTTACTCGCGGCGTTATGCCCTTTAACACTTCCACCCCTGGAGCATATAGCTCTAACAACTCTTCTCTGGACGGCCAATTAAGGCAAGCCAGAGCTGAGAGTCCTGCGGGCCCCCTTCGGTTTCCACTCGGCCGACGAAGACACGCCGAGGTGGGGGCCTGACCGACTCTCTGGAGCACTCGGGTCCGCGGTGTCGCTACGCACCAACAGCTCGCCACTAGCTGCCCTGCGGGTTTATTATTATTACTATCAAACCATACGGTCGACATGATCATCATTACACGGAACACGTCCACTTCTGAACATTGGCCTCCACCTTTTAACGCTGCAACGAACGACAATTGACTATTTGTATCCACCGGTTGCTTGCGACTCCAATAATATCATCAGTCCACCTAGTGGGAGGTCTGCATACGCTGCATCTTCCGATTTGTGGTCGAACCTTTCAACCCCATCTATTATCGGTTCTTCGAGCGAAGTGGCCTGCAGATTCTGAGAGCTACGTGACTCTGGTTCTTCGGCGAATTCCATCATTCCAGATTCTGTTGCGCTAAGAAACTTCGAGCATAACTCTCTCCATAGCTCATTGTGTGACTCTGCGCTTTTCCGAAACGTCTCAGTGCCATAAGTCATCACTGGCAACACACACTGGTTAATAACCTTCGTTTTCGGGCACTACGGAATTTTAGACGTGAAGAAGTCACGTAGTTTCCAGCTCTACTATACCGAAAATATTGTTGTAAACAAAAAATGCCGCTCCAGACTGTAGCTTTAGATACAGGTTTAAAACCAGTAAGTAAACATGCGTTTGAAATAAATGGGTTTTAAGGAGAAATACGGTGGGTTCAGTAAACGAATAAAACCGAATATTAACATATTAAAAATAAAATAGCGAGTCCATTGTAACTATTCAAAAACTAGCGGCCCGCCCCGGCTTCGCACGGGTATACTATATAATATAAACCTTCCTCTTGAATCACTATCTATTGCTGAAGACTGCATTAAAATCCGTTGCCTAGTTTAAATATCTAGTTAGTGAATCTATAAATTCAGCGTTAATACTTTGTTGAGAATAAGAGGGATATTTGATTAGGATATTTTTTTATAAGAATTTTTATGATGAACTAACTTCTTGTTTAACATGAATACAAACATTTATTTCCTATGTTTGTTCTTCGTACCATTAGCGTTTAACACACTGTATACACGTTTATTTACGGACATATAATTTTCTTTGCTTGATGCGGTGAACGCCAAATTGGGCAACCGGTTCAAGAATGTTAAGTCCGACGACCTGCGCTTGGCCCTCGTAGTGGACAATGGCCTGAGATTGACATTTTGGCTATGAACTTTCACCGGACATTAAAACTCATAAGTTCCAATGTTCAAATCACGACTAATGCCTTCAAGATTTTTAAATTATATAATGATATACTACCTATTTGCAAAAAATATAAAATATTTGCTACTTTTAAATAGGTGCATGTGTGAAAGATGAGTTCAAGGTAGGCAAGGAGACCGGGTTAAAATAGCACCCTTCCATCTTCACCCGTTGGGTTTCTGTAATAGGTAACTAAGAGAAAACAAGAAGACGGGCCAGCAGCGTCTTTGTATTGGATTATCTACCACCTATACCACACCAGGCGAGGATTACTTTCCTTAACGATTTATAAGACATATTCTGACGTTACCGTCATATGTTCTTTGCTTGTGGCGACTTCGTGTGGCGGGTCACCCCCTTCCCTCTAATATGGTTGAGGGGAGTGATGGCTGCTGCTCGAGTCAACTCGTGCGCGGGTGCTGCTTGGGGGGACTGGTCCGACTACTATCCCTTTGGCTTTTTAGTTTTTTGTAATTTTTGTCGTAATTTATTGTTTTCTTCTTTTCTCCCATTATTGTTTTCCCTTTTTTGCTTTATGTTTCGAACGGCAGGACACACTATCGCTAATGTTGATTCATTTGTAACAAAACAATGTTTAAAAAAAAGTGAAAAAATTACAAGCCCGCTGAGTTTCTTGCCGGATCTTCTCAGTTGAGGCCGCGTTGTGATCCGGTGGTAGCTTTTAAAAAAATGACAATTCAAAAGTGCTAGCGTTAAGCCTAAACCTAAGCCTATTTGAAATAAAGATTTTTGAGTTTGAGTTTGATATCGAGAAGTTTCTGATACCATCACAAACATCCGCGCAATACGTTAATATTTATAGCTTAAAGTGTTTACCGTCTAATCAAAATAATAAGGACTTAAACACACGACTCTTTGCATTGCGCAGTACGAGTGTATGACAAACATAAGAATCTTCCGCAACCCTGCAACTGCGAAATAACCCGCTTTTTGTCAACGTATACATACATACGCTCTTTATTAATGCGATATAATAGCACTTGACATCGAAGGACGCACTTGCTGGCTTGTCGAAATACTTACAGAAAGGCTGTGGGCCTGTTTTTATTTTAATCAAATAGGTTTTTTTGTACAGCTATAATTGAGAGTAGAATAGATTACGTCAACCCGTATGATATGGTAAAAAATATGATGAAGGGAGATTATTTGACATTTTGATATTAAATTATATTATTTTTAAATTCACAAACCATAACTAAATATAATTCTTGTTATTAAATAATTAAGTTATTAGGCTGTCTCGCGACTCTACCTGTTTTTTAATGACATATAAATTAGCCATTTAAAATAATACGATGTGACATGATGGGTTAAACTGATCCAAGACAAAAAGGCCCAGGGGCGGATTTAGGCAAGCGGAAAGACGCAGGAGTGCCACGGGTACGGAACGGATCATTCACCTAAGATTTTTCGCGTCTTTGGAGAACGTCATAGGACGAATAACAAGGTACTAACGAAGGTAGGTAACGAAGGTTACTATTCCAAATAAAATAAATTGATCAACTTGCAACGTACTAAACGTGCAATATATTTAGTAAACGCATCACGGCAACAATATACGAGTATGATTGTAGAATATTCACAATTTGAATGCAGTGTCTAAAAATCATGGGATCAACAGAAAACACCCAAACAAGTAGACATCAATAATGACTATTTCAACTGCAATCATTTCTGATAAGAAAAATCACTAGGCCACGCATTCCAGAAATTGAATAAATATTAAAATTAGACTATATATATTTTGTCACTGTTGTCCATCTGTCCCATCACTATTCGATTGGTGGATTCATGGGAACTAGACTAGTTCAACTAGTAAATGGTACCCGTGATACCACTAGTACACCGTTGTATTGATTTGACAACCTGGGGGTGCCACGGATCCTAATCCAAGTTCCTGTGGCACCCCCAGAGGTGTCCTCCAGGGTTTCCACGGGTACGGAACGGACGGATTGTGAGAGTAAAGGAATAGAGAGTGCACCTGTGCCTACGCAAGAACTTGTGCACTGATATATCTTCCGCTATACAAAATTGGTAAGTTTTTTGAATTGTATTCTGAATGAACGTAGTCGGTCGCGTGAGCTAGCGTAGTCTGTAAGTTATTACGCAACGTATATAAACCAATAGCGGCCGAACACTTGCGCAGTCGGAAGCTTGACCTCTCACTGGCAACAATTTTGCCAAATATTTTTTATTCACTGATCGACATTTAAAATTTTGAAAATGAAAGTGTTTTTGTGTTTTCTTTTTGCAATCGCCTGCGCAGCGGCTGCTAACTTGCGTGAGTACATTTACTAATTATAAATTAAGTAGTAATATTTTTTCTTGTCAATATTATATGTTAATATTTATTAATATCATACTTTTTAAATAAAATCACCTTTTATTGATTAATGTAAGGTTTTACTTACTTAATAATTAAATATGTAAAAAACCGTTCTATTTCCAACAAAAATATTTTGTTTAAATATTTATACGTACCTAAGCAAGTATATTAATTTTGTATTTAAAATTATAATGTTATTAAATTATTATATTTACCAATAGTCTTCATTATTCAACATTTAACTCCAACTCAGTTGCCAGTCGGGTACACGCTCGTTTAAATTAATAAACATGCACCTAGTAAATATCAGTAAGAATCATCATCATCACCACATAAGCCTCTTCGACAGTTGCAAATTGGCTAATTGCACCACCGGGTACCTGCTAGCTAAAATACAACTAAATATTTATTTTAAAAGGTCCTGTATAAATGCGGCACATAATTAAGCAGTAAACATACATCATTATTTTCTTTTAAAATTTCATGTTACTGCTATGTACTAAGTACAATTACACAAAAAAAATGTTAATATTAATAATTAACGAATACAGTACGCAATGAAAACCTCCTCTTTCTAGCGGCTGGTGTATATTTACATCGAAGTGACATACTAACTATATCTGAGGTCTTCATAACGTATGTAAGTATGTATATACCATACTGTTATAGCGTCCTTTACTCGCAAAGGTTAATCTTTGGGTGATATAAAGGAAAAATCCGGTAGGTCACTGTTGCAATAAGACGAATAATGTCCTAAATGTTGACGCACGTTGCGTTAGTTCGTGTTTCTTCAACTTAAATTCAGTTAGCATCATCGTCTCAGTAACTGCTCGTATAATTACGAATATCAACTAAAGAAGGTTAGGCATGTTAAAATAATAATAATGTCCTCCTGGCCGAAACGACCACAGCGGCCAATCTTTCACAAGATCAGCCATGTACGCAGGAGATATTATAGTGCACAAGCGCTTGCGTAGACACAAGTGTACTCTCTCTTCCTTTATACAATACCTCTCATAATCCGATGGGACGGAAGACCAACACGACCGGGGAGAGGTTAGGCGCAGGACCGACTTTTTACATGCCCATCCGACGCATGGATCATCTTACTTTACAGACAATCAGGTGATCGGCCTGCATTGTCCTAGCCAGTAAGGAACAACTACTCAAATTTGTTGTCCCCCGCAGGATTCGAACCCGCGACCTCCGGTTTGCAAAGCAAGCGGTTTCCCACTGCGCCACGGAGGGTACAATAGGCATATTATTAAACTAGCTGACCCACGCAGCTCCGCCTGCGCTACTTTTACGTTAACTAAACTTTTAATAACAGACATTAGCATCGAATACATAACCTCCTTTTTTATAGTCGGTTAAAAACTGGGGACCTACTTTTTACTTGCTCTCCGAAGCACGGACCCGTTTAGTTCAAATGGCGTTAAACGGTCACCCATCTATTTAATGACCTTACCTAACGTTGCTTAACCCGATCGATTACAAAACCTTGATAACAACTCTCTATGAGTGTTCCCTTACTAATATTTATTATATTATAAAGAAAAATTGATAAAATCTGACCAAGCGTATAACCAAGTACCCATTTTGACTTTAATCCCCTCTCCCGAAAGAACCGTGCTAGATTACGCGATAAAAAGTATCCTATGTCCTACCTCGTAGTAAGATCTCAAATCATGCCAAGTTTCATTTGAATCCATTCAGTAGTTTCGGCGTGATGCTCAGCCGTGATACAGACAGACAGACAGACAGACAGACAGACAGACAGACAGACAGACAAAAATTTTAAAAAATACATTTTCGGCCTCAGTATCGGTTATAGAATGCCCTCCAAATATAATTTTCAAAATATCTTCAATGTACAGAATTGGACCTGTTACAGTTTTATTATAAGTATAGATATATAACTTACATACCATTTACATACGAATTAGACAAGAGCTTGCGCCGGAACAGATTTTGGTGAACCGGAAATATTCAGGTGATCGGAGAATCTTCGGCGAGACGGAAATTATCATGTCAAAATGTATTTTTAATTGTCTTAATATGTGCTCGATTTTTGATCAAATTTAACAGTTAATTTTGATATATTTTGTGACAAAAACAATAAAATTATCGGATACTAACCGGTAGTTATTTAACTAAGAAGTTAAGTAATTGTAATTTACATAATATACTAATTGTTATCACTACCATCACCAACGATAAAGTTAAGTTCGTGATAGACAGGTAGGTTGGTTTTGATTCACATGGCAGACGATACCAGAACTATTTCATTTTGATATGAAAGCTTTTTCTTAATGTCACTATCAAAATTAATCGCATTTTTTTTTAAATCGCTCAAATAACCGATAAACCATGGGAAAGAAAGATTCTAGAGTGGCGACCACGAACCGGAAGACGCAGCGTAGGCAGGCCTCCCTCTAGGTGGACAGACGACATTGTGCTCATCGCAGGCAACCGGTGGATGCAAAAGGCTAACTGTTGTTCATTATGGTGGTATAAGGGGGAGGCCTTTGTATAGCAGTGGACGTCTTCCGGCTGATGATGATGATGAAAGAGGAAAATAAATATTATTATATGATAAGTACGGCAAAGCAAACTCCCGCTAGAAGTTTTAGTAAGCTGACTAGGTAGTATGTATACTTACCTTCTCCCAGGATGATCTCTAGCGAGCATTTGCCACTGGAGAGACTTTGACGAGGTCTGAACGGAGAGCCTAGGGTCTCTTCATAGCGTTGATGAAGGCCACCGAGGAGGATTTAGTGGGTAAATATCGCACATAACCCGGTCTCCGCCCTGTGACCGGGTACTTTTTAACCGACTTCAAAAAAAGGAGGAGGTTCTCAATTCGTCTGTATATATATTTTTTTTTTTTTTTTTTTTTATGTATGTTCGCGCATAACTCTGGCAATTATGAACCGATTTGAAAAAATCTTTCTTCCATCCATTCTTTAATCCGTTAATTGGGTCCCATAAAAAAATTATTGCTTAGTAATAAGTAGTTCCTGAAAAAACAATAATGGTGACTGCGCACTGAGACCTGCAAGAAAGCCAATATAGATGACGTTTTAGTCGCTCGGACTCGCTCGGTCGGACAAAAATGGTCATAACTCTGGCAAATATTTACCAATTTCAATGATTCTTTTTTTATTCGAAAGAAGGAACCACTGTATTGAATCTGTATGAATTTTATTACAACCGGATAAGAACTTCCTGGAGGACCATGAACGATGTGGAGGAATTTATCTGGTAAAAACCATAAAACTGATGTTCTCCATTACATTGCTCTGACAATTATGAACCGATTTCGATGATTCTTTTTTTATTCGAGAGAGTAAACTACTATGATGTTTCCATGCAAATTTCATTACGACCCGATATTTTTTTCTGAAGAAACATGAATTATGTACAACTATGTAGACGATAATGTGATCATAACCTACCTAGATAATTTTACGGTTTTCGATGGTTGAATCTTTATATATGAAAATATCACTAAAAAGTTTAAAATAAAATCTTTTTTAAAAAAAATTAAACCGACTTCAATATCACTGAAAAGTATAAAATAATTTAAATATTATTGAAGTTGGTGCTAAATATACACAGCAGGTACGCTAACACCAACTTCAATAATATTTAAATTATTTTATACTTTTCAGTGATATTGAAGTCGGTTTAATTTTTTTTAAAAAAGATTTTATTGTTTTGAATGTTTCCTCCCTGACAAAAAAAAGGCAGTATGTACCGTACCTTACCGGCAGTGGCCAAATACCTTCATCTTAGTTTAACAGTTCTCTATTATGAGCCGTTGGTCCCTTTTGCTTGCACAAGATGCTTTTGTTTGGTCTTCGAAAAAAGAAAAGGACCTTCGAAAAAAAAGGTAGTTTATTAATTCCCTTTATTTCGGGTAAACATTCAAAAGGTGGGGGTCAACCGGGGTATGTGGGATTCTTACCCACTAAAACCCACACGGCTGTCTCATCGGCACATGAGCAGGGAGTCCTGGGATCCGGTGGGATCTCCACCAGAGCCAGTGTCTTGCCGTTGGGCCCGCCGCTGGGGGGCGCGTTATAGCCCCCCGGCTACCAGACACAGTGCTCACGGGGGTCGCAACTCCACCGCCGTCCTCCTCGGAATCGCCGCCGTACTCAATGGACGTCCTAGGACTCACACCCCGAACGTCCAGCGACTCCGAAGGGATCTAATAACTACTTCAACTAGATCCATGTCCGCATGAACACTTACTATAAGGTGGTTAGGTTCGCGGTCAAACACTAGCTAACTAGTAGGTACTTGTAATAAAATAATTTTATGAAAATATTGAAATTCTTTTAATACCTACTTATTTTCCTTTCAACTATTTAGTAAATCTCATTTGTCCTTCAAATTGTTCATCAATATACATTAACGATTATTTCGACGTTGCGTTAGATACCAGTCGAGTTGAGTAACTACATATACTTGTAACTGCTTACTACGGCTGGTATTTCACTCCGGTAAGCTGAGACAAGTGGATGTTTATCACAGGGTTGACACATATGAGCGCTTTCATATTATCTACATAATTTATTTTACATTTCTAAACAGTATCCCTAACGTGTGTGTGAGGATTGAATAAAATACTAATCGTACCATGACAGTGGTACATTTTTAAATAATATTGATTTTAGGTGGTCACGTTTTTGAAATGTCAAAAACATTTAGGTACTTATATGTAATGTAATATATCTTTAAGTTCGTAAGCGTTAAAAAATGTACTTAAATAGATTAAGTAAAAAATTTTACTCAATGTCGAAAATTTCTCATTTTAATTTGTTTATTTTGGGAGACGTGTTTGTATCCCAAAATAAACAAATAAATTTCATTGTTTGTATGAAAAACTAATAACGTACGGCATTTTTTGAAAAAAATTCAGTGTTCTCACTCAATCCTCACACACACTCCCCCCCTAACGTGTGTGTTTTTTTTCTAATTTTTATGTTCTTTGTATCAGACTACTAAAGCGACGATGATAATATTAGGTTTTTGTTTTTTGATAATACATACACAATTTACTTTCAATTTAAATAATCCTGTTTAATTTAAATATGCCTAATGTACACCATGTATGTGTGTAGAACTAATATGCTGCTCGAATTTTAAAATCACTAAAATCTAGCAAGAAAATGTCAGCCCTACAGGCCCCAAAGGCTGATAGGCCCTGACAATGTCATATCGTCGCGTGACGAACTGTATGTAAACTCAAATCACACCTATAGACGAAAGCTACTTATTAAATGCCTACCTATATAATCAACATATACTCCATCCCAAATAAGCTTGGTGGCGATTACAAATTCGTTTGCGGTTCAATAACTACATAATGCATTCATTGTCAACTAGGCGCGTCAGCAAAAACAACTTTGGATTACCAACCTTTTTTTGCTGCCGCGTTAACGGTCAACTATACAGCGGGGGTGCTATATGACTGCATAATAAAGTTGTAATCGCCTTCAAGCTTATTTGGTTTGGAGTGTAGTGTATGACACTAGAAGGAAATATTAGGTACATCCTAACTTAACAACTAACTAACCACCAAACCAATCTTGGCACTTACGACCTGCGGGTCTACCACAATCTGGTCGAGCAATATTATTTTAATCATATTTTCGAGTGAGAAAGGGACAGATCTATAAACTGCGTATGTCTGCGTCTCTTTCCCACGTATAAATAAGATTACTTTAACACTGCCATAAGAGCTGGTGATAGAGCCCTTGGTAACTAGAGTAACGAGTGGGCCCAAAATAACAAACTTAATTTTGTATCAGGGCATATTATTATGTCACTTATCACTAGGAGAATATCCCGCTAGTTTCGTCACAAATTAATTTAAAAATAGTATCACGACTCTACTATTAAAATCAGTCAGCAATAAATATAATGACTAAAATAATAGTATGACGTAATACACCACTCATTATCAAAATAAGATGATTGCTAATCACTCACCCATCACAGTACAAACACGATAATTTTCATTGCTCTGACTTCAACTACAAATTATCTCCAGGAAGTTGACAAATAAATTGTATGTAGTTTACAACTGATGCGCTAAATTACATTATTATTTTATTCTTCTTCACAACATACGTAATGTAGTTATTGTGAACAAAGGATTTAAATTATACACAATAAAACTGACAACAATAAATGTTTGAAGACAATGACGTCAGAAAACTACATCATTTTCCTTATCTCATGATTTTGAATTTTGCATTTGATTATCTTTTCAAAGGCTGAAAAGTTTCTTGAAGCTATAATAAGCTTGCATGACGGGCTTATTAGTGTAGTCGTGTGGTGGTTAAAATATCCTGGTGGCACATGTCGTGAGTTCGATTCCGACCTTGGATCTAGGTTTTTTTATCTATATAAGTCTATGTATTTGTTGACTTTTATTTACTCGAATACTATTTATTGAAATCAAACTAATTTTACGGATTTTATCCGGTTTATTTTAGATTTTACTATCCCGATGTTTTGAATGCTTTGCAGCACCCATGGTCACGGCAGGACTGAGATGTTGAACGTCCTTATGCCCAATGTGCCGGTGTACCCTCAGATCTTCTTAGTTGTTATTTTTGGTCCGATCTACGCAGTAAGAGCTTACAGTAGGTATCTTGAGGCCGTGCAGTGTTTTGATTTATCACAGGATCCCAAGCTGGCTAACCCAACCATCTTCTCTCTTGTAATTAGGATGTTTTTTGATTTGGATTTTTTTGGTTGGACGTCGGAATAGTATAAAAAATAAACCGCGATAAAATCAGTAAAAGTAGTTTGATTTCAATAAATAGTATTCACGTAAATAAAAGTCAACATTAAATACATATACTTATATAGATAAAAAAACTTAGATACAAGGTGGGAATCGAACCCACGACATGTGCCACCGGGATATTTTAACCACTAGACGACTGTATGTATTTAAAAAAAAGTACATTATATAAGTAAGTATGTGTATCAATTGTTTGATTACGATAGACAGGCTCTACCTAGTTTAGGATCATGATAGCGTGTGGATTGTCCCAGGTTATTATAAACATTAACCATCAACATCGACGTACCTACTCGTAATAATTCATTTGGCAGACTCAACTCTTAAGTCATGATAGTTTTGATGAATTATGTGATATAACATTGAGAACAATGACGTAACTTCATCCAATAAACGTGTATTACTTTTACTGCACCTAGGTGCACGGCATAACAGATACACCTTTCACAGTTCACTGTAACAACGACCGAATCTACAAATTTAAAGGTAAATGTTTATCAAGATATTATTATCATACCTACTGCATTGTATGTGGCTAAAAGAAGCTGTGCTTTACCGTAATCCCAATTAGGCCCAATTCTCTAATAGACTGGTCTTGCTCTGCTAAGACAACGTCAATTACACCTAATAGAGAATCTGATATTTTAAAAGCCGGTATTTGTAAAGGTACTTACGTCGTTTTTATATCCATAATAAGTAACTTTATTTTAACGATATAAACGTAATTACGTAGACAAGATTTGAGCGTGGAATCTGAAAATGGTCCTAGAAACATAGGGCCCAGATGGTAAGCGGTTACGCGACCATGGTCGGTACCTAAAATGAATTTTCTGATACACGGTCGTAAATGTAGTATGGTCGGATGTAGCCAACAGACACATTTTAGCGGACGAGCTGAGTTGTGCTTGTGATATACAGACAAAACAAACAATGCATCAAGTTGCATACAAGTCAGTAAGGTTGCGCAATTGTTAAGTGCATTGTAAATGCTATCTTTTGTCGGCACGTGAGCCGCGCCGCGCCATGCGCTCGTTGATCTTGATATTTTAGCAAAATACTACTTTTCTTATTGCACACTCACAGTAAGCTATAAACTGTTAGGTCATGGACAAATATTAGGTCATTAGCATTTAAAAATTAAAATATAGCAACTTATGAACTTATCTATAGTGTACGGTATACGGCTAAGGTAAAGAGAATCAGACAAATAAAATTTAATAACTCTAAATTCTTTTTAGTAGAGTAGAGTAAGCACCTCCTCCATGGAATAAGTTCTTGTAGACCTCAACAAAAAGGTATTTCATACAGTCGTGTCTATAAATTTTATTTATATTAATTTTTGCCCGACTGCCCCAGAAGGAGCGTTATGTTTATCGAGAGTATGTATGTGTGTCTATTTCTTTGACACGGCCTACAGCATAAACAGCTTGATGGATTTTGACTTATAATATGTCTTTAGACTCGTCTCAGTTGTGGGAGTGACAAGGGCTATATATTTTGACTTATAATATGTCTTTAGACTCGTCTCAGTTGTGGGAGTGACAAGGGCTATATATTTTTTCGAAAAAATTAATATGGAGAGCGTCAGTCGCCATTTTGTACTTTTTTTACTTCTAAAAACATCAATGGGTATCAAATGAAAGGTCTTACATGACAAACGAGACGAGTTGAAATATAATACTTGTGTATTATGTATGTATAATGGAATTTAAGTCCATATTGTTTGTTTGCAGTCGGGCTTTTTATGCTTTTATAATTTACTTGTTATCAATAGGTATTGTCATCTTTAAGCACGTTATTAGGTACGATAGTAGGTACCTACATACCAAGTCGAGATGGACTTGCGCGAATCTTCGTCTTTTAAAGCCCCAGACATATACATATTATATAAATGAAATAAGAAACATTATTTCGTTTTATTCCTTTTGTACTTAACCAGTATATTAATTAAAGTCAGTGGCTCAAGCGAGTGACCAAGTGGACTAGTTAGTTACATAACTAGTACAACATTGAACTGATTACAGATAATTGGAAATGAAGGGTTCTATCTAGCCTGTGACCTTAGGACACTGTCGACTTTGATATACCGAGCATTTGTAGGCGAACGTTCTCCTAATGTTTTATATATGGATGTGAAAAGAAGAACTCTATCTTTGTTTTATAATAAAACTAAAAGCGCTTTTAGCGATCCGCACCCGCATAGCACGGGTGTAATTTAGAAGACTTGGTTGAAAAACATTGATGTTTTTTAACCCTTCACTGAAAAATTATGGATTTAAACCGCTTAAGGATCCGTTGTGTGGTTTCGGAGAAGTAAGCGGATATACAGACAGACTTTGTTTTATAAATACTACATATGTATAGATGGACGAATATGTACCTACTGTATTTGCGTTCAAATCTGTAAGTATACTTACAGATTTGATATATCAATAAATTTGCTTCAACAAACAACGTGTAGAAATCTGCGCGTTTAAAACTAAACTTGCCTAGTTATTTTATTACTTTACACCTGCAAACCACATTAGACATGGGTCGTAGGTTAAAGCCCGACGTCCGTCACTTCTAAAATGCATCAATGACCGACAGTAATAGTTGAAACGCTAATTAGCACCATACCAGAGTTTGGATTTGCGTGATACCTCGGCTGTACCTGACCTCTCTGGCCATAAACTGGCATGTTAATGTAGTCAGTAAAACTGTAAGACGGCGTTTATGATGTGTTGTTCAACTAGTGTAAATACACAATTTTGAGACCTATTACAATAAATAAAAGGACTGGATCAGTTTGCGTGAGTCGGTTTTCGCTCCTGAGTATAATGTGGATGTCTTCAAGGCTAGAGTGAATAGGTTTTTAAGAAGGTAGTGTGCAATCCCTATGTAGATACCTATTGCGTCGAAACATCCAATATATGCGGTTAAGCACTGGCTTATATTTAGCAAAAAGATGTTAGCTAGGTACTCGTAGTACAATGACGGCTACGAGATGTGCATTGCACGCATCTTGAGGCGCCGGTTTGAACCCCAGTCCCCACCCCAGCCTTGCCTGTACTGGTGTGATTTCTAATTTGTGTAAATCTTAAGTAGGTTAACGATTAGGTACACAAAACTTAGATGTTTCGAACATTTTACCCGTGGGGTGCTGGGTTAGAATTACATCCCCCCATCTCCTCTCGTTGGGTGTCGTAAGAGGCGACTAAGCGAGAACAGGAAGACGGGCAGCAGCGTCTTTCTTTTGGATTTATTTTACACCTATATACTGCGATCCCCAAGCCGCCTGCGATCCCCAAGCGTGGGGATTATGGCAACTCCTCCCTTCTCAGGGGGAGGCCTTTGTTCAGCAGTGGACGTCTTTCGGCTGCTAAAGACTAACCATTCACCATCGGAAGCATCGTGAGGAAACCTACGCATACCCAGGATATTAATTTATTTGTTTCGCAAATGTTAAATTTTATCTTTTATTTATCCTGGATTGGCAGGTGAGACGCGATTTGATACGTCGCCGTCGCCTGCCAATCCAGATCGGAGCTTTTTGGTTCGCGTGGTTGATTGATTCTCTTCTCAACCCGACAGACAGGTGAACGCGATTTGATACGTCCCCTGTCTGTCGTATTTAAGGTGTGAGAAGAAAAGATGTGAGTCGAAATTGATGCTAGAAGAATAAGAGTGAAAGAACAACCAGACAGACAGGTGAACGCGATTTAATACGTTCCCTGTCTGTCGTGTTTAAGGTTTGGGAAGAAAATATGTGAGTTGAAATAAAGAGTTATGGTCAGTTGGGGTGGATAGGCGAACGCGATTTGATACGTTGCCTAACCACCCCCGTGATTATGCTTCTTCTTGACCGGACAGACAGGTGACGCGATTTGATTACTACCCTGTCTGTCAGATTAAATTAATATTTGAAAGTCGTGACTGATCCACAACAGTTATCCTCTCATCTCTCCGGGATACTAATGTATCCTAGCTATGAGGATCCACAAAAAAATATTTTAACTTTGAAAACTATTTACCTAAGTACATTTTTTTCTTTCTTTCCAGCATCATTCATGAAGGCATGTTCGGCGTCCGATCCGCAGCTTAGTGAATGTATAGAGAAGGTGATATCCATTGCGGGGCCTAAGTTCGCCGAGGGCATCCCGGAGCTGGGGGTAGCGCCCCTGGATCCCGTGCAGCTGGGCACCGTGGTCGTCAACAACCCCGCTTTGAAGATAATTTTCACGGACACAGTTGTGACTGGATTGAAGAATTTCAGAGTTAATTCATTCAAGTAAGTAGGCAACTGACGGTAGATCTTGTCCGCTCTGAAGTTAGTTCCATCAATTAGTCACACTTCTGCGCCGCGATCGGAAAGTCTGTTTTAAGACTGGTCAAAAACAATTAATTAGCAAAATCTGAAGTTCACAATTATACAGACGATTCTGTTTGGAAAACTTCTGACGTAAATGTTTCGTGTTTCATTTCCGTAGATTATGATAATATATTGATATATTATGATATGCGTTTTGCCTTTAGTGTCCATTTTATGAGCTGAAAAAAAGAGATATAACTTATTACATAATAGCTATAGCATCGACTGCAGACCTCGTTTTGTCGATTTTCGTTTAGATTATAATGTAGATTTTAGATTATAATAGATATTTATTTACTAAACTCCAGGATACAACCCGACAAGGGCAAAGCCACGCTGGACTTCACCGCCAACGTGACCCTCAAAGCGCACTACGATATGGATGGACAGGTGCTGATCCTGCCCATCAAGGGCAACGGACAAACTAGGATCAAGATAAGTGAGTCTTTAATTTCATTACGTGTAGCGGCTAAAAGCGTACCTTGTTTAATGCTCAGTCACTGTATCTACCACTGTACACAAGAAGAATAGAATTTCTGAACTGCGGATCCAATACGGATTTTGATAGTTTACGACATCGATATACTAGTACATCGATGGTTTACAAGCTCAATCAAACTGTCGATTTTCTCCCGCACTTACCTACATTTTAGTAGCTTTAGCATAGTTACTGTTACGGGCGCTGGTGTGTAATGTATGGAGAAAACTGACAGATAGGGCTCCCGCACATAACTGCGAATTCGCATCGCATCGCAAATATCTGCGAGAAACAAATGCATTTTCAATACAAAAATTCATTTGTTTCTCGCAGATATTTGCGATGCGATGCGAATTCGCAGTTATGTGCGGGAGCCCTTAAATAAAGTTCGTTATCTATCAAAACCCGTACTAAAACCCCTGCATTCAACCCACATGTTGCTGTTGTACCTACCTATAATTAGACATGAGTGAGCATGACATCTACTATTACTTCATATCCAGTTCCTAAAAATATTCTTTCTCAACGTGTCACTATTCTTAATAAACTAGAGCGGATACAACATAGATACAAGAAACTAAAGTCAATAGGTACCTACTATCGAAAGACGCAATTGTATTTCATGGAATATTCACAAGTTAAGCATGTTACTAAGTAAATTTGTTTGCAAACCTTATTCTGTCTACGTTGCAAACCGACACAAAGACTCTTACACAAGTGTTATTTGGATAATTGGATTGATTGGCAAAGGAAGCTACCATAAATTATTGTTTGCACCTTGAGGCAACTAACACTCCAGCGAAGTACCGGAGCCCCAAAACTAACACTGACAATATTGACGGGCCTGTTATTCTAGTGGTTCTAGGGATAAAATTTAACTGTTTAATGTTTTGCAGCCAATCTCAACATCGTCGTCAAATACGACTACGTCACCAAGGATGGTCACTGGACCATCCCTAGCTACAAGGACCATTACAAGACGGAAAAGGCCCAGTTCAAATTCGAAAACTTGTTCAACGGAAATAAGGAACTAGGTAAGCTAACGCATCACACACTCGGAACACTAAACACATTCCCCACTGTTACCTTACCAGTTGTATGTAGTAGTCCAACCTAAAACTTGTTTATGACCGTTACCGAAACTAAATGACCGTTAAATCACAGTCTATTTTGTATACTGTGGTTAAACTATAAATACTACGCCTAAGTCCAATGCCCATATTGAATTCTAAACTCATAAACAATAATACTTTACTAAGTTCCATAGCAAAAATACCGTCCAAGAAGATATAAATGCACTGTTATGTATTGAACCACAAAGTAGCTGTTTATGTGTAAATACGATACCATCTCAGGTGACGACCGACAGTCCGTCCATGAGCATGCTTGTCGCTTAAAACCAAGCGACCGTCTTAAGTTGAACGAAAAGTACGTCGTCAATGTGTTGCATAAAAAACCTTGATCTTCTACACACGTGCAGCAAACGACCGTAAAACGTTTTCTAACTTGACCATTACACAATATCCACTTAGGAAACTAGTCCATTATGAATAAATTGAACGCAACATTGTTTAAAATAACATTCCAATCATAGTACATTAGATAAATATAGTTTTGAAGATCTTATTAGATAATCTTAGTAAATAATAAGTAAGTACTTACTAGATATACTTAGTTATCTTAAAAACATCACAATTAATTAAGTATTTTAATTTCATTTGTAAGGTAACTTTTGCAAGAATTTGGAAGGTAACTTTTTAAAAAAGCGCTAGCCCTAGGCCTTAAACTTGTAAAGGAATGTAGTGATTTATGTGGTACTATAACAGGTGCAAAATACGTTAATATTTACGTTATACACATCGTTAAGAAACTGTAACTCCTCTCTAGTGGAATTACACAACATACGTAAACACTTCCTACCTAACAATACACTCGTTGCAGCCCAAACGACTGAACGGTTCATGAACGAGAACTGGCAGATCATAATGAACGAGATAGCTCCACCTGCGCTCAAGCAGATCATCAAGAGCTGTGTGGAAGAGGTTCAGAAGTTCTTTGCCGCGGTGCCAGCCGCCGAGCTACTGCCGTGAACGGTTCGATACATTTAGTCACTCCATCGTTATGTGGTACTTTGTTTTAACCACTGCGGTTTGGTGTCATTATCAATTAATTAATTTTAATATAGGCATAAGTATTTTCATACTTTGTTAGCAAAGTCTTGATGTGCTACTAATATTTTCTTTTCGATGTCATTTTACTCATTACTAATCTTAGTTTGTCTAATTTTGTCAGTTTTGTTGATTTTCTCATTTTCAGTAAGTAAGTCTCTTTATTTTAATTGTTTGCTTTTGTCTTTATTAGGTAGGTACACCATATTAGGTACACCTAGTATGTGTAGTAGTACACCTACTCATTCCGATGATTAAGGAACATCAGAATTACGAAAATTGTTTAGACCGCCAAATCATTATTTAGCCTATTATCACGAAATCTGACATTTCCTTACAATTCTACTCTCAGCCGTTCTTTGTAATACATCTTTAATTACATTTACAAGTAGGTACTCGTTCATATTCTTGTCTCAATAAGCCTATTATTTCCAGATGATACAATCCACACAGTAATCAATACAAACTGGGAGCCTGTGATTCGAGACATCGCACCAGTCGCCTTCGAACAAATCATCAAAGCTTGCGTCGACAAGGTCAAGAAACTCTTCACAATTGTGCCGGAGAACGAACTTCTCTTACCATGAAACCAACCAATTACTTTTATTTCATATGGAACTGCAATTCAAACCGGTACCCTGGACCTCACATAGAGATCTCCTCAAATTACTGAAATGCGAATTTATTGGTTTAGTCCTAGCAGAAACACTTGGTCAGAAACTGTCAGGAAGTAAGTTATCTACTTTGATTATATATACGTCTAGATACCTAATAGTCTTGTAACGTTACGTTCATAAGCATCACAACCTCATAATTCGTGTGTGCGTGCAGGCCTCGTTGTACACTCGCGTCATCTGTGGTTGTGTGCGTGTTTGGGGATCTCCAGTTATAAATATTTTTCCCATAAATAGCGATAGCGTTGTGGGCTATGCATTGATATGAACTGTGTAAATGTGTAATAATAAAATAAAATAAAATGAAATGAAATGAAATTGATATTGAAATTGAAATTGAAATTGAAATTGAAATTGAAATTGAAATTGAAATTGAAATTGAAATTGAAATTGAAATTGAAATTGAAATTGAAATTGAAATTGAAATTGAAATTGAAATTGAAATTGAAATTGAAATTGAAATTGAAATTGAAATTGAAATTGAAATTGAAATTAAACTAAATTAAATTAAATGGCGTGTCCCTTACCATCAGGTGGACGTCTTATTTGCCTTAATTTATTAAAAAAAATATAAATTATTTTAATTGATTTATTTAATGTTTTAGTCAGTACCGTATTACGTTTCATTGAATTCATTTTTGTTAAAAGAAAAAATACCCCAGACTTAAGATATATTCCCCCATTATTACCTAGCAACACCAGTCTAGTCGGACAATGAGTACAAATTGTCGTAAAAAACAATCGAGTTTTTATAATAATCCTTCACAGAATCTTAAGACTTATGAATGGAAAATTAAGTTAGGATCTTTATTAATTTTACTTAGTTAATGTTTTCACGATTTGATTACACAATTCGGCATAATGTTTTTTTTTGCGAGCACAAACCATCGGTACAGTTCAAGTGATACCTACTAAACAACCAAGTATACCAATTTGATGTTTTGGTGTACTTGATATTGTCAAGTGTTTGAACATCGAACACGCTATCTAGACGTATATATAATCAAAGGTTATCTATTTGTAATGTAAGACTCGAACTGATTTGGAGGCTCCTTCAAAATACACTTTAATTATAATAGAATAGTAATAGTAGGCCTACATACGATTGCAAACAAACTAGAAGGTAGTTAAATGTATCAGGACGAAATAGTCTATTATTTGTAATTTATGTTCACAATTATAGAAGTTCGACTTTTTAATCAAAGTAGATATAAAGTAAGTAGGTAGGTACATGGATATCGAACATGAGTAGTCTTGTCCAAAAATAAATTTTCTGGGATAAGTAGTAAGTATAGGATCTGTGGTATAGGCCAAAGGCATTCAATTGTATTGTGTAAAAGTCATCGATATAATAACGATAGTAAAAATAGTAATTTTTACACGTCAAGGTCGGTCAATACAGCTAATGTGATGCCTGCTTGTGAAATAATAAGACAGTAAGTTGATGATATTAACTGGAACCCGGGGTCGGTCTTTGAATTGCAAATTATGTTAGTGATTAATCTGGTATTATTCCAGTTAAACCATGTTAAACGAATACATTGTACATGTGATGGTGCCTGGTGCAGGACTTGTATACATACTTGTGACCTGTGTACCTACTCTTACGAGTTCTTAAGGTTCCATTATATTTCAAAAAGCAGAAGTTCCATTTATATTTTAACTTTAATGCAATTTTATTCCGTTTAACACTGCTGCACTGAAAGCGTTTCCCACCTTTTGATTTTACGAAATTAAATAAACTTGGCAAGTAATTTGTTTTAAGGGCGACTTTATTTATTACGTAAGGGTACTTGTGATACGTACTTTACTTATTTTAAGTTTAGAATTATGTTGGTTTTAGTATTAATTTATTAAAAAGAAATCAAAGATGTTTTTGTTTTAATAATTATTGTACCTACCACCTACTTAGGTTCCTACTAGCCACAAGTGAAAAAAAAAGTGAAAGAAAAGAAGAGTTCTCGAGTGACGACCACATTCCGGAAGACAGCGTAGGCAGGCCTCCCACTAGGTGGACTGACGACATGCAAATAGGCCAATTGACGTTCATTATGACATTCCAAGAAGGAGGCCTATGTTCAGTAGCAGTGGACGCACAGAACAAAAATCAGTACAAGTACTACAGAATGCTTAAATGCAAGTAAGAACCGTAGGCACAGGTAAGAACATCAAAATACATCAATATCAGGTACACGACAATAGGTACAATAACGTCAGCTGTATTTATCGATATTTGCGCTTGTGACAGGTCAAACCTATTAAGTACTACTTATCACTTACATATCAATATAAATCTTGTAATATAACTTTCAAAAGTTCAAAAAACCTGCCTCGTAGAGGAAAATCTGCCTACGCTTTGTTTAATGGGACCATAGACAAACGTGTACTCTATATTCTTAATATATAAACTCTATGAGTGGACGTCTTCCGGCTGATGATGATGATAAGTTATCATAATCATCAATGATTGAGATTCGAACTCGGATTCGATGGTCCGACGATTTCGGTCGATCCTTATTTCTTTACCAGCGAAGACGATCATTTGAATTTTGTAGGTATTTTATTTTTATTACAATTTGGCAAAAAAACTTCTTGATCAATTTTTATCTACAATAGCGACATCTATTTACAGTAACGAGAAGCTACACAGATGTGACGCCAAAGAGTTCTGTCTACGCCAAAGAGTATGAAGGCCTTGAGCCCGGCTCGCTTCATACTAAAGATGCGCAACTATGAATGATTTCATTCGAATTATTCGAATATATAAATCATTCGACTTATTCGAATGATTTACGAAGCTAGTAACTAATTTGATACTTGCTCGACTTTGATTATTCGCTCATTATTCGGCGGATTGAATGACGTGATTTGATAGGCACTCTGACATTATTCGTTCCGTGACCGGTACGGCAAATAATTCATTCATATTTCATTCCAAAAACTGTCGACTGACTCGCGAACAATCTAGTTCAAACGCTGTTAGTATTACTAATTAGTAGTGGTTATTCGACTATGAATATTAGTATATTACTAATATTTAAGTCGAATGCGTACATAGTTGAGATTATTCGAATCGTCGAATAAGTAACTTTCGCGCATCTTTACTTCATACCATAGATATAAGATTTTTCACTACAAGCTTCATACTTCATGAAAGCTTGCTTGTTCTTCAACTAGGATGGCCAGACAGATGGCCGGGAATTCCAGGATAGTCCCAAAATTTTGCATCCGGTCCCGTGTCCAGTAATTACTCAATTTCGGCGCGGAATTTGTCAGTACTTATTTTTTAAACACAAAGCCTTACTATTAAAAGATAAGCATGCCATTTCTGCGGCGGCGCCGGCGTCAGTAGCGCGACTCCAGCCGAGACCATATTTAATCCTCTTTGGCCGAGCCTAGGTGTGATAATCGGGCAGGACTGGCCTCCAAAGGAGCTCCACCAGTCCATCAGTTTGAATTGGAACCCAATTCTATTTTATGTATGCATCAAAAGCTACTTATAACACCCTTTTTTTAATCAACTTATTGTGTGTAGAATAAGTCGAGCAAGACTTAATCACTTGATTATGTGTAATGTTGGGTTGGAACACGCTGCCATATGTTTTCTAAGACATTGATATATAAATTTCTCAACAGGACATAGTAATATCTAAAATACTCCGCTTTGCAGAATATCTGACAATACACACACTCAGAACAGTGCTCACCATTGACCTATTTAATTAACTACCTAATACATCTAGTAAGACAAATAATCTATTATTTAAACATATTTAGGTTAATGTAAAAAAAAAGTATGAAATTTAGATTTGCTATTTGTAGTCAGCGTATATTTATGAAACATCTAACACACTTCACCCACAAAAGGAAAGAAATAACCCATAACATGAAATGAATACCCAACATTTATAAACATATATTTCAACACTCATAAATTCATTAAAAATTAAAAAAATTACACTTAAACATTATCAATAGCAATATAAAAATAAGGCACTTATACATCAATGGCACCACAACAATATTAGGTAACAAAAACCATAATTTTGAAATATATAAATGTCCAAGTCATTTGGCACCAATAAATTCTTGCCAGTTTAACGTGGGCACATTGCATGACGGCCACCATCTACTGGCACACTGGCACCAGTTATGTTGCTTGCCAGATCACTGGCTAAGAATGCAATAGTAGCTGCCACTTCATCTGGCTTGCCAGGGCGACCCAACGCATGGGTGTCCTTGGTCCTCTCTAAAAATGCTGCATACTGCTCTTCTGTCAGCCCACCTCTCCTCTGCAACTCGGTGAGTATCACTCCGGGATTGACGCAGTTCACTCTTACACCCTTTGGTGCTAATTCTAAAGCTACACATCTTGTAAACTGATCAACGGATGCTTTAGATATATTGTATGCAAGAACACCTGGGAATGATCGAATACCGTTCACGCTGGAGACATTGACAATGTTACCTTTGGATTTGATTAGATGTGGCATCGCTAGCATAGTCAGATAGTAAATGGAACGGACGTTGGTATTCATCAGACGGTCATACTGAGCTAATGATGTGTTCTCTATAGTTCCTGTCTCGATGATCCCGGCGTTGTTGACTAGAACGTCGAGCTGACCGTAGTGATCGATTGTATTCTTAACGATTTTCTCAATATCGGATTCCTTCGTCAAGTCAGCAGCGACGGTGAACGTGGGCGCGGAAGACTCACAGTTCTTGCTTACTTTCTGCAAGTTCTCGACGTTTCTACCAGTTAGAGACAACTTTGCTCCCAACTTTGATAAAAATACGGCCGTGGCCGCCCCGATGCCTGAACTCGCACCGGTGACTATTATCACTTTTCCAGCGAAATTCATGTTTATTTAACGTCTTGATTGAGATTGTATGATGCCAACTATACTGAGAATAGAAGGCGAATTTCTATAATCTTATCTTCAGTTGTTACGTAATATATAATATAAAATAATTTAATAAAACTAAAGTAAAAATAACAGAATTGTTTACAATTTCCAGTTAGGGTTGCTAACTATTTAAAAAGTTTCCCCCCATATTTAAGTAAAAAAAAAATACCCCTAAAAACAATTTGTGTAAATTATATATTTCTAAGTACAATCATCTTTTTTGTAGAATTTAATGTACTTACTTAATTACATGATCCACCGCCCATTATGGAAAAAATGACCATACTTGTTCTAATTTTGTACTCCATTTAATATGAATAAATATATTTGTATTTGTATTTGTAATGATCAGCAGAATTTAACAGCCTTACAAATAAACGTGCTATACCAGTTATACTCGAGAATAAATTAAGAATAAGCAAAATGTCTACAAATAAACGAAGAATAGCGTATACCAAGTATAGCGTTGACATTTATATTCATACAACTGTTATTCCGAAGTTATTCCCGCCTGCACCCTTGTATAAATCTAGTATAACATCAAAAATACCACGGTTTGTGTTAGTTTATGCGCATTAAAGTACTTCGTTTCTTTTAATTATGGAATTAGATGCAATAGAAGAAGTAGAATGATCAACACTATTTTCTAATTCAGGCTCAAAAAAAAATGTTAGTAAAAAAGAGAAAATCCTTTCGATTTATACAGCGATGACCAGTTTACGATAAAATATGTATTGAAATGAAACTAATTTTACGGATTATATCGCGGTTTATTTTTGATTTTAATTTCCCGACGTTTCGAATACTTTACAGCATTCATGGTCACGGGCGGACTGAGGTGGTAGCTGTCCATATGTCATAGTTGTCTTAGGGTACCCTCAGGTCTTCTAATTATTATTGTTAGTCCGATCTACGCAGAAAGAGCTTACAGTATCTTGAGGTCTTGCAGTGGAATGCTTGTCTTTGGATTTGACTATGTTTATCACGGGATCCCAAGCTGGTGGTAGCACCCAGCCATCTTCTCTATTGAAATTTGGATGCTTTTAATTTCAATAGCCTCACGAATCATCCTTGGTAGGTAGCGCTGTTCTTTTGCGAGGATTTGTGGTTTGTCAAATCTAATATAATGACGGGTGCGATCCTGAACATGTTCACAG
Source organism: Furcula furcula (assembly GCA_911728495.1). Taxonomy (NCBI): domain Eukaryota; kingdom Metazoa; phylum Arthropoda; class Insecta; order Lepidoptera; family Notodontidae; genus Furcula; species Furcula furcula. The sequence continues at coordinate 25,348,609 of OU452253.1, forward strand.
ACTGCAATTGAAATTAAAAAGCATCCAAATTTCAACAGAGAAGATGGTTGCCTTTGAGACCGCCGCCGGGGGGCGCATTGTAGCCCCCCGGGAACCAGTCACGGTGCTTACTGGGACGGGGGTCGCAAAACCGCCACCGTCCTCCTCGGAGTCGCCGCCGTACTCAATGGACGCTCAAAGGGCCCACACCCCGAGCGTCCAGCGACTCCGAAGGAATTTCAACAGCCCAATCCAACCTCTCCACCATGGTTGTGAATAAACGATCATAAAGCATGGACGGCTGCCTTGCATCGGCCAGCTAAAACAAAACTGAGTTTTTGGGCTTGAACTAGCTTGGGCTACGTATGCCACGGGGAATCCGTTTCACGGACCTTTTTAAATCGCTTCACCCCAAAGTGAGTTCAAGAGGAAGGCACGAGTTTTTTCAAGAGGAAACTCCAAGTTAGGAACCCTGTTTCCGCCAGTAGAAGTTAATAATTTGTTCTTCTTTTCAATCACTTTATATTAAAAATAAGTAGTGTTTGTTTGATTCGTCAATTCAAATGGAGCCAAACGCAACTTCCAATCAAGTTTGAGCGATAAACTCAAATATATCCTACCAGCAATGAAAACGTAGTAGGTACACCTACATTTCCGATGACCCTACGATGACCCCGGATGACCCCGACGACCCGACGACCTGACCACAGATTATTATTGACCTGCCTGTGCTGTGAAAATCGAATAGTGTTGTAAATCTGTAACGGTTTTTTATGATAGGTTTTTATCGTTATTAATATGTCGTTCATTTTTTTGTTTAGTAATTTTACATTTTCCATTTCTCAACCGAATAGATTTTAAAAAAAATTTGTTAAACGTCGCAAAATGACATAAATTCAGAATTCAGGTTTTAGTAAGTAAATAATAAAAATAATGTAATAAATACAAAAACAAAATTAACGTGTAATTCGTTTCTAAAATTATTGGTGACATTTCCGAAAATGGCTATTGTGAGTTACAAAATCTATTTTAGTTTGTAATTAAAGAATAAAGTTTCATAAAAATAACTCTTATCTGAAATTAAAAACTTAGTTGCTTCCAGAAAGAAGTTATACACATACACATTGGCCAAGCAGGTGTGCAGGTAGCGAACGCATGCTGGGAACTGTACTGCCTCGAACATGGCATAACACCAGATGGTATATTGGCGTTCTCTAATGACGATAGTAGTGCTGGTACATTTTTCAGTTGTACAGGTGCTGGGAAAGTCGTTCCCAGAGTGGTTATAATTGACTTAGAACCAACACCTATTGGTTAGTTATCCTTACTACACTATTCTAATATTTTTAGATTAGCTCTATAGACCCCTTATATTATAGTAATTTAATGTATAGTTAAAAAAATGTATTTCTATTGATATTATAACACCTACTAGTAGCAAAACTTCGCTCTGCTGTGTTTTCAATTCATTTAAATCATTTTAATATATTGTAGAGCTTTCCAGATCACCCTTTAAATTTCTAAAACAAGCCAGAGTTTTTTAGACTGATTTAAATAATTCTTAATTCATTTCAAACATTTTAGAACTATCTAGATTATTCTCGTGTGCGGTTTTTTTTACAATTATACAATGATTCCCGTAAAGTCAAGTTTAAGCAATGCCAAATTATAATTTCTCGTGGTGGGCAGGGAAAAACTGCAAATACTACAAGAATGAACAACATACCGACATCCAACCCTGATACCTCAGTTAGGTAATGCCATCAAAAATGTTCGACCACAGACTAAAGCCTCCCAGTCGCAAAGATTTTTATTTAATGTAATTCCCCCTACATACATTTTATTCAGCAATACATACAAAGTAAGAAGTCAGATAGTAGGCGCCAATGATATTCATTCGCTCGGCGCTCTTTGCCGAATACTCGCCGACTACGATAGTGGCCGGACAGTCGGATTTACCGACTTGTCACCGACTAGTCGGCGCATCTCTATTATATACTTATTTTTATAAATCTGTAGGTAACCGTTTTCACTAATGATTACAGATGAAATAAGAACTGGCGCATATCGACAGCTATTTCACCCCACTTCTTTAATCACTGGCAAAGAAGATGCCGCCAGCAACTTTGCACGCGGTTACTTCGGGGTAGGCCGGGAAATGATAGACATTGCATTAAACCGTATCAGGCTAGTAGCAGAAGATTGCAACTGCCTCCAAGGCTTCATCATATTTCGTGCGTTTGGAGGTGGCACGGGATCTGGTTTCACTGCACTCTTACTTGAGGGCCTCAATAGAGATTACGGAAAACTATCAAAAATTGAATACGCAATATATCCTTCACCGAAAATATCGCCAATAATTGTGGAGCCATACAATGCGGTCTTAACATCCCATGCTTGTATGAACACAGAAGATGTTTGTTTTATTTTTGACAATGAAGCTTTATATGATATTTTAGCAAGATTATTAGATGTTCCAAGACCAACTTATACCAATTTGAATCGATTAATTGCTCAGGTACCCACTTATTATTATTATCACTACTTTAAACGAAATTGGATACCTACTTCTAATTTTTTATATTTTGTGAAGGTGGTGTCCTGTATGACAGCATCAATGAGATTTGAAGGCTCTCTCAACGTAGAACTAGTAGAATTCCGGACAAATCTTATCCCTTACCCGAGGATACATTTTCCATTGGTTACTTTTGCCCCATTTGTACCCGCGTCGAGAGCGTACCACGAAACGAACACCACACAACAGTTATTGATGTCCTGTTTCGAGCCATCTAACCAGATGGTCAAATGTGATCCAAGACAAGGAAGTTACATGTCCTGCTGTTTGTTGTTTAGAGGAGACGTGAATCCGAACGATATAAATACAGCCATCAATCAAATAAAAGGCATGCGTGCCATTAAGTTCGTATCATGGTCCCCGACTGGATTTAAGGTAGGTAACTAAAGCCAGTGAATTACTTTTTAAACCATCATTATTTAAGACAATACTTATTTTTAATGTTTTTTAGATTGGTGTAAACTATCAACCACCGATGACAGTACCTGGGGGTGATTTAGCAGCCTTACAAAGGGCAGTGGTGATGGTTTCAAACAGTTCTGCGATTCGAGGCGCGTGGGAGCGCTTATGTAAAAAGTTCTCATTGATGTACACCAAACGAGCTTTTGTCCACCATTACGTTGGTGAAGGTCTAGAAGAAGGAGAATTCAAAAACGCCTTGCAAAATATTAAAGCTCTGTCAAATGATTATAAGGAAATGGAAGATTAGAATTATGTATAATGTTTCAAATCATGTACAATACATTAGTATTTTTTTTAAAGTAACATTTTGTATACTTTACTTTTGAGTATAATAATTAATAATCAGAACAAAAAAAGATTATTTTTATTTGCTGGCTTTCACTGAAAGTTTTAAGTAGCGCCATAATCGATTATGCGTGACCATCAGAATTGCAGGTCGGGGGCTGCCCTCGATTTTCCTGTGATTGGACCAAATTGGACCGAACAAAAGAAATATTTTTGAAATCGGTCAACAGTTAGCGGAGAAATCGAAAAACATACTTAAAAAAATATACAGTGGAAAATAGAACCTCTTCCTTTTTTGAAGTACCTACTGTTTGCTTAGGAACGAGAAGAGCCTTGCGATTATATGAGCACAAACAATTACTTGCTCATACTTTTAACAGGCGCTGTTGGATCTTTATTTCCTGCATAGCTACCGGATCTAAGGTAATAAATTACAAAGTAAGCAATTGATAAGCAATTTATGGCCCATGAAAACTTCTGTAATTCCAAGTAATTACTACGATACGGACATTGATCGTCCATTCTGACGTCAGAGTAGACGGTCAACCTAAATAGTTTGGATTCTTATATAATACTAGCTGACCCGTGCAGCTCCGCCCGCGCTTTTATTACATTTTGCTCCCCTTTTCTCCCTCCTCCCTAGATTTATCTCTCTCCATATCTCTCTCTCTTATAAAAAAAATCTAATTATATGCTCTTTCTCTCCTCTCTCTTTCCCCCTCCCGCTTTGGTTTCCGTCACACTCCCCCTCTTCCTACCCTGTTATCCCCTCTCTGAACCCTCTCCCCCTCTCTCTTCTACGAACTTGCTCCTTCTCACTCCCCCCTTACTCCACCTAACTCCCCCGATCCCTCACCCCATCGCCCCCTTCTCGAATCCCCTCTCCCTCTTTCTCCTCTCGTGCACCCTCCTCTCGTTCTATATATCCTCGTCAATCATGGTATCAGCGGCATTAAATATACTTTATGACCTATTCTCAGACCTCCCCGATATGCACACATAATTTCATACATATCGGTTCACCCATCTATTTAATGACCTTGCCTTATATAGCTTAACCTTAACCTAGCGGTATGAAATATACTGTATGACCTATTCTCAGACCTACCGGATATGCACACTTTCATACAAATCGGTTCACCCATCTATTTAATGACCTTACCTAACGTTGCTTAACCTTAACCTACCGGGATAAAAAGTATTCTATGTCCGTTTACTGGTGCTAAGCTACCTCCCCACCAATTTTCAGCCGAATCGGTTTGGCCGTTCTTGAGTTATAAATAGTGTAACTAACACGACTTTCTTTGATATAATATATAGATTTGATTAATCTTTGGCGGATTAATTGGTGTTTTGGTGGGTTTTGCAAATTAAAAAGAGATATTTTGAACCAAAACACTATATTTTAAGAAAAGTACAATTTTGTATAAGAAAAACGATCTAATTTTAGAATTATATGAAAAAATATACGGTAGACGCAACTAAATGATGACAGCTAAAAGAATTAATTTTGATGTAGGTAGAAACGGTGAAAATAAAATTATGGAACTATGTTTATATTAGCAGGCGCCTTTACATCCTGCCCCCCTGTTGAAAAGTCCGCTTTTCAACACAAGAGATCTTCTTCCGTTGTTAATGGGCAGAGACGAACAATAGCCCGACGCACGCTGCCTCGTGAAGTGAGGACGTCAGCCACTCTAGATGTTTCACCATCGGCTCCAGTAAACAATCTTGTCACTCTTCCAAGACGCCAGCTCATAGGAGGCACGTGATCCTCGTGCAATAAAACTAAATCGCCGACCTTAAGATTGCTCATGTTTGTCTTCCATTTCTTTCGCGTTTGTAATTCGGCTATATATTCTTTTTGCCACCGCTGCCAGAAGTGTTGTCTAATTTTTTCCACACGAGCATATCGTTGTAGATATCCTTCCTTGCAATCTAATAAATTTGGAGTTGGCATCGCAGTCAGTTGTCTTCCAATCAGGAAGTGCCCCGGGGATAGGAACAGAAGGTCGTTAGGTGAGGAAGATAACGGGCACAATGGACGACTATTCAAAATTGACTCTACTTGCGCGAATAAAGTAGAAATCTCCTCAAAAGTTAAGTGATTATTACCCATTATTCTACGAATATGATATTTCGCGGATTTAACGCCAGCTTCCCAGATTCCGCCAAAATGAGGAGCGTAGCTTGGTGAGAAGTTAAACTTAATGCCTTCTTGAGATGCATGGTCAGACAGGGATTCCGAATTTTGCTTAAGAAATGAACTCTTTACAAGCAGCTGTGAAATTACCTCCGTTGTCACAAAAAATCTCTATGGGCTTACCCCGACGTGCAACAAACCTGCGTAAGGTCATCATAAAGGAATTTTTAGTCAAATCACAGACTGCCTCCAAATGTATACATTTATATCTCAAGCACACAAATAAACACATATAGGCCTTTTGTAACCTAGCACCTCGCCCTTTACGATTTAGAATATAAAAGGGACCAGCAAAGTCCAACCCGACGGAAATAAAGGGAAAACCGGGGTTCACACGCTGTGCGGGTAAATCCCCCATTTTTGGCTGCAAGACTTTACCCTGCACTCTCCTACACCGAACACAGCGATGTACAGTTTGACGAGCAAGTCGACGCCCGTTGATAGGCCATACCGTCTGGCGAATAGACGCCAACAGCAATTGAGGCCCAGCATGTAAATTTTTTAAATGTTCCCGCTCAAATAGGAGCTTAGTCAGATGGTGGGATGAATCGAGAACGATGGGATGTTTCATATCATGCGGGTATTTTGAAGCGTTAATTCGGCCACCAACTCTTATCAAATCGTGGTCGTCCAAAAATGGAGACAAAGAAAGCAACTTAGAATTATGTTTTAGCGGAATGTCTTTAGATAACTGTTTGTATTCTAACAAAAAAGACTCCTTCTGAGCAACAGAACATAAATAATGTAATGACTTGTTCAATTCTTCTACACTTAAATAACCATATTGTTTATTGTTTGGATTTCGTAAATTATTTGAAAATCTTATGACATAAGCGTATGTTCTTTGGAGTTTGGTCAAATTAGAAAATTTTGTAAAATTCACTATTGGATCAGATATAGATAAAGGAACTGACTTTATTTCGGGTAAATCCTGACAGACAGGTAGAGGCATGGTGGGCCACTCAGTCTCATTGCAATTCAGAAATTTAGGACCCGACCACCACATCTCGAGATCCCGGAGTTTACTGGCATTTACGCCTCTAGATATCATATCTGCAGGATTTAAGTCAGTTGGCACATAACGCCAAGAACAATTGCCTGCTGTCTCGAGGATTTCCCCAACCCGATTAGCCACAAACGTCTTCAACTTACTTGAGTCGCTCTTTAGCCAGGATAGTACAATACTAGAATCGCACCAATGTACGATACGAGAAGGCTTAAATCTTATAGAGTCAACAACGCTTTTAGAGAGTCTGGCAGCAAGTAGGGCAGCGCAAAGTTCCAAGCGTGGTATAGTTACGGGTTTTAAAGGGCTTACTTTAGACTTAGCGCATAGCAGTTTTATGGTGACATCATTGTTAGGAGTAATAGATTTTATGTATACACAGGCACCGTAGGCGCTCTGTGAAGCGTCACTAAAAACGTGCATTTCTATATATTTAGGGGACTCACCTAACACTTTTCTTGGAATCTGCAACGTAGAGAGAAAATGTAAATTACAAGCAAACTCCTTCCAGGCTTCTTTTATATGTTGAGGCACTGGCTCATCCCAATCAACCTTAGCCTGCCACAGCTTTTGTAGCATAATTTTAGGCTGTATTATGCAAGGGCTCAATAAACCAAGGGGGTCGAACATTTTAAAAGAATTAGATAGTATAAATCTTTTAGTAATTTTGTCATTTTCATCACCCTGGGGTGGTATTTTAAACGGAAAATGTAAAACATCAGTGGCAGGATTCCATCCCAGGCCGAGAGTGCTGGTAGATTCACTGAGATAAAGAGACTCATTATTATCCGATAATATTTGATTTAGTAATTGTGGGGCGTTTGTCTTAAACTTACGTAATGTGAAACAAGCTGATTTTAGAGCACTGTTAACTGAATTTAGAATATGTTGGAGCTTCAATTCATCGTCGCAACCGGTTATTAAATCGTCGACATAAAAATCTTGCTGAATTATATCTTTGATTAATGGATCCTGACACTCTTCTCCCACCTGCCTGAGACATCTCGTACTTAAATAACTCGCACTTGCGGTGCCGTAAGTGAGAGTATTTAGTTGTAGAGTTTTTAGTGGCAAAGACTCTTCTTCCCTCCACAAAATGAGTTGCAAGTTTCGGTCTTTATCGGAGACAAGCACTTGTCGATAAAATTTATCGATGTCACCGGTAAGAATGTACTGATACTGGCGAGCTCGGATCAAAATAGAAAAAAGAGAGTCTTGAACGTGTGGGCCTTTTAGCAGAATGTCATTTAATGAGTAACCTGAGGAGGTGGGTTCTGAGCCGTTAAACACTACACGCAATTTAGTGGATTCGCTGCATTCTTTTAGTACAGCGTGATGACAGAGAAAGTATGCAGTTTCAGGCTTAGCAATGGATGATTCAGATAAATGCCCTAACGTGGCGTATTCGCGTATAAAATCTACGTATTTAGATTTTAGGTCAGGATTTTTCCTAAAACGTTTTTCTAAGTATAAAAACCGTTTCTTTGCCAGATCATATGATTCTCCTAAACAATCTGGTGAGTTCTTTAAAGGCAATTCTACACAAAATCGGCCGGACTCTAACCTACTATGTGTAGAATTAAAATGATTTTCACAAGCCTGATCTTCTGTACTTAAATGATTCTTCTGCGGTAACTCTTCAAGAGACCAAAATTTTGTAAGAATCTCGTCCAAATCATCAATTTCAGCACTATTTGAAATAATTGCATGATTGCAATGTATGGTTTTTAGGGGTTTGAGTTTAGAAGCATTTATAGGGCCGGCTATCAACCAGCCGAATTTGGATGATCTAAGTTTAGGATAGTTGGGACCTATTGAATGCTGCTCGCATCCAAGGATATCCCAAAACAAGTCAGCACCGATAATAATTTCTGTTGGGGACACCTGATTAAACAGAGGGTCAGCTAGTTTAATATTCTTTGGTATTTTTAATTTTGTGATGTCAATCGGAGACTTTGGCAATTCTCCTGGCAATTCATCAAGGACAAAACAAGACAAAGTAACACTGTACTGCGTATTTATTGAATTTATTTGAGTGATACAAGTCTCTGTTACTCTATGATTTGAAATGTTACCGATTCCTACAACATTAACAACATCAACAGGATTGGGTTTTAGACCTAACCTTTTTTGCAAGGATTTAGTTATGAAGGACGACTGACTTCCGCAATCTAACAATGCACGTACCTTTTCTACCTGATTCGAAGTTGGATTTTTGACTTCAATTAAAGCAGTGGATAAAATAACCTGATTACATGTTGCCTCAGTGTTAACCTCTTTAGTGAAGTTAACAACCATATTTTGTTCACTAGCCGAATCATGCAGAAGGGTGTTGTGTGCCTTGTTGCACTGTCGACATGGTCCCATGCGGCAATCGCTCACTGGGTGCCCCTGCCTGAGACAATTCACACATAATTTATACTTAGTTACATCAGCCATTCTGTCTTTCAGGTTTTTAGCCTTAAACACTGAACAATCATAAATTTTATGATTACCGTTACAGATTATGCACATATAAACACTAGTGTTTTGTTTAGATGTGACGAATGACTTTGTCTGATTATAGGAATAACTGAATCGTCTTTGATTATTATTGAATCGTTGTTGATTATTAGATGACGATGACGCCTGACCTGGTAAATTTTGTTTACTATAATTTTGGTTACCAGATGATTGTTTTGCAACACTATTTTCATTTTTGGCGGCACGACTTAACGCTTCAAGTACGTCCGCTCGATCCGTAATAAATTTATGAAAATATTCCAACGTGGGCAAATCATTAAGACTATTTCGTGCTTCCTCCCATTTCTCAAGTGTACGACTATCCAATTTTGAAGAAAGCATATAAATAATCAACATATCCCAATGTTGGGTGGGCTGGCCTAAGCTAGTCAAAGCGCGCAAATTTTTTGTTACCGTGTCTACAAGAAAACGCAAGTTCTTTTCATTCTCGCGGGCGATCGATTGAATATTAAATAATGCCTTAAGGTGATGATTTACTAACAAGCGTTTATTATCATACCGCTCGCACAACAAACTCCAAGCAGTATCGTAATTGTCAGATGATAATTCTAAATTCGAAACAATTCTTGCTGCTTCACCTTCGAGATACGAGATCAAGTAATGAAATTTTTGAATCGGGGAAATGCGTTCATTTTTGTGTACGAGAGATGTAAATGTATCGCGAAAATCCAACCAGCGGAAGTAAGCACCATCGAATTTCGCTATTTGAATCTGGGGCAACTTAATACCTGGATCCTGATGATCGTGACCGCAATGAAAGTAAGAATCACGCCTTTCTTCAGTATTTTGTTTATTTTGACTCAACACATCTTTAGCCAACGCAATAAGACGGATGAGCTCAAGTTCAATGACGTCACGTTCATCAATCTCCGCATCGATATTTTCAGAATTCAGAATCTCTATCTCACTTTGCACCTCTTCAAATTTAGAAGACAATATTTCAATTTTTCCGAGCTTTAGCGCTAGTTCCACGTACTTTACGGGTTCAATTTCTTTATTTTTTCCTACGAATTCATCCATGTATTTCTTGAATTTTGTAATTTGACCCTTTATCGAGCTTCTTCTAATTGTTAAAGCCTTTAAAGTATCGGGTTTTTGTGCCATTTTTGTTTCCCGTTGCATACGCAAATTAATAAAATCAATTTAATAAATGCAAGCTCGACAAACGGCAAACTACGTTGACGCGAGTTAATAAAGATAATTAAATAATATTCTCACGCTCCTTATCCGACGAAGCCTTATAGGAAGCCGGATACTAGACCGGCCGCGCATGCACAGATGATCAGCTGATAGCACTATGATGACCAGCTGTGCGAGGCGGGGACGGTGCCGCGGATGCGCGGCGTCGCGCGTCGTCCGCGCCTTAGTTCTAGGCACACGTTTCCTGGAAATTACGGCCAAATAACATTTACTTAAGCACGTATAAAACAACGACAGAACATGTAACCTGCTATTATTATTTTTATTTTTTTAGGAGACTTATAGGATACCTTAGCTATGTGTGTTACGATCTGCTGCGTAATTTAATAGGTAATGATTTGCTATCAGAACAATAAACAAGAACGTTAATTAACTTAAATAAAACATCTATTAATTTAGTTAATCACAAAACAAATTTTGATGATGAATTTAGTTAGTTTTTTATTTTTTATTAAGTAAGTATATCGTTTTAAATAATTTACGTAGGTATGTAATTAAACTATACTACACTAAACTACTATATTTTAATCACTGTTAAATGTATTCCTAAGACTTTATTATAACTATGCTATTGTAGGTAGGTGATTTTAGATATGTTAGGGTTTGCAATTTTGTAGAGATTTATCGCTACTTATTTAATTCTTTATTTTAATTGTTTAATATTTTAATATACTGGTAACTACTTTTCGAGTACTGACAGAAGCGGAAGTTAGTCATAGACTCTGCAATTGATTCGTAGCGCCGCCGCCGGCCAATCACGGGGCCGCATTAAAGAGAACTGATGCGGGCTGTGATTGGTCGTGGCGAGTCGTTTTCGGGTAGGGATTTTTCTGATAAAAGCATGGTCGGTGGTATTGTGGGGGAATTCGAGTGTCAACCACGAGACTTAAGAGTTGGAAGTAACTGTTTATTGTGAATTTGATTTATCTAATTTATTGTAGTCGTGTATATTCAGTGTACAAAGTGTGTTGTAATAAAAGTGATTTATATTCTGTGATGATATCTTCTATTATTCTCCTCGGAGCAAGGTCGTCTCTATAGATCAGAAGTGGCTATCGCAACTAACTTCAACAAAACGTAAGTACACGCCCAAATCTACAATTTTTAGACAAGAAGTGTTTTGAATTAAGTAATCTTTGTCTTTTGAATTAGTTTGAATTGATATTTATCTCTACGCGTTGTAGTTTTTCTATATCGGTTTGCTGCTTAAAATTTATCATCGTGCATTGTGATTTCTAAATGAAATTTGAAGGTACCCGCAATACCTGGAAAAATAAAAATGTTTAAATATTTTTAAAGTACCTACCCTCTATTTTTATGTACTGCGCTAATTGAGCAAATCAAACTGTTCGTATATTATATTTTGTATTTTCTCTGTAAGTGATTATCTTGTAATCTTTTGCGAAAATAAATGTCTTAAACCGTATAAGTATAATCCGCTATTTTCTGCAAATAAAAACAGCTGACGGTAAGACGGAGAAATTTCAATAGGTAGTCCAATGATTGACAGATACATCCATACCAATTGTATTCTTATAAAAAAAATACATAGGTATGTAACAGTTTCGGATAGTCTATAACTAATAATATAATTGGGAGATTGTATTTATTTCTTGCATGATATGGAATAATATGGAAGATGATAGCAGTGTCTGTATTGTATCGAATTATATCTGAAGTGCGCAGTATTAGTGTCAGATTGCAGTATTAGTAATGTATTATGGTCTCATCGGTTATTATTGGGTGACCTGATACCAAAATATTCCTACAGTGTATGGCAGTGATTGTGTTAGGTAGTCGTCAATCTGTTTTCTTTTAACTACATAGGTAGTAATTTTAGCTTGCCTATATAAAATGCTCTCTAATATTTACAAGCTACCGTCATAATACGATACACGTGTAAGTCTGTAACATAATATTCACACAACCTTTTTGTTGCGAGTCGAGCGTGAGCTACGGAATGACGGCCACGAGGATGACTAAGGTGGATCGGAATCAGCGTTCACAATCACGGCGGGACAACGACCGTCGTGGAAGGAGCCATCGCAATCTGTCCGCTGACTGCCGGTAGCACAGAGCCACGTGTCGACGCGGGACAATCTAACAGGTCACGTAGTCCTTCATTTTCCAAAAAAAAAAAATGTTTTCGATATTTTTAAATGCGTTAGGGATGGTGTTGCATCTTCCCAGGACGCAAAAACCTTATATAATATTAGATTTTGGATCCTTTAACTCAACGCATGCATACTTTGTTAAATTAATGATTTGTTTACCAAGTGTGCATCGCTATACGGGAGGGTGATAGAACTATCACTGATTTTGGTACTTTGAAGTTCTAGGATCTGGCCGAGGTCTGGTAGTTCGATTCTATTGACCTGGTAGGAATGGCAAGAGAAATTACTGTTTGCTTTTCCTTTCGAGCAGAACATAGCCGGGTCTTATGTCTTGAAGGGGGGCTACTTAGGAGTCTTAGGACGAAGGAGTAGGTACGAGGTTTATTACGAAGAATTGACACACAATCAACGTGATATTGTAGGGAAAACGTGCGGTAGTGTATTATTCACAGATACAACTATCGAACTTTGAGGTCTGGTTTCCTGGCATCGCGATGCTCATATCCTGATCTGCTCTTGCAATATCTTTGTGGCATTAAATATCATCAGTCCTGTTGCTGACTGTTGCTGACTGTTCCCCAGTAAGTTCCCCAATATGAATTACTGGTGCTGTCCTAAATCTATTAAAATGCATTGCAAAAAGCGACATGTATAGGTTTAATTAAGTCGGAATAGCCGAGCCGTTACTCGAAACTTATGAATGAAGTACGGAAAATAGGACTCTTCACCGCCTTTGTACCCTTTGGCAGTGACTCCACTTTAACGAATGGATATGTTGTGCAAAAATTAGGACTTTGTCTAATCATCTCTCATCGGATTTACAAAGGACAATGCCCATCTGTGCCCCAGAAATGCCCAGAGAAAGTATATTACAAGATTGCTCTAATAAATAAAATTAGAATTATGTTGTTAATTTTAAATCATATGAAGCACTAGATAAAAAATAATAATAATAAGACGTTCTTATTAACATTGCAGTACCAGTGTATCTAACCAAATTGTTTTCACATACATATTGACATTATACAATGGGGACAGACTAGATAATTCCACATAACTGACATGTTTGTCTGATAACATACATATAAGTATATAAAAGAACACTGATCTGGCTTAGCTTATGTGATCATGAAGTTCCTAGTGAAAAAACTAATAGCAATGCTGTCTGTGAACGATAAAGTAAAAAAAAAAAACCAGTAGGAAATTATCATGTTTAATGTCCAATATGATAACATTAAATCTAGATAACATATACATACTGCTAAAAAATTATCTTGTGACATAGTGCAATTTGCATTGCTGACTTTCAGCTCCATACTATGGGCATGGTCCTTTGTTAAGTCTGGGTATGTTATCACCTCAACTATGCATAGACGTTACTGCCCAAGTTGTATCAGGGGGTGGCGAATTGCACGAACATACTTAATCGCTTATAAAAACTTGACTCAGTTGCAATTTCTTGATGTAGGTAATAAATTCTCCTTAACCTGAGTTAGACAAATGAGTGAATGTTCCCTTACGGCTTGATCAGTCGATGTCTTTGGGTTGTACGGCTCAGCCACGGTATTGGCTGATTGATCTACCATTTAGTAGCAGTTATGAAAAAAAAAAAAAAAAACGCATTGCAACTGAATAGTACACATGAGAGTAGAAACAGTAACACATGTCTAAAGGACGTATCAAGCTAAGTGCGGACGTGTTGATGTTGTGATAGTGCAATCATCAGCCATATGTCGGATCTTGATAGATTTTGTATTTTGTCGTGGGGATAGTGCAATTTTCTGACAAGGTCATAACGGGACCACCGTCAAATGTAGTCACAAGCACAGCATTATAATAATCAGGCTCGTGTGTCTGAAGATAAGCAACGTCTATTAGACATACTGAAACTCTAAATATTGTCGACGTCCCTCCATAATTTAGGACGCGCAAACATCACGAGTTGAATAGTTACCACTCAAACAGGTTGTCCCATCACGAACGCGAAGGCCCGTCTCAAGCTAGTCTTTGCTTGTTCGTAAAAGGGATGGGTCATTTAGGATGTGCATAGATTATCGGCTGTTAACTTGAAATTATCTTATTCCTGTCATTGAAGACTAAATGCCTCTACTAGCTGCACAGGCCTGTCGTCGGTATTACCCGTAGTGCTGTTCTCTAAGCAGCAAGGGCTCGAGCTCGATGCTACGACAGTGGCTTGTCAAGTTTTCGTGTTCACTAAATTTGCTTAAGCAACACTACCGCCACGAGGGTCTAATAGTTTAACGGTCAGCTCTACGTTGAGCAGAAATTCGATAGTGAGTACGGATCCCTGCGGCGTTAGGTTCTACGTCTAATTCGGTGCTGGCTCGACGTCTAGCATGCACTGCTACAATAAGTTGGGTTGATAGCTGGGTTCCGATTTCTGAGTAGAGCAAGCATATCGTCGCTTACTATACTATATCATAGACTGTAGCAGAAGCGAAGAACCTCTACTCAGTTGTAAAGTTTAGCTGTGATTTTCTTTCTGCGAAAGTTTAGGGTTATCTGCTAGGTACCGTATTTTAATAATTACCGGTTAGTGAGCATTCCACATTTCTGTACCGGGGTTAATTCCGAGAACCTTTAGTAGGTGTCTATATGTGTAAACTTTGCAAGAGGTCGATTGTTCTGTAACATAGGACTGGTTCTAAAGTGAGCCATGTCGCCAAATAAGCAACCCGAAATCCCGTAGCCGTCAATGTGGAAGCCTTTTCTGACCAATTTCTGAGTGTAATAACAAACTTTAGTGACTACTGGTTGCACTGTCCAACTGGGAGACCAATCTGTAGGATCAAAAGTATTAACAGCGATTGTGATGAAAAGTGCCTAAATTACATAAATAACTACGTTTTAAAAGACTGTCAAGTATTATGTTATGTACATGGTAATAATAGCAGTATTCGATGGGTAGTTCTGAGGGATGCGGTGTGGCAACTGTGTCGTATGAACAGGTATGAACCACGGCGACATTGAATATTTCAGTGTCAAAAGAAGACCTTAGAACTGACAATCCTGGTTCGTCAGAAAATAATGTTAAAATTAATAGATTCATCTCGTTTATTACATTCCATAATATTTACAAGGTGGTTATTGGGTGGTTATTTATTAAATTGGTACCTTAAAGCTAAGTATAATTATGGACCGTGTAGGGCCACAAAAAAAAAATGTAAATAAAATTAAAATTATGGTACAATATCGTTGGTATATACGATTAAAGTATTAATAAAATAAGAAGCGATTTATGTATTGGCAAATAAAATAAAAAGGTATAAACGTTTGCATAGAATTCTCTTATTAAAAAAAAAAACATAACTTAAAAGCGAATTACTCCGCAATGTCACAAAAACAAAAGTAGTGGTGCCGTTTCATGATTTGCATGTTGACCACCTTGGGCCCTTCGTAAGATCTAAGGGAGGTTATACTCACCTACTTGTAGTTATGGGTGTGTTTACCTGATTGATTATACCTGTCAAGAAAACAAACAATCTGTGTTCGTTTTTGAAGATTATAAATTACACAATTGGGGTCGATCAGGGGATCGCTTGGCAAGCGATCGCTGTAGTTATTCTGCATCACATGCTTTCGTAAGATTTGAACACTGTTTAGTCGGTGTTGACGGTTAGTTGGAAGGGTTCAATCGTACTATCCTTGAATCGCTAAACGAACTAAACAAAATGATGAGAAAGATTGATTTAGGCTTTTGGGGAGAGTTTGTTGGATACTTAAAAACGCAAAAAAAAACATAGGTGTATCTGATTCAGAGGTGTTATTTGGTGCCAGCATGAATGGGATAAAGCTCTATTCTTAACGTGATAGTCTATCAAACTCTCCTTAATAGCGGTTTCCGTTATTCGAAATGGGGTTCAAGATAGGATAGATAAGAGGACAGAAATATAAACCCTGCTTTAACAGTGATGGGCAAAGCAAAAAGCTATAAACGTGGACATATCCACGTTTATAGAACCCTGTAGTCATTAATGTTTTGTGGATTAGCACGCATGCAAAACGAACTATAAACTACAGGCCTTTGAGCCACATAAGTTCAATAGAAGTTCACGAAAATGAATCTAAAGCTAATGTAGTAGAATAGTAGAATTTGAATCCATAATTTTGTGTGTATAATTTGAGATATTAAGAGTAATGTTGCTACAGAAGGTCTTTTGTATCTTTCCAGATAAATCGCAACCAATCGATCGGTTTGTGCGCATCGACCCACTACGCCGTCGCAAGTAATCGATCGGCTTGTGCACGCCGTTGGTTCTAATCTGATTTCGAATTGGTAGTCGGGTGGTCATGCATGGTATCGAATCGATCGTGCCATGTTTTGATACGTTCGGTGCCACGACGGTGCGTCTCCACAAGTAATCGATCGGCTTGTATGAGCCACCACAATGCATCGACCCACTGTGCGGTATCAAGTAATCGATCGGCTTGTGCCGCCAGTTGGTGTTTCGAATTGGTAGTCGGCCGGTCATGCATGGTATCGAATCGATCGTGCCATGGTTTGATACGTTCGGTGCCACGATGGTGCGTCTCCACAAGTAATCGATCGGCTTGTGTGAGCCACCACGATGCATTGTGCCACTGTGCGGTATCAAGTAATCGATCGGCTTGTATACCCGCCAGTCGGTGTCTATATTATTTTGAAATGTTAGCTGGGCAGTCCTGCATGGACTCGATTCGATCCCAATGCCATTAAGTAGTCTCACCTGCGCCGTGTGAAGCAATCGATCGGCTTGCGCTGGTGTGCGCATCACCAGTCTAGCGTGGAGCTATATGTACATATTGATATTTCGATGTGGTTTCGATTCGTTGTCTAATAAATTAGAATAGAATGGAATACTAGATGTTTACAATATAAACTTAGATCTAAAACCAGACCACCAAATTAAGTGTAGGTACAGTTTTCCTAACAGCAATTATATTGATGATACATTTGTTTTTAATTAAATAAAAGAAATAGAATTAATTATCTAATTAACTAACGAAGTTTATTGTAATGTAAAATATGTACATGATGTAAATATAATAAAAATAAAACAGGTTCTAAAGTATAGTTTGTACAAATTGTTGATGTTCAATTGATTGTATTAGAATGTTTAATTGTTAATTTATGTAATGGTTATGGTATTTGGGGGCTTTCGTGCTGCTGACCATGTACTCGGACACCGATTGTTAGGGTTCCACCTGGGTCGTGTGCGGGGACGCACACGTCGTCAGGATGGTCGATTGTTAGGGTTTGCAATTTTGTAGAGATTTATCGCTACTTATTTAATTCTTTATTTTAATTGTTTAATATTTTAATATACTGGTAACTACTTTTCGAGTACTGACAGAAGCGGAAGTTAGTCATAGACTCTGCAATTGATTCGTAGCGCCGCCGCCGGCCAATCACGGGGCCGCATTAAAGAGAACTGATGCGGGCTGTGATTGGTCGTGGCGAGTCGTTTTCGGGTAGGGATTTTTCTGATAAAAGCATGGTCGGTGGTATTGTGGGGGAATTCGAGTGTCAACCACGAGACTTAA
This sequence comes from Furcula furcula, assembly GCA_911728495.1. NCBI lineage: Eukaryota > Metazoa > Arthropoda > Insecta > Lepidoptera > Notodontidae > Furcula > Furcula furcula. The sequence continues at coordinate 25,366,500 of OU452253.1, forward strand.
GAGTTGGAAGTAACTGTTTATTGTGAATTTGATTTATCTAATTTATTGTAGTCGTGTATATTCAGTGTACAAAGTGTGTTGTAATAAAAGTGATTTATATTCTGTGATGATATCTTCTATTATTCTCCTCGGAGCAAGGTCGTCTCTATAGATAATATATTGGAATTTAGCTCGAGTTTACTTGTTAGGTATGTTGTTTTACTAGTTATAACAAATAAAATATGAAATTATTTTGATTAATTTAGATGGATGAAAACACTAGAGAAGGAGTTTAGAGGGAAAGCAAGGATGGCACTTATCTTTATTGTCTTGTTCTCTTGCGGTGTGAAGCTTTAGGTACTCCACTTGACCAACGTGACACAAGATCCAAGCAGCTAGCCCGTACAGCCTCCTTCTAGAATTCCACCTGACGGTCACTGGTTTCTTTAAGCACGTAGACTTTCAGCAACATTCAGTCGTAATAGTTTTTGCCTTTCTATTAAATTGTTTGAAGTATTGAGGTTTTCGCTGGTTCCTTACAACGCAGTAAATGATTCCTCTTGCAGTTTTCGAATGCCAGTGGATTATATCACCAAGAATACTGCGCTGCGTCAACACCGAAACTTCGTAGATAGATTGGATTTTGCTCCACTTTTGTTCAAATGTACTGTCTGGTCGCCATTGATTAATCTTTGGCGGATTAATTGGTGTTTTGGTGGGTTTTGGAAATTAAAAAGAGATATTTTGAACCAAAACACTATATTTTAAGAAAAGTACAATTTTGTATAAGAAAAACGATCTAATTTTAGAATTATATGAAAAAATATACGGTAGACGCAACTAAATGATGACAGCTAAAAGAATTAATTTTGATGTAGGTAGAAACGGTGAAAATAAAATTATGGAACTATGTTTATATTAGCAGGCGCCTTTACAAGATTAAAGTTCTATAGTTATTGTATGTTCAATTTCACCGATAGATGGCGCTGTTCATAATGTAAATCACGCTAACATCGTAAATTACTGTCTAATGATATTCGATAATGAAAGTTTTAAGTTTTCCGCATCTTTTATTGTTGCGACTGTAATACATACATAATCTAGTTTGGATCCGCTCGGGATTTACAGATTTTAACTTTTCAAAGATATAATGTCATATTGCTATCAGCAAAGTACTTAGAACAATACAGAAATCTAATGAAAATGTCCTGGGTGTACCGGACCGGCTTACCCCTTACAAAAATTGACCCTTCGCCAATGCCATATCTTATGCAAACTAAATGTCTGCTCAGTCCCTATTGTATATAGCGTAATAATACATATCTTAATGATTAATTGATCAGTCTATAATTACCCTATTCACATACAAGGGAAATTACGTGGTAATATGTAAGTAATGCAAGTAATGTTTCACTGCGTAGCCCCTATGAAACATAGCGTGATGTTTTATATACCAACTTACACCTTGACTTCTACACAACACATCAGTGAAAGTCCTATCAAAATCCATCCACGGGTTTTCAAATGATACCTGGACGAACAGAACGACAGACAGACAGACAGACAGACAATAATTCCAAAAAAAATTGTTTTGGCCTCTATGTCGATAGTATAGTGAACCCCCACATAGAAATTTTGGAAAAATATTCAATGTACAGAAAAAGTGCTCTTTGAGTTTTATTATAGTATAGATGAAGTAAGCTCTTATCATGGTAACCAAATATAAGCAAAAATAAGCAATTGGTAAGCAATTTTTGGACACTTTTTCATACTAAAATAAGTACGCATGTAGACCTGCCATTCTGACTGTCACGATTATTCGGTAATTTACGTTTTCGTTGCCTTTCTCACTCTCACATTTATTTGACTACCTAGACCCTGAGCCTACACCAGCAGGGCTATTGTGCTATCTTTAGCCACCCAAGTGTCTAACCAGTGGCGTAGCGTGTCTTAGATGGGCCCCATATAAAAATTTGTTGGGGCGCCCAAATGATAATACGGCCTAGAGAGATTATGTGAGAACATGGATTTTACGAATGGTTGCTTACACATGTTCGGGGCCCCTATAGCTCGGGGGCCCCGTATCATTGATACGGCTGATACGGCGGTAGCTACGCCCCTGTGTCTAACTATCGAGTTTCAGTTGTCCATCGAACTTTGATGTCAACTGAATATTGGTCACTCAAGTTAGGCAATACCGAAACCATTTGTGATGGTCACTTGATCATCAATCACTAGAAAAAAAATATAATTAATTGGCGGTAATTTTTGCCCGACTGCGCCATATGGAGGGTTATACCAGCTATAAAGCCCTTCAAGCCGGACCAAAACAATGTTTACACATTGCTGCTTGGTAGTCCGGTCAATTTAGACATAAAAATTTTCCAGGTGAATTGTAGAAGTTTTCCAGGTGTATGATTTTCTGCAATCCAGGTGAATTGTAACGGAATTTGGCTTCTTAAATAATCAGCAAACTCATCACTTCTCGCGACACTTGCATCGATTAAAGTTGGCATTCCACGATCAGTCGTGTGGTCAGCCACAACAGTTTCATCTTCAGTCAAAAGTTTATTACAAATAAAGCAAAATTGTGACATTTTGTTTAATTATTGATCAGCACTATAGGCCGACCGTTTAACTCGCGAATCGCCTGAGGGGGTAGAAGGGAGCGAGGAAGGATGTTAGCGGATGGGTGAGAGGGGTGCGCGGAGCAGAGAGCTTACGTCAAATGCGGCAGTGCGCTGGCTGCAGTGTTGCCAGATATACAGATTTCTCGGTATCCATACAGGTTTTCAACATGTCATACCGATAAAAAATTGAGAGTGAATTTTATACAGATTTTCATCATTCCAATTTTTTTCATACAGAATTACCACAAATGGTAGTTTTTCAGACCATATTGACAACATCGATCAAAATATTTGGGGTTTTCCCTAGGTAAATTATCCACTACCGCACCCGGTGCGAGGATTAAAGTCCATCGACACATTTCAGCATTAAATGTTGAACATCAGAACAAAATATTCAGGAATTAGACGCAGAGTGGAGAAATTTGAGAAATAATTTGAATCTTCATCCAGTAAAAGCTTATCTAAATATTCATAACTTTTATTTATTCCGCTCTAAAAATAACAATTAAAGCACCTAGGCAGTGAACTACAGATAAAATTATACAGAATACCAATGCCAAATACAGATTTTTTACAGATTTTCTTAATTTTACGTATTCAGATTTCATACAGATTTTTAAAATCTTCGGTACAGATACTGCTTCCAAAAATCTGGCAACACTGGCTGGCTGTGCTCGCAGCGCGCGGTTGGTGTTTTTGTTACGGACGCTTGAAGATAAACGCACAAGGTATACGACTGCCAAGATAAATCTCAAGATGAATCGCTCTTCCAGTTTTGCGAACAAAATTAACAAGCAATCTAAACAAATAGCATACAATGTATATTCGTTTTTTAAAGCCAGAAAACAAGATCATGAATCGATATGAATATAAGTGACGAATAGTCCTATAATTTTTTTATCTGTGGTTAAATATTTCTTAAACGGAGTTAATTATTGTTTTATGATTTTGTACCTATGAAGCTATTATAAAATATTTGTAAAACTTAAAAATAAATACTTAAAAAAGATACTTATTATTTTATTCTTTACCAACAATGTCTATCTCGAGATAAATCTTTGGATTATTGACTCCGTGTGTAGCGTTACCCGCCCCCGCTCCCTTCTTACCGCGCAGGCGAATCGCGGCCTATAACTACAATAGTAGACACTTGTAATAAATACGTATAGTCACTCGAACTGCTCGTTCAACACTAAAAGAAGCAGGTATACGTGAACGACACCACACGGACAAAAGAATAGGCAGATGTTATTCAAGGCCAGATGTTATTCAAGTAGAGGAGATTCGCGTCGATTCCCCGAACAAATTTTGGTGGCATTTTTGCGGGGTGCAGGAGGCGAAGTAAACACACACAGATACAATTTCACCCACACTCTTGCAAATGTCTAATGTAAACTCTTCATGTTTCTATGAACACACACTATAATAAACTCGCAACACATTCAAAAAGATACGCACACAAATAAAGAATTCATCGTTCCTACATGGTTCCTACACATTTTATTGCACGTCCACAAACGTAAATTGTAGTGATGTGGTGCGTGCAAAGACTGATAAATAACGAACGGGTTCAAAGAATGGAATGTTTTAAAGAATCTAATAATTCAATATGGAGATTATTGTATTCATTTTGTAAATCAAACAAGTAACGCATTTAAATTAGTTAGTATTATATAAGTACATCATTATATACTTATGTTATCATATCATTTCAAATATTTAGGCCATATATTAATCCCGACCTCAATGATGATGCAGACATTGAGTGAGAGCGGAGGGCATTGTCAGTGAGAGCAAATATTCTGGCTCACAGGTTTGCACCGTACTCACTGACTGTTAAAATTACACTGTTTCGCGCGTACTGCACAGCATTTTATACTTACAGCCTGTGGGGAAATTACACACAAGGATCCTATGACGCCCTGCGTCTCCAATACAATAATGTGTTCAGAGTGTTGGTGTGGTTGCCTCACTTCCGTAGCGCATCTAGGATGTTCGCGGAAGCACATTGCTTTTACGCTACTATGCGCAAGAGGTGTGCGTCCCTGGTGCGCAGGGCGCGGAGCAGCCCTAACACTCTTCAGAACATGATAGTAAGCTGGATTTTGGATACGTAAATCATTGTTGCTCCATTTCCCATGATCTGGTGCGCGATGATTTGCGTATTATTTGTATACAGTATGTATAATTTGTGCATTATACTGCACAACCATATGCGTTGATACCGATTCCGATGAAGACGGCGTGGTGCATCGGCGGGTTTTCGACTCTGTCTCTGTGAGCACCGTGACAGGTTCCCGGGGGCTATAATAGTCTCAAAGGCAAGGCAATGAGGGTGCAAATCCCCCGGGAGAAAAAAAAGTTGTCCTCATGTGCATCCGCGGGAGTTTCTGTAGGGTTAAGTGGTAGGTTCCATGTGCAAGGAACAGTCCAAGTAGATTCTTCCGATAAATATAAGGTAAATCGCGCAAATTCCCGAATAAAATTACGTTTAATTTTTTACTAAGTAGTTACCGCTTTAGACGCGTCGAGAACATAACCTCCTTTTTTGAAGTCCATTAAAAACCAGGGCAAACTTTTAAGTAGCCCGCTGAAACACGGATACGGTTAGTTCAAACGTCGCACATCTATTTATTCTTATACCTTGGTACCATATTTTTATATATACACATTAAAAAAAATGATAAAAATAGGTCGAGCCATTTTGGAGGAGTGCGAATGCCGTGAGACGAGATTTATATATGGATTTTGCATTTCAATAGTATTATATACATACGCGTTGAATGCATACCTCCTTTTTTAAAGTCGGTTAAAACCGGGACTCAAATTTTACGCTCTCCCTTATTTGTGCCCTCCAACCGAAGCACGGAGACGTTTAGTTCAAAGAGCATTGTCTAATGCTGACCGGTGATTGAGCGTCTGGTCACCCATCTATATAATTACCCTGCTTAACACTGCTTCACCTAGCGGTATTTAATATACTTTAATACCTATCCTCATACCTACTAAATATATGTACATAAAAAGAAAATCTCATAAAAATCAGTCAAGCCGTTTCGGAGGAGTTCGACTACAAACACCGTGACACCAGATTTTTATATATAAAAAAAAAGTAGAAGATTATTGTTATTTATCACGATACTCTTGATAAATTGAATCTATTTTAATAACTTCATTATAATATACATCATTCATAATAGAATTTCCTACATTAGCCTAGAATGAACTTAAAATTTTTTGTATATACATTCAATCCTGTCCTCGCACTACGCTGTAACTAGGATAAAACATGGCTCGAAATTTTGATACGGAGATAACAATATTTGGTTTCTATTTTTTGAATACTAACATATTCGTAAAAAAATAATGGTTACAAATGATAGGAAACTCCATTCTCCCGCCGATTTATAGTACCTAATCCATTTTAACAGTCAAATATTGCACAAACAACCATTTACACGGAGCTGTATAATGCATGACGACCTGATTCGGACCATAGATAATACACTATATACTTAGCTATAGATTGGACACTCTCGTTCAACTTTTAATAAACTAATTTTACCCTCGCCAAAAGATGGCGTAACTTCACAGGAATCCAAAATGTGCCAACAGATGGCGCTTTTTTAATAATCATTTTACGTATAGGGAAATGAAACTTTATGTTGAATGAATATTTGTAAGGAACATGTTTAAGGCAAAACAAAGAGATATTTATTGTAAAAAGTTTACTTGGTAACCAATAACTTTATCTAAACATATCTGACGCACAATCGTACTCTTTTATTTACATATATTGTCCAATCCCCTTAACTTGAGTTTCTTGTTTCAGTACAGCTTTGCATTAAATATTTCCAATTCAAGCCATTGTGGTTAACGACAATGATGTAGTGGACCTGAAATAGTTCACGAGTAGTATAGATGTTATTATAAATAAATACTTATGCCATGTTCTTAATGACTTGTTTTAGCTTTTATAAATGTTTTCGTAAATAAGTAAGTACATACCTACCTAAGTAGATAAATAACACCCAGACACAGAACAAACAGAATTCTTCAAAAACATATTTGTAAATAAACTGTAAATATTTAGTTTCAATAAATGTATAAAGCTTTTTATCTTCCATGAAACAAGTCTTTTTAAAAAAATGACAACAACCTAAGTTGCCATAGTAACCGCCAAAGGCAATTTACAATACCACAGATATAACAATACTATACGGAGCGCGTTCCACTTGGGGCCCACACACAACGATAATCCGTTGAGGCCGGCTGTTACATTATGGAAATTTAATATAAATATTCGAAATATAACAGATTTACTCAAATAAATTGAAGATATACAATAACAATAGTAAACTAAATAAATAAAAATATATAAACTGCATTTTTAACGCCATCTAGGCAAATTATAGTAGAAACTTAAAATTTAGTTCCTTCCCTCGCCTGAAGGTGTGCTAGTTTCCATACATTAAAATTTTGTCACCTGTTTTAAGGAGAGTGCCACTGGCATGATTCGGACTGTACAAAAATCGCCCGTGAACTAGTTTTTATAAAATGACCTGAACATATGAACAAAAATTTGGCAGAGGGGTTAGCGCGTCATGATCTCTCTCCAGTGGTATCTCTAAAACGGCCTACAGACGGCCCTAAAATCAGTGGCGATATCGGGACAGCGGTGGTGGGGATGAAATCGGCTACTACTCTACACACAACCCTACCAGTTAGTACAGAACCGACCGTGCAACAGACTGCTCGTTGATCCGAGATGCCGCCGACACTATCAAAACAGCAAAAAAAGGCATTGCCTTGGCACTTACTATGGTGCCAACAGGCGTGGGTTCGATTCCCACCAAGTGTCTGGGTGTTTTATCTATATTTTCTTCTGTTGGTCGGGTGTTCTATCTATCTATCCTTTTGAGGTGGGCGTTAATAGCTGCGACACAGTTGTTAACTAATGAAGCTATTATCGTACTTATGTAAATGTTAACATATGTTTTAGTTCCAATAAAATATGATTTGATTTAGATTTGATTTGATATAAGTATGTATTTACAAAAAAAAGTATATAAATGTATTAGTATCAGTTGTCTGGTTTCCATAGTACAGGCTCTGTCTAGTTTGGGATCAGATGACCGTGTGTGAATTGTCCCAGGATATTATATTATACCTTATTATACCCATTCATTCGTTCATTCTTCGCACAGAGCGGAACGCCTGCACGTCGTATCGCCGCAGCACTCGAGCGCATACTGCGTAGATATCAGTCCCGATTTCGCTACACACGTGCCGACAACGCTCCCTAGACGATAATCGTCCCTAAATCGGGAGCTCGCCCGAAGCGATTTCAGACCCGATTTCTAAACAATAAAAATTGGATACGATTTGCCTATACACGAGGGACGATTTAGGGTCCCCACCACTGTCCCGATATCGCCACTGATTTTAGTGCCGTGTGTAGGCCGTTTAAAGGGTGGCACAGTAGACAGAATATAACAAGACATCTATACTCGAATTCAAGTATTCCGTCGTAAAAAGTAAATAAACATGGCGGTATTGCAACCATCGACAATATTAGGGAGGTGACGCCTCATGAACGAGTGAATCTGACCACATCATAGATGTATGATAAATCCCTTAGAGGAGATACCACTGGAGAGAGCATGATGCGCTAACCCCTCTGCCAAATTTTGTTCATATGTTCAGGTCATTCTTTGTTTGTGTGCGTATCTTTTTGAATGTGTTGCGAGTTTATTATAGTGTGGATATGCGTGAAATTGTATCTGTGTGTGTTTACTTCGTATCCCGCACCCCGCAAAAGTGCCACGAAAAATTTGTTCGGGGAATCGACGCGATACTGGCTCTATTCTAATTACTCTGAGGATAAATCCATTACAGTATCGATATTTATGTCAGCAACGGTAGGATTAAAAAGAATACATTATTACTGTGAATTATTTTTATTGATAATTTCACCTTTATTTAAACAAATAACAACTCGAAACCCTTTAATTCAAAATAATTAACAAATTCGTCAGTATTAAAATGTTAATTTGAGTGTACAACAATTTTACTTATTCTCTAGAAGATTGAATATAATACGTCAAAGGGTAGCATTTGGGATTTTTGCGAACCATTTTGTAACTTCCATCTTTTTGGCCACAAGCTGCAAACTAACTCTGATGGAAATGCGTGCGTAAAAATATAAAAGTTTATATCTCTTAAATCGATTTTTATGAAAACATAAAACTAGAGATTTTTAAGACATTTATTCTGAGGAATAAGCAAATTCTGAGCTGGAGCTCGTCCCGGTTACATTTATGATAAATCGCGGTGTTTCACTTGCTGCATCTATTATGCCATCCAATTTTAACATTTTGTCTTCCTCCTTCTGCACATGTTCTATACATTTTTTCCATGCATTTGCTCCAATTAATGCCAAAGCATCGCGAAGTAACGTTTTCACCTCTATTGTTTCTTCCCACGTATGATTTAATCTGAGCCCAAATCAATTCAATTGGATTGAGTTCACAGTGATAGGGTGGTAGCCGCAAAACAGTTACATTTTTCTTAGCCGCCATGTTATCTACTACTTTTTCTTGAAAATTCAATTTGTCAAATTTTAATAATAATTGAGCTTTTATTTCGTTTTCTTCATACGAAATGTTTTTATTTCGTAACCATGCTTTAATATCTGCTTTTTTCCAACTCATATTTGGCACAAGTTCTATGTTTCGTGAGTGGTAAGGCGCATTATCCATCACTATAACAGACCCCGGTTCAATTTTTTCTAAAATTTTGCCAAACCTGGAACGAAAGAAGAATCTAAGTTAATGTCATTTAATTAACAAAATATTCCTTATTTATTTCCGTGTTGTATTGAATACTATGACAGTAAGCTAATCAACAAGACCGTCCACACCGGTGGTCATTAGGAAATCGGTCCACCGTGGTTCATTAGGAAATACAAATATATTTTAAAATGGCAGCGAAGAATTTGATGTTATCCTAAAACTGCAAAATACTAACCAATTTTCAAAATTATGAGCATCCATTTCCCCATGGTAGTCGCCATCAGATTTTTTAGCTTCAAATATCCATTCGCCTCCTTCCAAAAATCCATCTTCACTGCCTACGTGGGTTATTATTAGTCGTTTTCCTTTATTTGGATTTTTGAGACCCGTCGAGAGGCCTCTGAGGAATGCTTGACGATTGCACTCAATTGAGTTGTCAACCCAAACGTAGTCTACTGTATGACCTGAAAGAAATGTGTTATTAATAGGATAAAATATCAAAAATAATATAACTACTTTTAGAAAAAATTAAAAGTTACTTCAAAGAAAATTATCTAAAAGCATTAAATAAACGAAAATATATTGAAGTTAGTGCTAAGCATGTTAAATTATACAATTATGTATAACTTTATTAAGGCATTCATGACTCATAGAAATAAATACAACAAAAATAATACAAACACAGTGTAAACATTATATAACGGCACTGAAGGGACTGTGCATTTTATGGCGTTATAAAGAGTTGTCGTTAAATGTAGAACGAGAAAAATCTGAATTATAAAAAGAAAAAGTTTATTCAGACTAGTGTCTACATATTCACTAGTTATGTACATAAAAAAACCCACGCAGAAAAACCATGTTTACCTGCAGTTTGTGAACAGTTTGAGCTTGTGGCAACTAAGAATATGATAAGGTATACATAATCTATGACTCCTGCATAATAGTCATGGTCAACAATAGTCTACACGTGCAAGCAATCCGAATTTGTAAACAAAAGATCGAATTACTTAGAAATTTCGGTATGCATGATGCCGACAGTCAAGTTTATTACGGGCAACGATAATAAAGCGACAAAAGAACGTGCACAGCTGCGCGTTTTTACTAATTTTGGCATCTTAAAAGGTAATTAATCTATTCTTATGGATTATGTCGCGATTTATTTTAATCTTACCGACGTTTCGAATGCTTTGCAGCACCCATGACCACCCATGTCCGCCCGTGACTATGGGTGCTGCAAAGGATATAATCCGTAAGAATAGATTAATTACAATGTCTAGTATTCGCGTAAATAAAAGACAACATTAACTTAAAAGGCACTTTTCATTAATTGTTGTCGTTATTGAGAGTGGGTGTAATGCTATATGGAGTGTATCATTGTATGGATAGCAAGCTAAAAAAAATTAAAGCTAAGTAACTTCGACGCTTTACAGAGTTAGTCGTTAAATCGAATGACGTTACATGGAGTTTACACTGCACTATTAAACCTCATCATGACATACAAACAACTAACCTTCATTGACCCATGTTTCATCGGTATAGTAAATTTTTTTGTTTTGGTTTTTATAATCCTTTATTTTTAGCAAATATGTCCGCCTCCATACCATCAAATCTGGTCTGTCAATTAAAATGCTTTTTCGTTCTCTTTTCGAGTACGTGAAATTCATACTCTTTAAAAGTCTATAAAAGGTGGTTTGAGAGAATGAAGGAAGATCTTCATCACTGTTAACTTCCACCAATACTTTTTTTACAGTCGGAATTTCGTTGCTAAAGTAAAATTGGTGAACTTTTCTTCTAATGGCGCTAATTGTAAAATCGTCCAAGGTTTTTAGTGAAGAACAGTGATTTCCTTTCTTTTTGTGTTGAGGTGAAACTACATTTCCTGTTATTTTGTATTCATGTACAATTCTCTCCACAGTTCTTTTAGAAATGCCCATTACTTCCGCAGTAGCCTGCGAAACCTCCGACTTATACGGATATGTGGGCATAGCTTTCGCTACAAATTTATAAATATTGATTGCAATATTTTTTTCGTTGGAAGTTAACTGTGTAGGTCTTGGCCTTTTTTTCATGGGACTACTCAAAATTGTCGGGGAGTTACGTCTCTTCCTTTTTGACGATGTAGGTTCAGATGGCCCAGGACGAGGTTCGCTCATCTTCAAGCACTAAAAACACATTTAGTGATTACTTATAATTCTTGTAATAAAGTCACCCATTTTATTTTGTTCTCACGGGAAAAAAGTTTAAAAGGTACCTGGTACCTGTGGGGACGTGGGGTGATAGGGGTCGCAACCCCGCCGGAGTCATTACCATACTCTATGGGCGTCTTAGGGCCCACACCCTGAACGTGCAGAGACTCCGAAGATTATCACCAATTGAGCTCAACCCACTGGATGGTTCAACAGAGTGAAATCTATATACATTTTGTCAAGCCATCCAGTGTGTGGAGCGAACTGATTTATAATGGGTTTTAACCCACTCGTGAGTTCCACCCGGGTAATTACCCATTTATATTTTGGACTCAAACGAAATAAATGGATTTATTGACTTGTTGTAATTACTAATAAAAAGTATTGACATAATTTATAAATTAAATATTCAAGCTTATAAAATAATGCTCATTGAAACAAATGAGTGCACGACAGTGCAAATGTATAATAGCTTTGGAGACTTAATCGTCAACACTTAGTAAAACTACATGTAAAAAAATGGATGGAAAAAAGAACCTGTAGTGCATGTATGTGAATTGAATTTTTTGTGTATTGAATGTTGTATATTTCTATTGATTAATGTATTTTTTTTACTTTATCATAATTTTTTTTTTCAATTTACTTAAATTACTTTAAACTAAAATAATCTTATAAAATCTTACCTTATATACACACATACACTTCAATTGAAATCTAATCGAGAGTATCAAAATCCTTAGATCGTAGCAATAAGTCGTCAGTCCAATCGAAAACACGGTCCAAATCACAAAGCAAACACAAAACCAAAAATCGAAAGCAAAGTCGTTAAAGAAAAGACACCAGAGAGCTTTCAGTACGTACGACATCGATACGAAGCGACGAATGAATGACTATGAATAACACAATGAGGGTGTTCAAAAATGACGTGCACCAGGTGGCAGCACTAAGGCGTAAGTCCCGGAACCTGTCAAACCGCATACATTTTCATATTCGGCACTCAATTTTATTGATATTTATTTAAATAAATAATTAAATACGTAATATAAAATATTATCTTACAATCAACATAATATAATCCGTGTAGACGTGGGCAGAGTAGCGATTTACTTTGAAATAGGGACGGCGGACCTACTGTTTATGTTGAATCTACCTCAGTTTAGTCTGAGTTTAATATAATACTTTTTATTTTATAAAATGATTGGTTGTGGATCAATTTCAAATCATTCAATATCGAGATTTAGATCTTTAAATATTGGACATCACTAATTTCCATAGACAAAGTGTGTGTTCTATATATTGACATATTTTATCTGTGGCATTCTCATGTCAAAAATATTTTATTTATTCGTATATCTTAAGATTTTAATTATATTTTCAGTAGTTTAACTAGTTTTCTGAATCAGTTGGATGTTTTACGTGTGTGTGGTGATAAATGGAAAGTTTTCATCTTGTATTGGTGAAGAAATTTAGGTTTGTTTTGAAGTACCCGGTTTGATTACAAAAAATGACTTTATATCTGGTTTTGGGTATAGCTAGCGTGCCGCCGATAAGGACAGAAAATAACGGAAAATAATCATTCGTACACTTAACACACGTTATGGATATTCATTCAAATGCGCCTAATAAGTAGTATAAACGATATTTCATAACGCAATCCAATTTAAAACTCCAAAGCTAGGTCGTGAACTAGAAAATTTCATGAGTACTCGAAGAAAACGCACCGTAGGTGCGCCAGATTTTGAACACACCCTAAGGGACAAAAAATCATATGCTCTGTTTCTTTCTATCGCATATAATATATATATATAGCTCTATTGTTTTCTTTCTCTTAGGGTTGCACCAAGGGTTGCACCATGAAGATATAGGTCAAAGTGGAGACAACACTCCCAAATACATGACTGAGGTCAACGCTATCCCTTTCATTGAGGTCGAATCTCCCTTTCTAAGAGGGCAACCTTGATGTTTCATGAAAACAAGGACATATTTTTAACTTCGTCGCTTAATACGACTTACATGGCTTGTTTAAGCTTTAAGTTTAAACCGATTAAATATGCCTAGTTGCTTCCGTTTACCTCTCAAAATACGACGGGACGAAAAACCGACACGACCGTTGAGAGACCAGGCGCAGGACCAACATTGTACATACCTATCTGACGCATGGAGCATCTTACTTTACAGACAATCAGGTAATACATAAATAATAAGTTAATGGTTGTGAAAATAAAAGCATATGAAGTTATGATAAAAAGAAATTGTATTACAAGATCATTTATTCAGTACGTTTAACGATTTCCGATTAATCACAAGATATTGAATAGCAATTTCCATTATATGCAAACAACTAAAACACCTTGTAACCCACAGATTAGACGATAGAAAAAGCATTTGCAGTAAATTTAGGTTTCCATTGGACCAACTGCAGATCATTGCAGCTTCATAAAATTTCTTTTCGAATGGGACAATGGATATTTATAATATTCCTTCGCTCAATATCTTTAGGAAATCTACAAGAAAATAAAAAATGTATTATTATTGACCACGGGTAAATAAAACAGTATGTATATTGACAGGTGACAGGTATAGTGACGGGTTAAGAAATAGTGACATAAGGAATCGTTGTGATAAGAAAGAAGATGTTGTGACAAAAATTGAGGTATGCTGAGATGGTTTGGCCATGTCGAGAGAATGAATGAGGAACGATTGACGAAAATAGTGTATAAGGCGAGTGTGAATGAAAGTGTTGGAAGGGGTAGACTTAGGCGGACGTTTCAAAACCAAATCAGGGTATTCCCGGAACGCACTTCGACCTAGTTGGATCCATTGTGCATGCCCTAGCCCTTACTCTGTTGCTGGCGTATCGAAGAGCTCCCTCAGGTATGCAACGATCGCGCTAGCTTGGAGCTGTACATAATCATTTGGTGTAGGATAGGCTACTCCCAGATGATTCAACCTACGTCTCGCAAGAGCGTCGCAGCCACACAATATGTGTCGCATTGACTCTTTTTCATTTTCGCAGAATCTGCAAATGTCACTAGTACTTAGCCTCATTCTGTGTAGATGCTCGTTGGTGCCAAAATGTCCCGTAAGTGCACCCATCAGGTGCCTTATTTGTGATCTGTTTCGTCATCATCATCATCATCAGCCGGAAGACGTCCACTGCTGAACATAGGCCTCCCCCTTAGAACGCCACAATGAACGACAATTGGCTATTTGCATCCACCGGTTACCTGCGACGCGCACAATGTCGTCTGTCCACCTAGTGGGAGGCCTGCCTACGCTGCGTCTTCCGGTTCGTGGTCGCCACTCGAGAACCTTTCTTCCCCAACGGTTATCGGTTCTTCGAGCGATGTGGCCTGCCCATTGCCACATGTTGTGATCTGTTTAGGTTCAATAATTTGACCCCACAGTCCACCCTTCCGCTAGAGAACGCTTTGGAGTGGTTAAGGCCTGACGCTGCCCTCCATTCCTTCATGTGTTCGTTTCTAGCATGTGCATACAATGCTTGGTGATATGTTCCATACGGAATCCCCACAAATGGTTCGGGGCCAACCAAATGTCTCTGTGAGCCGGCCCTCGCTAATCTATCTGCCTTCTCATTGCCCTCGACGCCTTCATGTCCAGGTACCCAGATAAGGCTGACATTGTTGTGTCTTCCCAGGTTGTTCAAGCCTGTAACACCTTCTTTGACCAGTTTAGAAGCAACTCTGAAGGAATTCAGAGCCTTCAGAGCTGCCTGACTGTCGCTGAGAATGCGAATGGTTTTACCCTTGACATTTCTCCTTTGCATTTCTTTGATGCTGGCAATTATGACATAGGTTTCCGCTTGGAATACCGATGCATATTGCCCCATGCTGTGACTGATACTACAGTCCTTGGAATAAATCCCTGCCCCTGTACCTGACTCCATTTTGGAACCGTCAGTGTACCATATGAGGTGAGTTCCACCAACCGGTTTGAGTCCCCTCGTCCACTCTTCTCTGGATGGTATAATTATGTACTCGGTACCTCTTGTTAAACATGTACACTGGATTTATCCTATCACAGGGCACGTCCATTAGATCATCCAGTTCTTTCACGAGATCCAATAAAGTATGTTTTGTACAGGGCTTGTTACGATTCCAAACTCCTGCTTTCGCAAGTCTGTATAGCGACTTTCTTGCCTCTATTTGTATGTAAGTGTGAAGTGGGGTTAGTCCCAGTAACCACTCAAGAGCCAGTGTAGGCGTTGTTTTGAAGGCACCTGTAATTGCCATGCAAACTACTCTTTGTACCTTCCTAAGAGAATCCTTGCAGATCCTTAGTTTGGTCCTAGGCCACCATACAGCGCTGCCATATGTGAGAATAGGCCTCACCATCGTAGTATATAACCAATACATTACCTTTGGTTTGAGTCCCCAAGTTTTGCCATACGCAGAACGGCACATATTGAAGACACGTAAGGCCTTTTTTGTTATGTTTTCAACATGACCACGCCACGTTAGTTTACTATCGAGAGTTACCCCAAGATATTTTACTTCCGTAGCCCATTTTAGTTTGGTGCCGTACATTTCTGGGTCTCTAAGGCCCTCTAATCGTCTTTTCCTCGTGAACGGCACTATAACCATTTTGCTTGGATTTATGGAAAGGTTATTGTCTTTACACCATCTTTCCACCCTAACCAAAGCACCCTGCAGCAAATCCGTTACTACGTTTGGAAATTTGCCATTTACCTGTATGACTATATCATCTGCATAGCCTACAGCTTGAAATGGTCCACTGTTTAGTTCCACTAACAACGAATCCACCACTAGACTCCACAGTAATGGGGATAGTACGCCTCCCTGTGGACATCCTTTAGTTGCCTTTACGGTAACCATATCACCTAATAAACTAGTTTTAATGACACGTTCCTGTAGCATAGTGCTGATCCATTTAACAATTGTCGCATCTATGCCATGATTTTGTGCTGAAGTTCTTATTGAAGCGAAGGTTGTTCGATCGAACGCCCCCTCAATATCCAGAAACGATCCAGCACAGATTTCTTTTGTCTCCAATGCATGTTCTGCTCGGTTGACCACGTAGTGCAATGCCGTATCCGTGGACTTACCCGGTTGGTACGCGCATTGCATGTCATGGAGCGGTCGTCTCCTTAGTGGAACATCTCTTATATACCTGTCCAAAGTCTTCAAGAAGAATGAAGTAAGTCTGATAGGGCGATAGGATTTGGCATCTTCATAGTTCTCCTTTATTACATTTACTAGCTGACCCGCGCAGCTCCGCCCGCGCTTTAATTACATTTTGCTCCCCTTTTCTCCCTACTCCCTTGATTTATCTCTCTCCATCTCTCTCTCTTATAATAAAAATCTAATTCTATGCTATTTCTCTCCCCTCCCGCTTCGGTCCCCGTCACACTTCCCCTCTTCCTCTGCCCGTTGTCCTCTTTGAACCCTCTCCCTCCTGTCTCTTCTCCCAACTTGCTCCCTCTCACTCCCCCCCCCCCCCTTGCTCCACCTAACTCCTCCGATCACTCACTCCATCACCCTCCCCTCTCCCTCTCTTGCACCCTCCTCTCGTTCTATATATCCTCGTCAATCATGTTATCAGCGGCATAAAATATACTTTATAACCTATTCTCAGACCTACCCGCAAAATTTCATACATATCGGTTCACCCGACTCTCGTGCACGTAACTCAGATGTTCTCAGATTTTGTTGTGCAAGGCGTTGCGAACGTTCGACACTCGACTCTCGTGCGCGTACCTGAGAGTTTCTCTGATTTTGTTCAGCAAGGCGCTAGGCGTTGTGAACGTTCAGGTGAAGATTCTCCCATACGACGTATTCTTGCTGCCCGTGCTTGAGAACTATGTTTAGAAAGTTGAGACATGGCTCTCTTAGGCATTTTCAAATGTTTAAGAAAATGCTAACAGCGTGTAATATTCTAGCGCTGAAAAGAACTGTTGTTTAGCCCTGAAAAGAACTGTTGTTTAGCCCTGAAAAGAACTGTTGGTTAGCCCTGAAATGAACTGTTGGTTACCACTCAAATAATCTGTTGGTTAGCCCTGAAAATAACTGTTGCTTAGCTCTGAGAAGAACTTTTGCGTAGGTGTAGTTTTAAGAAAGAAATTTAAAAAAAATCGAGAGGGAGCCGACCTCGCGTCTGAGGCGCGCGGGTACCTTACTCATAGATCTAAACTCCCCTCCCGCATGCGCACCCCCGCCTTGGTAACGCTCACTTCGCAACGGGCCGTGCAGCAGAAATCGTAATATTTTAATTTTGCCATAACTTCAAAACCAAATGTCCAATTTTAATCATTCAAAGACCAAATATTATCTACATAAACTGTACTTAATGATGAATTAATTTATTTTGATAAGGATTAATAGCATGATTAAAATAAATGCGTTTAAATGTAGTCCAAACAAAATTCAAGATTTTTAAATAAAAAAATGGTTGTTGGGCCTCGACATAGATAGTGTGCCGCGGATTTTTTTGTAGATATTTATAAGATCTACAATTAATTAGAATATTTTATGGTTCTATCTTTTATAGTTTAGGCAGCGTACGCAAAATAAGTAACTTTTCTGGTTGATTTTTTACACCTTGTGTCCGAAAAAACCTAAATATCTTACGGAACCCTATTTTTTTCCAAAATAAAATTTAGCCTATGTTACTCGTTGATAATTTAGCTTTCGAATGGTGAAAGAATTTTTAAAAACGGTCCAGTAGTTTTTGAGCCTATTCATTACAACCAAACAAACAAAGTTTTCCTCTTTGTAATATTAGTGTAGCATTAGTGTAGCATGATTAAAATAAATGCGTTTAAATGTAGTCCAAACAAAATTCAAGATTTTTAAATAAAAAAATGGTTGTTGGGCCTCGACATAGATAGTGTGCCGCGGATTTTTTTGTAGATATTTATAAGATCTACAATTAATTAGAATATTTTATGGTTCTATCTTTTATAGTTTAGGCAGCGTACGCAAAATAAGTAACTTTTCTGGTTGATTTTTTACACCTTGTGTCCGAAAAAACCTAAATATCTTACGGAACCCTATATTTTCCAAAATAAAATTTAGCCTATGTTACTCGTTGATAATTTAGCTTTCGAATGGTGAAAGAATTTTTAAAATCGGTCCAGTAGTTTTTGAGCCTATTCATTACAACCAAACAAACAAAGTTTTCCTCTTTATAATATTAGTGTAGATTAGTGTAGATTTATAATACATTTTCCCTCCTGTAGCAAGATGGGGTATATATCGTCAGGTCCTGGTGATTTATACGGACTGAAGCTGTTGATTGCCCATCGTACCTTATCTGCGTCAACGACTTTCTTTGCTATACGCCAGTCGTCTTTGGAAGTTTTTGCAATTTGTTCTTCCATGGTGATAACATTATCAGTCACATTTTGTATCTCAACTGAGTCCGGGAAGTGCCTTCTTAGCATATGCGTAAGAGTTTCTTTCCCAGTTACAGTGAGCTTACCTTGGTCATTCCGGATAGATGTAAGTGGATTGACCTTTGCAGAGCTCATTGCTTTACTGAGCCTCATACCCTCTGGAAGGCTATTGATGCTACTGCAATGAGATCTCCATGATCTCCGCTTCGCCTTGCGCACTTCCTTACTATAGTGCGTAAGAGCTTCGGCATATACCGTAAAGTCATTATTTGACTTCGCCCAGTTGAAAACACGTCGCGTCTCCTGCCTTAGATTCTCAAGGGCAGGTGACCACCACGGCTCCTTTTGCGTCGCCGCCTCTTTCTCCGGGCAGTTCTTGATCCAGCTGGCCTTAACTGCCTGGGTAATTCTGTCAGACTCAAACTCGATGTCTATGATTGAATTGAGTCGCTCCGTAGGATCCCCAGGTGTTCCTTAAGGTCTCTCCTGAAAGATTCCCAATCGGTTCTCCTTGGGTTCCTCCTTCGTACCTTGCCATAATTATTGGAAATTACATACCTAAAGCAGATGTAGTTGTGGTCAGATAAACTGACCTCTTCCGACACATGCCAATTACGGATCGCTTTACTCGCTCTATTGGATGCAAGCGTTATATCAATGACCTCCGCCCTGCGTCTATTCACAAAGGTTGGTCTATTGCCTTTATTTAAAATTTGTAAGGGTGAGCATACCAGAAAGTCCAATAGTGCTTCCCCTCTTTTGTTGTTGTCTGTGCTACCCCAGGCAACGTGGTGAGCGTTCGCGTCGCATCCTATGATGAGGTCGTCGCGAGCGCAATTATTAACCAGGTCTTGCAGCAGTGCTGATACCGGGTTCTCATTCTCATAGGGTAGGTAAGCAGAAGATAGAATAGTATCTTTACTGCCCCCTCCCGTTAATCCCTTAATCCTCACAGTAGTGAGGTCTCTGGAGCAGAAGTCATATAGAGGCATTGCCATTATGCCATTCCTGACAAAGATACAGGTCCTCATATTATTTGTGGGGCATCTATAGAAGAGCTGTCCTCCACGAACGTTTAGACCTCTGATGACGCCCTTGTACAGATAAGGTTCCTGTATGAGAGCGACATCATATTATCCATATTAAGCGACCGGCAGAGTACTGCCGTAGCCGCCTTGCTGTGATGTAGATTAATTTGTATACATCTTAGATAACCCATTGGTGAAGGAACACCAATGGACTGATCACGCCTGCCTGTCTTTTCAATGGCTCCAGGCTTGCTTCTGCGCGTTTGCGCTGTATTGGTTGTGGCCCTTCCCAGCAGCGTCGCTGTCCTGAAACCGGGCTCTGACGAGCCTTCTCCAGTAACTGCTCCGCCAGCCGAAGTCAGGGCCAAACCTTTCTTTGCCGGCTCAGTTTTACCACCTTGAGCCCCTCGGGTCAGAGTTCCGGTCCCATTCCTGTTCCCAGGCACTACCGACACACCAGGTCCCGCAGTAGCTCCACCGGCCGGCAAGTTATTGGTTGTGGCCCTTCCCAGCAGCATTGCTGTCCTGAAACCAGGCTCTGACGAGCCTTCTCCAGTGTCAGCTCCGCCAGCCGAAGTCAGGGCCAGACCTTTCCTTGCCGGGTCAGTTTTGCCACCTTGAGCCCCTCGGGTCAGAGTTCCGGTCCCATTCCTGTTCCCAGTCACTACCGACACACCAGGTCCCGCAGTAGTTCCACCGGCCGGAATATTTTTAGAGCAACCCTTGGAAGGGCTACCCCCGTCATCCCTAGGGACAGTGCGCGGTTTCTTGTGCGAATCCATGCAAATATTTTTCGTAACTTCATTTCACTGACTCCCCACCCTCCACGGAGCCCGCACCTTTGGGGATGCTTCTCTAAGCACCAGGGCTATCAGTGAAATATAGTCCTCCCAAGTGAGTTGTCCACGAGTCCACACAACGTTCGCCTGTGCAGCGCTGCGCCGCGCCCTCGGCTCACATTGCTGACTGCGGACCCCATCACCCAAGAAGACTAGCCGGCTGGTCTTAAGGACCACCAACAGCCGATTGATTGCGACCGGCTCAGTCGCAACCGCCCGTGTTATAGGAGTCCGGGACCGAAGAGTCGTGTTGCCGCATGGGACCGCGTCCGCAGGCCCACTGTGCAGCTCATCCTCCAGGCCTCCCTTCCCCCTCATTACGGGTCCCCGTGCACGGCAAAAACACGCGGGAGGTCTTACCTACTTCCTACCATCTGCTGGTTTGTTGAGATGGTAGGACCGCAACGCCCAACCTCATGACGCCGCAGTATAGAATAAATATATACATATACATACATATGCTTATAAACATACACATATACTGAGACGCATAAACTTACAAACACGAATATATACATACATAGCGGGATTTAAATATACATTGTATATAATATAATACATATATATATATATACATCCTATATAAATATGAGGCGGGGATGCGGGATGGGAAAGGTATAGGGTAAAAGAATTATTCGCCCAACGATTTTTTGTTGCGTTTGTTTCCGAGGGAATCAAACCAATAACAGGCGGCAACCTCGGGAAGGCTAGATCATCGGGCTTGCCCTGGAGATCAATCACGACTGTTGCGCTCCCTCCAAGACCATTTGCCAAATTACACACGGGAGTAGTGTGTAAAGTAGGCAAGCAGCTAGTGCATTAGAAAGGGAAAGGAAACTAAGCAAGCATAGGAAAGCAAGCAAAGCATGCCCTAGCCACTTACCCGCCCAAAAAATCCCTCAGTGCCTCAATCTAATGAGTAAGAGTACCCTAAACCGAAGAGCATGTATGAAGGGAATAATGAAAGTGGACGAAGCGAAACAAGTATGTAAGGATCGTAGCAAGTGGAAAGAAGTGGTCTCTGCCTACCCCTACGGGAAAGAGGCGTGATTATATGTATATTTATAGAATGATATAGGTGAGTACCTATAAGATTGGCCGCTGTGGTCGTATCGGTGAGAGTTCACCGATACGACCACAGCGGCCAATCTTTCGCAAGATCAGCCATCAGCCAGTGCACAAATGCTTGCGTAGCCACAAGTGCACTCTTTCTTCCTTTTACCTCTCACAATTTAGTGATACGAAAGATCAACACGACCGGGGAGAGGTCAGGCGCAGGACCGACTTTTTATATGCCTATCCAACGCATGGATCATCTTACTTTACAGACAATCAGATGACCAGCCTGCATTGTCCTAGCCACTAAGGAACAATTATACATAGTTGTTGCTCCCCGCAGGATTCGAACCTGCGACCCCCGGTACGCAAGCAAGCGGTTTCCCACTGCGCCACGGAGGCTACTAGACACGACAGGACTAGGAGGCGACAAGAATAAATATGAATTTAATAATATGTTTAAAACTACATACACACTTGAACATACAATATTTTTTCCATATCAATCCTTTGAACTAAATACCTACATCGTATATTTTTTATCATAAAGTGGCGGTAAAAAATCCCCAAAACGGAAAGTCTTCAAAAAATCTTTACCATGGTTACTCTATGAAAACAATGTAAAATATTTTAAATTAGATAATTCAACTACAAATTAATAGAAAGTGAAATCCAATACTAACAAACGAACTGAAAACGTGTTATGTGCCTATCGAAAGAAGAACTGATCGAAAATATGGTGCATAATCCAAAGGGATCATCGGTAGGTACATTATTGAACAAATCGGACTTACGAGTGATATTGGGTATCATCTAAGGGGTACAACATATTTTTGCAACTAAGTACTACACATTTTATCACCATTCTTATTAGTTTAATTCACTTTATCGTGAAATTATGGTATCTAATGTTGGATCGATTTAAATGACAGACAGTTTCATGCTGACAATAAGCGCCAGTGTTGCCACAAAATACGAACCCTTAAAATCGGTATTTAAAATTGCATTTGAGTACAATTGGCGAAAACACAATAGAGCATTATTCTAATCGTACTCGCAGAACAATACCAAAAAAAAATAATATTAGACATGATTGTCATCGTATTTTATGTTTTCGGGTGGAAAACAATCTTTTGATGTTGAAGTAGAGCATTTCTATATTAGGGTATCCATTTCTCGGGTAATTTAAATTATTACATGGACCACACATTGGACCACTTAGAAAGAGAGATCCGGCCTCAATGAAAGGGATAGCGTATGCCTCAATCAACTATTTGGAGTTTGGACTCCATTTTTGACCTATAAGCTTCATGGGTTGCACTACCATTTTTTTTTTAAATTTGCCGCTCTTTTCCACTCTCAACTTTGACTCTTCAATTTCGCATCGACACGCGTGCGATAACGTTGTGTCTCCTAGAAACCTGTTTGTTTTTTTATATTGTGAAGCTAGCGTGCCGGCGTTCGCCGCCCGGCGGCGCATGTTTCTCTGTGAATAATGAATTTATCTGATGGAGCTAAGGAGAATGTATTAGAAAGCAATGGGAGACAAGAGCAGAGTGAGATGGAGGAGTCTATGGAGCACGAGAGGGTTGGTTTACCAGATTCTTAGGAAGGGGAAGAGGAGTTGGACTTAGGGAGAATAAATAAAAGATACAGGGAGATAAGAGATAGTGATGAAGAGTGGACCACGGTAGAATCGAAGAAGACGAAAAATTTACACAACGATAAAAATAACCATAACCAAAATGATGAGTTGGAAATATGTGTATCCTCAAAAGAAAAGTTACCAAAATTATTTGCTTTGGCCAGATTATTAAAGGAGAAAAATATACAAAACGTGGTAAGAGTTAAATATATAAATCCATTCAAAGTTAAAATAAAATTTGGGGATGAAAATAATTTGCTTAACTTTAGATCTAACGAGGCTTTTATGACAATGGGATGGAGATTTCAAAGAGATTTTGAAGTTAATATTTCATACGGAGTAATTAAAGACGTGGAGATTGACTTAAAAGAAGAAGAAATTATGAAAATAATAAAATGCGGCGAATCCACTGAACTTATCTCCGTAAAACGTCTGAATCGTCGAGTGATAAACAAGGACGGGTGGTAGCCAAGTGAGGCTGTAAGATTGGGTTTTAAAGGCAGCAGTTTACCTCCTTATGTATACACTGATGGAGTAACGCTGAAAGTGGAACCATACGTTCACGCGGTATCTCAATGTTCGCAATGTTGGAAGTTTGGCCACTCTATGAAGGTATGTCCCTCTAATAAGGTAACCTGTCCTAAATGTAGCGGAAACCATGCTAATTGTGAGACGCTATCATTTAAGTGTGTTAATTGCTCTGGAAAACATATGTCGCTGGCTAAAACGTGTCCGGTATATTTAAAGGAAAAAAAGGTCAGAGAAATTATGGCAGAGTTTTAATGGCACCTACAAAAGAGCACTTATTATGTATATCCCCCCGGAGCCTCCACTCAACCGAAATTTAATGACTGATACCACCACCTCCACCACCAACCAACCACCAACCATTTCCCCGTCAGAGGATAACTCCAACCGTACTCAGATGGACCACAACACCGAAGCAAACATGGAAGACGATCGATTAGGAAAGAAAGACCGTCCAATTCTAAAACCGGTTCCCCGCCTCAATAAGAAAACGCAGCCAGCCAGTCGTCAAAGCTCAGTCTGGGAGGCCCCATTACAGATGGATACTTCTATACCTTCGGATAAGGGTTCATATCGAGATGAAGCGAACATGAACGTAAACATGTCAAGTAGTAATAAACCTTCTTTCAGTGAGCTGATTTCCAGGTTAAAAGACATATTATTTTTAAAAAATTTGAATGTGTCAGCTAAAATTAAGAGCGTCGTTAAAACATGTATCGAATGGTTAATTCTCATAGCGGTGGATAACATTTCAGATTGGCCGTGGCTGGGTGTTGTTTTGCATTGTTTTAATGGATAGCAACTTATCATTATTTAATCTTAATATTATTCAGTGGAACGCACAAAGCATTAGACCTAAGTTAGCCAGTTTTGAACAAATTTTAAGCCAACATAAAATCCACATTGCTGCTGTTACAGAAACTTGGTTACAGGGGAACCTTCCTATTATAATCTATGATTACATAATCTTTCGCAGCGATAGACAAGACTCGTACGGTGGGGTAGCTATTATTATACACAAATCAGTCAAAGCGCAAATGAACCGGTTGCACGTAAACAACTCGTCCATTGAAACTTAATGTATTAAAATTTATAACCACCCTCAGGTTGATAATATTATTGTTGTTTATTGTCCCCCGGCAATAACAACAACGGCCAGTGATTGGGATTCTCTGTTATCATATTCTACTAAAAAAACTATAATATTGGGAGATTTTAACGCTCATCGAATTGGTCAAATAGGATCAATTCGCGGGGACAGCAATTATTTGATTCACTTATTGACAGCAACTTTATTGTACTTAACAATGGTGACCATACATGGTTTAGAATGTGTAACGGGATTTTACAGTCATCTTCGCCTGATATCTCGATAGTAAGTACAGATATTGCGTTGAGTCTCTCTTGGAACGTTTTAAATGAATGTGTGGGAAGTGACCATCTCAATTAAACTGTCGCTAAGGGTTAACATGGAGATGAAATTTTCAAAAAAAAGAAATTATAAAAAAGCTGACTGGCCTTCATACACAACATGTTTAGAAAATATGTTTCAGAGCTTAGAATTGCCTAATGATCCCCAATTAGCTTTTAATATTTTTATTGATTATATAAAGGTTGCCGCAGATTTACATATCCCTTTTATTAAAATTTGTCTAAATCCTAATTCGAATTTCACCCCGAAGGCCTACTGGAACCCCTCATTATCGGAAGCAGTAGCAAAACGCAGGCTGACCTTAGCTAAATTTCGTCGTAACCCGACTCCACAAAATTTAGACATATTACAGGATAGGATACAAAGTGCTCAACGTTTGATTCGACAAGCTAAAGATCACGAATGTTCAATTTTTTTCTCTTCAGTGAGTAGTAAATCCTCTTCGTCAGAGGTATGGCGTAAGCTAGGATGGATAAAAGGGAACAGATCTCCACCCAATTATGTTAACCTGGAACAGCCCAAAAAATTGATCCAGTCCCTTTCGCCTGATTTCGTCACACCATCGGAACCCGTTTTCCATTCGGAGAACCAGAAATTAGAAGGGCCAATCTCCATTCAGGAGCTGGAAAAGTGTATCAAAAATAAGGATACATCTCCTGGATGTGATGATATAACGTATTCTATGATTAAAAACTTGCCCCGCAATGGTAAAGAAATTCTACTTAACTTATTTAACCAATTTTTAAATTCTTCTTATGTCCCTTCACAGTGGCGAGATATTGTTATAATCCCAATTCCCAAACCTGGACGAGACATTAATGAGACCTCTTCGTTACGACCCATATCCCTTATGTCAGCTATATGTAAAATCTTTCACTCGATCATTAATAAAAGATTAGAGTGGTTTACAGAAAAGAATGATCACTTCTCTGAAAATACTGTAGGTTTTCGTCGCTGCAGGAGTGGTCTGGACAGTTTAAGTCTTCTCGTTTCTAGAATACAAACTTCTTTTTCTGAAGGTGCTACAACAGTTGCCTGTTTTGTTGATGTGGATAGCGCATATATTAACATTGATGTGAATGTGTTGCTCACCAAGTTAGATGAACTAGGAGCAGGTAAATTATTATGTAAATACATAAGGAACTTCCTCAAAGAGAGACATATCAAAACTCGAACAGAAGACGGGTTCTTTGGTAGAAATACAGGCCACGGTTTAGCGCAGGGTGATCCCCTCTCGCCGTTGTTGTTCAACGTTGCAACCATGGAAATCTGTAAGAATATTGAGAATCATGCCTTTGTTTCGCAATACGCTGATGATTTTGTAATATATGCCTCCGACAGCAGCTTGCATGTATGCCTAGAAATTATACAGTCGCAAACGGACACTTTGTATGAGTTGCTACTTAATTTAGGTTTAGAGATCTCACCCCAGAAATCTAAAATATGTTTGTTTAAAAGGGGATTTCGAAATGAGTGTATTGACTTAAAGATCAATGGGATTAGCCTTCAAATGGTAGATAATATAAAATATTTGGGAGTTTGGTTAGATAAAAATCTTAGATGGGCTAAAAAATATTAATGAAATTCGAGAGAAAGCTTTAAAACTTATAAATATATTTAAGTTTCTTAGCGGTTTAAAACAGGGTGTTCATCCTTCACATTTAAGGAAATTATATTTATCTTTAGTACGTAGCCGCTTAAACTATGCCTGTTATTTATATGACAATAGTTATCAGACTCACACATCGAAATTAGATAAGGTTCAGAACCAGTACATGCGCGTGATTGGCCGGTTTATAAAGAGCACCCCTATCCATGTTATGGAGTCGGAACTAGCGTTGGAGCCATTATCGATTCGCAGGCGCTATTTAGCAGCTAAATTCTGGCTTAAATCCAAGTCCATGGCAGATAACCTCTTAATTGGTGCGCTGGATAAACTATCTGATCTTAGTAATAGGCCGTTTTGGGCTCGTAAAAAAAAACCTTTGCTAGCTATTACGCACGCTGATCTTGGGTCAATGCAAATACACTCTAGTCGCAAATTGGAAATGTTTTCGCTTGATACATGGATAAGTAGTATGCCAGTAAAAACACACCTAAGTACCACTATAGATAGTATGATACAAGCTAAGCGGTATTATGATTCAACAAAATTACATGATATAGTATTGTTTGAGTTAAATAAATACTCTGATTATTACGAAATTTATACCGATGGATCCAAGAATAATCATGGCATCGGGGCAGCATTTTTCGATCCGCAAGCAGCAGTCTGCATGAAATTCAAGATTAACGCAGATATTTCAATCATATATGCTGAGCTGGTGGCTATAGCAGAAGCACTCTCGTATATTAAGTCGCTAGACGGTAATAAATTTGTGATTTATACAGACTCAAAAAGTGCTCTCAAACATATAGAAAAATGTACATCTTTGTCACGGTGTGTTCCACTGGCTTATGTTATAATTGAAACAATAGGCATGATGACTGTAACACAATACCAATAAATCTCTGGCTTTAAATATTAGACAGATTGCACTGATTCCAAAAATGCATCTCATTTTCATAATAATAGAGAGATTTTCGTGATATTTAAGCAAATAAATTACTTAAATACAGTTAATCGCTATTTTGTAATAAACGCTGCTCAGAGTGAATGACGTCAATCCTGTGTAAATAAACAACTGTCAAACTGTCATCTCAACTTTTTCTTTCATACAATGATTCACTTTTAACTTTTATACCTAGACAGATGTTTATTTACACCGCCGTAGTGACGTCACAACATGGCGCCATGCACCGGCCATCGTTTTGTTCAAACTCTATTTTAAAAATTGAAAATATTGCTATTAATTGTAATTTTAATACAAAAATATGATTATTTTCGGCAATAGTAGACCCGTAAGTACATTATAGAGTATTTTTTCAAAATTAGTCATCATGCCTATTGCAGAACTGAGGAACACTAACAAATATGTTATGCTGCAATGGATTCCTTCCCATGTCGGTTTGAGAGGAAACGAAGAGGTTGATAGTTTCGCTAAGGAAGCATCAGTGGAAGGCGTGGTGTTTGATTGTCTACTATTTTATTCGAATGTTTTATACGTTGTTAAACAAAAATGTAATAGTATGTGGTCGGAATATTTCGATGCCAGGTCACTACAAAAAGGCATTTGGTACAAAACCACCCAACCCACTATTATTCGTTTCCCCTGGTTTGATAAGATTGACATGAGTAGGAGGGATATCTTGTTAGCTCTGAGACTTCGTTCTGGTCACATTCCTTTGAATAAATTCAAATATATGATAGGCAAAGCTATCTCCCCTAATTGTAGTGAGTGTGATATAGTTGAGGATGTCGTGCATATACTTATGGAGTGTGTCCGGAACGATGCTCGTAGACAGGATTTTTTACAGCATTATAGTGTCCTTCCTGCTCATGTTGGTTGGTACAATCGTGTTTTGTCGATCCCTGCGTCTCAAGAGGCTAAAGCATTGTATAAAGTAGCCCACTTTGGGATAGGCCTTACTTAATGATTGTTATGTTGTTTGTTTACCTTTCGGGAGTGGCACGTTCAGCCTTGTATGAACAAACTCCCTTCTCTATTTCTTTAGAATAAAAAAAAAAAACTTTGACTCTTAAAAGGAGATACCACTGGAGAGATCATGATGCGCTAACCCCTCTGCCAAATTTTTGTTCATAAGTTCATTTGTGTGCGTATCTTTTTGAATGTGTTGCGAGTTTATTATAGTGTGGGTATGCGTGAAATTGTATCTGTGTGTGTTTACTTCGCCTCCCGCACCGCGCAAAAGTGCCACGAGAAATTTGTTCCACGAACCTGTATTAAAACTGGACAGCGCAGTCTACTAAAGATCACGAGCCGAATGAGAGGTCCGAAAGTAGTAGTGTATCTCTGTCTAATAGGGTGTCCACGCATTACTATGTGGAAGGATTCTTTGTCTCACTCCTATCTAAGGTCTTTTGGCACCGGATCGTGCCACAACGGGCGGTGCCACATCGGTGCTCCTGCGTGACCTCCGTCAATCTGAATGTTGCGAGGCGCACCGCATGAGACGATTTTTGCGTTCAAATCGTAATTTTAGTGACATAATACTAATTATAATTATTATTTGTATTGTATAATTGGATGGAATTTAATGGAAGTCCGCAGTCATTACATATAAGATCTGCTGTACTTACCACAAATAAGACAATAAATTATTTGAATTTGTGGTAATACCTAGCTATCGTTTTCTTCCGGATATCTGTATTTCATTCCACAATTCAGGTTGAGTTAACCAACGTTTGTATGGAAACCATCATCCGAGACGACCGACGCGACGCCATACATATCAATGGTCACCCTACTCTAACAGCACACCGCGACACCGGTTTACTTACTACGACAATGCTTATAAGAGATACCACTGGAGAGATCATGATGCGCTAACCCCTCTGTCATTCATATGTTCAGGTCATTCTTTATTTGTGTGCGTATCTTTTTGAATGTGTTGCGAGTTTATTATAGTGTGGGTATGTGTGAAATTGTATCTGTGTGTGTTTACTTCGCCTCCCGCACCCCGCAAAAGAGCCACGAAAAATTTGTTCGGGGAATCGACGAGCTAGCTCCATTCTAATTACTCTGAGCGACAATGTCGACAACTTAGAGAAAGAAAACAATAGAGAGCTGGCACTTTCTTTCTCATTCGCTCAAGAAAAGGATGCATTTATATATATTATACGTGATAGAAAGAAACAGAGCATATGATTTTTTGTCCCTTAGCGTGTGTTCAAAATCTGGCGCACCTACGGTGCGTTTTCTTCGGGTACTCATGAAATTTTCTAGTTCACGACCTAGCTTTGGAGTTTTAAATTGAATTGCGTTATATCGTTTATACTACCTAATAGGCGCATTTGAATAAATATCCATAACGTGTGTTAAGTGTACGAATGATTATTTTCCGTTATTTTCTGTCCTTATCGGCGGCACGCTAGCTAGATGTCTTGTTATATTCTGTCTACGGTCGACAATCACACAACAGCTCAGTGCTGCTACCTTCATAATGATAAATTGTTACTAATATTATTGTTAATAAAAGTATTGCATGTTGTTCGTGTGCTAATTTATAATATTACATTATAGTATTATATTTCGATGTTTTATTACACGAAAAACTTATGAGCAAATGTAATCAACTTACCTACTTACTTACTTACTTGTAATGAAATCTACCTAACACTACTAAAAAGAATCATATTTTGCGTTGGCAACTTACTTGACAAAGGGGCAGACAAGGACACACATCTACTCTTAGAGAAAGAAAACAATAGAGTGCTGGCACTTTCTTTCTCATTCGCGCAAGAAAAGAATGCATTTATATATATTATATGTGATAGAAAGAAACAGAGCATATGATTTTTTGTCCTTCAGCGTGTGTTCAAAATCTGCCGCACCTACGGTGCGTTTTCTTCGAGTACTCATGAAATTTTCTAGTTCACGACTTAGCTTTGGAGTTTTAAATTGAATTGCACTATGAAATATCGTTTATACTACATAATAGGCGCATTTGAATAAATATCCTTAGCGTGTGTTAAGTGTACGAATGATTATTTTCCGTTATTTTCTGTCCTTATCGGCGGCACGCTAGCTAGATATCTTGTTATATTTTGTCTACGCATCTACTTTTGAGCTATCTCACTCGGCTCGTTTTTCTACTTCGACTTGTGTCAATGAAAAACAAATCTTAAAAATGTAGTATAAAGTTTAAATTAGTGATATTAATATATTTAAGTGATCTATCCAGGTTTTACGAAGTAAATATAAATTCGTGGTCTTGTTATAGTTGTTATATTCTGTCTACGACCGAGACAGTCTGACATTGACATCTTGTGCAATCTTGCTTGTGTTTGGTTTGTGTCAATTCCATGCTCGCCGAAAAAGGATGCTAAAAAATATTTAAATTTTTATCAATTCAATTTATCAATAATCGCGAACTTAAGTGCACCGAACCTAGTTGCTTATGTGTACCTAGATCAGTGGCAAACACAAGCAAAAAGCTAACGAAGTTAGCAATTTTTAGGGATTATCTAATAAGCACAAGTAAGTTCAAAGTTGATACATTTTTCTAATCTGCTATGTTATCTGAAATACTGATATATCCACTACTAAGTTTATTATCTCTCTCTTTAATATGAGTAAATTAGTTGGCCCAAGGTTGGCCCGTGTCCACTTGTGTGCATAATTCTCGCGTTGTGAAATATTGTGTAATTTTATGTATTGTTTTAAGAATGTGGAGCGTCTCACACTTATGCCGTTGTACGCAGTCCCTAAGGGTAGCACAGAGCAAGTTGCTTATCTCTGGGACTAGAAATGGCTTCAACAATACCAATGTATTCAGTAGGCAGTTAATCACTTCCACAAGGAGTAATAAAGCTAATAACTATAAGGGATTTAAAGTAAGTACATAAAATAATTATTAAACACTAAATAATGTTACCAACCCGCACTTGGCCAGCGTGGTGGACTATGGCCTAAGTCCCTTCACCTTGAAGGGAGGCCCGTGCCCAGCAGTGGGACAAAAACAAGGGCTGTTAAAAAAAAAATGTTTAATGTTGCTAGTATTATTTTTTAAACTTTATATTTTCACAGCATTCTAAATGCATGTTTATTATAAAACAATATTAAAAAAAATCATAGAATCATATTATTAGGTGGCAGAAGAACCGCTTGCTTTGCAAACCAGAGGTTGTGGGTTCAAATTCCGCAGGAAGAAACAACTTTGTGTAGTTCTCTACTGGTTAGTGCAATGCACACTGATCACCAGATTGTCTGAAAAGTAAGATGATCCATGCATCTAATGCATCGCACCTAAAAAGTTGGTCCTCTGTCTGGCCTCTCCCCGGTCGTGTTGTTCTACCATCACATTGGACTATGACAGTGCAAAAGAAAGAGAAAGTGCACTTGTGTCTACAAAAGCAGTTGTGTACTATAAAAACTATTGGCCTCTGTGGTTGTATTGGCCACATTTATTAATAAAGTACAAGCTCTGCCTAGTATCCCAAGATATTATTATTATGCACCTGTATCTTTAAACCTGTGAAATATGAATACTTTGTTATTTAATTATCCTTTTTATTACAGCTAAGTAATTTGATCAAATCAAATGGTGTGCTGGTCCGTTTCTGCTCCACTGCACCCAAGCCCAACAAGTCCTCCAAGGTGGTGGGCTACTGGCTCCTTGGCTGCAGCGGCATGGTCTTCACAGCAGTGGTCCTAGGTATGGTTGTTGGTTATTTAATTTTGCTTTATAGCATTTATTATGTGGTTAATCTGGTTTTGAAAACTAGTAATGGGAGCAAATAAGTGTAACTTCACACAGTTTAAGTAATAATGTATCTATGTATAGGCATGGTATATATAGGCTATTATTATACTAGTGCGCTTTATTATCTCCAATTGCATTGTGATATTACATCAGGTGGGCTTGTAGGAGTCAAGCATTAACTTATGTTGTGATATTACATCAGGTGGGATTGTAGGAGTCAAGCATTAACTTATGTTGTGAACAAAATACTATATGGCTGGAATGTACATTGAAACTAATGTGCGTAAACCAAAATAATATTAATACTGCACTATATTTCACTTAAAAATTGTTAAATGATAAGCATTTTATTCTGCATCTGTTTTTAAAGTTGCCGAGACTTCACCTAAAGATTGTTTATTCAGTATTTTAATTAAAGTTAATTAGAGATAATAATGAGAATTATTGTTTTTGCCAAGAATATCAGGCAGAAAATCTTAATATAATTAAATTGTAGGCACTTACTAAATTGACTGATTAATAATAATAGTTATATTTATTTGTACCATAAGTACTTGACACATTAATGTTCCCAAACCTACTCTATATGATCCTATAATGAGAACAAGGCATCAGCTATAAAAGGTGACTGTTTCCTGTGTTAAATATTTGAACTTATGTAACATTTAATGAATAAAGACATTAAATTTAAAACACTTGTTTCATTTAACTTCTTAAAGTTATCTCCATTGATAGCCTTAAGCCTTATAATCTGTTATCTAATGGATGTTTGAAATAACATTTGATACAAAGTTGTGGCTAATCACTAGTATACCATATAAAAAACTAATTGATGTGCTCTTCAATAATAATAGTTATTATCATGCATATTATTATGTTATGTCATGTTATCATGTGTCAGATTTGTTTAAGTTGCCCTTAGCCCTCTGACTTGGATTAACGACTGCTGTCTAATTTATAACAACCCAGACCGACTTTTTACGTGACAAAGCACTGTGACAAGTGACGCTCGGTTTAAATGCCAATAAATGGTCACCCATCTATGGACTGGCCTTGCCTGACGTTGCTTAACCCATTGATCCTTTACCGAGCAGCTATTACAAATGGCTGTGAGCATCTTATGACCCTAGCAGATAGTGTCAAATAAATTAATCATTGTTTACTTTGTAGTACAGGTTTGCTACCGATTAGGCTTCCTTTGGTACTTACATAGTTACGAGTTTATTCAATAGACCGTAAACGAGTTCGAAAGTTCACCTATTTTGATTAGAAGAGTAGCATTCTGCTGGATATAAATTCAAATTGTTTAATGCAGAAATATGGCTAGGTACAACACACTGTGTTTAAGATTCTCCACAATGGCTTGAAATAGGATCACAATGATCACATGCAGTTGCAGTGAAAATGTTGACATTGCTCGAGTGCCTCAATGTTTGATATTTCACAACTCGATAACTCACAACATTTAGCTCAGGATAATACAGACAGGGCCCTAAATTCTTCATGACTAATATTCCTACCCTGCACGACAATATCGCACAATAGAGCAATATTTAAACTGTACCTATTATGATAAAAGCCGATATTGTACACGCCGATTATAAATTCATTATTAAAAACATATTTTATCGATATAAATAAACGTATACTAGTTCCTTAGACAAGATTTAAGCGTGGACAATTAAAATGCTCATAGAGAATTAGGGGTCTGTAGGGTTCCTCTGAAGACCTCTGAATACCATTTGGTTATCTGAATACCATCCAATTTTAAATTCATTTATTATCATCACACGAAGCATGTATTTAGTTCAATGTCTGTCCATACATATATCATTGCACGTTCTATCCTCTACATCGATGTAATATTATATCGATGGTCCTCTATCTTGCAAGATAAGAGAAATCAAAACTTGCTGAGGGGGTCGAATGCGAAATGGCCAATTAGAGACATTGTCGTTTGGCATACATAAAGCGTAACATTATAGATACCTACTTGAACTGGAGATATTTACACATAACATACATATAGTTTATTAACAAGACCATCTACTTGTGTTGTTAATAATTTACTGCGCGTTCATCCAGGGCTGTCTTTGTGTTGTTGTACCTTACTGGCTAGGTCAGTTCGGGCCGAACTCTTGATTGTCTGGAAAGTAAGTTATACTTGCGGGTATGTAAAAAGTCGGTGCTGCAGCAGACCACCTCGATCGTGTCGGTCTTCCCATCCATCACCCATCTTGTGCTATAATAATATAATTATTCTAGAAGATTGGCCACTGTAGTCGTATCGGCCAGGTTTTTTCTATACGTTTGTGTTCAGGTGGAGTGACCAGGCTGACAGAATCCGGGCTGTCAATGGTGACATGGAAGCTATTGGGCGAGAAGATGCCGAGGAGCGAAGAGGAATGGCAGCGTGAGTTCGAGAAGTACCAACAGTTCCCAGAGTTCAAATAGTGAGTTATCAAAAGTGCTAAGCGAAATTATTAATTCTTGAATAAGTTTATTGGCTTATTGTGTACCTATATAGCAGTGTACCAGTGTGTAGCCTCCGTGGCGCAGTGGGAATGGCAAACCGATTGATTTGCAAACCGGAGGCCGCGGGTTCGAATCCCGCGGGGGGCGACAACTTTGTGTAGTTGTTCCTTACTGGCTAGGACAATGCAGGCCGATCACCTGATTGTCTGTAAAGTAAGATGATCCATGCGCGTCGGATGGGCATGTAAAAAGTCGGTCCTGCGCCTAACCTCTCCCCGGTCGTGTCTGTCTTCCGTCCCATCACATTGTGAGAGGTGTAAAGGAAGAGAGAGTACACTAGTGTCTACGCAAGCGCTTGTGCACTATAATATCTCCCGTGTCCGATCCTGTGAAAGATTGGCCGCTTTGGTCGGCCAGGAGGACTTTATTATTTTGTCGTATGTATAGCAGTGTACCTATGCAACAGCTTTTTTGACGTCGCAACTCTTGGTGTTGTAACTCCAGGTCTTTTGCGATACCGCCCTTTGAAATTATTGAAATAGTTAGCATTCGTCGTAATAAAATTTCTTTTTAATAAGAAGACGCTCAGCGATACCTATCCACATAGATACAACTAGCCGACCCGCGCAACTCCGCTCGCGCTACTTTTACTTTAGCTAAATTTTTAATACCATTCATTTGCGTTGAATACATAACCTTTGTTAGTCGGTTAAAAACAGGGGCCCACTTTTTACATGTCCTCCGAAGCACGGAGACAGTTAATTCAAATGGCGTTAAACGGTCACCCATCTATTTAATGACCTTACCTAACGTTGCTTAACCCGATCGATTACAAAACCTTAATGACAACTCTCTATGAGTGTTCCCTTACTAATATTTATTATAATTATGAAGAAAAATTTATAAAATCGGACCAAGCGTATAACTAAGTACCCATTTTGACTTTAATCCCCTCTCCCAAAAGAACCGTGCTAGATTACGGGACAAAAAGTATCCTATGTCCTACCTCGTAGTAAGATCTCAAATCATGCCAAGTTTCATTTGAATCCATTCAGTAGTTTCGGCGTGATGCTCAGTCGAGGTACAGACAGACAGACAAAAATTAAAAAAAAATCATTTTCGGCCTCAGTATCGGTTATAGAATGCCCTCCAAATATAATTTTCAAAATATCTTCAATGTACAGAATTGGACCTGTTACAGTTTTATTATAAGTATAGATATAACCTATCCGTGGGGTGTAAGAGGCGACTAAGGGAAAACAAGAAGACGGGCAGCAGCATCTTTCTATTGGATTACCTACCACCTATGAATATTGCGATCCCTAAGACGCCTGCCAAGCGTAAGGATTATGGCAACCCCTCCCTTCTAAAGGGGAGGCCTTTGTTCATCAGTGGACGTTTCTCGGAAGATTATGATTTTAACTAAACAGCAAGAACCAGAACATGACGGTGTCAGAGTTCAAATGGATCTGGTACATGGAGTTCGCGCACCGCACGTGGGGCCGCGCCATCGGGGCCGCGGTGTTCCTCCCGGCGACCTTCTTCTGGGCGCGAGGGTACCTCGACCAGGCCATGAAGGTCAGGGTCGCCGCCTACTGCGCGCTCGTCGGGGCACAGGTGACTTAAACGGCTTATGTTTTAAAATTACGGGATCTAAATGCGGACGCGAATGCTTTTTGGAACTAATTTATTATTATGGGCGCGGGAACCTGCTTATTATTACATAGTGTCAAGTAGATAGTTAAAAGAAGCAAATATCTATAGTAATATTAATTATTAAAAATACAGCTACGAGTAGTAGAGCTATAAGTGGGAATTACTATTTCAAGTCGTTATGTTTCTGCAGAGTAATGTTGCCAGTGTTCCGTGATCAGGGACCACCACTTCAAGTAGCAGTGTTATTATAATCTTACTGTGACATGGGGTACAGACGTTAATATTATGTTGGTGCCTACTGCCTAGGCACCACTAACTTAGACTAGTCTAAGTTCTGTCACTTTCTATTGAGAAAGTAAGTAAGATTATAATAATATTGCTATTAGAAGTGCTAGGGCCCCAGTGCTGCCTGCTGAGGGATTACCGTTCTTCCCGTTTGTTACTACCACCTTTTTTCATTTTACTAGGTGATAGGTATCTTGCGAAAGTGACCTTCCAGGTAGGTACCATTGCAGTGTCAGATGGTCTGCGCCAAGCGTTCTGGTTTGAAGGACACTGGGACTGGCGTAACAATTGGCCGCAAGAAAGTTAATAGTTATACAAGACTTAATAAATAATGTCCCCCTGGCCGATACGACCACAGCGGCCAATCTTTCACAAGATCAGCCATCTACGCGGGAGATATTACAGTGCACAAGCGCTTGCGTAGATACAAGTGCACTCTCTCTTCCTTTATACCTCTCACAATCCGATGGGATGGAAGACCGACACTACAGGGTAAAGATCAAGCGCAGGACCGATATTTTACATGCCTATCCGACGCATGGATCATCTTACTCTACAAACAATCTGCATTGGATTGTCCTACTTAGTCGGTAAGGAAGAATTACACAAAGTTGTTGCCAGGCGATCATCTCGCTTGATGCATCACTAAGATGACAGCAATACCCGTAACTTGGTGGTTTTGTTATAAGCTCGCTTCCGTTCACGTTTCCATTATGACAACTGGAAACATGACCAGCTGCATGACGTACTGCTGTGACCGGCAGATCTTTGTTTATCTGAAGTTAGCTACAGTCTTAAGTTGTGAACACAAAATTAGCTACTGCGCAGCGTCTTGCAGCGAAGTTCAGACACACAAAGATCCGCTGTGACTACTGTGCACCACTCATTATTAATGATCCGTCCACCGGCAGGGTCTAATGGGCTGGTATATGGTGAAATCCGGCCTGGAGGACCGGTTCCAAGGACCATCGGATGTTCCGCGCGTGTCCCAGTACCGTTTAGCGGCGCACTTGTCGCTCGCCTTCCTGTTGTACACGGGGCTGCTGGCCGGCGCCCTGCGGGTGCTCCGCCCTTTCCCCTCGCGCGGGGTCTACTCCTCCCTCAAGGAGCTGAAGGGCGTCACCGCCTTCGCGCACACCGTCAAGGCCATGGCGTTCGTTACAGCCATCTCAGGTATGTGATCTTAAAGCCTCCGGCACGTGGCAGTTCGATAGACGTGTCCATTTTGTCATTTGGTGAGGATGCCATTTTCCATGCTTTTGATTATTCCGATAAAAAACTCCAATAAGATTTTCGACTTGAAAATTCAATAACTTTCATTAAATAGTAATAAAAGTTTAATTATTTCATTTTAGGTACCTATAGTTTCTATAGCCGATATAAGATTTCATTATAAGAATCGCAATAACATTCATTTAAAATATTATCAAACACAGTTACACTATAACAAGAGACCAGCATAGGCACTGCAGCGGCGTCAGATTTTCTGCCATCAAGTTGTGAGCAAACATTACTGTGTTCTGGTAAGCCGAGAAATTACTGGACTCCGAAGTTATAAGTGACGAGCGGCAGTGCAAACAGTGTGTAATCGAGTTGCTTACCATCAAGCGAAGGCCTCACCATCTCGCCAATAATTTGTACTAAAGCATAGAAGAAATATCTATTAAGTACCTACCTTCTTTCACTACCGAAAAATCCTCCTCCTCCCACTCCTAGCCGATACGACCACAGCGGCCAATCTTCCACAAGATCAGCCATCTACGCGGGAGTTATTATAGTGCACAAGCGCTTGCGTGAACACAAGTGCACCCTTTTCCTTTAACATCTCACAATCCGATGGAACGGAAGACCGACACGACCGGGGGTGAGGTCTATCAGGTGATAGGCCCGCATTGTCTTAACCAGTAATAAAGGACGACTACGCAGTGGTCGCTCCCTTTTCGAACCCGAGACCTCCGGTTTGCAAAGCGAGCGGTTTCCCACTGCGGAGCCTACCGAAAAATAAAACCGTAACAGCTGGACGTGCAATTTATTCCCGTCGTGGGTTGCAGGCGCGTTCGTGGCCGGCCTCGACGCCGGTCTCTACTACAACTCGTTCCCGAAGATGGGCGACCACTGGATCCCCGACGACATCCTATCGTTCTCGCCCACCGTCCGCAACTTCACCGAGAACCCCACCACGGTGCAGTTCGACCACAGGGTGCTGGGCACCAGCACTCTCATAGCGGCCTCGACGTTGTGGCTGCTGGCCCGGGGGAAGCCGCTGTCGCCTATGGCCAGGCGCGTTGTCAACGGCGTTGGAGCCATGGCGTGGCTGCAGGTAAGCTCATTAATGCTTATTAGCGTAAAAGTGTTTAGGACAATTTTGGGCTCATCAGGAATACCCGAAGTATGCTTGAGAAGGTGGACCAACCTGTCCGATTTCTCCATAAGGGGTCGTCCATTAATCACGTGATGTTTTTAGCAACTTTTTAACCCCTCCCCCTTCCTGGTGATATGCGGTGAGGTTTTAAACTACTATTAGCTGAACTAGCAGTAGTTACTACACTAGGTTCAAATGCTGGTATAGCAGTAACTTTTGTATGATCAATATTTTTTAATGTTCATGCTTGGGGAAACCCTCAAACGGTCCCCATGCCTGAGGGATCAACCATGGTATGTAGGATTCTTATCCACTAAAATCCCCGCGGCTGCCGCATCGGCACATGAAAAAGGGGACCTACGGCTCTCCGGTGGGATCTGCACCAGGTACCACTCGGTGCCTTTGATCTCGTCGTCGGAGGACGCATTAAAACTCGTGACAGATACCCGGGGGGTTGCTATCCCCGTGGATATCAACCCCACCGCCGTTCTAGATGTCTAGGGCCCGCAGCACCCCTAACGTCCAGCGACTCTGAAGGGATCACCAATATTTAGATATCCCCACTGTACCCGCAGGTGGGTCTGGGCATCATGACGTTGCTGCACTACGTGCCGACGCCGCTGGCCGCCAGCCACCAGTCGGGCTCGCTCATGCTGCTCTCGCTGGCCATATGGCTCACGCACGAGATCAAACTACTCAAATACATACCAAAGTGAAGCATTTACCATATTGTAATACTCGAAGAATAGTGTTCTAAACATTTATGGGCGATTTGTATTGACTTACGGGGTTACTGGCAGGATTATTTAATGTGTGATTATGAAGCTGTGATCCATAACCATGACATTGTTATCTAGTGATCATGGAAGCTATTATGCTGTGCCGCTTGCAATAGCACCTTTCCTATATAATATATCCTAGCAGTAAACCTTTAAGTCAATATATTATTGAAGAATAGTGTTTTAGTGGAATTATTTTTATAAGCGAAGATCGTGAAGAATACTCGCCATTTCACAGCAGTGTTTAATATAAACGGTACATTGTTTCTATACCACCTGTTATTTAAAATAATTAAAAAAACACCAATAAAATGTTATTCACAATGTGATTTTATTTTTGAAAATTTAAAATGCTAATATTGCTTACACACTGAAAAACTGGTTTATGTCCAAAACTGTAATGAAATGCCTACGAGTCAAGCGCGAGCGGGCACGCACAGTACCGGGACATGCGATACGCAGTGGGTTTATTATTTCAGTATAATCTATCTATCTACATTCTTATGATATCCAATACAGGCATGATCCCTAATATTGTTTTTTTTTTAACCATTGATTTGTGTATATATT
The DNA here is from genome assembly GCA_911728495.1 of Furcula furcula. Classification (NCBI taxonomy): domain Eukaryota; kingdom Metazoa; phylum Arthropoda; class Insecta; order Lepidoptera; family Notodontidae; genus Furcula; species Furcula furcula. The sequence goes on from OU452253.1 coordinate 25,407,445, forward strand.
TAAACCAAGTAATTTATGATTTTACTTGCACACGAATTAAGTTTATGTAATATTTTATGCAATACATCATTGTGTATGACTACTTGGAATTAAAAGATAATATTTCATAAAGTCTTAGAAGTTCTAAGTAAGTGTAGAGCTAGTTAGATATTTTTCCAAGTAGTCATACATGTAAAACTACATACCTACTTGGAATAAGCCATCATTTTGAACAGTATCACTGCTTTCTGGTGGTCCCACGACTTTACCAAGATTTCCTATCTTGTAGGTCAAATGCCTAATACGATAGGACAAAAATATAAATAATTCTATAAAAAATATAATACAAACCGCGATAAAATCCGTAAAACTAGTTTGATTTCAATGTGTAATATTCGCGTAAATATCTAAATAAAATACAATATAATACAAATTAATTTCTACCAAATTCATTAAAAAGGCCGTCAATTGCAAATAACGTCTCATTCATTATCTGCTTTGTGTATGCTGGTAATGCAATTAAAGTAATTATACTCTCTAAGGTGACGTGTACCATCGATTATGACCGTACGGTCTAACCGTACATTATTCGTGGTAATTGCGGAAACTGCACACCCTTTCACAATTGCCTTGATGAGAGCACAAAACCGATCCCATTGCACAGAGGCGTGAGACATAGGATGTTATATCTCCGAAACTGTTCACGAACGCATTGGAGGACATTTTTATGCTTGGACTGGAACGGATTCGGCAACAACATCAATGGCGAATTCATCACCGAATGCCGAATAGCTCACCTTAATTTTGCCGATGATATAGTCATTATGGCACAGTTGCTGGAGGACGTCAATACGATGCTCAGCGACCTCAGGGTCGTTTCCCAACAGGTGAGTAAAATGAACATGGACAAGACGAATCCAACACAGCGTGTGTGTGGGGTGCAGCTTTCGTTTCCCAACAGGTGAGTAAAATGAACATGGACAAGACGAATCCAACACAGCGTGTGTGTGGGGTGCAGCTTTCGTTTCCCAACAGGTGAGTAAAATGAACATGGACAAGACGAATCCAACACAGCGTGTGTGTGGGGTGCAGCTTTCTACGCGCGATATAGATAGACAATTCTTTATTGCGCACAAACAAACAGATACAAAAATAATAAGACAAATTAATAAAAAATGCAACAATGGGCGGCCTTATCGAACTCGGCCTAAGCGATCTCTTCCAGGCAACCTTTGAACCTTTGGCGATATCTTTTCACATGTCACATAAGAGCTATGCTCGGAGTTTCTTTGCGCGATAAAATCCGGAACGAGGATATTCGCCGAAAACTAAAGTTACCGACATAGCTCTCAGTATCTGCAAGTTGAAGTGGTAATGGGCAGGCTACATCGCTCGAAGAACCGATAACCGATGGGGAAGAAAGGTTCTCGAATGGCAACCACGAATCGGAAGACGCAGCGTAGGTGGGCCTCCCACTAGGTGGACAGACGACATTGTGCGTGTCGCAGGTAACCGATGGATGCAAATAGCCCATGGAGTCCATTGTTGCGTTCCAAGAGGGAGGCCTAAGTTCACAGTGGACGTATTCGGGCTAGGGATGACGATGGTGAATCAGTTTACACGCGGACCGCGCCATCAATGTACACATCAATATCAATTATCATAAGTGAACTCAGATGTAACTATTATCAAAATAATTATTTCTAGAAGGTGTATGTAGGTATAAAACTCGTACAGCTTTTTGGTCCTTCGAGCCGGATTTAAACTAGTGACCAGCGACATACGAGTTATATCCCGTACACCTTTTAAAAATAATAAAAAATAGAATTTTGTAATAATCCGAATCCGTCTAAATAATCCATGTGTGGCAGTAAAAGACAGTGTTGTGGGACCACCACGAAAGTGCGCAATATACTATTATTGTGATACTGAACATTTGGGTTGCCGCGAACAACAAGTTATTGTTTGGCAGTTCTTTATGTACACTTGATACTGTGTGTGTACTTGGTCCAACGTATTCAATAATAGAATATGGGAGAAATTAATTTAATATAATACATAATAATTATAGTAAAATTATCGATACTTTGTGTGGAATTAACAATAGAAAAATATTTTTTAAAAATAAATTCAAACAATTGCAGATTAACTGCCGTCTTCTTAATTAATGAACCATCACTCACTTAGCGTAAGATTTCGATACAACATCTATATAAATAAGAAAATTACTCATTAACGAATTCTTGAGTGTCGCAATGAAGGTTGATCAGGCGACAAACATCGAGCAACAAGGTAAGCGTATATCCATTATTGTGACCTTGAGGCAGCAGGCCCCACACTGGAGTTCTACCTTCAGTCAGCTAGACACTCACTAGCCGAGATTCTGTCGCTGATCTGCGAAATATATTTACATAATATACATATTATCTACCGAAAGACCACGAAGTCATACTAGTTAAATGATGACCGATCTTCGAGATGAAGGAATTTTGTCCTAGTGTATCCTGACCTGACCCACATCTGAAATAGAAGAAGTACCATTCTATCCATATTCCGAATTTCGTACCTATCGATTGATAATTTCACTAAAGATGCGCGACTATGAATGATTTCATTCGAATATAAAAATCATTCGACTTATTCGAATGATTTACGAATTTAGTAACTAATTTGGTACTTGCTCGACTTTGATTATTCGCTCTTTGTTCGGCGGATTGAATGATGTGATTTGATAGGCACTTTGACATTATTCGTTCCGTGACCGGAACGGCAAATAATTCATTCATATTTCATTCCTTAAATTGTCGACTGACTCGCGAACTATCTAGTTCGAACGCCCCGTTAGTAATTACTAATTAGTAGTGGTTATTCGACTATGAACATTAGTATATTACTAATATTCAAGTCGAATGCGTACGTTAGTCGTTGTAGATTATTCGAATCGTCGAATTAGTAACAGTCACGCATCTTTAAATTTCACATGCAGCAGGCGGGAAGAAAAAAATATCACCCTCGAAAATGTAAATCGAGTACATAACCTTTACGGTAAAGGCCGCTTTTATTTTTCACACATTAGTTTGTTGACCTGATTAAAAATTAACTATAGTACTTAATTAAAAATAATTTTTAACACTTCGTGAACTTAATTAAACACTACTTGAAAGGAGTTAATTAATATAATAGTAACAGCAATATTACCAAAGTAGGTATTTATAATTTTTCGTACATTGAGCTTATACATGTGAGTAGGTACTAGAATTATTTTACATTTTTTTTATTCAAAATGAAGTTAAGTAAAACGTATAAAATGAATTATTATAAAGAATAATTAATGATAATTGCGGTTGTGATATTTTTGTTAATTTTAATCAATGATATTTTACTAAAGATATGTTATATCCCTACTAACGCACGATAAAAGTTGTGTCACTTGTAGTTAGCTATACCTAGCTATACATTTTCTTACCTATAGTCTGACAAGGACAGATGCATAATAACAAAAGTAAGAGAATACGAGATGGCTATATTTTGTGCGTTCCGTTGTCAGCATTGGTTAAACGCTTGTCAGTGTCATCTTGTCAACTGACACATTCAATTTTCGGATTATTTCTTACAATATTATTAAGAAAATTGAAATACTTTACAAAATCAAATTATTTTTTTCAAATTTACATGTGCTATATTATCCCTGACTGTTTATTTACTTTTGCCTGGTAATTTGTGCACATATTAAGTATAAGTATTTGTTACACGTAGAATCTATACCATTCATCTTGTAATGTACATTTGCATGAGTGTAAACAAATGTTGGTAAACCAAATAAATAAAATAAATATAAGTAAATAAATATTAAATACGCAGAACGGCATTTTCATTTTTTAATGTTAGACGTCACATTGTCGCATTAACTACGCAGGACGGCGTGCGACTAACTGCTACAAAACCCAGTTGGGGGATACTCGCTGAACGTCTAGCGTGCGGTAATGACATATCTATTGTATATAATATCATTGATTTTAATACATTTTGGACCATACCCGTATTTTTGAAGTCCATTTCAAGATCACTGGGTCTATTTCTATTATTTACTCACGTGCCATAGGTAGAGTTAGGGTTAAAAATAGCCAACTCTAGGTATGTGTACCGATTGGGACGAGAAAATACATACAAAGGAAAATAACTTACAGTCCATAATATGGCTCATTATTAGAATTTTTTGATAGTTAAGCTTAAAGAAAAACGACCTCCGGTAACTTTGATTATAGTGCGCCAAACTAAGAAGAGTTAGGTACTTGATTCTTCTAAATAGCTAACATGTTTCTAGTAAGTATATTTTTACTATTCTTCACAAACAAAAACAAAACTCTTTATGGAATGAACGCACTAAATGGTAGCATATAATACGTAGATATATGAAAAGTTTTGTAATAGGCCCATTGCAGTAGATAGATATAGCACCATACATAATTCCTTTGATATCAGATTCAGAAAGTTTACAGACTATTGTATTATCTAGATATGGCCGTTTGTAATATAATATCATAAAAACAAGAATTAATATTATCATAAAACAGTATTTAGTGGTTTGCGGTTTTATTATTATTTTTTAATTGATCTTTGTCATTCCACATGACGCGATTTTGCCCGAACTTTTGAGGTTCAAACTTAATAGGCCGGGCGAAGCGAACGAATGGGTAGCCCAGATTTGGCCACCGCGGTTTTCATAACATTTTGGCATCGATGCCATATCTCCCTTGTTTCTTTGTTCTATGGTAACATCTAAATGAAATACTAGCAGCGTATAGGTGAGGCGGAATTTAATAACATCAGTTCAACATATCATTGTCATGTCCTACACATATTTAAATGATACATTGAAAAAATCTAATATTACGAATTATATTTTTGTCTAATAAGATTTTTACATTTCCGACGGAATTACGATGCTAGTAGTCATGGGCACATATGATGACTGAGGGTGAATAACGTCCAGTTTCATATTTATCTCGGCGCGTACTCTTTAGGGTCTTCTGAATTATCTACTATTGATGGGACAATCTATGCAGAAAGAGAATACAGTATCCTTGAGGTCCTGGACTTAAATGCTCAGTTTTGAAATGAAACAAATTTTACGGATTATATCGCGGTTTATTTTTGATTTTAATTTCCCGACGTTTCGAATACTTTACAGCATTCATGGTCACGGGCGGACTGAGGTGGTAGCTGTCCATATGTCATAGTTGTCTTAGGGTACCGACAATCTATTGGCAGTAAGCTGTAAATAGGGATGATGACTGGATAAAAAAAAATCTAATTAGTCCGTCAGTTAGATTATCAAAAAATACTAGACACTTATTTTTTTATTTAACAAATCAATAAAAATTGCCAAAGATATAAAGCGTCTAAGTTCGGGAGTGGGGGCTTTTTACGTTCCGCCTCAATAAAAATTGTATACCGGAGTGACGTCACGCAACATTTCAAAGCACTATATCTTCTCTGATATTTACGCGAATATTACACATTGAAATGAAACAAACTTTACGATTAATATAATTAAATCCAAAGACAAGCATTCCACTGCAAGACCTCAAGATAATGTAAGCTCTTTCTGCGTAGATCGGACTAAGAATAATAATTAGAAGATCTGAGGGTACCCTGAGACAACTGACGTACCTATAGACAGTCCACCCGTGACCATGAATGTCGTGAAGTGTTCGTAAAGTACGGATAGTAAAAACAAAAATAAACCGCGATATAATCCGTAAAGTAAGTTACGTTTCAAAGTATTATCGTGTTACACAAACTTAACATTAATGTAATTTGTGTCTATACAAATGACTGTATTGCAAATAAAGTGATCATTTAAATATATTACTCAAAATAAACATTAAATTGTAGATGACATACGACAATGATGATTCTGCAGATATCTAAAAACCTTATATACCTACGTAGATGTTAATAGGATTGAAACTGGATCAAGTTGCATTTATGTAGTAGGTACATATCAGCAGACAAAAGACGTCTACTGTTGAACAATGGCCTCCCCCTTAGATGGGAGGGGTTGCCATAATCCCCACGCTTGGCAGGCGGCTTGGGGATTGCAGTATAGGTATGTAATCCAATAGAAAGACGCTGCTGCCCGTCTTTTTGTTTTCCCTTAGTCGCCTCTTACGGATACCCAACGGGAGGAGACGGGAGGGTGCTATTGTTACCCGGACACCTCACTGGGTATATATACGTATCTACAATTAATTTACTTATAAGGACAGTTGCCAATTGTGGGGTATTCCACAAACTGCGGGGAATCTCAGCTCGCTTGAAGGTTTTGTGGGGATTGGTGATACTTAGGGATTTTTACATATACCCGTTTTATAAAATTCTCGATGGCGAATATATTGTTGGTTATCCATTACAGCTTACAGATACGTGTAAAATCACCATTGCCGCGTGTTACAAGCCTCTTCCCATTTCAACTATAAATAATTTTAAATTACTAAATGATTAACCTACTGAGTTAGTACTAACAAGTAATAATTTGCTTACAGTATGTTAACGTACATTAATAATAATAATTTGTTGGTAGCAATGTGAGAAAATAATCATTACCTACTGAAGAGATTTTTCTCTTCGCTAATAAAACAAATAAGTAGGTATGTTCTCATATTGCAACCCTCTCAGGTTTTCATTTTGGTGCCACAAAAGATATCAGTTATTGTTCTTTAAGTTTTAATGTTGGGAATCTATTTACGTAGATACTTATATGAATACAGCCAATGGTTTTTTTTTATTTTGATTGAAATCAAATTTTAGTAAATTGACAGGCTGTATATTATGGTCTATTTTGGCGCAGCGACCCTACTCCGTATTGCACGCATGTTTTATTTGGATTGCATTCAATTATACTTCACAATAGTACCGAGTGAACTATTTATTGTACAGTTTATTTTTTTGGAAAAAATAAGTTACTGTCGAGAGCACAGTAATTTCCAAAGTAAGAAATAACATGGTAGTAAAATAAAGTTGGATGCAAAATATTGTGCTTCATAATCCCCGGCTGAATCCACGCTTAACATCAAATGGGACGCGGCCATGAACAGAACAGCTTATACAAGAGTAAAAAGAAAATTATTCTATCAAGAAAATCTAGTGGCGCAGCATCGACCATAATCATATTGTAATCGGGATTTAATGTGGTGGCTCTGCCGGAGAGTATAACACTGTCCGAGGGGCTTGATACATTTGTAACTTAACGAACTCAATTCATACATTTCATTAAACATACGTTTCTTGAATCACTAACATTGTAATTAAATGGTTAGGCTACTGTCGGGTTAATGATAACTTTGTTGAAATAAAGAACACAGCCTTTATCCAATGACACATACCTACATACCCGCGCCGCGCACGCAGTATTGGAGGACATTTCAACCTAAATGTGCGCATTCAGCTGAACCATGTACGTGAGAGCAATAATGTCAATCAGCCCAATATTTACACAAATGTCGTAGGACCATTGTGGATATGAAAAGATCATGCAACACATTGGCGCACTACGATATATTCTGACAAGAGGTTTTAGTGCCGGTGGCGGGGACGCAGCGCTGTCTATTGTTCTTGGCTGCCTGAGCCAACTCGTGCGCGGGTGCTGCTCGGGGGGACTGGTCCGACTACTATTGCCTTTGGCCTTTTAGTGTGTTGTATTATTGTCGTATTTCTTTTTTATCTAATCTTTTGAACGACAGGACACACTGTCGCTGATGCTGATCTAATTGTAACATGACACACTGTTTAAAAAAAAGTTAAAAAATGACAAGCCCGCTGAGTTTCTTGCCGGATCTTCTCAGTTGAGGCCGCGTTGTGATCCAGTGGTAGCTTTTTTTTTAAATTGACCATTCAAAAGAGCGTTAATAAATTATTTTTGACTTTTGACTTTGCGAAACTGATATACTTAATGTCGATTTCTTAATAATTAATTTTATCGATTGATTCCGAGTATCAGGACCGAAATTGATGTCCTCGTCACACAATCAGTTTAGAATCTCACAACTTCTAATGAATAACATCTAGCGCCCGATATAAACATAAAAAATGATGTTTTCGTGTATTATACGTGAAAACTATAATAACAACATTATATGGCAGTCGCTTTGTGTACCTAATGGCAGATTAATACTTGTCAAATTGAAGAGACTATTTCAAACTGGATATGCGAATCAATTAAAACGCCCGCAAAACTACTAGGCGAAATAGATAGACTTAAGCACTTTTTTAACATAATATTACTACTGTTACTTTACGTTACTCTATTTATGGTGAATAAATGATTATGATTATGAAAATTAGGAAGGCATTTCAATGAACAATGCAACTTTATTACATTGAGACAGCAAATATACCCGTAGAGGTATCCCTCACGGCGACCAATGTTCAAAAACAACAATAAATTGATTTGATTGATTGATTTTTATACACAACATTATTAGTGTTTTTTTCATTAATCCCTTAAAATAGGTTTTTTTAACCGACTTCAAAAAAGGAGGAGGTTCTCAATTCGTCTGTATATATATTTTTCTTTCTATGTATGTTCGCGCATAACTCTGGCAATTATGGACCGATTTGAAAAAATCTTTCTTCCATCCATTCTTTAATCCGTTAATTGGGTCCCATAAAAAAAATATTGCATACGAATAAGTAGTTCCTGAAAAAACAAGAATGGTGACTGCGCAGGAGAGCTGCAGGAATGCCTATATAGATGACTTTATATCGCTTTTTACGGACAAAAATGGTCATAACTCTGGCAAATATTTACCAATTTCAATGATTCTTTTTTTATTCGAAAGATTGAACCACTGTAATGAATCTGTATGAATTTTATAACAAACGGCTAAGAACTTACTGGAGGACCATGCACGATGTGGAGGAATTTATCTGGTAAAAACCATAAAACTGATGTTCTCCATTACATTACTCTGACAAATATAAACCGATTTCTATGATTCTTTTTTTATTCGAGAGAGTAAACTACTATGATGATTCCATGCAAATTTCATGACGACCGGATATTTTTTTCTGAAGAAACGTGAATTATGTAAAACTATGTAGACGATAATGTGATCATAACCTACCTAGATCATTTTACCGTCTTCGATGGTTCAATCATTATTTATGAAAATATCACTAAAAAGTATAAAATAAAATCTTAAAAAAAAAAATTTGAATCGATTTCAATATCACTGAAAAGTAAAAAATAATTTAAATATTATTGAAGTTGGTGCCAATTATACACAACAAGTACGCTAAAACCAACTTCTATAATATTTAAATATTTTTTTACTTTTCAGTGATATTGAAGTCGGTTCAATTTTTTTTTAAAAAGATCTTATTTTTATAACACTTATAAGCTAGTGCTTGACTGCAGTCCCACCTTATGGAAAGCGGCGACGCAATCGAGGATTATTTTATTTCCAATTATGTATTGTTAATGGTTGTTAATAATTTATTTTGCAATTGCTATTTAACTATTATACACTGGCGAAATCATCAATAATTGATGGAAGCCATCATTTTATCAATGAAGAAGAAGAACAACTATCTATCTCTGTCTGACGCGTTATGGTTCTATATATATGTCATACACTATTAGAGCTCGCAAAGCACAGGCTTTGCAAACAGTTTCAGGACTGTCAAAACTTATTTGACATAGTGTATGGGTTCCGCCTAGACGAGCCAAGCAAAGTAGTGATTGCACTACCTTTTCCTGAAGCGTTGCGGAATAGTTTTCAGCCGGCGTGATTTGAATGATGCTTCAAAGCACAGTTTTTCAAGGTAAGACATAGTTACAAGACTTTATATTAGTTTTAAAACCAGTCATTGATAAGTATTTTATATTTGTATATAAATCTATAATAAATAAATCCATCACGAAGCTATTTTGTATGACATAATGATTTTTAGTTAAAATTATGCAATAACATGGTTTCCAATATTTTAATTTTTTTTAATACTTAACCCAATATTTTCTACAGAAATCAAGAATAAAAGAAATTGAATAATGTTACATGATATGCATAATATAACATAATAGAACTTGTTACATGTTATTGTCTGATATTAATTTAAATAATGTATTCATTAAGTAGGTTTCAAGGCAACTAAAACTGGCTTAACATGTATAAATTTAAAATAAATAATTTTTAATTGTTTTATCCCTTGTATTTTAACATTAGTTCTTAAACTATCACCGAGACTTCGGTGATGGATAATTATAATATAATTAATAATTACGTTGGGGCAATTTTGTAAATATATTTTTTGTGTCTAACAGAAATATTGCGAGATCAGAGGTAAAGTCCATAAAATTCGTAACACTAAACGTATCACAGATATAAGTAACATTGATTTGTTTAATTTGATAAAGATTTGCGCCCAAACGTCACATATAGAGCGAAATGAAAGAAAATTATAGTAGAATTAGTTTGTCCGTGCAGTTTGGGTCATAAATCATAGCTCAGCCTCAGCCCGGCTAGGGCGGTGAGCATGTTGCGCGGGCGCAACGCCATTATCGATAAAAACAAAAGTCATCGAAGAGGTACACGGCGGCGGCGGGGCGGTATACAAAGACAGACAGACGGTGGTGAGACATTGTTATGTTATGAGTCATTGTACCTACCTGCAAATTATAGTACATATGTCGAAGAGAAATGTGTTTTTGTGCATTCACTCTCTGAATTTCTTTAGTGACACAATGGCTACTCCTTTGTTTTGTACCAAAACGGCAGAATTTATTCAAAAAAATATTGTGCCTGAGCACCAATATACCAGCACAAGCACGTGTTGTTATCAACAATGTTTAAAAATTTTCACTGAAATGAAAATAGATCCCGAAAAGTTACAAAATGACAAAACTAAATACACTATCGATAATGCTTATCGACAACAATAATGCGCATCACTATGCCCGCCCATAAGGCCCGTGAGTGGAAGAGAGAGCGAAATACTCGCTTCACTGCTCCGATTATTTATGAGCCAAACTGCACGGACAAAATAACTCAACTATAGCATCGTTAATATTAAATTGGAATACATACTACACACATCAAAAGTGTCTAGGGATCAACATATATTTTTGCAATAACTTTTCTCCTGATTGATATTAATTAAAATTTTCTTTAAGGATTCATCAAATAAAGTGTTTTCGTTTGTCACAGTAACGATAAACCAAGTCACCTTTGCATTAATAAAGAAATTTGCCATTTTCCTAATAAAGGGATTTTTGACATTTGAACCACTAACACAAAAGTTCGAAAAAAAGACTGAAATAACAGTTTTCTTTAAAATTTTATTGGGTAACTTAAACAATTAATAATCCGTGTTTCTACCGCGAACACTAACAACACAAGAACATCGGTTTGGCATACTCAAAATGAGTTCATCCAAATCACGCTGTGGAATGGCCGCCCATGTTCGTTGCAACAACAAAAAAAGGTCTTCTTGCGACTGGATACCCTCCATATTCGGCAGAGCTCTTCTCTGTAGCATATCCCATGCATGCTCAATCGGGTTCAAGTCTGGCGACTGAGCAGGCCAGGGCAGGACATTGATGTTAGCTGCGGCGAGAGTCTGTCTTACAACTCTTGCGGTGTGCGGTCGTGCATTATCATGCATTAACTGAAATAAGGGACCGATTTGCACTTGTAGAGGATGACGTCTGATACAATCGTCTCAGCATACATTTGAGCGTTGAGGTTGCCTCTGATCCAAATCAACTCTTGCTCTTGAACACAGAAATTGGGCAGAAGAACAATGGCGTTTCGTGTGCTTTTCTGATGAGTCTCGTTTTGGTATGAGACCGGATACAAGACGTATACGACACTGGAGAACCCCTGGACGCCAACAGCGATTAAAATCCTGCCAGGAAGTCCATCCTTATAGTGGTGGAACCATCATGGTATGGGCGGGTATTTGGATCGGCGGAAGAACTGAGTTGATTTGGATCAGAGGCAACCTCAACGCTCAAATTTATGCTGAGACGATTGTATCAGACGTCATCGTTCCTCTACAAGTGCAAATCGGTCCCTTATTTCAGTTAATGCATGATAATGCACGACCGCACACCGCAAGAGTTGTAAGACAGACTCTCGCCGCAGCTAACATCAATGTCCTGCCCTGGCCTGCTCAGTCGCCAGACTTGAACCCGATTGAGCATGCATGGGATATGCTACAGAGAAGAGCTCTGCCGAATATGGAGGGTATCCAGTCGCAAGAAGACCTTTTTTTGTTGTTGCAACGAACATGGGCGGCCATTCCACAGCGTGATTTGGATGAACTCATTTTGAGTATGCCAAACCGATGTTCTTGTGTTGTTAGTGTTCGCGGTAGAAACACGGATTATTAATTGTTTAAGTTACCCAATAAAATTTTAAAGAAAACTGTTATTTCAGTCTTTTTTTCGAACTTTTGTGTTAGTGGTTCAAATGTCAAAAATCCCTTTATTAGGAAAATGGCAAATTTCTTTATTAATGCAAAGGTGACTTGGTTTATCGTTACTGTGACAAACGAAAACACTTTATTTGATGAATCCTTAAAGAAAATTTTAATTAATATCAATCAGGAGAAAAGTTATTGCAAAAATATATGTTGATCCCTAGACACTTTTGATGTGTGTATTTTATGGACATTCCTCTAATATTACATATTCAAAAACAATCGATCGAAAGCTCTATAACTAAATTGAACTCGTAACTAGATTCGCTTCCTGTATAGAGTGGTTATTATATGGCCAGCCGCACACGGGCAATATTATGGTCAATATTCTACAACCCACCCGATTTAATTGTGCACCTCGCTGGAATGCGACGTCACACTGCCAGGTGCACACCGTGCACTTTTAAGCCGGGAGCACGGGTTGTAGAATATTAACATTATTATTGACCATGTGTGGCTGGCCTATAAGAACATTTAACAAACTCGAAAGATTCTCGCACGCTCCGCTGAATCTTTCGAGTTTGTTAAATGTTCTTACAGAATACCACTACAGAACCCCGATCACACTTTTCATATGATAATTTGTTATCTCAATACGCCTTACATGCCCGTACGTAGCCCTTACACACACAATAATATACTATACGGTTACTGCATTCGCAATTTATAACGTTAAATTAGTAGTTAACCTTAACTAGTTAGAAGAAGAAGAAGTATATTTATTTAGCCAGCACTATGAGACAAGTACAAGCAACAGAAAGAGACAAACAGAGTAAGTAGTGAAATACATAAATTTCCAAATAAAGGCTTATTACGAATAATGTGTCACACGGCAGGACTAAACAGGTACCTAGATCAGCTTAATGTCAAGCATAAACGCATGACGCTGGTTTTCATCTGGGCCCTACTCCCCTCACGGTACATACTTATAACATATTTTTAAATTGTATGTACATTTAATACCACTGACCGCTATACTGATCGATTCAAAAACAGTAATAAAATACGTGAGATATTATGTAGCGTGTATGACAGTACTTGTGTCCAACTGAATAAAATGATTCATCCAATTAAGATTTGCGGTGGTCTCAACTATTTTACAAACATTTCTGATTGCGCCTGCAATCGTGGAGTATAGAAGGTGGTTACGATAATAATAATTAAGTATTTAATCAAAAATACAAATTTCAGGCCAATTTAAAATTGTAAGAAATTCAACTTCAGTTAAACGTCGCATGTGCGTAAAATTAAAATTCGTACATCTAGCAACTATTGCGGCTCCCAGTTTACTATGGCACTTCCATACATTGGATGGATGCTTAAAATCATTCATACGATTATAGAGACATTTTTCGACTGGGTTTAAAATTTTACAACATCTTCTGTATTAACAAAATAATCGACTTATCGTTGTTATTGTGTCCACAACGAAATAAATCGCTATGACTCGTAACTGTACATTAATAATACTCTAATCATCGATATAATATATAAACTAGATAAACATTCACTAACAAAATGACATCTAAAACGTGGTCGCGGAGGTCGCGAACTTATCTGTGCTGGTGGCGGAAACGTGAACTAACGGTTTTATTATGATAATAACGCGAAGTTTGACAGTTTCATATAGATAGTAGCGACACTTCTATCGGCAAAAATAATTTTATCAGCCTTTGGCTTGAAAATAAATAGCGACACAGGGGCACTATTTCTGTGTGCCACTTTTCGGACCGTAACACCTAATCTAGTTTTAATATTATATCGATAAGTCTACTCGATAGTTCTAAGCACAGTGTTACTCGTGTAGTGTATAGTGTCTCTATTAAGGCCAAGCACCAATAAGATAATAATATCCTGGGACAAGCCACACGCAGCCATCTGATCCCTAATTAGGCAGAGCATGTACGGTGTGTATGGTAACTAGACAATTGATACAAATACAATATACGCATAGTTTTTCTTCTAAATACATATATTGATAAATAACGTCCAGACACACGTCAAACTAAAAAGGTAAACCCACAAATGTTTGTTCCAGATGGGAATCGATACCACAACCCTTGGTGTAGTAGCCAAGGGGTTTAACCACTACACCAACAAGTCTGCCATGATCCTCATTAAGATAAAAACAAGGATTAAAGTTAATGTTTTTAAGTCAATGATTAAATAAAATCAGCGACCCGGATCTCAGTAATGTCAATCTAAAAAGCTCAAGACAGCTCATGATTGAGTTATTTTTATAAATAAACGTAAAATCTCTTTGTATCGATCATAAATAGCTGATTAAAATTAATTCAATATCCGTTTTATATCAAGATACAATTTATGAATATGAAACAGTTTTCTATTGATTATTTTTCAATGCCGATACTTGGCTTCGGTAGAAAGCTCATTATAAATTAATACATAATATATTAAAGTGTATATAAAGGCATTCATTATCGTAGAAATGGTTAAACAGTAAATAGCCTACATATTCAGTAGATTATTTTATTTTAGAATAATATCATCATGTGGATTAGGTAGCTTTCAGTAAACCTTCTGTGTCGCCTCTTTGTGGTATTTTACAAAACATATAATACACTCGAAAAATAAATTAAAGCTCATTTGAAAAGAAAAAAATTACAATTTCAGTGTCAGTTAGTTTTTTTGTAAATGTATACTTTATTTTTGAAATATAAGATATCCTAATGTTAGGACCAATGCAGAGGGCGCCAGCACCGCTGGTCCTTCATCCAATACTTTTTAACGAATGCTTTGATAAATAAGATTATCCTTTATATAACTGCTCATTCAAATACTAGAAAGCATCATTTAATATTTTTATCATTTAGTTTTTTTTATATAAGATCGGTTTTGTTTACTACAGTCTGAGATACTGGAATCCTTTCAATAAAGCTACAATATTATTTCATTAAATAGAACGGCTCAATCATTGATGTGTCTACAATTCTACATGAGTTTAGTAACCACTTTGTTATAATTTAAATTCCTGTAAGTATATAAATTAAAACTTCAACTTTCCAAAAATAATATTGTGCACTGTTCACATTTTAAATCGACATCACAACGCAAGTACGCACACTGAATATCGGATACACGTGTCGTGTAACTTGCAACACAACTGGCATCGGGGGCAACATAAATATTAAAACTGGCCACACTGGCGAGCTGAGTAAAAAAATAAGAATACATTTGCAATATACCACAGAGGTGTCGGCTAGTGGTCCGGCGGGTCGCCGGCAGGTCGCCGGCGGCAGGTCGCGCGACTAGCTCGGCGGCTGCGGGTCCATGCTCACGATCACCTGCACCACGTATCCCGGCGTGATCTTCGCCTCCTCGATCAGGAGCCGGTCACCGAGGAGCTTTCCGCCGTAAAACCAGCGTTGCCGCCACGGCTCTATATTTTCTTGAGCCTGTGGAAGGGAGAACTCTTGCTATACATAAATACTTATTTATTGTTAGAACAGATGTTTGTCGGGTGCATCCTAAACTATCAGAACTCGTACTATACCCCCTTGTCTTTTAACGACTTGAAAACCGCCATAGATATCATTTCGACAGAAGAAGAAAAAGAGTACCAGTCTTATTTTATTATTTTGCAACTTCATTCTTTCCAAATATCTGGAAGATATGCGACGCGTACACCCCCCGCCCACCCTTTCCCGTGCCCGTGAACACCGTGTCCAGTTCCCGGGGTGCTAGAATGCGCCCCCCGGCGGCGAGCTCAAGTTCCTGGTGCAGATGCCACCGGAGAGCTCTGGTGTCCCTCTCATATGACCATTGGAAGACACGCCCGCGGAAAAAAGGGGGTCGGTCTCTTATGCAAGGGAACGTATAGGTAGGTAACCATCGCTGTGTCAGATGTTCAGCCGCCAAGCAGCAGTTATAATAAACATTGCTATGTTCCAATGTAAAGGGCACTGAAGCTGGTGAAATAACCGGACACAAGCGACTTATAACTAATGTCTCGGGGGACGAGCGGCAGTTCAATACAGCTGTATATAGGCATGCTTGTTGCGTACAATTAGGCTAATGTCTTGCTGTGCAAAGGTCAACAATACGATCATAGTATGCGTTTAGGTACAATAACTAATTATTATACCAATCACATACGTGTTCACGATTTATAACAACTGGATACCATACCATAACTAGTCGACCTCGGACTGTTATTATTTATCGAAAATAATAATTGTGGCTGTTACCAAAATTGAAAGCCGTTAAACGATTCATTGATACATCAGCCTTTGCAACTAAAGTAGATGTCAGGGTTGACGGTCATTCATGTTCGATGTAACAGTTTTGATCTTCGTTTCCGCTAGTTTTATAGAATTTGCATTAAACTGTAAAATCTACTGTAATTAGGACAGTAGATTTTACAGGTACGGAATGTTTCAATTCATGTTACGCTTTTACGTAAATGAACGACTAAAGCAGAGGGCGCCACCACCGTTGGTCCATGATTTATTATCTTCTATGTTATATTTAATAATTTACATTAAATTAAATATTCGAATACAAAACTTGTATTGAATTTGTTATTCTATATTAAATAACCTGTAAAAATATCAACAGTTATTTTTTTAAAGTTTTTTAGGAAATTATTTATATCTATTCATAGACTTGTTAATAACATCCAGTAGATAATAAATCTGCATTAATAGCAGCCCCGTGTCTGGAGCTACAGAACTGTGGTCCTCGCTCGTAGCAGCGAAAAGGCACCGAGCATAGTTACGCACTTTTTAACCGACTTCAAAAAAGGAGGAGGTTCTCAATTCGTCTGTATATATATATTTTTTTTATGTTCGCGCATTACTCTGTCAATTATGAACCGATTTGAAAAAATCTTTCTTCCATCCATTCTTCAATCCATTGATTGGGTCCCATAAAAAAATTATTGCTTAGTAATAAGTAGTTTCTGAAAAAACAAGAATGGTGACTGCGCAGGAAAGCCTATATAGATGACTTTATGTCGCTTTTTAAGGACAAAAATGGTCATAACTCTGGCAAATATTTACCAATTTCAATGATTCTTTTTTTATTCGAAAGAAGAAACCACTGTATTAAATCTGTATGAATTTTATTACAACCGGATAAGAACTTCCTGGAGGACCATGAACGATGTGGAGGAATTTATCTGGTAAAAATCATAAAACTGATGTTCTCCATTACATTGATCTGACAATTATGAACCGATTTCGATGATTCTTTTTTTTATTCGAGAGAGTAAACTGCTATGATGATTCCATGCAAATTTCATTATGACCGGATATTTTTTTCTGAAGAAACATGAATTATGTAAAACTATGTAGACGATAATGTGATCATAACCAACCTAGATAATTTTACGGTTTTCGATGGTTCAATCTTTATATATGAAAATATCACTAAAAAGTTTAAAATAAACTCTTTTAAAAATTGAACCGACTTCAATATCACTGAAAAGTATAAAATAATTTAAATATTATTGAAGTTGGTGCCAAATATACACAGCCGGTAAGCTAACATCAACTTCAATAATATTTAAATTATTTTATACTTTTCAGTGATATTGAAGTCGGTTCATTTTTTTTTTTTAAAGATTTTTTCATTTAGTGTTAATCATGGCTGAGAAGATGCACGAGCAGTCACCTGAATTTACACGCATGCGATAATCTCATTGTAATCGTTAGCACTGAGTAGAAGGACAGGTGTGTTTGTCCGCCTTCCCTATACTCAGTTCTAACTTAAAGTTTTAGTTTCGCGTAATTCATAGCCTCACTACCGAATAGCAGGGCGCCACGCTGGATGCAAAGCCATACCCAGTGCTGCAATGCGGCTGGCATGCGGCATTGTGAACGGTATATTTTAGCGGATTTGGTTATCTCTGTTTACGGCCAGATGTTGCGAAAATATGTGTACTTACTTAAAAGTTATGAAACTGTACTCTGTTTGGTTTGGTTAGCAAAGAGTAAGTGACCGTCAAATGAGAAGAGCTTATGTCATAATATCACTGTAATTGCCACAGAAACGCTTAAAGTGTTGTAATAATATTTGACACATTTGAACTGAACAAGTAAATGTTAAAAGTACCTATAAATATGTATATATTTAACAGACTTTAAAAAGGAGGCGGTTATGGTATACCTATGTTTTTTTATTAATCCTGACGATAGAGCTTATTGCGAAATATCCTATGCAAAAATGTCTCAATAGGAAGGCAGCCCTGCAGTTTAAATACATACAAACACGCCGCGGCCACGTCGCCGTCGACGGATTGCAAAGTTTTGCACCGCAGCACTTACGTCATATAATTCGTTACCGTCGCCGGCATACGTGAGATTGTACATGCACGATAAATGTTCATAAAAACCATCACAAGCATATTCTCGCAATGATAACTTAGAGGACTGCGGTTCACTCATTCTGGGCTAAGCGAATCATTTGATTTTCTTAATTCAAGCTAGTGTTTGACTGCAATTTCATCTGATTGATAACTGCGATGCAGTCGAAGATGATGAACGCTTATTTATGCAGAATACGGCAGGTATAGCAAGATCGGTAGTCAACCAATATCACTCGGTCACGGAACCAGATTTAGACATATCATAAACAACAAGATTTAAAAACAAAACCCCGACGTAGGTCCCCGGACTCTTGTAATGACTATTATCAGACCCTGATCAGTATCTGTCTAACTACTCGTCAAGATTTAACCATAGATTAATAATTCGGTGGGTCCTACATTTAATGGAGCCGAGTTCCTGTTGCCACCTTCCTGCGTGCGCCCATCACCAGACTCTGATCCACATTTTTCTACCTACTACTCGCAGCAACCTATCCAACGAATCCAAATTCGGTGGGTCTACGTTTATTAGTGCAGAGATGCTGTGATCACCTTCCTGCTTCATCATCAGACCCTTATCACCATTTTTGTAGCAACTACTCGTCGAGACCTACCTAACGAGCCCAAACTCAGTGGGTCTACGTTTATTGGTGCAGAGATCCCGTGTCCACTTTCCTGCTCCATCATCAGACCCTGATCACCATTTTTCTAGCAACTACTCGTCAAGACCTACATAACGAGCCTAAGCTCGGTGGGTCTACGTTTATTGGTGCAGAGATCCCGTGACCACCTTCCTGCTCCATCATCAGACCCTGATCACCATTTTTCTAACAACTGCTCGTCGAGACCTACCTAACGAGCCCAAACTCGGTGCGTCTACGTTTATTGGTGCAGAGATCCCGTGACCACCTTCCTGCTCCATCATCAGACCCTGATCACCATTTTTCTAGCAACTACTCGTCGAGACCTATCCAACGAGCTCAAACTCGATGGGTCTACGTTTATTGGGCCGAGATCCTGTTACCACCTTCTTAAGTCATTTCATTTATTCATTTGTATAACATAGGTATAAATATGATGTAGGTCTTCATGGATGCAAGTAAAACGCTATGTTATGCCAGACGGCGTACAAAAGTGTTGTTAGTAACTAATTAATTAATATTATTAGGTTAGGAAATTAAATAAAATAATTAAAATTTAATATTACAAATGTTGCTACATTAAATGTCAAAGAATTGTAATATATATAATTGTAAATATGGAAAATTTATACATTAAAAATGGACATGTCAAAGGAAATAATGGCTACGTTCTTGCTGATGATCATCAGACCCTGGTGAAGGTTACCATTTTATTTAGTTTCATCGGATTTACATATGTTTTAACTTTCAGATCTTTCCGACTAATAGAAGTAATGAAAACTGTCGATTGTATACAAAATATCCCTACCTCGACTCGGAAAAGAGCTGATGGTCTTTAAACGGCTGGACCGATTTTCAAATAAAAAAACCGCGTTCAAATCCGTTCACTGGTTGGACCGCTACGATGCCACAGAGAGACATACATACATACAGACAGACAGACAGACATACCGACAGACAGACTTCGTCCGGAAGTCTGTCTGTACCTATAGGCGTCAAACTTATAACTCCCCTCGTTTTTCGTCGGGGGTTAAAAATAGAATAAGTTACATACCTACTACCTAAGGTCTTGCATCCATCAATCAAAAGCGAGAGATCGCGAAGACGGACAACGATGGAGTTTTCACTATTTTATGAGTCAAAGATCCACAATATATCCATTGCACAATTTTAGACATGTCGGTCAGACGATTTTATCATGGTAGACAAGTTTCCTGTCCACCTTTCAGGATTTTCGAATCCTATTTAGAATTCATATAGCATGGTATACAACTAAATATTTACGATGAAAAGTCGGTATTGCAATTTCAACTTTATGTTGTTGCTATTCCATCCAATATCGTATTACCTTTGAGTACAGAGCAGCAAACATGCGGTCAGACAGTACAGTCCGATGTCAGTAAACACTGACTCACTCATAACCAATTTTTGTGTCGTGTGCCTTGAATACGCAAAGCATTTTGCCTTCAATGTCAATGCGCAAGGCTGCAAGTTGCATTCAAAATAGTAGCAACTTTAACACAAATATTTTTAGTATGAATTTTTTTTTGACCCGTTACGTGTTCGGGTAAGAATAGGGCCCTCTCCCGTTGGATGAGCGTCCGTCCGTCTTCTAAAGGTCTTTGTTCAGCAGTTCACGTCATTCGGCTGCCGATGTTGGTGATAATCTAATATATAAAATTCTCGTGTCACAGTTTTCGTTGCCATACTCCTCTGAAACGGCTTAACCGATTTTGATGAAATTTTTTGTGCTTATCCGGTATCTATGAGAATCGGCCAACATCTATTTTTCATCCCCCTAAATGTTAGGGGTAGTCCACCCCTAAACTTTTATTTTTATTTTTTAGACAAAATTTTTAATTTCTATTTTTTTATGATACAACATACAAAAATACATACAATCCTCAATTTTCACCCTTCTACGATCAACCCTTATTTTTTAATTATTTATATGGCAAAACAACGTTTGCCGGGTCAGCTAGTTTCACTCTAAGATTCTATGAATTGGTGGTGGCCCTAGCCCTTACTCTGTTGGTGACGAGTCGAAGAGATCTCTAAGGTACGCCACGATCGCGCCAGCTGTAGGTACGTAATCAGCTGGTGTAGGATAGGCTGCCCCAGGTGACTCAATCTGCATCTTGCAGAACCGTCGCACCCCCACAATTGCAAAAGCGTTGACTGTTTTTCACCTTTACAGAATCTACAGGTATCTACGGTGCTTAACCTCATTATATGAAGGTGCACGTTAGTACCAAAACTCCCGTGATATATTAGGCGTTTAATTCAGTGCCCTTAGTATCTCCTTACGACACCCAAGGGCAGGGACATGGGCATCTTAAGAATTACTTATTTTATAAATACCAATAAGACTGTTTGCTTTCCACGTTAATTAGTGTTTGTATCTTTATTATATATTTGCCCTGTTTTCAGTAGCTACTATAAAATACAATATAATGTTCTAGTTATATAAACGCATTGTTAAATGACAATCATATAACACAGATTTAACATATTTTGGCAATCAAATCACCCATTAGCATTTAAAATGTGACATTAAATATTAGCCAAAATTCATCTAGTGGAAAAAAAATATCTATGAACAAATCGATACAGTCTCCTAGAATAATAAAATAAGAAACCCACATTATACGTAATAATGTTTGACCTATGCCGTTAAACCGAGACGCGACGATTCCGCTGTGGGCCGTGGGTTATAATGCACGTTTATCATAAATAATAAATCAACAAGTAACATAATAATATTAAAAATATATTTTTTAATATATTTCTCATAAAATGTAAAGGATAAAAAATGGTTATTGTGGGTTATCCCTAATAGATAAACATATACCATTGCAAACTTTTTAGTACATTTAAGTAAATTATTTTGATCTAACTTGTAGGGTTCAGCCAGCGTTTGCAATGTAAGCGCAAAAAAATGTGTTTATTTACGACATCACATTAGAAACATCTAAAATTATCAGTGTTTCTCTATTATATTATATTTAATATTTATATTTAACAACGTACAATCTCTGGTATTTGTGATAATTTACGTCTACAAAAAATATATCGTATTCGTTTTACTAGGACATACGATACAACATGGCGTTGGCGTCCTAAGAAGAAGAACATGCATACATACATACATTATGCATGTATTATACACCTATATATTATAACCTACCTCTTGAATCACTCTATCTATTAAGAAACACCGCATCAAAATCCGTTGCGTAGTTTTAAAGATCTAAGCATACATCGGGACAGACAGACAGCAGGAAGCGACTTTGTTTAATACTTCGTAGTGATAGTGATAATACTCACATGTAATTTGTTTTTGCACTGCGCTATCGTGTGCCTGGAATAGGCGGCCAGCTCGACGTCCTTGCACGAGCTGGACAGCCGCAGCCGCAGCGACAGCTCGGCGCCGCCCTCCACCGGCTCCGACCACTCCGCGGGCGAGTCGCGCCCGCTCGCTTCCTTCACCATGTTTATTGGCGGTGATAAGCAGTATATTGGTACCTGCCGAGTTTCATGTCCTTTGTAGAACTTCCTCTAGGTGTATTTGGCATTATCATTTGAATAGACTGCATCACCAGTTAGCATCACGTAAGGAGTGTAAACAATTATAAATATAAAATAATGGCCCGTGACCACGGGCTGCTGCAAAGCATTCGACAGGTCAGGAAAGTAAAACCTAAAATAAACCGCGACATATTCCGTTAAAGTAGGTAGTTTTATTTCAATATAAATATAGAATTAAAAAAAAACACAAGGAAATGCTTATAATATATGGCTAACTGATTTGCAACAAATATATTTATGAACCTTCCGAATTTAAATAGCTTTTGGATAGAAAGAAAACCGCCTATAATCCTTCAATGCATTTGGAGCTACAATTCCACAGACCGGGCAGATATAATTGTCAGACTTAGAACACCACTTCTGTTTGTGTCAGGGGAAAAACGAAAAGTAAAATGTTTTCAGAGGAGCCACAATTAATAGTTAGCCCTCGTATTCGGCAACAATCTAAGTTACAGGTACTAAATGTGCAAAATGAACAATGTGTGAAATGTGTGTGACATCCCACAATAATTGTGTAGTAGCCTCCGTGGCGCAGTGGGAAACCGCTTGCTTTGCAAACCCGAGGTCACGAGTTCGAATCCCACAGGGGACAATAACTTTGTGTAGTCGGTCCTTACGGGCTAGGACAAAGAAGGACGATCACCTGATTGTCTGTAAAGTAAGATGATCCATGGGTTGGATGGGCATGTAAAAAATCAGTCCTGCACCTTATCTCTCCCCGGTCGTGTCGGTTTTCCATTCCATTGGATTGTGAGAAGTAAACGGAAAAGAGAGTGCAGTTGTGTCTACGCAAGCACTTGTGCACTATAATATCTCCCATGTAGATGGCTGATCTTATGAAAGATTGGCCTCTGTGGACATTATTATTTCATTTGTAACTTTAATTTCAGTTATAGAGCGTCCAACAAAAGTTCACTAAGTGAACTTTTGCGTAACATGACGCAGTTACATTCTATTGGTGCTGTCAAAAAGAAAATAAACGGTTGGATCTATTGTAATTAATAAACCGTATGTCTTTAGTGTTGATAGATATCAAATATATATAACCAGCAGTGGCGTGCAGTCCATAAAGGCAAAAAGTGTTTGCCTACCCTGTGATTTCCGGAACAATACATGATAACAAAAATAATTTATCTGCTCAATAACATTTTGTTTTGAATTATTTCTTCATTATAAATAAGCAAAAGCTCGCGAAAAACGGGCATTAAACTATTCCTAGTTCCTAGGTACGCGGTGATTTAAATTTCCCGCGCGCCAAACCGCGAGGTCCGCTAATCAAAATTTTAAGATTTTAAGATCGAAACTCTTAATTCCCACACATTCACAGATTTTTTTCTAACAAACTTACACACACCAGTAGGCACGCCGACGATTCCAACAGTATAAATGTCACGCACACCATGCAAAAATAGACAGTGCCTCTCGGGTGTGCTCGGGTCTGCTCGGGTGCTCTCGGCAGCAATGACGACCTTGGAGGAAGGACTAAAGAAATGTTGACCAATAGCAGCTCAATCTTAGCCCAATGCATCGAACGGGATCGGGATCGGGATGCGAGATGAATGAAAAATACTACAAATTATAAAATACCTAGTTTGTTCAAACTTCAAGATTTCATAATGACATCCATTTTTTGTTGGTTTTTATTCTATATTTTTTGATTGTACGATTGATAACGATTGTTTTCGGTGCAGTATGTGTTGTGTTTCCAAATTATAAAACTTACTTAGTAGAAAATGGAAGTGGTAACGTGTGATTGATGTTCTGGCCAAGTGTGTATAGAAAAATTAAAAATTCACGCGTTTTCGACACGATAAATAATCTAAAATATTTAGATTTAAAGTATACAATTATAATTTACAATCGGTTAGCCAGCTGGAAACATAGAATCTAAGTATCATTTAATTTTTTGATATTTTGAGGTGGCATATTTATAATCATCTTAATGTATGTGTACAAGCAAGACGAGTAACTCGCAGTCATATTTGTAAGTTTTTTTACTTTAATATTGTTTTTATTGACTGTGTAGTATGTCTGGTTCTTTAAGACGCTCTGCGGCCTAAATGGCTGGATGGATTTTAACCTCTTGAGTAATAGTGTTCTGTGATTTTAACGTAGGTAGGTACTTCCTACGTGTCGTCTTAGTAGTGGAAGTGAAATAGAATATATATTTATTCGAAATAAAAACATAAGTATTAGGTACTCATCAAATGTTTTGTGTTCACATCATTCATTAATGTCAATTTAGGTCCCCGTGGGGTGTCCGGGTAAGAATAGCACCCACCCATCTCCTTCCGTTGGGTGTCCGTAAAAGGCGATAAAGGGAAAACGAGAAGACGGGCAGCAGCGTCTTTTTATTGGATTACCTACCACCTTTACTGCGATCCCCAAGCCGCCTGCCAAGCGTGGGGATTATGGCAACCCCTCCCTTCTAAAGGGGAGGCCTTTGCTCAGCAGTGGACGTTTCGGCTGCTGATGATGTTGAAGTCACTTTTTGCCTACCCTGTCATATAACCCAGTGCACGCCACTGATAACCAGTAAGTAGTTCTAAAGAGGGTAAATCCCTAGTTTGTAGAAAATGATATGTTTTAGACCAAACATTATGTTTTAATCCATTAAGAGTCAAAGAAATATGTAACTGGCACATTATTATGTCAAAATATGACTTGTAAATTAATGCTGTAGTTTAATGAGAAATAGGTACATAAGTACATAGGCAAGGTCGAGTAGACAACATGTAAAGGTATAAGTAAACTAACTGTATCTAATATCTTTAAAATACTTGCAATAGGGCACTGAAGTTAAATAGCATAATCTTGAACTATAACTATTAACTCTTTCAAAGAAAGACTCGACAATATCTCCAAATCTTAATAATACACACACATCGGCTAGTAGCTGCTAGTGTATTTATATTAAAATAGTAATATAACTACAGAAACTTTATTATGCATCAATATTTTTGTAGTAACTTGTGAACAAAGTCAACAGACTAACAGTAATATTATGGAGCATACCTGATATCTTGTTCCCCATTCATCATAACACTCAGTGAGGTAGCCATTAGGCACTGAAACACTGGCTCCATCCAGTATGGCCTGCGCGAGCTGGAAGTCCATCGCCTCGGCGGCGACGGCGGCCGCCCGCAGCGCATCCCAGATCTCCTTACGACCCTCAAATGCCGGCGCAGTGTCCCAGAACTCGTCCCTCTTGCTACGTAACTGGCCTTCTGTCAACGGCACGTCAGACTTCCACCTTATAGTCTCGTGGCACAACGACTGGTTCTTCCTCAGCCCACCTACAACAAAGATCCGTGAAAGCACGCCCTCGGAGTTTCCACGGCGACAAACAGATAATCGCAGGCAATACCTGAATTAGGCCGAGACACTGTAGCCGACGATTCTTCTATGGGCCCACTTCCACTCCTAGTTATTCCTATGCAACCACCCATTGTGATCACATTCTACAATTGCTCATTTAACAAATATTTACAAAAAAAATCTTAACAAATAACATTTTCACTTCTGTACGCTCCTGTCAAAAAGATTAGCTGTATATGTCACAGAACACTATTACTCAAGAGGTATATGTTTTGTTATTGCTAGCTATTAAAGGTCGCACCTTACTTGCTTATTATTCATCTATGCTGACTGTAAGTTTTTAGATTTACGTTATATTGCTTCTTATTTCATAATACCATCAACATACACATATTTTTGCAGAAGTTATGAGAAAAATATAGTATTATTTATTTTAATTGTGTATATCATTTAATTTCGTAAAAAACAAAACGTACCTCATAAGTTAACCACTCAGGAACCGATGGTGCATATTTCACCATGACGTCTATAAATGGAAAACACTCAGAGACCGATGGTGCATATTTCACCACGACCGTTATACCGTTTTTATTGCGTTTTACCGGTAAATTTTGTTCTACAGTATTTTGTCTATGGTTAGCCGAGTGTATTTCCGCCTTTATTGGACCATCAGTCACTTGTCATTTTGACTTTTTAATTCAAACTTCAAGTGGCAAAAAAAAAAGAAAAAAGTCGGCGGTAGTAGTCATAATGGCGGCACATAGCGGTCAATGAATGTTTATTTATTTAATGTAAATAGTGTCTTATTTTCAGGTGAATGATATTATTTAGTTGTGTTTAGTGTTATGACGTATTAATAATGCAGTGTACACGTTATTTAGACCGTATTTTATCAAAAAATTGGATATTTTCGAACTGAAATCTGACCCGGGTGATTCATTGTTTGTTTGTTTACTTTTGATAAATTTTCGATATTTTTTGTAATGTAATTGTTGTAAATACATCGTAATTACATGATAACGATAATAATTCGAAGATAAAGGCATAAAATCCAATATAACTATCGAAAATTTTGCATACCATGACGTCATAGCGCGCGATGACGTCAGTTGAAAAAAGTTTTGATTTCATTTCGATTTTTTTTATAGTTTTATGTTTAAACTTGTATGAAAAGGAGTTTGGATGCAAAGAATGGATCTTTATGAGTGCCTGGGTCAATATTCTATCCTCAAAATCGAGATCAAAAATAGGTAAAATCAACATTGCCAAAAATTCATCTATTTTGACCTTTTTCTTTAAAAAATCGATATTTCTAATTTTAAAAAAGGGTATATATCATAGCTAATACTTTTATAAATAGAACTCAGTTTACAGAACCCAAATCGGTTAAGTATTTATTTTTAGATAACGCTCGTAAGTGGCCCGTAACATGATATCCCGCCGCGCGATAAGCATTGAGCGCTTACATCGAAAATGCGTAAAAATGCCAGTCCTTCAGGGGTAACGTTGTGTTGTTGTTGTGTTAATCTGTGGTTTTGCGGTCTTTGTCAAGGTGTTGCCCTGCGCCAAAGAGGAATCTAATAAATATAATTGTAAAATTACGCAGCAGAGCGCTTAAGTGGAAACTTGAGAAATTAATAAAGCTTTGTTTTAAAATAACGAACGTGTTTTTATTCAGGATATTTTGACAAGAGTATTTATATAGAAGTTGCTATGACAACATAAAGAAGTAGAAAAACGTAGAGCTTAGTCTATGTGCCTATACAAACTCTAACACTCCCTCTTTACTGATGAGCCTTCATGCCCAATGATGTTCTCAGTAAACTGAACTGAGGTTTGGGCAAAGCCTTGGTGAAGATATCTGCCACTTGTGTGCAAGATCGTGTCTTCTCGACATTCAGCTCTTGTCCAAGCACTAACTCTCGAACAAAATAATGTCTTATTCGTATGTGCTTGGTTCTCCGGTGGAACTCAGGGGTGTGAGCGAGTCTAACCGCGGCCTCATTGTCCACTTTAAGAGTTGGGGTGCCTTCCATATTCGTTATTGCGCTAAAGATTCTCTTCAGCCAAACAAGCTCACGCACTGCTTCGCTTGCAGCCACCAGTTCTGCTTCCGTAGTTGATATAGCAACTGAAGTCTGGCGTTTGCTGAACCATGAAACGGCTCCAGCTGCATAACAACTGACAACTCCAGTCGTTGATCTAGCTGTGTCCAAGTCTCCTCCATGGTCTGCGTCACTGTACGCTTGTAAGATTGACATGCAATTTGGCTTATACGTTATGCCGTAGGCCAATGTACCTTTTAGGTATCTCATTATTCTTTTTACTTTCAGCCAGTCATAGTATGTAGGCTTTTCCAATCTTCTAGACGCTACGCCAACAGCATAGGCTATATCAGGGCGAGTTCCGACCATAAGATATGCTAACGATCCAACTGCCTCACGATATGGAAACACTTTAGCTCCCTCTGATTCAACAGATTGTCCAAACTTCTCTGGTTCCATTGGGGTGGAAATAGGATTGCAATCCAGCATCCCAAAACGATCTAGTACTCTTCTAGCATAAGCTTCTTGAGTTACTGTTATGGAGCCATTTGCATCCCGACGTATTTCCATGCCTAAGTAAAATGTAGCAGGTTTTGTCGTGATTTCTAGCTTGCTACTTAACTCACGTAAGAATTCATCTGCTACTTCTTTTTCCGAAGCGGCCACCAAGCCATCATCGACATATAGGCTAATTAACAATTTCTTATCATCTATAGTTTTGGTGTATAAGCAGGGGTCGGCTTCACATGCTTTGAAATTTAGATCCAACAGTATGTCACTAAAACACGCATTCCAGCACCTCGGTGCTTGTTTAAGGCCATATAAGCTTCGATTCAGTCGGCATACACGTTTGGTACCATCATCGAATCCTTCTGGCTGCTGCATGTAAATCGTTTCTTTCAACGTGCCATAAAGAAAAGCTGTGGTTACTTCAAACTGAACTAAGTACAGACTTTCCATAGCAGCGACGCTTAGCAGTGCCCTGATAGTTTCTAAACGTACAACAGGACTAAAATTTTCCTTGTAGTCGACGCCTTTCTTCTGCTTAAAACCTTTGACGACTAGCCGGGCCTTATACTTTTCAACGGATCCATCTGGGTTTAGTTTAGTTCTATAAACCCATTTGCATGGTAATGCCTTCCTTCCAAGCGGTAATTCCTGCATGGACCACACGTCATGTTTTTCCAGCGAATCCATTTCACTTTTCATTGCTATGACCCACTTTTCTTTGTCTTTCAATCCCATAGCCTCACTATAGCTTTCTGGGGCTTGATCAGGACATATACCTGTGAGTGCGCAAACAAAATCTTTGAGTTTCTCAGGGGGGCGCAAACGCGACCTGTCTCGGAGATTATAGCTTTGAGGTTCCTCGTATTCATCATTTTCTTCAAGGATTGCATCACTGACATGGGCTTCAACTTCATCCTCCACATCAACAAAATGATCTTCAACTACATCGTCATTTGTGTGTGCAGGTTCGTGAGGAGCTTCTATGTCTTCAATATCAACAAAGTTATCTTCATCTACTTCGTTTGCGGCAACTTCTTCTTCTCCCTCTAACTCATGATTTATTGGTGAACTTACGCTTGGTAGTTCCTCCATACATTCTTGAATATCTCCCTCTGTCTGTAAGGAGTTTCTTATTGGCAACCTGTACTCAACTGTTGTTGGTTCTGTGTCAGTCTTTTTTTTATTTTGTGAGGGGAACAGATTTTCATTAAATACGACGTCTCTGGAACGAATAAGTCTCTTTGAATTTTCGGGATTGTAAATACGATAGCCATCGTCGTCATCGTAACCAATCAATATTCCTTTCACGGCTTTCTTTTCAAGTTTCTTTCGTTTTTGCTTCGGGACATGAGCATAGCAAGTGCTGCCTATAATTCTAAGATGTTTTATATTTGGCTTCTTGCCATGAAACAGCTCATAAGGAGATTTTCCTTCGACTCTAGATGCACCTGTCCTATTGAGCACGTAGGCTGCTGTATTTACCAATTCTGCCCACAATGCTTGAGGCAAATCTCCGTGTGCATGCATTAGTGTCCTTGCTGTCTCAACCAGTGTCCTATTTTCCCGTTCGCTGACTCCATTTTGTTCAGGTGTAAATGGCATTACTAACCTTTGGGTAATACCATACTCTCTTAGGATATCTCTTACTCCTTTATTGTCGTACTCTCCGCCATTGTCAGATAGTAAAGTTTTTATTGTATGTCCCGCAACTTTCATTTCTTTAATGAAACGGATCAGCATACTCTTCACTTCCGATTTTTGTCTTAAGAAGTAGACACTTCGATAGGAACTGTAGTCATCCTTGAACAGAACATAGTAGCGATAAGAAGCAAACGAATATAGGAAGGGACCGCAGACATCTGTGTGAATTAATTCACCTATCTGTGTTGCTCTTTCCCTTGTTCCAAATTTCAGCCGATGTGACTTTCCATAAATGCAACCTTCACACTTGGTTTCATCAAGCTTGAGATCAATGCCTAGTTCTCTTTTCACGAGCTCTCTTACATGTCTTTTATTTTGATGTACAAACCTTTAATGGTAGATTTGCATTTGGTTTGAAGTCAATACGTTTACAAACGTAGGTTGGTCAGGCATGACTGTCTTCACTTGAAGTTTGTACAGACCACTGTTCGGAGTTCTGCGTCCAATTAATTTTGTATTACCACCTACTTCTAATTTACATTCTCTTTGTGTAGATGTAAATAGGCTATTCGGTAATTTATCTTGTGCAGCCAATATCGAGAACAAGTTCATCATTAAGGTAGGTACTAGCCATACATTACTCAATGTGATATATTCCTTATTTCCATTAACAGTCGATTCTATGTTTACAGACCCTTTTCCCAGCGCAGGAATGGTTGTTCCATCGGCAGTTGTCACCGTATGGTTAGAATCAAACTCCTGAAAATCTTGAAAAATGTCATCCCTCATTGTAATGTGGGTCATTGCACCGTTGTCCACAAACCAGTCATTTTTGTCTTGGCTCTTCTGTGCGACAGCGTTAACTACCATTGTCATGATATTATTAGCTTGTTTAGATGTTGATGCACTTTCTTGCTTTGGAGGTCTGCCATCCGCGATCCATTTTCGGCATTTACGGACTCTGTGGCCTTTCTCTCCACAATAGTTGCATTTAAAAACATCCTTCTTTTTATTATTAGGCTTTTGCACAGTCTTGGCTACTAAAGCCTCTTGACTTCTTGTGTCACTATCCTTCATCAAAGTTCTTTCATAAGCACAGAGGTTGGTTGTTAGATTTTCGATTGTCTTCTCTGTTTTATTCAATAGCATCCAACTCGATTTAAAAGTAAAGAATCTTTCACCCAATGAATCTAGTATCTTGCATATGAGTAGCAGGTCTGGTAACTGACTGCTTCCATCACTACAGCATATCTCTTTGTTAAGATTGCACCAGATATTCTTTATTTTTGATAAATGCGAGGACATATCATCTGCAGGATCGTATTTAAAGCTAAAGAATGTTGAACACAGAGAATAGGCTCTATCTTCCGATTGACCGTCAAACAAGCGATGTAATTCTAGCCAAACCTCGTGAGCAGTCCTATAACGCATAATCTTCTCTAGAGTTTCTTCAGATAGACTATTTGTGATCATTATAAGAGCATCACTTTCAGCTTTGATATACTTGGCATGTGCGAGGCGGTGTGCATCTTGTTCTGCATCCCCTGCACCTTCAGCGAGAACTGGCTTCTGAAGCTTTCCTTCCACTATATCCATGGCCTTATCTATGCCATTTAGCTGGATGGATATTTTGTACTTCCATGTCGCCCAGTTTGCTTTGCCTTTTAGCAGTGTTAAATTTTGAACTTTGATACTTTCCATTATTGAAAAACGCTTTTTTTTCTCTAATAAGTAACCATAACCTATAATTGTAAAATTACGCAGCAGAGCGCTTAAGTGGAAACTTGAGAAATTAATAAAGCTTTGTTTTAAAATAACGAACGTGTTTTTATTCAGGATATTTTGACAAGAGTATTTATATAGAAGTTGCTATGACAACATAAAGAAGTAGAAAAACGTAGAGCTTAGTCTATGTGCCTATACAAACTCTAACAATAAACTCCTCTAATCTTATCTATATATAAATGAATGTTTGTCTGTATTGTAACGTTACGCGTGTGTACGCGCCTTAAAATATTAAACCGTTATAGTACTATATAGCTATAACCATACTATATGCGACACGGCGAGCCATTTCGCCGCGAGCTCGCCCAGTGCTTGTCTCACGATTGTGGAGTGCGCACGTATGTTACTATTTCAATAAGTAAAACCTTGTAAATTCAATTTGTGCTCTAAAACTACTTACGGGTGAGTGTGCTTGCTATCTGTTTTCTATCTATCTGTTCTCTTTCCTGTTTCTAGGCACTTTGTATTATCAACGGTCCTAAACCGTTGATAAAAGCATTTGGCGGTCAACGTACGCAAATTTGAATACTATAACGGAACCTGTAACCGACGCTATCCCTACTATTCTACAATATCATCTTTCTTGTACTTTCTCTGTCCTTATTCTGCCTTATACTGTAATCTTACTGTTTCTTCTTTATCTGTCCGACCGATTAGTGTAGCATAACCGTCTGCCAAGACCCTCGACTGGACTAGATAGGCTGAGGTGTCTTCTGTGGTCGGCGGACGGTTATGACACACGGGCTGGACCTGACGGTGTCTTTCCGTGGGTTCCAGGGTCCTACCTACGAGGTCCTACCTACGAGGTCCTACCTACGAGGTCCTACCTACGAGGTCCTATCTACGAGGTCCTACCTACGAGTTCCACTACGAACTCCCTTGCACGAGGCGTCGGACGCAAGCTGCTGTCGACCCCTACCGGTCGAGCTTAAGGACGGCTGCTGAGCCTGTCCACTGCCGGACCAGCTGCTGAGCTGGTCGACCTTGGAACTGCTGCGCCGTGCTGCGCCTTGTGCTGTCGCGCCGTGCCGTCACCGTGCTGCTTCTGCTACGACGACTCTGATAAGTCCACCTCACTTAGAAGGGGAACCTGACCGATTCTCAGTGCGCGTACCTCGGAAAAACCGTTAGCCTACTCACGACCCTTGCTCTCTAGCCTGTGCCTTTTGTAAATATAATTCTTATTCTTTAGTTGATTTTTCATTTCGTAGGGCCACTATCCCCGCTACGCGACAGTGGCGCCTTAACGCGGTTATAACGGTTTTTCCTTCACATTTCTTTCTTTCCTTCTTTCTGTATTACTTTTGCTATCACTGAGTTCGCGGTCAGGTTTCGTCGCGGGTTTTTGGTGACGGTTCTTTTTGTACTTTCTTTTGTGTTTTGTAACGGTCGCGGACAATTTTTTTTCTTTTTACACCTTGTACGGCTAGCACAACCACCCCGTAGTAGTTTCTTTTGTAGCGTCATTCTTATAACCTGGATCCCCGTATGGTTCCCGGGTTAGAATAGGACCATCCCATCACATCCAGTGGGTCCCGTAAGAGGCGGTTGATGGAAAAAGTAGTACCACTATACCAACTTATCATCTCGTGTGCTACACTTACTACACATACATCTTACACTTATTACTACACAGTGTAATAGATTTGTAGTAAATCTACGTGCGTACTTGCGCTGGCAAGCGTACATATTTTTTATTTTTTTATTATTTTTCTGTTACACTAAACTACCTTCAACTAAATTATAACTTAGTCACTTTTAAATAAACTTTAGCGTCCTATATCTATATATCTTATTCAAGTATCTATCAATTTTAAACTATAAAAAATAACTAAGTGTGAACTACACACATCAAAAGTGTCTAGGGATCAACATATATTTTTGCAATAACTTTTCTCCTGATTGATATTAATTAAAATTTTCTTTAAGGATTCATCAAATAAAGTGTTTTCGTTTGTCACAGTAACGATAAACCAAGTCACCTTTGCATTAATAAAGAAATTTGCCATTTTCCTAATAAAGGGATTTTTGACATTTGAACCACTAACACAAAAGTTCGAAAAAAAGACTGAAATAACAGTTTTCTTTAAAATTTTATTGGGTAACTTAAACAATTAATAATCCGTGTTTCTACCGCGAACACTAACAACACAAGAACATCGGTTTGGCATACTCAAAATGAGTTCATCCAAATCACGCTGTGGAATGGCCGCCCATGTTCGTTGCAACAACAAAAAAAGGTCTTCTTGCGACTGGATACCCTCCATATTCGGCAGAGCTCTTCTCTGTAGCATATCCCATGCATGCTCAATCGGGTTCAAGTCTGGCGACTGAGCAGGCCAGGGCAGGACATTGATGTTAGCTGCGGCGAGAGTCTGTCTTACAACTCTTGCGGTGTGCGGTCGTGCATTATCATGCATTAACTGAAATAAGGGACCGATTTGCACTTGTAGAGGAACGATGACGTCTGATACAATCGTCTCAGCATAAATTTGAGCGTTGAGGTTGCCTCTGATCCAAATCAACTCAGTTCTTCCGCCGATCCAAATACCCGCCCATACCATGATGGTTCCACCACTATAAGGATGGACTTCCTGGCAGGATTTTAATCGCTGTTGGCGTCCAGGGGTTCTCCAGTGTCGTATACGTCTTGTATCCGGTCTCATACCAAAACGAGACTCATCAGAAAAGCACACGAAACGCCATTGTTCTTCTGCCCAATTTCTGTGTTCAAGAGCCCATTGATATCGAATCCTACGATTGTGCATTGCTATAGGTGGTACCCGTAGCGGTCTTCGGGAATGAAGGTTCACTTCATGCAAGCGGTTTCTGACTGTTTGGTCGCTAATTAAGTTCCCTGAAGAGTGATGAAGCCTCACGGCTAACATCATGGCAGTTATTGTTGGAGCTCTTCGAGTTAAGATTTGAATATATCGGTCTTGTCTCCGTGTGGTGCAGCGATACCGTCCTCCATGGCGCTCAGCCACGGTACCAGTGCTTCGGTAACGTGTCCAAAGTCGACTGATAACACTCTGACTTGTATTCAGAGCTAAAGCCACAGTACGTTGCCGGGAACCAGCTTCTATCATTCCCACGGCTCTGAGCATTTCTTCCCTGCTTAAATGACGTCGCCGCTCCATAATAACGTTGGTTTTAATCAGTAGTAGGGAAACAGTAGCACTAATAATGTCTTCAATGCGTTGTATGTTTTTATAGGGAAAATATTGACAGCTGATTTTCATCTTTTACTCGAATTTGATTCACAGTTCCTGATTCAAATTATGAAATGCACCAAAAAGGATCCATATAAATTTATAAAATCATAAATTTATTACAAAGCCACATCTCAATCTCAAGAAATCCGCTTAAAAATGCTTGATCCCTAGACACTTTTGATGTGTGTATCTTATACTTATTTATCTTGCATTTATATAGCGTAAAACACAATGGAATCTTTTCCAACAAAATACTTTCTACTTAATAAACATAAACTATCGTACGTACTATTAATACGAGACGTAGAACCTACTTCTACAGTCCTACTACTTACGTAATAACACTTTAACAAACCTTAGTAACTTTATGTTGACATGTACTTAATTCTATGCAACATGTAACTGGAATTTATTTTTATTTTTTACTTGCTTTACCTAAAAGCCTTTACTGATACTTTCTTCTTGGGTACTATTCTTTTTATTCTTCTGGAGCGGGCGTTATGAACTCCAACTACAAAAATAAGCCTAACATAACACACTTTTCTTGAACAGCGGGTCACGACTGAGAAAGCCTACGTGGAAAACTTCTCTTTCCTCTTTTACATTCTTTTGGGGTTATCTATTTTACTAACAGTGTGTTCGTACCACTTAAAAAGTACGGTAGCGGCGGTCACTACTCAAATAAGCCATTGGCCATTGGATTTATTTATATATATTTTGGGTTTTCTCTGGGGATACTATCTTATACCAATGAAGAAGGTTTCATTAAATATTTCTATAAAAAAAAATAAAAATATATACTTAGCTACTAAACAAAATTAAATTTAACTTTTCTAAAATTATTACTATCTTTTGTTCAAAATAAATAACGTAACATTTAATTTACTTGACATTAAAATATAACTTACCACTGAATTTAACTAAACACTTAACACTAAACAAATAAACTACCAAACATAACCTTATATTTACTATATTATTTAACTAAACTTGGCACTATAATTAACTTATATACACGTAATCATCATAATCTTTCATCATTAGCAACCGATAGATGTTCGCTGCTGAGCGGAGGCCTCCCCCTTAGAAGGGAGGGGTTGCCATACATGTAATAAAACAACCTAAACGTTTTATTAATTTTATTCCACTACATAATTATACTACACTATAGTAAACTACTTAGCTACATAACTTCATACTTACCCTAACTATATGATTCGAACCGTTGAGCCTAAGTTCAACGCGGGTTCGATTCCTATGCAATGCACACTTACATATTTTTCTTTAATTTTTTTTTTTTATTTAAAAATATACTACATCATTACACTAATCTCTATTACATTATCTAACTATAACTACTATTTACATACAACACTAGTAATGACACCCTGCGTTGTCTATCATAAATTTAATTTATTTACAATCTTATTGCTCTTATAACACCTATAGCTAGTCTAGACTCCTACCCTATTCATGGACACTGATTCCATGATGGCGCCCATTTCTATCCCTTAATCCTACCCTAGCGTGTATCCTTGCTGCCCGGGAATGCTTCACATTCACCGGATGGACACAACGCTATCCTTAAGGTCCTACCGGACAGACGGTGCCCTACACACCGCTCTTCGGTAGTCACTTATCCTTTCCTTGTTAAGCTGTTGGCAGATGGTGTCCTACACACTATCCCAGCAGTCATTAACATATAGTTTGGCTGACGTCGCCTACTCGTCGTCTAGTCGAATTTCAGGCTAAACCTGAATCCCTGATGTATGTCCTTGCTGCCCAGGAACGCTACTACGTGACTGGATGGGCATACATCCTTGTATTGTCCTGCAACGGTGTCTACCCACCGCTATGCCGGTCAATTTCCCTACATACCTAAACTAGACTAGACTATAACTACACAACATTACATTACATTACCCTGCTACCATAACCAACACCCCTCTCAGAGTATTGTAATCACTACATTACAATATTCCTTACTTCCTGTCTTGAGTCTACATTGCTCTAAATAAATGTACACTCTGTCTGTTAGGGTCTAAGGTCATGTAAGGACCGAAGACTGAATGAATGGTTGATGAACGATGAGTGAGTGAATGGGTTGGAATAAATGCTGAGTTAGTTAGTAGAGAGGTAGACGGATTTTGCTTCATCTAGGCAAAATCCTACACTATTTCCCGGGGTACTGTAACGTTACGCGTGTGTACGCGCCTTAAAATATTAAACCGTTATAGTACTATATAGCTATAACCATACTATATGCGACACGGCGAGCCATTTCGCCGCGAGCTCGCCCAGTGCTTGTCTCACGATTGTGGAGTGCGCACGTATGTTACTATTTCAATAAGTAAAACCTTGTAAATTCAATTTGTGCTCTAAAACTACTTACGGGTGAGTGTGCTTGCTATCTGTTTTCTATCTATCTGTTCTCTTTCCTGTTTCTAGGCACTTTGTATTATCAACGGTCCTAAACCGTTGATAAAAGCATTTGGCGGTCAACGTACGCAAATTTGAATACTATAACGGAACCTGTAACCGACGCTATCCCTACTATTCTACAATATCATCTTTCTTGTACTTTCTCTGTCCTTATTCTGCCTTATACTGTAATCTTACTGTTTCTTCTTTATCTGTCCGACCGATTAGTGTAGCATAACCGTCTGCCAAGACCCTCGACTGGACTAGATAGGCTGAGGTGTCTTCTGTGGTCGGCGGACGGTTATGACACACGGGCTGGACCTGACGGTGTCTTTCCGTGGGTTCCAGGGTCCTACCTACGAGGTCCTACCTACGAGGTCCTACCTACGAGGTCCTACCTACGAGGTCCTACCTACGAGGTCCTATCTACGAGGTCCTACCTACGAGTTCCACTACGAACTCCCTTGCACGAGGCGTCGGACGCAAGCTGCTGTCGACCCCTACCGGTCGAGCTTAAGGACGGCTGCTGAGCCTGTCCACTGCCGGACCAGCTGCTGAGCTGGTCGACCTTGGAACTGCTGCGCCGTGCTGCGCCTTGTGCTGTCGCGCCGTGCCGTCACCGTGCTGCTTCTGCTACGACGACTCTGATAAGTCCACCTCACTTAGAAGGGGAACCTGACCGATTCTCAGTGCGCGTACCTCGGAAAAACCGTTAGCCTACTCACGACCCTTGCTCTCTAGCCTGTGCCTTTTGTAAATATAATTCTTATTCTTTAGTTGATTTTTCATTTCGTAGGGCCACTATCCCCGCTACGCGACAGTATGCCCTTTAAAGAATCTTAAACTATGCATTTGATCATGTCATGATCTTCAGCAAAGTGTTGTGCATGAGCTCAAAAAGGTTTCTGAATAAAAAGACCGCGAGCGGAGCTGCGCGGGTCAGCTAGATTCTAATACAAAAAAATAATGATGTAGATAACACAATTTATTTGCCTGATAGTTTAGTGCAAAAAATTGTTGTCGCATTATAATATTTTAACGCAAAAATCTTAACGAATTAGGGTCTTTCTTCCTGATTTCGGGGTATATTTTTTCTGACAGGAACCCTGTTAGGTAACGTCAACGTCAAACAAATCCACAAATGTCAAAGTTGAAATAAAAGACAAAACCAAAACTTTGCTTTGACCGTAGACAGAATATTGACCAAAACACAAACAGAAAGCATTAATAATAATAAACAATACTTATGATTTATCTAAAAAAGATTAAAGAACAGAACACACTGTACAAGAATTTATATCAAAATGTGGGACATGTATCCTGACATAGCAAGGTTTAATGTAGCAACAGTGAGTATAAATTCCAGTAATTAGCAAAGAGAATTCCGCTATATTTTAGATCCTCGATTAGTGTATATTAATTAATCTAATTTGTCTTTGCAGGCTCCACCAACTGCGTATTATATATCAGAATTTATAACGTCAAAGGAGGAAGAGGCAATTTTATCAAACATTTACGCATCACCAAAACCTAAATGGACTCAACTTTCAAACAGAAGGCTACAAAACTGGGGAGGAATACCCCACAACAAGGGCATGATAGCAGAATCTATTCCTTCTTGGCTCGATAGTTACTTAGAAAGGATACACATGCTGAGAGTAATGGATGGTAAAAGACCAAATCATGTTTTACTAAATGAATACTTACCTGGACAAGGTATTATGCCTCATTTAGATGGATCATTGTTTCACCCAACTATAACCACCTTGTCTGTTGGATCGCACATAGTTCTAAACTTTTTGGAGCCAAACACAGATAATACTATAAGCATGAAACCAGTTTTTTCCTTTTTATTAGAACCTAGAAGTTTATTGATATTACAAGATAAACTTTTTAGTTATTATTTGCATTGTATAGAGGAATTGAAGGCGGACAAAGTAGATGATTCAATAATTAATTTACACATGTGTTCCGATAAATATGTGAAAGGCACAACAGTAAGCAGAAATACTAGGATATCATTGACAATAAGACATGTGCCGAAAACAACCACATTTAAAATTAACATTGGCAATAAAACATAGTTCCTATGCTTAACTTGTTTCTGTAATGATTTCTTTCCTTTTTTGTAATTTACCTTACAACAACAATGAATTTTTTGAAATTAGGTACCTATTACACTTATACTTATTTGAAAACTTCCAGCTTTCAAAAATTTTTTTAAATTAAAAAAAGTTGAGTGCGTTTTACAGCAACATAATGTTACACAAATTATAATGCCTAAGTAGAATTACTTCTTTACATAAAACACGACAAAACATTTTTTAAAATTAATAATGAAATAAATTACTTAATATTGATTAATTCTTAAAATAGGTTTGCTAACACACCTATTCTCATATTTAAAATATAATTACATTCCAAATTTTGAAACAGCTTACATTAAAATTTAGATCTAGATGGCTGAATTTTAAATTATATCATAAAATGTTTTTCATTTAGGTATTGTATACATTGTTTTTAATCATAATGAGATTTTCAAAATTATTTACAAGTGTGGGTTTATATAGTAGAAGGTTAACACAAAATAGAATTGCAATCAGACCATGTAGTTATGGCAACAAGCAAGAAGATGTACAAGAAGAAAGAAAGGATGTGGATCCAAGTAAGGTAAAGAACTATACATTCATTTTCAGATATTCTAAAGATTTTTTACTTTTAATTTACTTTTGAAATAGGATAGGATTTCACAATCCTTGGTCCTAATAATTTCATTTTAGCACCTCTTAAGTGCAGTAGTTAATGTTATTTGCTTTTACTGGAAATAAGCTCATGCTTGAACAAGATCCCACTTAAAGTAAGTGGTGATACTGTCCTTTATGAAGGTGTATTGTCTTATTAACAACACAGAAAGAAGCACCCTGTGTTAAAGTGCCTATGATAGTAAAAGGACGAACGACGCGAGACGGTCCCTCAACAAGGTCCCTAGATTAGGTACTGGTAACGTTATTCCATCAGTAAAATAACGTCACCTGAAAATGGCGTTATCAGCCTACGATCTTCTGTAAGGAGAAAGTACTTCTGTAGTCGGATTGGTTCATTTCTTCTATGACACTCCCAATGAGCTTTGACCTGACGCACTCAAACACACAATCTGCAGAGCCCTATCAGCAGGCTTAGCATGACTTGCAAGCCTGGACATATCGATCTGGAGTATGACGTAGTCGTTGAGACGTCATACTCACACCAACAGTCAAGATTTGCACGCCGTTGATAGACAATCGCCAAATTTAAGAAAAGTAAAATCATTCGATCCGGAGTTGCAGATTGGCTATAGTCGTATCGTGTGACACCATATAGTGTGATCACCATTATAAAACTTCGCTAAATAAAAAAAAATCAGCAGTATTGTTATGTTACTCAGAAAGGGCTAGTCCTCGGGGTTTATGAAACGGGTAAGAAACTCGAACTCACGCCTGCAGCAGAGGAGGTCAACCAGAAGTCGGGGGGCAAGATTACTGAACATCTAAATCAGTAAGTAATTTCCGAGTTAATGTTTAAGAACGACTATGTGTGATACTTTTGGCTTAATAGCCCAAAAGCCCGTGAGTGCCAGACCTTCGGATTTTAATAAAAGCTGAAAATTTTTCTATGTGTGTCCCTAGTACAGGTAAGAATGATCCCCACCCATGAAGCTGAGGCAACGGTGGCTTTGGCAGGTAACAGGTAACAAAGGTGTATGAAATTCCATCTCAAATTTATCATAAAATAAAACTGAATTTTTTTATATTTGATTCATAATAATATCAAAACTCGCGTTGCTCATTGCCAGACAGTTAGTATGGTTGCAACCCTCTGCCGGACACCCTTAAATTATTATAATTTATAATTATACTTACGTTATATTATAAAACCTAAATTTTATATATAATTTTTTGGGGGCCTATTAATCTATGTTTACATAATAGCCGGACAGTTTCAACGGTTCTATCATCTTGCCAGACGCATTCAAAGTGATCAGTAGTTCGGAGAGCAAGGAGCGTATACATACAGTAACTAGTGCGAGTGAGACAGAGCGCTTGGTCTATTGCAGCCCTTCACTGCGCATCCACTGTTATTAAGTTCAAATTGTGCAGTTTATTTTTTTCTTAATCGTGAAATTTCATTAAATAAATTTTTACAGTTTGAATAACAAATATTTAAAACAATACGCAGTAAAATTGTTCTAATACAACTTCAATCATATCGAAACTCTAATAATTTAATTTATATTATTTTTCATTTTTACGAAGTTTAGTATTTTCAGTTCTATCAAAATTGTAAAGCCAATGAATTAAAGTAAATCAAATTTTATTGTTTACTAGCTGACCCACGCAGCTCCGCCTGCGCTATTTTTACGTTAACTAAACTTTGAATAACAGACATTCGCATCGAATACATAACCTCATTTTTTATAGTCGGTTAAAAACTGGGACCCACTTTTTACTTGCTCTCCAAAGCACGGACCCGTTTAGTTCAAATGGCGTTAAGCGGTCACCCATCTCTTTAATGACCTTACCTAACGTTGCTTAACCAGATCGATTACAAAACCTTGATAACAACTCTCTATGAGTGTTCCCTTACTAATATTTATTATATTATAAGAAAAATTGATAAAATCGGACCAAGCGTATAACCAAGTACTTACCCGTTTTGACTTTAATCCCCTCTCCCAAAAGAACCGTGCTAGATTACGGGATAAAAAGTATCCTATGTCCTACCTCGTAGTAAGATCTCAAATCATGCCAAGTTTCATTTGAATCCATTCAGTAGTTTCGGCGTGATGCTCAGCCGTGATACAGACAGACAGACAGACAGACAGACAAAAATTAAAAACATTACATTTTCAGCCTCAGTATCGGTTATAGAATGCCCTCCAAATATAATTTTCAAAATATCTTCAATGTACAGAATTGGACCTGTTACAGTTTTATTATAAGTATAGATTAATCAAAGGGCAATTTTTTTTTAAATAAAAATGTTACGGAGAAATACATATATTTTAATTAAATTTTTAAACATTTTCATCATTTTCATCGTCGTCGTCAATACATCCATATTCCTCGTCACTATTATTCCATTCTGTGGATTGATCGTCTTCAATATCGCCTTCTTCATTGT
Source organism: Furcula furcula (assembly GCA_911728495.1). NCBI lineage: Eukaryota > Metazoa > Arthropoda > Insecta > Lepidoptera > Notodontidae > Furcula > Furcula furcula. Next base: position 25,450,562 of record OU452253.1, read on the forward strand.
TTTCTGCAATAGTAAAAAAACCAAGTTAATTTAATTACACATAGTCCAAAATTAATGTACAATAATTTAACATAATTATCAAATACCTGGAACTGTTTTTAGAGATTCGCTGACATAATTCTGTAATTGATCTCCTCCAAACCATTTAAAATAGTAGTGGTCATTTTCCAGTATCCAACCATTATTTACTGGTTTATATGCTGTTGGCTTTTGTAAGTGAGCGTTGTTCCATATGCTACATATGTAATTCGCTCGCAAAAATTGCTGCAATAGCTCACTTTTGTTATGAGCATAGCCGTTCACCAGATAGTTACAATAAACAACAGCTGATGCGCAGTGAAGGGCCGCAATAGACCAAGCGCTCTGTATCACTCGCACTAGTTACTGTATACGCTCCTTGCTCTCCGAACTACTGCTCACTTTGAATGCGTCTGGCAAGATGATAGAACCGTTGAAACTGTCCGGCTATTATGTAAACATAGATTAATAGGCCCCCAAAAAATTATATATAAAATTTAGGTTTTATAATATAACGTAAGTATAATTATAAATTACTAGCTGACCCGTGCAGCTCCGCCCGCGCTTTTATTACATTTTCCTCCCCTTTTCTCCCTCCTCCCTAGATTTATCTCTCTCCATATCTCTCTCTCTTATAAAAAAATCTAATTATATGCTCTTTCTCTCCTCTCTCTTTCCCCCTCCCGCTTCGGTTTCCGTCACACTCCCCCTCTTCCTACCCTGTTATCCCCTCTCTGAACCCTCTCCCCCTCTCTCTTCTACGAACTTGCTCCTTCTCACTCCCCCCTTACTCCACCTAACTCCCCCGATCCCTCACCCCATCGCCCCCTTCTCGAATCCCCTCTCCCTCTTTCTCCTCTCGTGCACCCTCCTCTCGTTCTATATATCCTCTTCAATCATGGTATCAGCGGCATTAAATATACTATTCTCAGACCTCCCCGATATGCACACATAATTTCATACATATCGGTTCACCCATCTATTTAATGACCTTGCCTTATGTAGCTTAACCTTAACCTAGCGGTATGAAATATACTGTATGACCTATTCTCAGACCTCCCCGATATGCACACATAATTTCATACATATCGGTTCACCCATCTATTTAATGACCTTGCCTTATGTAGCTTAACCTTAACCTAGCGGTATGAAATATACTGTATGACCTATTCTCAGACCTACCCGATATGCACACTTTCATACAAATCGGTTCACCCATCTATTTAATGGCCTTACCTAACGTTGCTTAACCTTAACCTACCGGGATAAAAAGCTACTTCTAAGCTACCTCCCCATCAATTTTCAGCCGAATCGGTTAGGCCGTTCTTGAGTTATAAATAGTGTAACTAACACGACTTTCTTTGATATAATATATAGATTAAAGTTCTATAGTTATTGTATGTTCAATTTCACCGATAGATGGCGCTGTTCATAATGTAAATCACGCTAACATCGTAAATTACTGTCTAATGATATTCGATGTTGAAAGTTTTAAGTTTTCCGCATCTTTTATTGTTGCGACTGTAATACATACATAATCTAGTTTGGATCCGCTCGGGATTTACAGATTTTAACTTTTCAAAGATATAATGTAATATTGCTATCAGCAAAGTACTTAGAACAATACAGAAATCTAATGAAAATGTCCTGGGTGTACCGGACCGGCTTACCCCTTACAAAAATTGACCCTTCGCCAATGCCATATCTTATGCAAACTAAATGTCTGCTCAGTCCCTATTGTATATAGCGTAATAATACATATCTTAATGATTAACTGATCAGTATATAATTACCCTATTCACATAAAAAGGAAATTACGTGGTAATATGTGCAAGTAATGTTTCACTGCTTAGCCCCTATGAAACATAGCGTGATGTTTTATATATCAACTTACACCTTGACTTCTACACAACACATCAGTGAAAGTCTTATCAAAATCCATCCACGGGTTTTCAAATGATACCTGGACGAACAGAACGACAGACAGACAGACAGACAGACAGACAATAATTCCAAAAAAAATTGTTTTGGCCTCTATGTCGATAGTATAGTACCCCCACATAGAAATTTTGGAAAAATATTCAATGCACAGAAAAAGTGCTCTTTGAGTTTTATTATAGTATAGATAGAAGATAATAATTTAAGGGTGTCCGGCAGAGGGTTGCAACCATACTAACTGTCTGGCAGTGAGCAACGCGAGTTTTGATATTATTATGAATCAAATATAAAAAAAAAACAGTTTTATTTTATGATAAATTTGAGATGGACGTTTATACACCTTTGTTACCTGTTACCTGCCAAAGCCACCGTTGCCTCAGCTTCATGGGTGGGGATCATTCTTACCTGTACTAGGGACACACATAGAAAAAATTTCAGCTTTTATTAAAATCCGAAGGTCTGGCACTCACGGGCTCTTGCTCTATAACCTTATGTTGATAAATGCAGACTGTCAGACGAGATGAAGCTCGGCAAGGCGTTCGTTGTAACAGATTTAGTACCTGAGTATTCCGCAGTGGCGCTAGCGTCGCTCGGTCCCAAGGAACCCGGGTACAACAGCCTGGAGGCACTTGATGAGACGCGGGTGAGATTGCATTAGATCTTAGTTACTAGGTAGTAAGCAAGTCCATTTCATCATTTTCATCATTAGCAGCCGAAAGACGTCCACTGTTCAATAAAGGCCTTCCCAGGCGCGGTCGCAGCCAACGATTTGGGGGGGGTGGTTATATTTGACGGTCCCATTGGTCTGTTGAATAAAGGCCTTCCCAGGCGCGGTCGCAGCCAACGATTTGGGGGGGGGGGGGGGTTATATTTGACGGTCCCATTGGTCTGTTGAATAAAGGCCTTCCCAGGCGCGGTCGCAGCCAACGATTTGGGGGGGGGGGGTTATATTTGACGGTCCCATTGGTCTGTTGAATAAAGGCCTTCCCAGGCGCGGTCGCAGCCAACGATTTGGGGGGGGGGGTTATATTTGACGGTCCCATTGGTCTGTTGAATAAAGGCCTTCCCAGGCGCGGTCGCAGCCAACGATTTGGGGGGGGGGGGGTTATATTTGACGGTCCCATTGGTCTGTTGAATAAAGGCCTTCCCAGGCGCGGTCGCAGCCAACGATTTGGGGGGGGGGGGGGGGGGTTATATTTGACGGTCCCATTGGTCTGTTGAATAAAGGCCTTCCCCTTAGTAGAGAGGGGTTTAAATAATCCCCACGCTTGGCAGGCGTCTTGGGGATCGCAGTACAGATGGTACGTAATCCAATAGAAAGACGCTGCTGCCCGTCTTGTTTTCTTTTAGTCGCCTCTTACGGATACCCAACGGGAGGAGATGGGAATGTGATATACCTACTTACCCGGTCGCCCCACGGGTAATAAGTAGATCGATTGTAGAGATAGTGTCAGGTATTCTGCAGCATCGAAACGCTTGTATGTTTGTATTAATATTACCATCCAGTAAACTTATAGTTGGAGAAATTACTGGTCTTATAAACTTGAGAATACAGAGAATGTCTTAGGCGACGAGCGGCAGTGATATGCAGCTATCTATGGGCAGGCGTGTCGCTTACCTTTAGGCGAACTTCCTGCGTTTCTTTTCGTCATTAATGTGCATTGTGCATGTGAGGATCGTCTTCGGTCAATGTTCTATTCGTGCAAGGATGATCCCATAGAGTTTTCAATTAAAGACAAACAGGGAATTTAGATAAGGAAAGTTATGTGCAGTAGGTATCTTTCCAGTCACATTTACACCTAAAACTAAAAAAAATACGTGACCATTACAAAGGTAAGGATATCCCGTGGGGTGTCCGGGTAAGAATAGCACCCACCCATCTTCTCCCGTTGGGTGTACGTAAGAGGCGATTAAGGGAAAACAAGAAGACGGGCAGCAACGTCATTCTATTGGATTACCTACCTATACTGCGATCCCCAAGACGCCTGCCAAGCGTGGGGATTATGGCAACCCCTCCCGTCTCAGGGGGAGGCCTTTCAGGTGATGATGATGACAAAGGTAATACGGTGAGAGCGTATTACTCTGTGCCTTCTCGGGACGAGCTCTGGGTTTTAGTGGGTAGAAATCCCACATAACCCTTAGCCCCTACAGAGACTGGGTGCCTTTTAACGGTTTCTTCCCCGATAGCAAAAAAAAGATAACATTTGCAGCCGTTGCAACAACTCCTTTCGAGAAAGTATGGTTCATCGTGTGTATTGTAGGAGAATGTCCGCTGGGGCGTCGGCGCCGGCGTGATGTCGCTGATGTCGCGAGGCTGCGGCGACATCGACGTCGAGCCGGCGGGCGTGCCCGACGCCGCCGTTGAGGCGGCCACCCTCGCCTCCTGGAGGTTGGTTGACTGGACCTACTTAGCAACCTTTGTACCACATATTAACTGTTAACATTATTTTTGTAGCATCGATGGTGCATCGGGTAACCGCTTGCGTTGGAAACCAGAGGTCTTAGTTTCAAAACCCGTGTTGGTCTTGCATCCCGTGTAAAGGGCTTGTAGCTGGTAAAATACGGGCTCATGAGACGTAATAACTAATATCTCCGGTGACAAATTTCTGTGCTTCGCAGGGCAAAAATAATATATCGATGCAGGGCAAGTTAAAATTCCGTCCCGATATTTTTATAGACAGCACAGCAGTCGTTAAGCCAAGCCAGAAGCCTAAGGGTTGCTTAGGTTAATAACACTAGGTTTGTCCGCTACTATACGATAAAAAAAGCGTCAGTTAAATGCAGCTATCCGGCTGGTATACCTACTAAACACTGGCTGGCCTGTCAGGTTCCAAGAGTTCAAGTCTGATGCGGAACGCAAGCCCGCGCCGCAAGTCCACTTATATGGTAAGGAGGGCGCGGACCAGTGGCGGGAGGGGGCGGTCCGGGGCCAGGCGCAGAACTGGGCGCGCTTCCTCTCTGACATGCCCGCTAACAAGATGACACCAGTTGACCTCGCACAGGTACACTAATGTTCATTTCTCATCGGAATCCATGTTACTCATGGAACTTGTAAAATAAGGAGCTGGGTGTAAATATTGCAACTGTTTTTTTGTTTTTTAGTTTTTGTGCAACTGGGTAAAATAGGTTTGGTTTAAATTATTTAATGTGTGTATATTATTTTTAGGTTTAGGACAGGCTTTCTCAAAGTCGGCGGTAGCGCCCCTTTGTTAGTTTGACGGAGCGTTGATGCTACCGAAATGGTTTTTCAAATAACTATTACAAACTACAATAAAAATCTACAACTGTCACAAAAGACAAACTTAGAAATAGGATACCTGTATATCCTGTGGTCTCATCTACCCGCTATCACTGCCGTGCACATAGTGAATACATTTCCCGTAATTTTGTGGTGGATAATTTGATAACGCAAAAAAGAAATGTTTGTTTTTATTTTTTAAATATGATCTATTAGCGACAGTGATTACGTGATAAAAACATACGCACCAAATAACGAATGAACCTGTATTATGTTTGTGGTATGCTGGTATGGGTTGTGGTTCAGGCGGCCCTGGACGAGCTGTGTCCGCTGGGCGTGGTGGTGGAGGCCCGCGAGCGCGAGTGGATCGCGGCGCAGCGCATGGAGGCCTTCCTGGCCGTCGCGCGCGGCTCCTGCACCGAGCCCGTGCTGCTCGAGTGCTCGTACCGCGGGGCGCGGGACTCGCAGCCGCCCGTGCTGCTCGCCGCCAAGGGGGTCACCTTCGACAGGTACCTACCGCACAGTATAGCACCTCATGCCGCGCGCGGCTCCTGCACCGAGCCCGTGCTGCTCGAGTGCTCGTACCGCGGGGCGCGGGACTCGCAGCCGCCCGTGCTGCTCGCCGCCAAGGGGGTCACCTTCGACAGGTACCTACCGCACAGTATAGCACCTCATGTCGCGCGCGGCTCCTGCACCGAGCCCGTGCTGCTCGAGTGCTCGTACCGCGGGGCGCGGGACTCGCAGCCGCCCGTGCTGCTCGCCGCCAAGGGGGTCACCTTCGACAGGTACCTACCGCACAGTATAGCACCTCATGTCGCGCGCGGCTCCTGCACCGAGCCCGTGCTGCTCGAGTGCTCGTACCGCGGGGCGCGGGACTCGCAGCCGCCCGTGCTGCTCGCCGCCAAGGGGGTCACCTTCGACAGGTACCTACCGCACAGTATAGCACCTCATGTCGCGCGCGGCTCCTGCACCGAGCCCGTGCTGCTCGAGTGCTCGTACCGCGGGGCGCGGGACTCGCAGCCGCCCGTGCTGCTCGCCGCCAAGGGGGTCACCTTCGACAGGTACCTACCGCACAGTATAGCACCTCATGTCGCGCGCGGCTCCTGCACCGAGCCCGTGCTGCTCGAGTGCTCGTACCGCGGGGCGCGGGACTCGCAGCCGCCCGTGCTGCTCGCCGCCAAGGGGGTCACCTTCGACAGGTACCTACCGCACAGTATAGCACCTCATGTCGCGCGCGGCTCCTGCACCGAGCCCGTGCTGCTCGAGTGCTCGTACCGCGGGGCGCGGGACTCGCAGCCGCCCGTGCTGCTCGCCGCCAAGGGGGTCACCTTCGACAGGTACCTACCGCACAGTATAGCACCTCATGGCTCGGAAAACAAGGCTCACTCACTAGGTAGAAACCTTGTCGTGATTTAAGATATTCTATCGCCGACCAAACTTTGCTATAAAGAGGGAAAGTAATTTTCATAGTGCTAGTACTGTGTTATACATACTATGACTGATGTCTTAGCAGAGCAATAGTTTAGGGAGTGAGCCGCTTACCATCAGGAGAACATTAAGTCCGATATTAAATTAAAATATATTAGCGTAGCCAAAAATGAGAACATTGAACTCACGTAATGACAGATATTTATCAAGGGCAAGAGCAAGAGTTCCCAACCTTATTTACATCACGCCCATTTTGGACCATAAATTAATATTTTTGTCCCCATCTTTTCCTTACTGTAAATTATCATTTTCGTACTGTAAAAAGAAAAGTCTACTTAGTGATTTATTGTGGTACCTAATACTCGTACCTAAGTAAAACGTTCCGTCGACAGCGGCGGTCTATGTTTAAAGACCTCCACCAGTATGACGGAGAACCGAGGCAGCATGGCGGGCGCCGCGGTCGTGCTGGCCGCCATCAAGACACTCGCTAAACTGAAGGTATACATCGATACATATCAATAATATTGAATTGTCTGTTTGTATTTTTTTAATCTAGATGCTGTTTTCGTTAGTAAATTACTAAAATCACTATTATTATTACATTTATTTTACGTACGTATTGTGTTTTCATGGAGGTAATTGTTGTAATGACAGGTGCCAATAAACGTGACCGCAGTGATCCCCATCTGCGAGAACATGGTGAGCGGCCAGTGCATGAAGGTGGGGGACGTGGTCACGGCGCTCAACGGAATGTCCATACAAGTGAGCCCATTCACTTTAGTATCATCCTGGGACAACCCACACACGGCTAGATCACAAACTAACCAGGTTAACTATGTCCACACACCGGATAAATATCAGACGTGTAATAGTTCACAAAAGTTATCCAGCCTATTATCCAGCCTATATATACCTTGGGTTCGAATGAACCCAAGGTAGTTCTTTGGGTGCAACTTATTCTGGAAACTAACTTATCATATAATGATATGATACAATCCAGACAGTTTTGGGCAATTGTCCAAAACTGTCTGGATTGTAAAAATAGTGATATCATAATTTAATTTGATATTGGTTTCCCGAACTACAAGGTATAATCACTACACCGACTGACTCGGTATACTGGCGAAACTGTTTAATATTTAATATTTTATTAATTGGTAGGTATAAGCTAAGCCAGACCTCCGTCACTCGCCAATACCTACAACGCTTGCGAGCACACGTTAGTGAATACTTCGTGCAGAACGAAAAACAAAACGCGAAAGGATTTACGTATTTGTGTGTATATTGCATTAATATCACTGCATTTTGTTAAAATAATTATAATGGAGAATCGTAACAATAATAATTGTTGTTTGGACAATTGTCGCAATAAACAACAGACTTCTAAACTATCTTTTTTACAACTTATTACAACAAATCCGGCAAATGTATTAATAACGAAGCTAAAAAATGTTGAGTTCACTGAACCACGCCTAAGTTTACCTTTTAAAACAATTTTAAAATTATTTGTGCGGTTTCGAAGTCCTCCATCCATCCTAAAGTATAGATATTAGATATTTCAGAGATGGTAAAAAAATATATAAAACACTACATAAAAGTAAAACAATTGTACTAAATATAATAAATGTTTGTAATAATTTTGTTGGTATTTTATTTTACTATGCTTGAAAATCCTGACGATTGAACGAACGTGTAGGTGAATTCGGAACACAAAGAAATAGCGCTCTAATGCGCGTGGTGGTAAGGTACAATTTAGAATGAACACAGTGCTCTATAAATTTTGTAGGCTATTATAACGGCGGCATTCTCTCAACATCAAACCAGTGCATCTTCTGTTACTATATGTATTCTGTGGCTAAGCCTAGAGCACAATCACACTCTGATGACTGATATAGTTGTAGCTGGCTGTAACCAGTGCATATTATTAGTCATTATCGACACAAGAACCATGTGTTAGAGGAATCGTTTAGTTAACAGCAAAAGGGACGACATGGATCCCTCAAGTTGACAGTGCCTTCTCATATACCACTGGCAACCATATACCAAAAAAACGCAATATCATTCCAAGGTTATAGCGTTATTTAACTACGGCTTACGGGTTTCTGTAAAGTGCGTCCTACTAAGGCTGCTCCAGTTATTAAAGCGGACATTCGTTATACAGAATCATTATGAAACTGGTTATTGTTCGAAGTCTAAAAACCACATTGAATTATTGTTATCCAATATATTTTATACAGATCGAAAATACGGACATGGAGGGTCGCCTAATGATGGCTGACGCGCTCGTCTACGGCCAGTCGTTGCACAAACCGTCGTTGGTTATCGACGTCGCTACATTCACACGTAATTCTTTTTGAACTATATACCTAATAATATCTTCCTGGCCGATACGACCACAGCGGCAATCTTTGAGGCAGAAGACCGACACGATCCGGGAGTAATCAGGCGCAGGACCGACTTTTTACATGCTCATCCGACGCATGGATCATCTTACTTTACAGACAATCCGGTGATGGGGCTTCATTGTCCTAGCCAGTAAATAACAACTACACAAAGTTATTGATCTCTCCTCGTCCCCATCTTTTCCTCACTGTAATTTATCATTTTCGTACTGTCAAAAGAACTCGCATTTTTCCAAGAGGTCAATAGTTCTTTTTGGAGTAGCTATAAGGGGGGGCGTTATTGCCCACTTTGAGAAAGCCTGATCTATTACATATTTTTAATTCAAATTTTATTTTAATCGGGAATTAACGCGATTTATCTTATATTTTGGCTTGACGTTCCGGCGGGTTGCACCAGCCGTGGTCTGCAGACTGGTTCAGCGAGACGGTTCCGCGCGCGAGGCAGAAATATCTTCGTCTACCCCCGTTTTTTCACTTGTAACACTAAGCCCAATACATACTACTATAATGGAACGCGAAAGTCTAAAAGTATATATATTTAATTCAATTTCGCGATGAGTCAAGTAAGATGTACGCCTGACGGTCGCGCGCCCCGCCTGCCAGACAGCTGCATTGCACTGCCGCTCGTCACACGAGACGTCTTTCGTGTCCGGTAATTTCACCACCTACAGTGCCCTTCACATTACTGCTCAGCGGCAGACTATCTGTCACTGCGGTGGTACCTACTCGGACAGTCCGTTAAGGAATATTGTAAATTTTTGCAGACGGAGTGTTGATGGCGACCGGCGGCGGCGCGTTCGGGTGCTTCAGCAACTCGGAGGGAGCCTGGGAGCTGGCGCGCGCCGCCGGGGCCGCCAGCGGCGAGCGGCCGTGGAGGCTCCCGCTGTGGGGGTACTACCTGCGGCAGATCACCAGTCAGTACATATACACTCAACTGAGGCAACTCGGAGGGAGCCTGGGAGCTGGCGCGCGCCGCCGGGGCCGCCAGCGGCGAGCGGCCGTGGAGGCTCCCGCTGTGGGGGTACTACCTGCGGCAGATCACCAGTCAGTACATATACACTCAACTGAGGCAACTCGGAGGGAGCCTGGGAGCTGGCGCGCGCCGCCGGGGCCGCCAGCGGCGAGCGGCCGTGGAGGCTCCCGCTGTGGGGGTACTACCTGCGGCAGATCACCAGTCAGTACATATACACTCAACTGAGGCAACTCGGAGGGAGCCTGGGAGCTGGCGCGCGCCGCCGGGGCCGCCAGCGGCGAGCGGCCGTGGAGGCTCCCGCTGTGGGGGTACTACCTGCGGCAGATCACCAGTCAGTACATATACACTCAACTGAGGCAACTCGGAGGGAGCCTGGGAGCTGGCGCGCGCCGCCGGGGCCGCCAGCGGCGAGCGGCCGTGGAGGCTCCCGCTGTGGGGGTACTACCTGCGGCAGATCACCAGTCAGTACATATACACTCAACTGAGGCAACTCGGAGGGAGCCTGGGAGCTGGCGCGCGCCGCCGGGGCCGCCAGCGGCGAGCGGCCGTGGAGGCTCCCGCTGTGGGGGTACTACCTGCGGCAGATCACCAGTCAGTACATATACACTCAACTGAGGCAACTCGGAGGGAGCCTGGGAGCTGGCGCGCGCCGCCGGGGCCGCCAGCGGCGAGCGGCCGTGGAGGCTCCCGCTGTGGGGGTACTACCTGCGGCAGATCACCAGTCAGTACATATACACTCAACTGAGGCAACTCGGAGGGAGCCTGGGAGCTGGCGCGCGCCGCCGGGGCCGCCAGCGGCGAGCGGCCGTGGAGGCTCCCGCTGTGGGGGTACTACCTGCGGCAGATCACCAGTCAGTACATATACACTCAACTGAGGCAACTCGGAGGGAGCCTGGGAGCTGGCGCGCGCCGCCGGGGCCGCCAGCGGCGAGCGGCCGTGGAGGCTCCCGCTGTGGGGGTACTACCTGCGGCAGATCACCAGTCAGTACATATACACTCAACTGAGGCAACTCGGAGGGAGCCTGGGAGCTGGCGCGCGCCGCCGGGGCCGCCAGCGGCGAGCGGCCGTGGAGGCTCCCGCTGTGGGGGTACTACCTGCGGCAGATCACCAGTCAGTACATATACACTCAACTGAGGCAACTCGGAGGGAGCCTGGGAGCTGGCGCGCGCCGCCGGGGCCGCCAGCGGCGAGCGGCCGTGGAGGCTCCCGCTGTGGGGGTACTACCTGCGGCAGATCACCAGTCAGTACATATACACTCAACTGAGGCAACTCGGAGGGAGCCTGGGAGCTGGCGCGCGCCGCCGGGGCCGCCAGCGGCGAGCGGCCGTGGAGGCTCCCGCTGTGGGGGTACTACCTGCGGCAGATCACCAGTCAGTACATATACACTCAACTGAGGCAACTCGGAGGGAGCCTGGGAGCTGGCGCGCGCCGCCGGGGCCGCCAGCGGCGAGCGGCCGTGGAGGCTCCCGCTGTGGGGGTACTACCTGCGGCAGATCACCAGTCAGTACATATACACTCAACTGAGGCAACTCGGAGGGAGCCTGGGAGCTGGCGCGCGCCGCCGGGGCCGCCAGCGGCGAGCGGCCGTGGAGGCTCCCGCTGTGGGGGTACTACCTGCGGCAGATCACCAGTCAGTACAGTCACAAGCATAAATATATTACCATGGACAGTTCGCCAAAAATATCTGATTTCATGATTCATTCATTAATTTCTGATCACAACATGACGGCAAAAATATGTGATCATTTATAAAAGCATATACATGTAGCAGCAGATATATCTGACATCAAAGGAACACCAAAACTATCTGACAACACATGCGATGCAAAAATATGAGCCACCTATTAGAATGCAAAAATATCTGGCATGTCTTGCGTTATAAACATCACGCTGACGCTTACAGCATAAACATCTGACAAAATGTTTCGAGTCATTTTTCTTCTATATCGCAATAACTTCCGCTCATTTTGCAAAAACATGTGATGTAGCACTGGCAGTATAAACATCTGACAAAATGTTTAAAGTAATTTTTCTTCTATATCGCAATAAGTTCCGCTCATTTTGCAGAAACATGTGATGTAGCAATGGCAGCATAAACATCTGACAAAATGTTTCGAGTCATTTTTCTTCTATATCGCAATAAGTTCAGCTCATTTTGCAAAAACATGTGATGTAGCACTGGCAGCATAAATATCTGACAAAATGTTTAAAGTAATTTTTCTTCTATATCGCAATAAGTTCCGCTCATTTTGCAGAAACATGTGATGTAGCACTGGCAGCATAAACATCTGACAAAATGTTTCGAGTCATTTTTCTTCTATATCGCAATAAGTTCCGTTCATTTTGCAAAAACATGTGATGTAGCACTGGCAGCATAAATATCTGACACCTGACCCTAATAATTTGAGTTATTTTGTTCTGTTCTTTATTAATAATAAGTTCATTTGTATATATATATTTTTTTTATTTAGTATACTCGCGCAATTTTCAGAAACTAACAGAACCGATTTAAAAATATTTGTGATTTAGATAGGGATTAGGTATAGGTTCAGAATTAGAATCTCAATACAGGAATTTGGAAATAATAAGCAATCAAGTAATAATTTTCTTTATTTAAAAAAAAACGATCCATTTTAATCAATATAAATGGAAGATTTATTAATTCACACTAGGAGAAAAATATATATTTTTTTCCTTTTTTAATTCAACATAAGCTAGTGCTCGACTGCAGACCCACCTGATGGAAAGTGGCCACGCAATCGAAGATGGTAAAGCACACTGGCTTTTTAAAAGCCTATTCACTCTAGCCTTGAAGACACCCACATTATAATCTGGCGGGAAAACCGACGCAGGCAAACTGTTCCAATCATAAGGATTGGAACAGTTTGCCTTATAAACGAAGAGGTAAATCGTTTAGTCCGGACTGAAGGTACTTTCACCACATAAGGGTGTGCATGCGCAGTGCGTCTCGACGTCCGATGATAGAAGGGGAATGGTGGAATCAAGTTATGCAATTCCTGCGCACACTCTCCAAAATGCATCCTGTAGAATACCGAGAGGCTAGCTAATTTACGCCTGTGCTCTAGGCTTTGTGGACTGGCTTCTACGTGGTAAATAATAATAATATTATGGGAAAATCCGTGTGGATTTTGGTCGGTCATCTGATCCCAAACTAAGCAGAGCCTGTGTTATGGAATACTATGGATATACCAGACAACTGATACTAATACTTAATATACTTTTTTTTTGTAAATACATACTTATATAGATAAAACACCCAGACACTTGGTGGGAATCGAACCCAGTCAGCGGATAGGGTGTCTAACCATTACATCAACAGGCCCGCCAACAACAACAATAACAAGAACACAAACACACAATACATACAATAACAAGAATTTAACTATAACGTTTCATTTAGTGGGTATTTCGATATTTGTTCACTTTGATTAGTTCTCGCTACCTACCGTACTTATCATTTACGTTTACGTAATAGCGACACAGCGACACTTCTTGAAAATTGTGCGAGTATAGTAAATAAAATCATAGTAATTATATACAAATGAACTTATTAATAATAAAATAACTAAAATTATTATGGTCAGGTGTCAGATATTTATGCAGCCAGTGCTACATCACATCTTTTTGCAAAATGAGCGGAAGTTATTCCGATATAGAAGAAATATGGCTCGAAACATTTTGTCAGATGTTTATGCTGTCAGCGTCAGCGTGATGTTTATAACACAAGAAATGCCAGATATTTTTGCATTCTATTATGTGGCTCATATTTTTGAAGTCAATGCGGCATTCTATATTTTTGCATCGCATGTGTTGGCAGATAGTTTTGATGTTACTTTGATGTCAGATATATCTGCTGCTACATGTATATGCTTTTATAAATGATCACATATTTATGCCGTCATGTCGAGATCAGAAATTAATGAATGAATCATGAAATTAGATATTTTTGGCGAACTGTCCATGGTAATATATTTATGCTTGTGACTGTACATATACACTCAACTGAGGCAACTCGGAGGGAGCCTGGGAGCTGGCGCGCGCCGCCGGGGCCGCCAGCGGCGAGCGGCCGTGGAGGCTCCCGCTGTGGGGGTACTACCTGCGGCAGATCACCAGTCAGTACATATACACTCAACTGAGGCAACTCGGAGGGAGCCTGGGAGCTGGCGCGCGCCGCCGGGGCCGCCAGCGGCGAGCGGCCGTGGAGGCTCCCGCTGTGGGGGTACTACCTGCGGCAGATCACCAGTCAGTACATATACACTCAACTGAGGCAACTCGGAGGGAGCCTGGGAGCTGGCGCGCGCCGCCGGGGCCGCCAGCGGCGAGCGGCCGTGGAGGCTCCCGCTGTGGGGGTACTACCTGCGGCAGATCACCAGTCAGTACATATACACTCAACTGAGGCAACTCGGAGGGAGCCTGGGAGCTGGCGCGCGCCGCCGGGGCCGCCAGCGGCGAGCGGCCGTGGAGGCTCCCGCTGTGGGGGTACTACCTGCGGCAGATCACCAGTCAGTACATATACACTCAACTGAGGCAACTCGGAGGGAGCCTGGGAGCTGGCGCGCGCCGCCGGGGCCGCCAGCGGCGAGCGGCCGTGGAGGCTCCCGCTGTGGGGGTACTACCTGCGGCAGATCACCAGTCAGTACATATACACTCAACTGAGGCAACTCGGAGGGAGCCTGGGAGCTGGCGCGCGCCGCCGGGGCCGCCAGCGGCGAGCGGCCGTGGAGGCTCCCGCTGTGGGGGTACTACCTGCGGCAGATCACCAGTCAGTACATATACACTCAACTGAGGCAACTCGGAGGGAGCCTGGGAGCTGGCGCGCGCCGCCGGGGCCGCCAGCGGCGAGCGGCCGTGGAGGCTCCCGCTGTGGGGGTACTACCTGCGGCAGATCACCAGTCAGTACATATACACTCAACTGAGGCAACTCGGAGGGAGCCTGGGAGCTGGCGCGCGCCGCCGGGGCCGCCAGCGGCGAGCGGCCGTGGAGGCTCCCGCTGTGGGGGTACTACCTGCGGCAGATCACCAGTCAGTACATATACACTCAACTGAGGCAACTCGGAGGGAGCCTGGGAGCTGGCGCGCGCCGCCGGGGCCGCCAGCGGCGAGCGGCCGTGGAGGCTCCCGCTGTGGGGGTACTACCTGCGGCAGATCACCAGTCAGTACATATACACTCAACTGAGGCAACTCGGAGGGAGCCTGGGAGCTGGCGCGCGCCGCCGGGGCCGCCAGCGGCGAGCGGCCGTGGAGGCTCCCGCTGTGGGGGTACTACCTGCGGCAGATCACCAGTCAGTACATATACACTCAACTGAGGCAACTCGGAGGGAGCCTGGGAGCTGGCGCGCGCCGCCGGGGCCGCCAGCGGCGAGCGGCCGTGGAGGCTCCCGCTGTGGGGGTACTACCTGCGGCAGATCACCAGTCAGTACATATACACTCAACTGAGGCAACTCGGAGGGAGCCTGGGAGCTGGCGCGCGCCGCCGGGGCCGCCAGCGGCGAGCGGCCGTGGAGGCTCCCGCTGTGGGGGTACTACCTGCGGCAGATCACCAGTCAGTACATATACACTCAACTGAGGCAACTCGGAGGGAGCCTGGGAGCTGGCGCGCGCCGCCGGGGCCGCCAGCGGCGAGCGGCCGTGGAGGCTCCCGC
This sequence comes from Furcula furcula, assembly GCA_911728495.1. Lineage (NCBI taxonomy): Eukaryota > Metazoa > Arthropoda > Insecta > Lepidoptera > Notodontidae > Furcula > Furcula furcula. Next base: position 25,466,223 of record OU452253.1, read on the forward strand.
TGTGGGGGGTACTACCTGCGGCAGATCACCAGTCAGTACATATACACTCAACTGAGGCAACTCGGAGGGAGCCTGGGAGCTGGCGCGCGCCGCCGGGGCCGCCAGCGGCGAGCGGCCGTGGAGGCTCCCGCTGTGGGGGTACTACCTGCGGCAGATCACCAGTCAGTACATATACACTCAACTGAGGCAACTCGGAGGGAGCCTGGGAGCTGGCGCGCGCCGCCGGGGCCGCCAGCGGCGAGCGGCCGTGGAGGCTCCCGCTGTGGGGGTACTACCTGCGGCAGATCACCAGTCAGTACATATACACTCAACTGAGGCAACTCGGAGGGAGCCTGGGAGCTGGCGCGCGCCGCCGGGGCCGCCAGCGGCGAGCGGCCGTGGAGGCTCCCGCTGTGGGGGTACTACCTGCGGCAGATCACCAGTCAGTACATATACACTCAACTGAGGCAACACGGAGGGAGCCTGGGAGCTGGCGCGCGCCGCCGGGGCCGCCAGCGGCGAGCGGCCGTGGAGGCTCCCGCTGTGGGGGTACTACCTGCGGCAGATCACCAGTCAGTACATATACACTCAACTGAGGCAACTCGGAGGGAGCCTGGGAGCTGGCGCGCGCCGCCGGGGCCGCCAGCGGCGAGCGGCCGTGGAGGCTCCCGCTGTGGGGGTACTACCTGCGGCAGATCACCAGTCAGTACATATACACTCAACTGAGGCAACTCGGAGGGAGCCTGGGAGCTGGCGCGCGCCGCCGGGGCCGCCAGCGGCGAGCGGCCGTGGAGGCTCCCGCTGTGGGGGTACTACCTGCGGCAGATCACCAGTCAGTACATATACACTCAACTGAGGCAACTCGGAGGGAGCCTGGGAGCTGGCGCGCGCCGCCGGGGCCGCCAGCGGCGAGCGGCCGTGGAGGCTCCCGCTGTGGGGGTACTACCTGCGGCAGATCACCAGTCAGTACATATACACTCAACTGAGGCAACTCGGAGGGAGCCTGGGAGCTGGCGCGCGCCGCCGGGGCCGCCAGCGGCGAGCGGCCGTGGAGGCTCCCGCTGTGGGGGTACTACCTGCGGCAGATCACCAGTCAGTACATATACACTCAACTGAGGCAACTCGGAGGGAGCCTGGGAGCTGGCGCGCGCCGCCGGGGCCGCCAGCGGCGAGCGGCCGTGGAGGCTCCCGCTGTGGGGGTACTACCTGCGGCAGATCACCAGTCAGTACATATACACTCAACTGAGGCAACTCGGAGGGAGCCTGGGAGCTGGCGCGCGCCGCCGGGGCCGCCAGCGGCGAGCGGCCGTGGAGGCTCCCGCTGTGGGGGTACTACCTGCGGCAGATCACCAGTCAGTACATATACACTCAACTGAGGCAACTCGGAGGGAGCCTGGGAGCTGGCGCGCGCCGCCGGGGCCGCCAGCGGCGAGCGGCCGTGGAGGCTCCCGCTGTGGGGGTACTACCTGCGGCAGATCACCAGTCAGTACATATACACTCAACTGAGGCAACTCGGAGGGAGCCTGGGAGCTGGCGCGCGCCGCCGGGGCCGCCAGCGGCGAGCGGCCGTGGAGGCTCCCGCTGTGGGGGTACTACCTGCGGCAGATCACCAGTCAGTACATATACACTCAACTGAGGCAACTCGGAGGGAGCCTGGGAGCTGGCGCGCGCCGCCGGGGCCGCCAGCGGCGAGCGGCCGTGGAGGCTCCCGCTGTGGGGGTACTACCTGCGGCAGATCACCAGTCAGTACATATACACTCAACTGAGGCAACTCGGAGGGAGCCTGGGAGCTGGCGCGCGCCGCCGGGGCCGCCAGCGGCGAGCGGCCGTGGAGGCTCCCGCTGTGGGGGTACTACCTGCGGCAGATCACCAGTCAGTACATATACACTCAACTGAGGCAACTCGGAGGGAGCCTGGGAGCTGGCGCGCGCCGCCGGGGCCGCCAGCGGCGAGCGGCCGTGGAGGCTCCCGCTGTGGGGGTACTACCTGCGGCAGATCACCAGTCAGTACATATACACTCAACTGAGGCAACTCGGAGGGAGCCTGGGAGCTGCCGCGCGCCGCCGGGGCCGCCAGCGGCGAGCGGCCGTGGAGGCTCCCGCTGTGGGGGGTACTACCTGCGGCAGATCACCAGTCAGTACATATACACTCAACTGAGGCAACTCGGAGGGAGCCTGGGAGCTGGCGCGCGCCGCCGGGGCCGCCAGCGGCGAGCGGCCGTGGAGGCTCCCGCTGTGGGGGTACTACCTGCGGCAGATCACCAGTCAGTACATATACACTCAACTGAGGCAACTCGGAGGGAGCCTGGGAGCTGGCGCGCGCCGCCGGGGCCGCCAGCGGCGAGCGGCCGTGGAGGCTCCCGCTGTGGGGGTACTACCTGCGGCAGATCACCAGTCAGTACATATACACTCAACTGAGGCAACTCGGAGGGAGCCTGGGAGCTGGCGCGCGCCGCCGGGGCCGCCAGCGGCGAGCGGCCGTGGAGGCTCCCGCTGTGGGGGTACTACCTGCGGCAGATCACCAGTCAGTACATATACACTCAACTGAGGCAACTCGGAGGGAGCCTGGGAGCTGGCGCGCGCCGCCGGGGCCGCCAGCGGCGAGCGGCCGTGGAGGCTCCCGCTGTGGGGGTACTACCTGCGGCAGATCACCAGTCAGTACATATACACTCAACTGAGGCAACTCGGAGGGAGCCTGGGAGCTGGCGCGCGCCGCCGGGGCCGCCAGCGGCGAGCGGCCGTGGAGGCTCCCGCTGTGGGGGTACTACCTGCGGCAGATCACCAGTCAGTACATATACACTCAACTGAGGCAACTCGGAGGGAGCCTGGGAGCTGGCGCGCGCCGCCGGGGCCGCCAGCGGCGAGCGGCCGTGGAGGCTCCCGCTGTGGGGGTACTACCTGCGGCAGATCACCAGTCAGTACATATACACTCAACTGAGGCAACTCGGAGGGAGCCTGGGAGCTGGCGCGCGCCGCCGGGGCCGCCAGCGGCGAGCGGCCGTGGAGGCTCCCGCTGTGGGGGTACTACCTGCGGCAGATCACCAGTCAGTACATATACACTCAACTGAGGCAACTCGGAGGGAGCCTGGGAGCTGGCGCGCGCCGCCGGGGCCGCCAGCGGCGAGCGGCCGTGGAGGCTCCCGCTGTGGGGGTACTACCTGCGGCAGATCACCAGTCAGTACATATACACTCAACTGAGGCAACTCGGAGGGAGCCTGGGAGCTGGCGCGCGCCGCCGGGGCCGCCAGCGGCGAGCGGCCGTGGAGGCTCCCGCTGTGGGGGTACTACCTGCGGCAGATCACCAGTCAGTACATATACACTCAACTGAGGCAACTCGGAGGGAGCCTGGGAGCTGGCGCGCGCCGCCGGGGCCGCCAGCGGCGAGCGGCCGTGGAGGCTCCCGCTGTGGGGGTACTACCTGCGGCAGATCACCAGTCAGTACATATACACTCAACTGAGGCAACTCGGAGGGAGCCTGGGAGCTGGCGCGCGCCGCCGGGGCCGCCAGCGGCGAGCGGCCGTGGAGGCTCCCGCTGTGGGGGTACTACCTGCGGCAGATCACCAGTCAGTACATATACACTCAACTGAGGCAACTCGGAGGGAGCCTGGGAGCTGGCGCGCGCCGCCGGGGCCGCCAGCGGCGAGCGGCCGTGGAGGCTCCCGCTGTGGGGGTACTACCTGCGGCAGATCACCAGTCAGTACATATACACTCAACTGAGGCAACTCGGAGGGAGCCTGGGAGCTGGCGCGCGCCGCCGGGGCCGCCAGCGGCGAGCGGCCGTGGAGGCTCCCGCTGTGGGGGTACTACCTGCGGCAGATCACCAGTCAGTACATATACACTCAACTGAGGCAACTCGGAGGGAGCCTGGGAGCTGGCGCGCGCCGCCGGGGCCGCCAGCGGCGAGCGGCCGTGGAGGCTCCCGCTGTGGGGGTACTACCTGCGGCAGATCACCAGTCAGTACATATACACTCAACTGAGGCAACTCGGAGGGAGCCTGGGAGCTGGCGCGCGCCGCCGGGGCCGCCAGCGGCGAGCGGCCGTGGAGGCTCCCGCTGTGGGGGTACTACCTGCGGCAGATCACCAGTCAGTACATATACACTCAACTGAGGCAACTCGGAGGGAGCCTGGGAGCTGGCGCGCGCCGCCGGGGCCGCCAGCGGCGAGCGGCCGTGGAGGCTCCCGCTGTGGGGGTACTACCTGCGGCAGATCACCAGTCAGTACATATACACTCAACTGAGGCAACTCGGAGGGAGCCTGGGAGCTGGCGCGCGCCGCCGGGGCCGCCAGCGGCGAGCGGCCGTGGAGGCTCCCGCTGTGGGGGTACTACCTGCGGCAGATCACCAGTCAGTACATATACACTCAACTGAGGCAACTCGGAGGGAGCCTGGGAGCTGGCGCGCGCCGCCGGGGCCGCCAGCGGCGAGCGGCCGTGGAGGCTCCCGCTGTGGGGGTACTACCTGCGGCAGATCACCAGTCAGTACATATACACTCAACTGAGGCAACTCGGAGGGAGCCTGGGAGCTGGCGCGCGCCGCCGGGGCCGCCAGCGGCGAGCGGCCGTGGAGGCTCCCGCTGTGGGGGTACTACCTGCGGCAGATCACCAGTCAGTACATATACACTCAACTGAGGCAACTCGGAGGGAGCCTGGGAGCTGGCGCGCGCCGCCGGGGCCGCCAGCGGCGAGCGGCCGTGGAGGCTCCCGCTGTGGGGGTACTACCTGCGGCAGATCACCAGTCAGTACATATACACTCAACTGAGGCAACTCGGAGGGAGCCTGGGAGCTGGCGCGCGCCGCCGGGGCCGCCAGCGGCGAGCGGCCGTGGAGGCTCCCGCTGTGGGGGTACTACCTGCGGCAGATCACCAGTCAGTACATATACACTCAACTGAGGCAACTCGGAGGGAGCCTGGGAGCTGGCGCGCGCCGCCGGGGCCGCCAGCGGCGAGCGGCCGTGGAGGCTCCCGCTGTGGGGGTACTACCTGCGGCAGATCACCAGTCAGTACATATACACTCAACTGAGGCAACTCGGAGGGAGCCTGGGAGCTGGCGCGCGCCGCCGGGGCCGCCAGCGGCGAGCGGCCGTGGAGGCTCCCGCTGTGGGGGTACTACCTGCGGCAGATCACCAGTCAGTACATATACACTCAACTGAGGCAACTCGGAGGGAGCCTGGGAGCTGGCGCGCGCCGCCGGGGCCGCCAGCGGCGAGCGGCCGTGGAGGCTCCCGCTGTGGGGGTACTACCTGCGGCAGATCACCAGTCAGTACATATACCGTCAATCGATCGTCGATCTATAACCATCGGTTTATTATTTAAACTAGATTGGGAGTTACGGACGGAAAAGTGGCACACAGATATGGCGCCCGTCGCTATTTCTTTTCAAGCCACAGCGTGACAAAATTATTTTTGACGATAGGAGTGTCGCTACTCTCTGTATAAAACTGTCAAACTACACGTCATTATCATAATAAAATCGTTAGTTCACGTTTCCGCCACCAGCACAGATAACTCCGCAGTCACATTTTAGATGTCATTTTGTTAGTGAATGTTTATCGTTATATATTTTACATCGATGTCTATAACGCAAAACTTTCTAAATAATTCTGATTTTTTTTATGATAAGTAGGTACCTATGTAAGTAGTAGACATTAGGATATTTATAATACTAGTTTAACTGACAGTAAAACGTTGCATAGTAATGCCGATTTTGTAAAAAGGCAGAAGATGAGTCTATCCGCCACAACTTTACCTTTACAGGTGGCAGGATTGCCACCTTAGAATAATAACGTCTACCACTTTATATGAGATATAAAATGTTATATTTACTATTCACTAACACCTAGACCACATGTGACAATGGTCTATGGCCTAACTAAACAATCTGGTTTTATTTTGGCTATGATGGCCATCGATATACTATCTAAACAAGATTAGCTGTCACGGCCCGAAAATAGAGCTACGGAGACGGTTGTGTCGCTATTTCAAATTAGTAAGAGACAACATCAGCTAGCGTAAAGACGTCTCGAAATGCCTCATTTGTGTCTAAAAACTGCCTTAATACACGTCGCAACAGCAAATTTTCATACGGAACATATATTTCCCATTAGTATAGAGATAGATATCAGTAAGATATCTAAAACACGAAATAATAAATATTTCTTTAAATATCTCTGCTACTAGTCCGCCAACCGCCAAGCTACCGACCGACCAAATTAAGTTTGCCGCTACTGTCTAAACAAAACACTCAAACTACACGTAGTTGTCATAAGATTATAGTTCAATTCTCGTTGCGCCACCAGCAAAGATAAATTGGTCGGCCTACGTTGAGACTTGTCCGGTCGCCCACCGTGCCTACGGTTATCCCGTTCTCCCTTTCGGGCGTTGTTCGCTACTATCGTCTCGTTCGTTGCGTGGCTTGAACGGTACTACGGGTATAATGTGCTACGGTAGGAACATCGCAGAAATAGTTTTAATGCTATACATCGTTCTTTTTGTAGCGTAAATATTGATACAGCATTGCACAAAATTTTTTATGTATATTTAGTAGGTGACTGCTTATCTGGTTACTTATTATATATCGATGATGATGGCCAACCTGGGATCAGAGTTGTTCAACCTGCCCTTAGCCCTTTGACGTGGCTTAACGACTGCTGTCTAGATGACAAAGACCGGGACCGACTTTTTATGTGTCCTCCGAAGTACGGAAACTCCAGTTCAGATCACTAAACGGTCACCCATCTAAGGACAGACCTTGCTTAATTCAATTCAATTCAATTCCTTTATTTAACCAAGTGATCTTTTATCAAACAGTGATTACAACTCGCTATGAGCGCGTTAACTGTCTCAGTTATGCAGCAGTTTATCCAGACCATAAATGTCACACCATTTAAAAGTTCAGAAAACACAAATATTCAGAATATTGCTTCCTATGTTGTGACTAGTAAGAATAACATCTCTTTGTATTTATCAGCAGCCGAAAGCGTCCACTGCTGAGCAAAGACCTCCCCCTTAAAAGGGAGGGGTCGCCATAATCCTCACGCTTGGGAGGTGTCATGGGGATCGCAGTATAGGTGGTAGGCAACCCAATAGAAAGATGCTGCTGCGTTTTCTTGTTTTCCCTTCGTCTCTCGCGGACATCCAACGGGAGGAGATGGAACGGTGCTGTTGTACCCGGACACCCCCCGGATAACATCCACAAGAAAACTGGTGTAACCAGCAGAAGAATAATCGGGTTTGGTATTATTACAGACGATCCATCAGTTGATTTGAGGAATAAAGGATCCGGTCACGGGACCCCATGCCTCGGAGCTGCATTTCTAAGGGTAAAGCAATGTACCAATGTAATTTGACCATAGCATCAATACATCGGAAGCTTCAAAACGTGATAGTTAACATTATAGGGAAATGGGGCCTTCGGTCCAATATTCGTGATTGGAAATTAAAAAAAGTAATTGAATATTGACACCTAATTTTTGAGTAAGATTCCTATAATTAATGAACGCATGCGCGTTTATGGTTAAATTGTTTTTATTGTTGTGAAAAAAAGTAATTCATGATCACCAGCCGGAAGACGTCCACTGTTGAAGCGGCTTTCCCCTTACAAGCACGCCACAATGAACGACAATTGGTTATTTGCATCCACCGGTTACCTGCGACGCGCACAATGTCGTCTGTCCACCTAGTGGGAGGCCTGCCTACGCTGCGTCTTCTGGTTCGTGGTCGCCACTCGAGAACCTTTCGTCCCCGTCGGTTATCGGTTATCCGAGCGACGTGGCCTGCCCACTGCTACTTCAACTTGCAGATTCTGAGAGCTATGTCGGTGACCTTAGTTCTTCGGCGAATTTCCACATTACGAATTCTGTCGCGCAAAGAAACTCCAAGCATAGTAATTAATGGATGCCCCCTATCGTATGTTAACCGCGTGTGTCGCGGTTCCAGAAGTTCGTGTGCACGGACTGGCTGCACATGGACATCACGGGCGTGGGCAAGGTGGCGCACGCGGGCGCGCCGCCCTACCTCGATACGCGCCGCATGACGGGCCGCCCCGCCAGGGCCCTCACTGTACTGCTGCAACGGCTCGCCAGTCACGACCGCGCCCAGCGCTGCTGACGAGGACGCCACGTGCCACGTCCCCCTAGCCCCCCCCACCCCTAGCATTACCCGTGTCTTGAAATAATCTGATTTCCGAGAATTGGGTGAATGATAACACAAATCGACGGTTTGGGTGTGGCAGTATGTGACAAAGTTTATGCGACGGGAACAAAGTAATCGCCATTAGCATATTGTAACTGGGCTAGGAGAAGATTGTCAATGAAATAGTCTGTTTTAATCTAACTGTTGCACTCAATCCTACTAATTATCTCGTCAATTGTATAGTTTATTTTTATCAAGAGATAACGACTCACTATCGGACTCAGAGAGCAGCAATATCGCTTAGAAATATACTTTAGACGTGAAATACCTGCTTGTATTAAAGTTGTCTTTGTTGTAACAAATGTTTTGTACTCTAGTCAATTTGAAACTCGTATTATGTTTAGTTTTATCTATTTACTTGTGATGAAACGACTATTCTTAGTCGGATTATTTTTTTCATGAAATAAAAACATTATTCACTAAGTACATACTTTTTTTTAATTTAATAAAAATCTTATAAGTGTACTATCCAGGCGCGACCGTTGGTAGACACCCCGGCCGCTACCCGATAGGTCGTGGGTTCGAGTCCCACCTTATGACTAACTGCCGCACTTACGAACATTAATTAAAGTTAAGTATCATTAATCCAGATTTTAAAATCAATTTATAATATTTAGAAACCAATTTATACTTTATATTATATTACTGAGTAGAGATAGATATTTTTCAAACTCAATATCAGAACATGACCAAACTTTGAGATTCGTAATAATCGGATTCAAAAAAATTGTCGTTCGTGGAGCAGCAGTTAGTGTTTATCTATATATTTTCAATCAATCCCCCTGGCGATGAAGTAGTAACGTTATATGAGGCCATATCAGCACACACCTAGAATGGCGAAGAGTTGAGAGTGAGGTCGTATGGGTAGAGGCAGTGAAACCAAAGGAGCGGATATGCGGGTAGGCGCCTTGTCGCGTAAATAATAAGTCCCGTTTATATTTTCATTAAAAAAGTTATTTAACGCTTAAATCGACGCAAAGTGATATTAAAAGTGATCAATTAAACCAAAACAATAAACACAAACGTTATCTTAAAAAACAAAATGAGAACAGTGACAAAATATTAAAAAGAAAAAAAGTGAAATAAACTGCCTTACAGAACACGTAATATAACGAAAATCGTCAGACTATAGTGAAATAAGTGCAATAGAATATTATTTGCTGTGTCTTCTTACATAATATAGGCAAAACGTGCTGGAATATATCAATAAAACTCAAATACTGATTCTACAAGCTTAGAAACTGGATAACTGTCTAGCAGTTCACTTTTTTGATTATACGTACAGAAGCAGCGCAGCTCAGTGGTTAACGCGTTGATATACGAGTACTGGCCGAGTCGAGCGTGGGTTCGCATCCCACTGCATGTACGCTTTTTGTGCTAATAAAAATTATGTACCGAGTATGTTAAGTAAAATGTTCTATTAAAAGCTACGAAGTAAAACTGAATTAATAGGACCAATGATATTGAATAGGACTAAATAGGATTACCAATTTACCACACACTGTGGTGTGTATGGTTTAAATAAATAAATACCTACACAAAGTCTACACAGCGTATAGGACAAAGAAAGTTCAAGAAAAGGAAGTTATTGGGTCTTAGACATGGAGAATTTATGCAATGTAACTTTACGTCGTAAACAATGTTCTACAAAATCTAGATCATATGATACGCTTAATGAGAGTAGCTCAAGCACATTCTCCGAAAACATGCTCGGGAAAAGTTTAGATCTCTCTACAAATGTACCCCACAGCATACTAGAAGAAATGAAAACAGAGATAGAAAATTTAAAAACTAATTTGTTTAGTACACAAAACGAATTGGAAAACATTATACTAGAAAATGTGGACCTGAAGAAAAAAATAACGGTACTAACTAATGAAATCGGGGTCTTAAAATCACTATGTACAAGCCCTAAAACTTCTTTAGGAAATAATATTAAAAATCGCCGTCTAACTGACAGCTACCAAAACTCCCCCAGTACAGAAAAGATATCTGATAAACCAAAGCGTTTGTTTGGTATTTAAATTAATCATGCATTTCTGAACGCTCTCTTGTGACGTAAATGACGTATTTCCAAATCAACCAATCCCGTTCTTCCTTGAGTGGCCTATATCCGCTTAGTTACCGTTTAACCACGAGACCTACAGCACACCGCCGCCGCCGCGAGAGTGCTTCTATTGCCTATAATTGTGAAGTTTTGTGAACTTTTGTGTCGACACATTGTGCCTGGTACCAGCTAATCATCAGGTGAGTGGCGCTAGCTGTTTCCTACCTTTTTCCTTGACTTATACCTGCGTTTTACAGCGTCGAGTAGCGTTCAATACCTACTAATTAATACACCTCATACAGTCCACAATTAAAAAATATTAAAACCGCTATTTCTTGGCTTCTAGCCATATTTTAAACCCGCCACCTTTTTTGGTCCATCTCACCGGATTTGATACCTTTTTTGGTCCCATCCAATGGTTTCATTATTCGATTATCTAATCGCTATAATTATCTAGCTGTCTGTGAAATAACAATTAAAAGCCTATTTAATTATAAATTATTCCCGCCCGCTTTGATAATATACATAAGTCATAAGTATATTCAATCGCTTCTAGATTTCTGCAATCTAATTCGCAGGCATTTATTTGTATTGAAGGACAGTGCTTATAGATTGATAATCGTAATTACGTACTTAAAATTATTTTCTTTAAAATCATACGCTGTATGCAGGTAGCATTCTGTGCCCCGCTTGGCTCGCGTCGCAGTTAATACGTGCCACCTACCTACTTAACGCGCTCATTTTCACTTCACAATACGCTAAGTTATTAATAATATTATATTTTACGCTCGCTAATTATTTAATTAGTTATAGGTTATTAAAGCTAATTAAATAATTTCATAAGTGCATATCTCGGTAGTTAGGGTAACTCATTCGCTTAGTTGTACTTAATCGTTTATAAATACTTAGGTACCGCTTTAATTTAATAGCAATTGGTTTTTAAGCTATTAAAACCAACAAACGCATACTTTATTTATTATCGCCTGCTTTTATTAAATTAATCCGCTGAATAATGAGTAAATCTAGGGGTGAAGAACGGTCGCCATGCCGGGAGGACCCAAAGGTTGTCATTCTTCGAGCAAAACGAGAAGCAATGTTCTCGCGTTTGCAAAAAATTTACGAATTGTCGCGATCAGCTATCGCTGATGAACAACAGCGTGATACATTCTTGTTAAACGCTAGTAATGTAGATACGTTACGTACTGATTTCGAAAAGGTTGTTGATGATTATAATAATGTCTACTTACAAGCCAACCCCACCAGTTCCGTTGATTATCAAACCTGGATCGCATTTGAAGAGTTATACTGTCATATAAAGGGGGTTCTTTCTAAGTTACAGAAAGACTCTAATGTTCCGATAAAGACTGAATCCAAGCCTTCTTCTTACCACAATAAGTTGCCGCCTATTGAATTACAATCGTTTGATGGCGATATTCGTCATTGGCCTATGTTTCATCAACAATTTAAAAGTATTATTCATGATAATCCGAATTTAACGGATACTGAACGCGTATATTATTTAGTTGGTAAACTTACTGATAAAGCCAAAGCAATTTGCGCTGGGCTGTCCGCTACGCCAGAAAACTATCCCATAATTTGGAATAATCTTATACAAAAATATAACGATACTCGTTCACTCGCTGTCTCTTATTTTAATCATATGTTAAGATTTAAACCGCTTACTTCTAGCTCCGCCGCAAATCTAGAATCATTTATTAATAATTTTGATTCCTCAATTAAAGCGCTAAAACAGTTAAAATTAAATGACTTAACAGACTTTATGTGCTTGCAATTAGCATTGCAGAGATTAGATGCAGATACTGTTAAAGCCTTTGAATTGTCGCAACGTCAAACTGATATACCTACATATCAGAGTCTTATCAGTTTCGTCCAAGAGCAAAGTAAGATACTTAATAATATACAAAAACAATTTGAACCTACCGCAAACAAACTTTCTAATAATAATAAAAAACATAATATACCTAGACCTAACAGTGGTCCTACTAGAACTTTTATTAATACTGACAACAATCAACCGTGCGTTATGTGTCAAGATAAGACACACACACACTTGTTTAATTGTCCGCGCTTTTCTAAATTAACGCCTAAGGAAAGGTATAACTACATAAAACAAAATGGTTTTTGTACGAATTGTTTAAGTAATAAACATAAGTCCAGTTTTTGTAATTCGCAACGTACATGTTTACATTGCAATCAACGCCACCATTCCTTATTACATTTTACAATTAAATATGAAGCGCAAGCGCTAAATCAAAAACCGGTTTCCCAGCCGGCCGTCTCGGGTATTCGTAATGCTCACTGTAATTTAACCTCTAATCCTTCTACGAATAAGATCGAAATTAATCCGCAGTCCAACTCGGGTGATAGTGTATGCACTCAGGGCTTGGAGTCTACTACGATCTTGTCGTTCAGTATTACAAACCTTAACAATGATATTAATCACACTCAAACCGCTGCTTTATTAGCGACCGCAAAAATAAAAGTAATAAATAATTATGGACGTGAATATTATGTAAGATGTTTAATAGATCCAGGGTCACAAAGTGACTATATTTCGCTTGATTGTTGCAAGCGTTTATCTCTACCCATATCGGGAAAAAACCGCTTTACCGAAGTTCATGGCATTGGTGGTTCATCGCAAAAAATATTAGGCGTTACTCACGTTAAATTCACATCTCGCTTCGATAATGAATTCGTATATGAAGTCGAACCGTTAGTAGTGCCTCACATTACCGGGAAATTACCGGACGTTAAGATTGATTTAAATAAGATTAATTATATATCTTCGATACGTTTATCTGATGACCAGTTCTTTGTACCTGGGGAAATTTCCTTACTTTTGGGGGTAAATACCTATTGTAAAATATTACTGTCAAATAAAATAATTACGCCGCACGCGCCTATGGCGCTAGAAACAACGCTAGGTTATGTAATAATGGGCGACGCTTATGTGGAGTCCCCTACTCATAAATCGCATTCTTTTCATTTAATTAATCAAGAACCGCTTAATGACATGCTTCAAAAATTTTGGATAATGGAAGAATTGCCTTCTACCAAGTATATAAGTCCGCAAGATAATGAGTGTGAAAATATTTTCACCTCTAATACCGCTCGCAATCCTGATGGCAGTTACGTTGTCGCTTTGCCATTTAAGGATCCACCAGAAAAATTAGGTAATTCGCTTCAAATCGCTGAAAAAAGATTTTCTCTTCTTGAAAGAAGATTTAGTAGAAATCCTGAACTTCGCGCGCGTTACAATGACGTCATTAGGGAATATTTAGATAAAGGGTTCTTAACACTTGTTCCGCAAGAAATGATAAGGTTTGATGTGCCTTGTTTTTACTTACCTCACCACCCGGTTATTCGGGAGGATAAATCATCCACACCGCTCCGTGTAGTAATAGACGGCAGTTGTAAGTCGGATAACGGTTTATCACTTAATGATATTTTGCATACCGGTGAAAACTTACAAACTGATATTTTCAATATTTTACTCAATGTACGAATATATTCTATTGCTTTTTTCGCTGATGTTCGTAAAATGTATTTTTGCATACATGTACAAGATTCGCACCGCAAGTTCCAACGAATTTTATTTCGCTTTTCTGATGACGAACCCTTGCAAACGTATGAATTTACTCGTGTCACTTTTGGTCTTCGTTCCTCACCTTTTCTCTCTCTTCGCGTCATGCGTGAGTTAGCAAAAGATGAAGGAGCTAACTATCCTCTCGCAGCTAGTCTTATTGAAAGACAGCTCGATATATACATGGATGACCTTGCTTCCACAGCTTCAACGCTAGATGAAGCTGTAGCGACAGCAACACAATTAATCCAACTTTTCAAAGCCGGTGGTTTTGATCTAGTTAAATGGACAAGTAATTCCCACGAGTTGTTGGAACACGGGTATGTGTTCCAAGTCAAGCAAGTCATCGTCAACAAGAATATATTTCTTTTAACGATAATGACACTCATAAGATTTTAGGCCTTCGCTGGCATCCCGCTACTGATAATTTTACTTTTACTGTATCTCAACCGCCCGCTATTTGTACAAAGCGTTCTATGCTATCCGCTACCGCACAACTTTATGATGTATTGGGTCTTGTCGGTCCCATAACGCTATTCGCTAAATTATTAATAAAAGAATTATGGCTCCTCAAAATTGATTGGGACGAGTCTCCGCCTTCTTCTGTTGTCAAGTTGTGGCAACAATATATTTCAGAGTTACCGCTAATCTCGGGTCTTCAATTCCCGCGTCATATGGGTATTAAGGACTCTTCTGTCGTTTCGCTAATCGCTTTCGCTGATGCTAGCGAAAAAGGTTTTGGCTGCGTTATATACCTTCACGTAGCTAATGAAGGTTCTCCCCCTATAGTCACGTTAGTTTGTTCAAAATCCCGCGTTTCTCCGGTAAAGACCGTGACTTTAGCGAGACTTGAACTTTGCGCCTTAACACTGCTCGCTAAGTTAGTGCGTTCAGTGGTCAATACATTGTCAACAAGACACCCAATAAATAATATTTACGCATTTTCTGACTCTGAAGTCGCTCTGTGCTGGGTTCACTCTTCCCCACACAGATTTAATACTTTCGTCGCCAATAGAATTTCGCAATGTCAATCTTTATTGCCAAGTGATCATTTTTATCACGTCGCAGGAGTAGAAAACCCCGCGGATTGTGTATCTCGCGGGCTGCTTCCCTCACGCTTAATAGAGAATAATCTCTGGTTCCAAGGCCCATCTTGGATGTCTTTTCCTATTAGTGAATGGCCAATTCAGCAATTTTCACCGCAAAGCTCATGTTTACCTGAAGAAAAAACATTATCTCACGTCGCTTGCGACGCCGCCGCCGCGCAAACTGAGCATTTACTTCTGACATTAAGTTATAGAGTATCCTCGTGGAATAAGTTACTTCGCACTGTAGTGTATGTGTTAAGATTTCTAAGAAAATTGCCCCGCAATAATGTAATAACCGCGCAAAATTTAGACGCTGCTGAACTTGTTATAATTAAGGCCGTTCAACACGCTTCATTCGCTGATGATATTAAACTTATAGATAAAGGAAAAGGTTGTTCCTCAGCTCTTCGCAAATTAACGCCATACATGAATGACGGCATTCTATATGTCGGAGGTCGGTTAGATAACGCATCATTAGAAAAATTACATAAACATCCCATATTGTTGCCGAAAAATGGTCACATAATTAATTTGATAATTGACTTTTATCATAAGAAAAACTTTCACGCTGGTCCGCAACTACTACTTTCAATACTGAGACAACGTTTTTGGATTTTATCCGCCCGCCGTATTGTTCGTTCCCGCATACATAAATGTAACGCATGTTTTAGGTTAAAACCAAAAGCTACTTTTCCTATGACGTCCGCTTTGACACCTGCCCATTTTATACATACCGCTCCGCTGGAATGTTTACCCGCTCCTACGTTAGAAAATGATCGCATGACTCTTCAAACGCGCTTTTCGTTAATGGACTCATTAGTCCAATCGTTTTGGAAGAGATTCCGCACGGAATATTTACATAATCTGCAGTCGCGAGAAAAGTGGAACACACCTGCAAATCCTGTAACTGTAGGTACAGTAGTTCTCATCATTGTAGAGAACTGTCCGACATTACGTTGGCCGCTTGGGGTTATCACTAAATTGTTTCCCGGCAAAGACGGTGTAATTCGAGTTGCTGAAGTGAAAACCAAAAGTGGCATCCTGCAGCGTCCTGTAGTGCAACTTTGTCCGCTACCAACGCAGTAGTTTTCTTTATGTTATCGCTAGTTTAAGTTACAATTATTATTGATATAAGCACTATCCTTCGCTCTAGTTTTTGTCCTTATGACTTAGTTTATATTCCGCATTATTAGATTATATTACCGCACGCATACACCTAATTTAATGGTGATGTTCTTATATATGTTTTCCCCCTTTTTGGGTTTATTTTTATTTTGTTTTTGAGGTTACCTCAAAGCCGGGAGGTTGTTTGGTATTTAAATTAATCATGCATTTCTGAACGCTCTCTTGTGACGTAAATGACGTATTTCCAAATCAACCAATCCCGTTCTTCCTTGAGTGGCCTATATCCGCTTAGTTACCGTTTAACCACGAGACCTACAGCACACCGCCGCCGCCGCGAGAGTGCTTCTATTGCCTATAATTGTGAAGTTTTGTGAACTTTTGTGTCGACACATTGTGCCTGGTACCAGCTAATCATCAGGTGAGTGGCGCTAGCTGTTTCCTACCTTTTTCCTTGACTTATACCTGCGTTTTACAGCGTCGAGTAGCGTTCAATACCTACTAATTAATACACCTCATACAGTCCACAATTAAAAAATATTAAAACCGCTATTTCTTGGCTTCTAGCCATATTTTAAACCCGCCAGCGTTCTTTGAAGCAATATTCAGAACGGAAGGAAATTCGAGCCCTATCAGAGACAACACCAATACCAGTATTGCAATTGAATTACCCAGAAGAACGGGAAACCTCCCAAGTACAAGCAGAGACAAGATATGATACGCAAACGAGGATAGATGATAAGAAAAAAGCTTATATTTTTGGAGGACAGTCGTTCGTGAATTTATCAAGCTACCTCTATAGAACCAGAATGGAAAATCCATATAAACTTTATACTTTCATGTCATTCATAAAACCAAATGCGCCAACGGAAGAAATATTAAGAAGTGCCAAACTTTTACACATCCAATCGGAAGATCGAGTTATACTATCAATTGGACAAAATGATGATAATCCTTTTAACATTATGAGCCACTTATGTACTTTTCTAAATAGTGTTGCATGTCCTGTGTTTATTATTAAAGTTAATAGAAACAGATATCTTAATGAATCTAAATTAAATGAAATGCTTAAGATGATATGTCAGCAATATAAAAATTGTATTTACATAGACTATCCTATTTGTTCTAAAGCGGAACTTAGTATGAAAATCAATTCTGCTCTGGATCAGATCGACTATGAACGGCAATTTTTAAATTTTCAAAAAATACCAAGAAAATGCAATGCAGGGCAAAACGGTACACGACAAAATAATTACACAAATTCAAAATTAGAATATAATTTAGGGAAACATAGGCCTATTAAAAAAGACCAACAAACACAAACAATAACAGAAGAAACTACAACCATAAAAGTAATTAGCCCAAACCATTCCTTTCGAGACATCAAATAAACGTTTAAACTATCTCAAACTACTGCACCAAAATGTGGCAGGTATTCTAAACAAAGAGAAACTGTTAGAAATACACATAGCTAATCTATCAGAAAAAAATATGGAGCCGGATATTATCTGTCTTTCTGAGACTTTTGTTCAGAAAGGACAAGAAAATATGATTAAACTAGATGGCTATGAGTTAGCGTCGTATTTTTGTCGAAATAATTTACAAAAACGAGGAGGTGTGTGCATACTAGTAAAAAAGGGACTGCCTTTTAGTGAAATTGTAACTTTAAAGAAGCACTGTTCTGATAAGACGTTTGAATGTTGCGCAATCAGGCTGGAGGCGCTTAACATAATTATATTATGCATATATAGAACGCCGGATGCGGAGACGGTATCTTTCTTTAATAAAATAAATATTATATTACAAAATATTGTACATAATTCGAAAAAAAAATTATAATCGCCGGTGACCTAAATATAAATACATTAAAAACAACTAAAGAATCGTCAGAGCTTCGTGATACAATAATTTTTTTTAACCTAATTCTTCACATTACAAAACCTACGAGAAAAGAATCATGCATCGATCATATTATCAGCAATATTAGTGCAGCAACAAGTGAAGTTCTATATTTAGACATATCTGATCATGAAACTGCACAAATGTTAAAGATTCCGTTAAAAAAAGAATTCAATAAACAAACAGATTTTTACGTTTACAAAAGAGACTACAACATAAAGAATATTGAAAAATTTAAAGAATGTATATCCCAAGTTAACTTTTCCGAAATACACACATCAAAAGTGTCTAGGGATCAAGCATTTTTAAGCGGATTTCTTGAGATTGAGATGTGGCTTTGTAATAAATTTATGATTTTATAAATTTATATGGATCCTTTTTGGTGCATTTCATAATTTGAATCAGGAACTGTGAATCAAATTCGAGTAAAAGATGAAAATCAGCTGTCAATATTTTCCCTATAAAAACATACAACGCATTGAAGACATTATTAGTGCTACTGTTTCCCTACTACTGATTAAAACCAACGTTATTATGGAGCGGCGACGTCATTTAAGCAGGGAAGAAATGCTCAGAGCCGTGGGAATGATAGAAGCTGGTTCCCGGCAACGTACTGTGGCTTTAGCTCTGAATACAAGTCAGAGTGTTATCAGTCGACTTTGGACACGTTACCGAAGCACTGGTACCGTGGCTGAGCGCCATGGAGGACGGTATCGCTGCACCACACGGAGACAAGACCGATATATTCAAATCTTAACTCGAAGAGCTCCAACAATAACTGCCATGATGTTAGCCGTGAGGCTTCATCACTCTTCAGGGAACTTAATTAGCGACCAAACAGTCAGAAACCGCTTGCATGAAGTGAACCTTCATTCCCGAAGACCGCTACGGGTACCACCTATAGCAATGCACAATCGTAGGATTCGATATCAATGGGCTCTTGAACACAGAAATTGGGCAGAAGAACAATGGCGTTTCGTGTGCTTTTCTGATGAGTCTCGTTTTGGTATGAGACCGGATACAAGACGTATACGACACTGGAGAACCCCTGGACGCCAACAGCGATTAAAATCCTGCCAGGAAGTCCATCCTTATAGTGGTGGAACCATCATGGTATGGGCGGGTATTTGGATCGGCGGAAGAACTGAGTTGATTTGGATCAGAGGCAACCTCAACGCTCAAATTTATGCTGAGACGATTGTATCAGACGTCATCGTTCCTCTACAAGTGCAAATCGGTCCCTTATTTCAGTTAATGCATGATAATGCACGACCGCACACCGCAAGAGTTGTAAGACAGACTCTCGCCGCAGCTAACATCAATGTCCTGCCCTGGCCTGCTCAGTCGCCAGACTTGAACCCGATTGAGCATGCATGGGATATGCTACAGAGAAGAGCTCTGCCGAATATGGAGGGTATCCAGTCGCAAGAAGACCTTTTTTTGTTGTTGCAACGAACATGGGCGGCCATTCCACAGCGTGATTTGGATGAACTCATTTTGAGTATGCCAAACCGATGTTCTTGTGTTGTTAGTGTTCGCGGTAGAAACACGGATTATTAATTGTTTAAGTTACCCAATAAAATTTTAAAGAAAACTGTTATTTCAGTCTTTTTTTCGAACTTTTGTGTTAGTGGTTCAAATGTCAAAAATCCCTTTATTAGGAAAATGGCAAATTTCTTTATTAATGCAAAGGTGACTTGGTTTATCGTTACTGTGACAAACGAAAACACTTTATTTGATGAATCCTTAAAGAAAATTTTAATTAATATCAATCAGGAGAAAAGTTATTGCAAAAATATATGTTGATCCCTAGACACTTTTGATGTGTGTATATAGTGAAAACAATATGGACGTAGCATACTCAAAATTTCAAGAACTTATTACGCTGTATTATAATTTATGCTTCCCAAAACTAAAAATAAAAATTACAACAAAATGTCGGAAAAATACATGGATGACAAAAGGTCTTAAAGTTAGCAGTAAGACTAAAAGGATCTTGCGCTTAAAATACTATGCTAGGAAAACTGCATTGGCTAAAGATAAATATAAAACATACTCGAAAATATTACGTAAATGTATACATCAGTCTATAAAAAATTCCAACGCAAAAATTTTACTGTCGGCAAAAAATATTTGCAAAACGTCGTGGCAAATAATAAAGTCAGAAACAGAAAATATACCAAAAGATGAGATCAAAAAAATTATCAATAAAAACGGAAAACTTATAGAGAATCCTTATAATATAGCTGAGGAATTTAATAACTTTTTATTAAATTTACCGAATATTGATCCTAACGTAGCCACGGGGACAACTTTTGAGCGAAATAATCCTAACAGTATGTTTCTTAAACCCTACAATTCTAATGATATCAATTCGATTATACTTTCTCTAAATAATACGAATGCAGAAGGGTATGATGGAATTTGTACAAAAATAATTAAGTACTGCGTGGCAGAGTTTTCACCTATATTAACACACTTAGTAAATCTATCGTTTTGTGAAGGCTGTTTTCCCAATGGACTTAAACTATCTATAGTTAAACCTATATTTAAAAAAGGCGACAAATTGAATTTAAATAATTATAGACCCATAACTCTAATCCCGGTAATGTCCAAAATATTTGAATCTGCAATGAAAAAACGACTAATTGAGTATATAAATAAATACAATATTATTAAAAGTGAACAATTTGGCTTCCAAAAAGGGAAATCTACTACGTTAGCCTGTTTCAACCTTGTACACAAAATAATTGATAATCTAGACTCTAAGAGATTAACTACAGTAGTATTTTTTGATATGTCAAAAGCCTTTGATCTTGTCAGCCACAAAATCCTCATTAGTAAGTTAGAGAGATATGGAATTGTGGGGCCAGCGCTAGAATGGCTCAAATCGTACCTACTAAATAGAATACAGTGTGTTGAGATAAAGAACCTTACTGAGAACAACGAGCTGATAAGCCATAGATCTTCGTATAAAAAAAACCATCTTGGAGTTCCTCAGGGTAGTGTTCTCGGACCAGTTCTATTCCTACTGTATATAAATGACCTTCCGGATATAACAAAGCATCCATGTACATTATTCGCAGACGATATCTCTCTTCTGATAACTTCAAATAAAAATGACGAAAAATATGTAACCGAAATAAATAAAACTATTAAGACAATTGCAGAATGGATGGAGATTAATAATCTTCAAATAAACGTTGCGAAGACAAAATATGTGCAATTTAGTACATACGGTAAGCATCGAAAATCTTTAGACATTAATCATAACAACGAAACCATTTCCGAGGTAAATCAAACTTCTTTCCTAGGGATAATACTCGATAAATACACACATCAAAAGTGTCTAGGGATCAACATATATTTTTGCAATAACTTTTCTCCTGATTGATATTAATTAAAATTTTCTTTAAGGATTCATCAAATAAAGTGTTTTCGTTTGTCACAGTAACGATAAACCAAGTCACCTTTGCATTAATAAAGAAATTTGCCATTTTCCTAATAAAGGGATTTTTGACATTTGAACCACTAACACAAAAGTTCGAAAAAAAGACTGAAATAACAGTTTTCTTTAAAATTTTATTGGGTAACTTAAACAATTAATAATCCGTGTTTCTACCGCGAACACTAACAACACAAGAACATCGGTTTGGCATACTCAAAATGAGTTCATCCAAATCACGCTGTGGAATGGCCGCCCATGTTCGTTGCAACAACAAAAAAAGGTCTTCTTGCGACTGGATACCCTCCATATTCGGCAGAGCTCTTCTCTGTAGCATATCCCATGCATGCTCAATCGGGTTCAAGTCTGGCGACTGAGCAGGCCAGGGCAGGACATTGATGTTAGCTGCGGCGAGAGTCTGTCTTACAACTCTTGCGGTGTGCGGTCGTGCATTATCGTGCATTAACTGAAATAAGGGACCGATTTGCACTTGTAGAGGAACGATGACGTCTGATACAATCGTCTCAGCATAAATTTGAGCGTTGGGGTTGCCTCTGCTCCAAATCAACTCAGTTCTTCCGCCGATCCAAATACCCGCCCATACCATGATGGTTCCACCACTATAAGGATGGACTTCCTGGCAGGATTTTAATCGCTGTTGGCGTCCAGGGGTTCTCCAGTGTCGTATACGTCTTGTATCCGGTCTCATACCAAAACGAGACTCATCAGAAAAGCACACGAAACGCCATTGTTCTTCTGCCCAATTTCTGTGTTCAAGAGCCCATTGATATCGAATCCTACGATTGTGCATTGCTATAGGTGGTACCCGTAGCGGTCTTCGGGAATGAAGGTTCACTTCATGCAAGCGGTTTCTGACTGTTTGGTCGCTAATTAAGTTCCCTGAAGAGTGATGAAGCCTCACGGCTAACATCATGGCAGTTATTGTTGGAGCTCTTCGAGTTAAGATTTGAATATATCGGTCTTGTCTCCGTGTGGTGCAGCGATACCGTCCTCCATGGCGCTCAGACACGGTACCAGTGCTTCGGTAACGTGTCCAAAGTCGACTGATAACACTCTGACTTGTATTCAGAGCTAAAGCCACAGTACGTTGCCGGGAACCAGCTTCTATCATTCCCACGGCTCTGAGCATTTCTTCCCTGCTTAAATGACGTCGCCGCTCCATAATAACGTTGGTTTTAATCAGTAGTAGGGAAACAGTAGCACTAATAATGTCTTCAATGCGTTGTATGTTTTTATAGGGAAAATATTGACAGCTGATTTTCATCTTTTACTCGAATTTGATTCACAGTTCCTGATTCAAATTATGAAATGCACCAAAAAGGATCCATATAAATTTATAAAATCATAAATTTATTACAAAGCCACATCTCAATCTCAAGAAATCCGCTTAAAAATGCTTGATCCCTAGACACTTTTGATGTGTGTATATGAATTGGAAAGCACATGTAGAAAATGTCTGTAATAAACTTAATCGTTATGTGTACGTTCTTGCAAAATTAAGACAGGTAGCCACTCAAAAGACCGTATTGATAGCATATCATGGCTATGTATCGTCAGTACTTAATTATGGCTTAATACTATGGGGAAATTCAACAGACATCAATAAAGCTTTTATCGCACAAAAGAAGTGTGTACGGGCTATATACGGTATAGCTCCATGGATTTCCTGCAAACCGATATTCAAAGAACTCAAAATACTTACGTTGCCCTGTATGTATATTCTTGAAGCAGCAAAATTTGTTAAATTAAACACGGAATTATTTAAAAAAGCGTACGAGGTATATCCTCGCAACACAAGAAATCCAAACAGAATTGTTGTTTCGAAAATCGCGAAGACCGCTTTATACAGCAAACATTGTTATGTAATGTGTGGCCGAATATTCAATGCTATACCGGAAGACATTAAACAGCTTCCCAACACCATATTTACAAAAAAATTAAAGGAATGGTTATTAGATAAAAAATTTTACTCTATCAACGAACTGTTTACAAAAAATATCTAATACAGACACAGGTTAGATTCATTGGTTCATTTTAATTTGTTGAACACACATCATTAATTTTATCTTTGTTTTATTTAATAAGATTCGCATGCCTAGTAATGGCGGATTGTCGGGCTTAACATTATGTACTTACTTATTGTTATTCTAAGACCATTATGTAACCGATCCTTAGCGAATAAATATTTGATTGATTTGATTGAGCCCGAGCTGGTCGACTTCATGGAGAAGGAGGGCCTCTATGCGACTAACTTCTTCTCTTCTAGAGACGACAATCTAGGAAGTGGACAGCCAAAAATGAGATCATCTTTATTATGACGACCAAAACGCATACTTCTATTCAATGATGTCTCCGTGATCGGCATGATGAAAATTGTTACTGTTAGAGGCATATTGAATATCAATGTCAAGCTTTTGAGAGGTCTCGTCTGGTCTACGCTCCAGGATCTGCTTAAATCCAGTACTCGAACTTCACATAAACTTCACATTCGCTTCCAGTGCCTAGCAGAATGCTACTCGCGGAAGAGTTGGAGTGGGGGTTAAATTTATGGAATTGGTGGAAACTGTCCACGCAGTGGCATTAAAGACCCCACGTGGTAAAAAGCCTCAGAAGCTCTCCGATAAAAATATTAAATTAAGGGAAACTGGACTAAGACCTTTAGTTTATAAGCCGGAATATGCTGAAGTAAATAGACCAATCTCTAAATTACTGCGAGACGACTAGTACACACATCAAAAGTGTCTAGGGATCAAGCATTTTTAAGCGGATTTCTTGAGATTGAGATGTGGCTTTGTAATAAATTTATGATTTTATAAATTTATATGGATCCTTTTTGGTGCATTTCATAATTTGAATCAGGAACTGTGAATCAAATTCGAGTAAAAGATGAAAATCAGCTGTCAATATTTTCCCTATAAAAACATACAACGCATTGAAGACATTATTAGTGCTACTGTTTCCCTACTACTGATTAAAACCAACGTTATTATGGAGCGGCGACGTCATTTAAGCAGGGAAGAAATGCTCAGAGCCGTGGGAATGATAGAAGCTGGTTCCCGGCAACGTACTGTGGCTTTAGCTCTGAATACAAGTCAGAGTGTTATCAGTCGACTTTGGACACGTTACCGAAGCACTGGTACCGTGGCTGAGCGCCATGGAGGACGGTATCGCTGCACCACACGGAGACAAGACCGATATATTCAAATCTTAACTGGAAGAGCTCCAACAATAACTGCCATGATGTTAGCCGTGAGGCTTCATCACTCTTCAGGGAACTTAATTAGCGACCAAACAGTCAGAAACCGCTTGCATGAAGTGAACCTTCATTCCCGAAGACCGCTACGGGTACCACCTATAGCAATGCACAATCGTAGGATTCGATATCAATGGGCTCTTGAACACAGAAATTGGGCAGAAGAACAATGGCGTTTCGTGTGCTTTTCTGATGAGTCTCGTTTTGGTATGAGACCGGATACAAGACGTATACGACACTGGAGAACCCCTGGACGCCAACAGCGATTAAAATCCTGCCAGGAAGTCCATCCTTATAGTGGTGGAACCATCATGGTATGGGCGGGTATTTGGATCGGCGGAAGAACTGAGTTGATTTGGAGCAGAGGCAACCCCAACGCTCAAATTTATGCTGAGACGATTGTATCAGACGTCATCGTTCCTCTACAAGTGCAAATCGGTCCCTTATTTCAGTTAATGCACGATAATGCACGACCGCACACCGCAAGAGTTGTAAGACAGACTCTCGCCGCAGCTAACATCAATGTCCTGCCCTGGCCTGCTCAGTCGCCAGACTTGAACCCGATTGAGCATGCATGGGATATGCTACAGAGAAGAGCTCTGCCGAATATGGAGGGTATCCAGTCGCAAGAAGACCTTTTTTTGTTGTTGCAACGAACATGGGCGGCCATTCCACAGCGTGATTTGGATGAACTCATTTTGAGTATGCCAAACCGATGTTCTTGTGTTGTTAGTGTTCGCGGTAGAAACACGGATTATTAATTGTTTAAGTTACCCAATAAAATTTTAAAGAAAACTGTTATTTCAGTCTTTTTTTCGAACTTTTGTGTTAGTGGTTCAAATGTCAAAAATCCCTTTATTAGGAAAATGGCAAATTTCTTTATTAATGCAAAGGTGACTTGGTTTATCGTTACTGTGACAAACGAAAACACTTTATTTGATGAATCCTTAAAGAAAATTTTAATTAATATCAATCAGGAGAAAAGTTATTGCAAAAATATATGTTGATCCCTAGACACTTTTGATGTGTGTATTTCAATCATACAGTATGTATTGAGAACGCAATTGAGCAAAACCAAGGATCTAAATTATTTGCGAAGAATTCGTCTATTGAGCGAAGCCAAGTGACCAACCTTTAGGTTGGGTTATGATCTTCAGATCATAACGGTAGTGTCATCTCATCGAAACCGGAGATATTGAGAGAGCTTGAGAGGTTTTGCACCTCGACATAAAAACTCATCGCCACTTTAGCTCAGGACCCCAGAGCCGAACGAATCCGACACTACACCGAGGATATCCCAGATCATCAGAGATATCAGCCTGTCCCTCTACTTTTAGTCCCATAGAAGTTATTTAATTCCGTCTAACGTCACCAGAAGCATGGCATAGAAGTGGGGTGGAGCTTTTTTTTAAAAAAGGCGATAGAACCTCATCGAAGAATTTTAGGCCTATCTCACTCTTAACTCCTAAGCCACGCGTTAAGGTGTTTTCCAGAGTTTGATGATTTCCAGCCTCCCGAACAAGTCGGCTATCGAAAAGACTATCCTCACCGAAGAGTAAGTATAATCTATACTTATAATAAAACTGTAACAGGTCCAATTCTGTACATTGAACATATTTTGAAAATTATATTTGGAGGGCATTCTATAACCGATACTGAGGCCGAAAAATTTTTTTTTTTAATTTTTGTCTATCTGTCTGTCTGTATCTCGGCTGAGCATCACGCCGACACTACTAAATGGATTCAAATGAAACTTGGCATGATTTGAGATCTTATTACGAGGTAGGACATAGGATACTTTTTATCCCGTAATCTAGCACGGTTTTTTTGGGAGAGGGGATTAAAGTCAAAATGGGTAAGGTAAAACACCCAGTGTCCGACAACGCTCCATTGTCCGACATTTAAAAAGTTTATTAAAAAAAATAAGAGCAGTTTCGGGTGTTTCCTCGTGGACCCACTATTTTGTCCCACCAGTGGGTCCACGAGGGAGAACTATTTCTCGTGGACCCACTGCACTCTACGGTTATTAAATGTTCCTCCTGTATAATAAAGATGCACAGCACCTTTTTGCATTGTCAAAATTAATCTATCGTATAGTGAAGTGGCAAGTGGCACACAAAAAATGTGCGCTTCGTCGCGCTTCCGCTGGTCGGTGTAAATCGTTCCTTAAGAGACCACCGTATATCCTATGCGACCCTGGTACTTCCGGTATAAATATTGAAGCAAAGTAGTCACAGTTTGGTAAAACTAGATGTCTCACGAAAGTGGAAGCCTCTTTGTACCCTCTGTTGCCCTAGTACTTCTGGTAAAAATGTTTAAGAATGCGCAATTTTGCGCTTTCACGCGCTATTTCATCATAGTGGATGATGCTCTTTGAAATTCCGTCTGGAGCTACCACATTCAGCCGGTTTAACTACTACTACTAAACTGTTCGATCGCAGAAGCTAGTCGGACAGACGGGAATTTTGGAAGAAATTTTTTTCCCATTTGTCCGATGATCGCGAACCTAATATCGGACTACTTTGAATAAACGGATAATCCAGTAGAAAGACGCTGCTGCCCGCCTTCTTTTTTTTACGACCACCCAACCTTTGGGTGCTATTTTAACCCGGACACCCCACCGGTATATTAATCCATACCATTAAACAACTCATACAAGAGCTTGTTACTGGATGGCAAAATACGCGAGGCCTCCTTATATCGTGTGCCGCCCTGGTACTTCTGGTGTAATATTTTATAATGTCCGTTATTAAAGATTTCATTTAATAAATTATAATATCTTAATATCCTAAGACAATCCACACACGGCCATCCTATCGCAAACTAGGCGGAGCCTGTACTGTGGAAACCAGACAACTGATACTAATACTTATATACATTTTTTTTGTAAATACATACTTAGATAGACAAATAACACCCAGACACTTGGTGGGAATCGAACCCACGACCCATCGGGTAGCAGCCAGGGGGACTAACCACTAGACCAACGGGCCCGTCAATAATATAGTTATTTAGTATAGTATAATAATTATATTTATTTAATATTTTTTTATTCATATGATAATTTCATAGTATTATCACAACCCTAGCTGTAACTATATACAGATTGTAAAGAAACTCGTGTCCGATCAATAAGGGTATTATTTAGTATCATAATAAGGCCACATACGTGCTATCCTTTTTTGTATATTTAATAAATATTTTACCCCGTTTAAATTAATAGATTAAATAATTTTACTCATAACTTACCCATGGCAACACCGTTGATACCGCCCTGCGGTCAATCACACTTTCACAAACAGACCGGCGACTTGCCAGCTGTGCGCGCACGCGCGGTGGCCGGGGCGGGGGCGGCAGTTCAAAGGATCGTAACGCTCTATTCACAGATAAGGTCGACGTGTAGGTAATCAAAATAATCTATCACGCCTATTATTACCGAAGAGGCAGACGGAGTAAGTACCTGCTTGTTATGCCATTTCCGTCCGCGGTGAGCCTTTTGCTATTTAAGGGCACAATCTGATACCTAAAAACTAATAGGTTAAACATCTTTGCCGGACCTGGAGCTAAAACTCTTCCCGCACTAACAAAATGAGAGATAAAGTATCTTACATAAGGCTACTGGAATTTATGTAACAACAATTCGATCTTACAATACTGTGAAGTGAGCCCTACTATCATATGGTCTACAACAGAGGGCTACCTTCGTTGGTAACTCGGTCGGTGCCGCGCGCGCCGCCACCGGAGCACGCACGAGGCACTCACACTCAGTTAGACACACACACTCAAACGATATGCAGAAATTTATTTAATTCCACATCGCATTCACATTATTTTATTTCACCGCAATCCGCCGTTTTAACTAACTTAATAACGGGTGTACACTTTAGTTGTGGTGTCCTTCATTTCCGAGTCCAACACGTACCGATGGCACTGAAAAACGGACCTCGTATTCCCTACGTGCTGCTGCTTAATTACAATTATTTCGACGGAAGCACATCAACGCGTTAAAATACTTCGCATTTCAGTAAGACATAT
The DNA here is from genome assembly GCA_911728495.1 of Furcula furcula. NCBI lineage: Eukaryota > Metazoa > Arthropoda > Insecta > Lepidoptera > Notodontidae > Furcula > Furcula furcula. The sequence goes on from OU452253.1 coordinate 25,494,903, forward strand.
GCGGACGTCCGACCGGAAGCAATCTTCGCGCAAGACTAATCAATTGATGCGACACGTGCCACATAGGTACATAAATGTTGATCAAAGCGAAACGCCGCATTTGCGTTCGCCGAAACAGCGACGCGGCGCTTTTTAGCGGGCCCGCGAACAATAGCACAAAGGACAGTTCCTTTGTGCCTTTGTGCCTATTATCAGTGTGCCGATTGAGTAATAAAATCTGTCACAGTAAAAATAGGATGCAGAAGGTCCAGTTTTACATTAGAGGGATATGAATTAATTACTATTAGACTTCCTCGCCTCGGTACCTAGTATTAAAGTACTAGTACGGTGGCTATAATTATGAGAGCCAGTAAGAAAATGATAAGGAGAATAAACTGGACTGATTTAGATGGAATCCAACATACATAGGTGGTGAATAATGGCTGTAGTAATATGTTTCTTTTGACATTTGCTTTTATGTAAATAGTTAACGATACTGTAAGACACTAAAATGGTACTTTAATTTAACTTTTAATTTCGTCACCGTTTCGGATATCAGTCCTAGTTTAGATTTCCATACAAAATTAAACTACTTATGATGATAACACGTACATTTGTTCTAAGGAATGGTCTGATGCATTTACTGCATGAGTGTTTTCTGAACGGAATGGACCTTCTGTAGTTTGACGGTGGTGTCATTCCTGACCTACGGTATGTACGAATATTATTTATTGTATGCCTACGACGGCAGTTGATCAAAAGCGGTCAACGCACCTGACTTGTGACAGAAGTCATTGCCTTCTACAAACAAGTGCTACCAGCTGTTGAAGATATCGGGAAGTTTCGGGGAAAATATTATAATAATTCCAATTTTTAAAAAACGATAGCATTTTTGGGGTAGCCGTAATATTTTTTTTTATATTTTTCCTGTTATGTACAAACCTTTGTGAATACGCCCCTTTTGGATCGGACACCAGTTTCTTTACATTCTGTATAGGATATTAATAAACAACAGCGGGTCCACGAGAAATAGTTCTCCCTCGTGGACCCACTGGTGGGACAAAATAGTGGGTCCACGAGAAAACACCGGCAGTTTCTCCTTTCTGAATGGATTTCAAGAAGAAACAATAAACGCGGATTATCTAGTTGTCATTGCAAATGACATTTCACACATTCGGCCATTTTTAAGAAAATAGCATGGTATAAGTTTCGACCGCAAGTGATCCTCCATCGTAAGTCTAGTTTTACTAGTAAAATCGTTAAGGAGGTGAGTAAGATTTATTGCTCATAACTTTTAATTGTTTTGCTGTATCGAAAATGTTATTTATTTATAAAATTAAGACATAAATTGACTAGTTTTTAATAATTGTTTGACAAGGGTGTGGTTATAATAAAATAAGAAAACACGCCTGTCGGTCATTGGAGTTTTTTTCTTCGCTTGTTCCAAATTTCGACACATGTCGGAACTTTTTTGTTTATTATTTTTTGCACTTTATTTTATTACTTGGCTATGTTTCTTCAGCACTCTTAAAATATAGTTCTTTCATTTAAAACATCTAATTGCATCCAGTGATCGACAGTTGTGTCGATGATTGGATATTCCATGTGTTCCAATAACCGACATATTTTGCAAAAATGGCGCCTAAAAAGATACACGCCTTTTCAAATGGCACAGGCGATAGAAGCACCTTCGGAGTCGCTGGACGCTCGGGGCCCCTTGAGCGTCCATTGAGTACGGCGGCGACTCCGAGGAGGACGGCGGCGGGGTTGCGACCCCCGTCCCCGTGAGTACCGTGACTGGTTCCCGGGGGGCTACAATGCGCCCCCCGGCGGCGGGCTCAAAGGCAAGGCACTGAGGGGCCCCTGGTGCAGATCCCACCGGAGAGCCCTGGGGTTTCCCCTCTCATGTGCCGATGCGACAGCCGCGGGGGTTTTAGTGGGTAAGAATCCCACATACCCCGGTCGAGCCCCACAGCTCCCGGGGATCTTTCGAAGATGTCCCCCGCGTCAAAAAAAAAAAATAAAAAAAAAAAAAAAAAAAAAAAAGGTGATAGAAGCAGTCAGTCTGCTCGACTTCAAAATGCTATTGGGTGGAAAGCACGTCATTTGAGCACCGTAATGCGTTGGTACGCAGAGTTTGATCGAGGCCGCCTCTCCATGATAAAATTCGTGAAGGTCTACTCTCAACTGCAGTCACTGAGAAAATATGGCTACTGTCATGACATTTACGGGGCCGGAAGAGACCGTCATAGCTTATAACCAGCACGTGAAAAAAATGCCCTTAGACCAATCAGGTCCTTATGTTTTCAAAAATAGTTTGAAAATAGTGTTTAAAATGTACACGGACACCAGAGTTAAACTAACCCGGCACTACTCTGAGGACATCCCATACATCAGCCTGTACTAGATTGGAATGGCTCTCAAACAGCTTAAAACAAAAAAGTGCCGGGTGAAGACGGAATCACAACAGAACTTCGGAGAGCGGATGGAAAACCGGTACTTTTAGTCCTCCAGAAGTTATTCAATTCCGTCTTACTCGAAGGTACTACGTCAGAAGCATGGCACAGGAGTGTGGTAGTGCTTCTCTTCAAAAAGGTGATAACACCTTATCGAAAAATTATAGACATATTGTTACAGACATCAATCACGCAACCATAAATATTATTATTAGCTATATTAATTTACCCCTTTTGTATACCTGATTATGTGCGTATCGCTATTGTCAACAGAATAACATCATTATTACTCTTTGGCTGTCGTTATGTATTTTTTGCATCTAAGTATTCGAGTGGCATTCTTGGGATAGCGGGCCCGCAGCTGGGCCCGCAGACTGAATCTGTACGCGTAGGGCGACACATGTGATCATAATAAATAGAGATATAATTACATCACTTTTGTAATGGATAAACTATTTTCATTTCCACCGGCCCCTTCACACCTCAGAAGTGGGATTTGGAAAATGCTACGCCCTATTTAGTGATATTAATTAAAATATAATAAATCAGAAGATATTGACTTCCGTCGACGACCCGAAAGACAAACGATTTTGTTTCTCGTTTAAACACAGACAGTAATGGACCACAAATTATAAAACTCAAGAAATATCGAGTGATACATCATATGGAAACCAAGCTACCCAACCAACTACCCAAATATGATCCGGAGAAGTTAACCACAACCGTGAAAGGATGGCTGCACAAAGTCGACCAAGCGGGAGATATTTACGACCGACACGAACGAGACTGAACATTTTATATTATAATATAGACCTGGCTGCGAGGAGCAACGAGAGAGTGACACGTCAAACCAGAAGACTACGACATTAACTGCAATAACTAGAAAGAAAATAAATGTTAACGGTTTACCGAATAAGTAGACCGACCGTCTATATAAAAAAACTGAATCGGCAAAAACACGAAAACGAAACATTACGGAAATATTTCCATGAAAACATATCACTACTAAACAAATGCATCCGGGAACTCATTAGAAAATTACCAGACGAATTACTAAATAGACTTTCAACGACGGACAGCAAAATTGTGGAACAGTAAGCGACCGTTGACGTGGAACGACAAACAATCCGTCACCGTTACCGAAGACTTCGCCGAAGAACAATTCATCATTTTATTATATCCGGGTCTGTCGGGTCAAGAAATGCCGGCAGAGTCAGCGTCGAGCCACACAATCGCGCCGCGCCTGTGGAAAAACCTGCGGGTGTCCTCGGGCGTTCACATCACAGCACAGACATGTTAATTTGTCTGTGCATCACAGTCAGCGCAACAAACAATTCGAGGTACATGTATTTGTTTCATTTGTAACGCATCATATGAAAAAAAAAGAATTGCTCCGTACCTGAAAAGTAATCAATAGATTTTGCAATTAGCTATTTTGCTCTAAAATTAATTTATGCGAACTTTCTGGGCAATATTAATTACCATGTCATAACATGTAGGTAAAGGACAATTTTGAGATTCTTATTACAGTGTTACCTATTTCTCTAGTCATATATCACTTAATTGGCAAATCATGATGCAAATTACAACGCAAATTTATTCCAAAAATAAATCACGTCCTATTTACAAATCAGAGATTAAATCTAAACTTTACAAGTTATAGACCTTAGCCCGTTATTTCTAAGAGATTTTAGATTGTTTTTGTAACCCTTTTTTTTAATGAGTGAAAAGCAATATGAAACTCGCCTCTATACCATCATCTTTAACTTAATTACAATAAAGATCGAAACTGAAATTAATAAAAAGGGTCTTTTACACAAAAAAATAAACATGCACAGAACAAGCGTTTTTACTGAGAAAAATATATATTTAATTAGGCCACTGAATAATGACAAAAAGCTGTAAACCGCGTATCGTATGATACTTACAAAACTAACAAACATTAGGATCCAATCACGTTAGATCTTTAATATAAAAGGGTTCGTAATATTTAGTTACTTACAACTCTTTAGTACAATCGTATCGGGAATATCTACCTACTTTTCACTATGACTACTATTATGTATTCTGTGATCATGATTATTGATACGTAGGTATCTTACCCCGACAATTGATTTCCATGAGAAAAAAATGGAAAATTTAATGGGGTAAGTATATTACACGAAAAGTAAACACACGCGAGTTCAAAAATAACACTAACCTGATGGCGTGCGTAATTTTAATATTATTATTTAATAACAAGAAGAAACGTTTCAAGCTGATTAGGTATAATTTGTTTTAGGCTTTTACTCCCTAATTGTGTTGTAATCTCTTTAGGTACCTAGTCTATTTAACATCATCGGAAGAGCATTATTATGTCCACTGACTTACTGGAGTTACTGATTTACTAGAGATATTAATAAGTCAGTGGGACAATGTAAAACTAGTTCAAAGCAGCTAGCCCAATAATAATAAGGATATCCTGGGACAATCTACACGCGGTCTTCTGATTCCAAACATCCCATTAAAACTTCCATCAATTGCAGATTATAATTGCTTATTATCTATATAAATATACAGAAATTTATTCGAAAATGCACAACCCATCGCGGCTATGGATCTTCTAAATTATGTTATAGTGATGAGATTATAATGTTCAAAATGCATCCCAATATTTATTAGAAATTGTACAGACTCGAGGACAGAAAGGATGTAAAACTATTGCTCCTTGGCGTCTCAAGACACAGGGCTCGAATGACCATATTCATAAAGGATTAAGAAATATGATATCTGTCTGGCAATGATTTGCAAATTACACCTAACTAATTAGGTACATAAAGTCGAAACCCCGTTTTAGGTGTGTCTTACTATTTGTTTACAAATAATGTATGTTAAATCTACAAAAAAAATGGTTTATCATATAGGATTACAATATATACATAGGCAGATAGAGGTACAAGGTAATCCACGGCGTGTACTTTACTTGTATATTTTAAAGAACTAGCAGTTTAGAAGAAAAATGTACTTATTTAATTTGAAAGCTGTCTCAGGGCCAACAAGACCGAACGGACGAAGGGAGCTAACGAATTTTACGCCAAAAAAAGGTCTAAACGCTACGACGGAAAGTTATTGCACTTGGATGGGATGGCAGGCTAATAAGGTTCAATTTTAAGAAACACTACATCGGTATCCATCCATATTAATATTAGTATGAACGTATGAACATTATATCGATGCCAGTATCACATATTTTCAAATTCTTCATATACTAAAATAAGACCGTGATGATTCCAGGACTTATTACAAAATACCAATAAAAATATTATAATAAAAACTAAAAGATCATTGTTTCAACTGCAACCTCCATCAGTTAACCATGATAAATGCTCGAAATTCCTCAACAATAACATACCAATATGTACGAGTACAAACAAACACATTTAAGACTTAAAAGCCTAACAATATTAATTGTTAACATACTTACTAGAATGAGATGAAACGAAATAAATAACAGTCTTACAAAACAAATACGACTATTTAAACCATTTGGCTCCCGAAACATAATAATTATATCAAAGCAATATCTAGTTAAGCTATGCTGTGTGAAACGGCTAAACTAGATTTGCGTGAATAAAACATCAACATAAAAGTAATATCTAGCTTAGCTATGCTGTGTGCTACGGCTAACCTAGATCTGTGTGATTAATATCTTGATTAGCTATGCTGTGTGATACGGCTAATCTAGATCTGTGTGAGTAATATCTAGCTTAGCTATGCTGTGTGATACGGCTAATCTAGATCTGTATGACTAAAACATCAATATATAATAACAACTAATACATAAATACCTAAGAAACATCTAGCTCAGCTATGCTGTGTGATACGGCTGACCTAGATTAAAATATCGATATCTTAAAAAAAAAAAAATCTAAATAAAATAAAAAACTAAAAAAAAGTAATATCTAGATTAGCTATGCTGTGTGATACGGCTAATCTAGATCTGTGTGAGTAATATCTAGCTTAGCTATGCTGTGTGATACGGCTAAACTAGATCTGTGTGAGTAATATCTAGCTTAGCTATGCTGTGTGATACGGCTAACCTAGATCTGTGTGATTAATATCTAGTTTAGCTATGCTGTGTGATACGACTAAACTAGATCTGTGTGACTAAAACAGCAATATCTAATAATAACTAAAACGTCAACATCTAAGTAATATCTAGCTTAGCTATGCTGTGTGATACGGCTAAACTAGATCTGTGTGACCAAAACAGCAATATCTAATAATAACTAAAACGTCAACATCTAAGTAATATCTAGCTTAGCTATGCTGTGTGATACGGCTAAACTAAATCTGTGTGACCAAAATAACAATATCTAATAATAACTAAAACGTCAACATCTAAGTAATATCTAGCTTAGCTATGCTGTGTGATACGGCTAATCTAGATCTGTGCGATTAAAATATCCTAAATAAATATGTAAATACCATCTTGTGTACTGTGTGATTCCGATAACCTCGATCGATGTAAATAAATTTAGCACTAGTACCTACTATACTTACAGTGTAATATCTGTTTGAAATGTTAATCATTTTACGGATTTTAACGCGATCTAGTATAAAACCTTATACCTTTATGAAACCTCTATATTCAAATTCGGCTCGGGTGGATAATTAACTAATTTGAATAACCGAAGAACCACGTTTATTTATTTATTAAGGATCGCCAATATATCACAGCTTATGAAAAAAAACTTAGTAGAATATGAGCACAGAACACAAGTTAAATATTGTAATAATTAAAGGTTACCACGAGATGCACAAATGTAAGTGCGATAACAATTAAGTAAAAAAAAAATACTTGATAAACAACAAAAAATACTAAAATTAATTGGAAGAAACGAAGAGATAATTTATAATGAAATCACAAACATGGACAAATATCTTAAATTAAAATTATTTAGTCTATAGTATAATAGTATAAATAAAAAAAATAGACACACATATATATGCAAGGAAATGTCATACAGTGTCTGCTAAATGACTCATCAAAGATTTACGAAACTTAGCCATACTATCGGAAACACACTAAATATTTATGCCGATATCATTAGCTGCAGACTTATGTAAAATAGTACCTATATTATTTAAACAAACGACTGATAGGTGAATTGAGACCTAGATTGGTGTAATAATTGCAAACATAAAATAAAGGATATTTTTTGCCTTAGGATATTTTACGGGCTATGAAAATTTATTTTGGAAACTAGCTGTGGGCTATCCAGTTTATCATTAAATTAACTAACTTGTGTTATTATTAGTATTAATGTGCGAGCACAAACATTATTAATTTGTAGTCTGAGTCACAAGAAAAAATGTCGAAAGCTTTGCTATAGTTATTTACCCCACTTCATTATCACTCAAACGTTTTGGAGAAACCACTAGGTACTCGAAATAAATTATGAGTTTGGTAATAAAACCTGTGGGACTGGGAGAATACAACACTTGATGTTTGACAAAAAAAACCCGCTCTATTGGAGTGGATTACCAAAACGATGACGCCATCGGGCCCAAGCTAAAAAAAAAGAACACAAAAAAAACCATGGATAGCGATTTCTAACAAACAAATGAGCCCACAATATTTGTTTTAGTGGGAGTAAATAAAAAAAAAAAAAGAAATTACTGCGTATTTTTTTTGTTACAGATAATATGCAATCCAAGTGGTGCGAATTTACCTTAGAGGACTGTCTACGGAATCTACAAATAACCGCCGTGAGACACAGCGATGACAGGATGGCCGAATGTTACAGACATCAATCACGCAACCATAAATATTATTATTAGCTATATTAATTTACCCCTTTTGTATACCTGATTATGTGCGTATCGCTATTGTCAACAGAATAACATCATTATTACTCTTTGGCTGTCGTTATGTATTTTTTGCATCTAAGTATTCGAGTGGCATTCTTGGGATAGCGGGCCCGCAGCTGGGCCCGCAGACTGAATCTGTACGCGTAGGGCGACACATGTGATCATAATAAATAGAGATATAATTACATCACTTTTGTAATGGATAAACTATTTTCATTTCCACCGGCCCCTTCACAATATCTCACTCCTGAGCCATATGTACAAGCTGTTTTCAAACGAAGGAATAGCACGAACGCATGTGTAATGATTTCCAGCCTACCGAACAAGCCGGGTTTCGAAAAAGCTTTAGCACCGTATACCACATTCATACGCTCCGTCAGATGATACAGAAGACTAAGGAGTATAATCGGTCATTATGTCTAGCGTTTGTGGGCTACGAAAAACTTTCGATTTAATCGAGACCTGGGCAGTATTGCTGTCCCTCCAGCGATGCCATATTCACTATAGGTATCGAAGTGTTGCAACGACCACCATGCCGATCCGACTACAGAACGAGAGTACAAAATCAACCCGATTGAAGAGAGTTGTGAGACAGGGAGACGTTATTTCTCCGAAACTGTTCACGAACGCATTGGAGGACGTTTTCAAGCTCTTGGACTGGTACGGATTCGGCATCAACGTCAATGGCGAATACATCACTCGCCTTCGCTTTGCCGATAATATAGTAATTACGGCAGAATCGCTGAAGTACCTCAATACGATGCTCAGCGACATCAGTAGCGTTAACCCAACAGGTGGGTCTTTAAAATGAGCATGGATAAGACGAAGAATATGTCTAATGTCCATGTTGCATTTATACCGATAGTCGTTGGCAACGATACACACGAAGTTGTTGATCACTATGTCTACCTTGGATACATTTAGTGGGTTCAATTTCGACAAAGAGGTCGCTCGAAGCATCCAACTTGGCGTTTGGGAAACTTGGTGACATCTTCTCATCTGAAATTCCGCAGTGCCTGAAGACAAAGTTCATTCACCAATGCATGTTTCCAGTGATGACAATATGGTAATTAGACGTGGTCCTTAACAGCTGGCCTTTTAGAGAAGCTCAGTCACACAACGAGCTATGGAGAGAGCTATGCTCAGAGTATCTTTGCGTGACAGAATCCGTAATGAGGACATTCGACAAAAAACCAAGGTCACCGACATAGCTCTCAGAATCTGCTAGTTGAAGTGGCAATGGGTAGGCAACATCGCTCGAAGAACCGACAACCAATGGGGAAAAAAGGTTCTCAAGTAGCGACCACGAACCGGAAGACACAGCGTAGGTAGGCCTCCTACTAGGTGGGCAGACGAGATTTATTTATCTTTATTATAATACCCAGTTGTCGTTCATTGTGGCGTTCGAAGGGTGAGGCCTATAGTCAGTGGTGGACGTCTTCCGGCTGGTGATGATGATGATGAATACCAATTAATTAAACAGTTCTACAATTTATGTTAAATATTTGATTAGTTAAAATAATTCATACGTGACAAAGAATAGTGGAAGTACGTAACGGAATAAGATTATTTACGATTATTTAATAAAAAAATATTGTTATAATAGCATTAAAAAGTCATTACCTACTTAACTTTAGATGAGTTTAAGCGTGTCACACACATGTACATGTCCTTGTTTGTTTATTATAATTAAAATAATTAATGTACTTAATAAGACTTTTATGGGCATGGTGTTAAGATTCGGTCGATGTTTGGGTGACGATAAATAGAACATGTCGATTACTAGATCACGATTATTGGATCACGTCGATTACTGGGTGTCGATATATAGAATTTTCTTGTCGATAACTAGGCCAAAAAGAGCCTAAATCTAATTTGATTTATAGATCTTGCTTACGCGTTTTTTAGTTTTTTTTTTAATTTAAAGTAGTTTTTCTTTTTATATTTTTTTTCCTTCATGAGCATTCTTCCTCTCCTTCTAACTCCTTTCCTTTTCCACGAGCGTACACGAAAAGGAACGAAGCACGAAGCACCCGCACGCTGATTGGCTGGACAAGACGTAGCCAACGAAATGGCAATATGGCGATTTCTGTGCAACAAGACGAATAACCGCTCGCATCAAAACTCGTGTTACACAAGAAAACAGAACTTTTATTGCAAATTGGCCACTATAAAAACATTCTTAATCTCTTTATAACTAGTGAAAGTGTTTTTCAAGAAGTTCCCGCTTACGGTGCTATCGCCGACCGCTGTGCTGCTCATTTCGTCAACCACCTTCTTTTCTTGGTAAGTCCGCTTCCCTTTATTTCCTTTTATTTTTGAATGCTCATTTTTTCATTAGTTCATCCGCATCCGCTTTCGTCCTTCTTTCATTACTTTTTTTTAAATACCAGCGACCTATTTTTCCAACAAAAAAGTTCATTCATAGTTTTGGCCACTTCGGCCGGATAAGTCCATAATTATTATAACCGCTATATTTTCCGTACCCGTGGGGTGTCGGGTAAGAATAGCACCTCCCCATCTCTTCCCGCAGGGTGTTCGTAAAAGGCGACAAAGGGAATCAAGCACTCTGTATTAGCATCTTTCTTCGGATTATTACATATCATACGGCCATTGCAAGCATTAGTTACCTATTTGTGCATATTCATACCGCTTCGTATCATACGAATTAACAAACCGCAACTAAGACGCGCCTGGCGTCTTATTTTAAATTTATTTTGTGCATACCTACATATTAGCATAATTGTGTGGGTTTTATAAGCTATCTGTAATAATGGCTTTTACAGAGGTACAAATAAAAGTATTACAGGCGAAAAATGAAGCCATGTATAAACAATTGTCGTATTTATACGATTTAAGTAAAAAAGTAACTACAACGTCGTCTATGGATTTGCGTTCCACAGAGACATTCATGGCAGACACAGAAACAATAAGTACAATGCGTCAGTCGTTTGAATCCAATTTGGATACCATTAACACGTTAAACCTCCAGTTAAATACCGAATATAAGGTTGATTATCAGCAGTTAATATCTTTTGAAAGTGTTTATACTCGTATTCAGAGGGTACGATCGCTCGTTATGTCCAAGACAACGGCGGCGAAAGAATCGGATAGTAGTCAAGTGCAGCATAAAGGTGTGGTTCCACTACCGCGTATTGATATTCCTTCATTTAATGGAAGTATTGATAACTGGCCTGTATTTTATGAGTCTTTTAAGGCCAATATACACAATAACATTGAACTAACCGATTCCCAACGAGTACAATATTTAATGGGTAAATTAACTGGCAGTGCTTTAAAGTTAACCGCAGGTGTTATACCATCAGGTGATAATTATAAATCGCTTTGGGATAATTTAGTGAAAAAATATCAGGATAAACGAGCATTAGGCTCTTATTACATTGGAACGTTATTTAATATTAAACCTGCATTGAATAATTCCGCATCATTAAATACTTTTATTGAGACGTTTCATGCATCAGTATCCGCATTAGAACAATTAGATATTAGTGATTTAAAAGATTTTATTTTACTTAATTTAGCTTTGAAAAAAGTTGATACCGCAACTGCATACTCATTTGAAACTACAATGCGAGATAAAGAAATTCCTTCGTATAATGAGTTTGTAGATTTCATTAAATCACAGGTCAAAATATTAGACCGAACCGCTCCGACTATGCTCGGTCCCGCTCGCGCCACGTTAATGGGTGCACACCCTAAGAATGATATCCGTAATATTCGAACACAAACAAAACCAAATACAGTCCACCACGCTTTCCTTACCCGCGATAATTATTGTCAACCCGCTTGTGATTTATGTAAACAACCCGCGCATAATAATATGTATGTTTGTTCGATTTTCAAATCGTTAACTCCAAAAGAACGTTTTGACACATCGATATACTATCTAAACAAGATTTGCTGTCACGACCCGAAAAGTGGTCACGAAAATAAGAGCTACGGAGACAGCTATCGCTCTATTTCAAATTAGTACGAGCCGACAACAGCTGGCGTAAGACGTGTCAAAATGTCTTATTGCGCGTTGAAAAACTGTCCAAATACTCGTCGCAACACTAAAATTACAGGTGGAATATCTTTTTTTCGGTTAGTAATCTTATTACTACTAGTTTAAATACAAAATATAAGTAAGATATCACTAAAATCCGAAATAACAATTATTTATTTGACATTTTCTCCGCTAGTAGTTCGCCATATGCCAAGCCACAGGCTGACAAAATTATTTTTGCTGATAGAGAGTGTCACTACCGTCTATGCAAAACTGTCAAACTACACGTCACTACCACAATAAAAAAGTTAGTTCTCATTTACACCACCAGCATACATAAGTTGGTAAATCAGTACACGAGCGTTACGTAGTTCTCGAACAAAGAATGCATGGAGTTTCGTTGTTATAAAATTGTGCAATTTTTTTCACAACTGCGTAAAATAGAAAAAGTGGTGATGAGATGTGTGTAAGTTTGTATTATTATACTATTAGAAACCCTAAATAAGATTATTTAAAAAAAGAGAATCTGTCTAGAAACCATTGTCACTGGACCACCTTAGTAAAATAAAAACTGAACATACCACTGAAGAATTATTACCACACTCCTGCAGCAGGAATACATTGTAATCACCATGACGCAGCAACTTCACTGAGACTTCCGCACTGTACGAGATCTGAGAAACGAATGACTGCGGTACCGCTAGAGCAGTGACTTATATACGCATTCGCTGGGCGCGTTCGGCTATCCTACCCACAATTTATTTTATATCGGTTTTGGAGTCTAACAATACCATCATTTGAAAACTCGTTGGTCTAATGGTTAACCATCCTGGCCTCTATCCAATAGGTTGTGGTTCAGATTGCCACTTTTTCTCTGGGTGTCATTTATTTAGATAAGTATGTATTTTCAAAAAAGTATATACGTATTTATATTAGGTGTCTGGTTACCATAGTACAGACTCTGGACAGTTTTGGATTACACGGCAGTGTGTCCTCAAATATTATTATTACTTTACAACAAGAACGTGGTTGCTCCGTGTATTAATATTATGTGTATCACTATACTTTTTAAAAGAACGGTTTTTTTAACATTAACTAAATTAGTAGTTTAATATGATGAATCAGAAATAGTCTCAATGATACACAATAATTATTTTTATTTGATGTTTTTTTATTGTTTCATTTTTTGTAGATTCCCTAGTAACCCATTTCGATGTGCTGCATGGGTTTCAATAGTCGCTAAAGAAAGAGGAGATGAATTGTATAAACCTCACGCATTTTCGTCAATTTGCTCATTACATTTTGATGAATCAAATATTTCATGTAATACTCGAAGACGTAGATTGTTAAAATCTGCGGTTCCAAAATTACAGGTTTGTAGATAACTATATTTTTTTTATTAAATACAAGAGTTTGGGATCAGATGACCATATATAAATTGTTCCGGAATATTATTATTTTTATCAGTTTACTTATGAATACGAATAGTTATTAAATACGTAGACAATGTTTATTATGGCATTTATTGATGCTATTGGTATTTATTAATAACTTGGTTTAAAGAATAATGTACATTATTCTTTAAAACATCTTAACTATATAGAGACCCAACTATTTAGACTAAGTTTTAAGTAGATGTTATATTGGTATTTTTTGGAGATCACACCATCACCAACTATTCAGAGTGCAACCAGACAATTTAATGCTCCTGAGGATGATTTAGTATCTATTATTTCTGAAACAGTTTCATTATCAGACCTTATACCATTACATGATTCTCCTAGAAAACATCATTTGAAAAAAAAATTTGCAGAAAGCCGAAAAACTATTGAGATACTTAAAAACAGGGTTCATAATTTGCAGAGAGTTAAAAAACGACTTAATAAAAGAAATTGTACTTTAAAGAATATAGTTAAAATGCTTAAAAGTAATAGATCCATTGATGACTCAGTTTTCATAGATTTAATAAAAATTGCCTTGCAAAAATGTTATAAAATAGGTGTTCAAATTCGTTCAGTGACATTTGATGGTTGTAAAAGCAATATTGCAACGATGAAAAACTTAGGATGCGAGTTGGATGATTACAAAAATTTAAAAACTTATTTTAAACATCCATTTGCTGACTATAATGTTGTTATATTTTTAGATGCATGTCATATGTTAAAATTGATGCGAAATACGTTAGAATCAAAGAAAATTATATATATTGCAGATGATAAATTCGTCAAATGGAAATTTTTAACAGAATTATACAACTTGCAGGAAGAAAATAGTTTGCACTTGGCAAATAAACTTTCACATAGTCATATTAACTTTAAAAATCATATAATGAATGTGAAGCTGGCATCCCAGCTCTTTAGCAGAAGCGTTAGTAAGGCTTTAGAATTTTGTGAAAATACTTTGAAAATTCCCACATTCCAAGGGGCCGAGAGTACAGCAAACTTTATCATGAAACTTAATAATGTTTTTGATATACTTAATACACGTAATCTTAAAGACTTTGGTTTCAAAAAACCCTTGAATAAGAACAATTCACAGAAAATATTGTCATTTTTATCAGAAGCGAAAAATTACTTACTTTCTTTATCAAAAAAAAGGTTAAAATTGGCACTGAAGTAAGAACTGTGTTTAATAATAAAAAAGTTCCATTGGCCTTGACACAAAATAATAGTGGCTTGTTGGGTTTACTGGTATGTATTAATAGTTTAATATATTTATATGAAACATTAATTTTAACTGATTTCATTCACATTCCGTTCTTATTGACCTATAAACTCAGCCAAGATCATGTAGAGTTATTTTTCGGAAACATAAGGAGTCAAGGCGGACACAATAATAATCCCAACACGAGACAATTTAAAGCCAGTTTTAAAAAACTGCTGTCTCATTTGGAAGTAGGCTCCAAATTTACTGGGAATTGTGTACCAATACAAAATATACCAATTTTATCAGGATTATCGGCACTCAAAAAAATTAATAGTTCTTCGACGGGATATCGTTTTGATGAATGTGAAGAAAATTTAAGTGCTATAGAAATCATAAAAAATAAATCTATACAGCACAATTTTGATAAATACCAGATAAATTGCAACGAACTCATTCAAAAATTAGCACAAAACCCAATTCCGGAAATTGTTTTCCAAATAGTAGGTTACATTTCTGGTTTTGTGGTAAGTAGTCTAGTAAAAAAGCTTAGGTGCGAGGACTGCAAAAGAAAATTATGGGCAAAAGAAAAATTATGGTTCCACAAACTAGTGGATTTACGAGATATGAATGGCTTATTTTATTGTGCAAATGATGTATTTGACATTTGCATGAACACTGAACGCGTTATACGCAACTGTGTTCGTTTAAGTGGTGGTAAAAATATACACAAGAAATATGACAAAATATTTATATCTGTTGCAGTTTTGAAATTATATATTAATAAAGATGTTTTTGTCGGAGAAAATGAGCATAACCATAACATTGATTTACTGAGATTAGTTGTAGAAAAATTCATCGATGTAAGACTGCATTATGTTTGTAAAAAAGAAACCGCTCAGACAAAAAATGATTCAAAAAGACAGATTTATAATAAATTAAATTTGTTTAAAGGTAATTAACATTTCTTTTTTCAGACAACTGATACTAATACTTATGTATTTTTTTTTTGTAAATCCATACTTAAATAGATAGACACTTGGTGGGAATCGAACCCACGACCCATCGGTTAGCAACCAGGGTGTCTAACCACTAGACCAACGGGCCCGTCAATTAAATATAAATATAAAATATAATGGCAAATACATTGTCACTAAACTTGATTAATTATTAATGTTCAGTGTAGATAAATTAGACTTAAAATAAAATAAAAAATTTAAAGCGTTAAATATGCCATGTTTAGTACCGACTTCAATACTATTGTCATTATTTAACGCTTTTTGTAACATTTGTAACGCTTTTTGTAAAATTGTACCTAACGAAACCTAATTATTTTAAGTCTATGCATAATAAAGAATTTTGAATTTATATGTATGTCTTATTTCATCCAGTCGTTCTCTTGACCAACATGCGTATCAAATGAAGCGTCTTCGCTTCATTTGATACGCATGTTAATCTGTTGGCGGTCGACGCGTCATAGCGCTTATGCGATCGGAATCATCGGCCGTTGAGAGCTTAATGTTGTAACAAATAAATGCAGATATACTACTAGAAAGAAATAACAATCATTCTGGAGAAGTTGGGTACAAAGTAATGCTTTCTTTTATGGCTAGCATAACATTATACGTAACTTACCATATTTTTATATTACGGTTATTCTGGAAAAAATAAACGTAAGCAACTCCATACCTTTCCTTAGCTTACTGTACGTCTAAGCGTTCAAAAACAATGGAACTCAATGGAAGCACACAACTCTCAGCTCCAAAACTGTGTAAGTGCCGAATTGTCTGCAATTATTATTGAACCTTATTTTATAGTACGTAAGTTATCTTTTTATATGAACATATTATTGTTTTGCGTGTACGTGTATAGTTGTGTAAGTATATGTAACCGCGACCACATTTTCGATGTCATTTTGTTCGTGACAGCTAATCTAGTTGGTATAGTATATCGATGTTTTGACATCATAAAGTCGAAAAACGGGTGTATAAACTGTCTTAGTTTATCCCATACCGCATCTAAATGTAAGTCTACATATCTTTGTAAAGTTTGTCAGAAAACGCACCATTCGCTGTTACATTTAAATAATAATTATAACAATTTGAATCAACAAAAACAATTCCATGTTGCGCCGCGTCTCGCACGTATAGCGATGTCTCCGTCGCGCGTGCACGTTGAGAACCCCGCTGCTGTAGATAACGCAGCCAGTGGGGCCGTTTCCGTGGCTCCCGCGCAACTTCCCTCGGTTAGTGATAGAACTACAACGCAACAGGTGTCTTTATGCGCTCGTACGCAAATGAATAATACGGAAAAATCTGATGATGATATTGCTATGCGCTCGTGCAATAGTACGATTCTTTTATCAACCGCATATATTTTCGCGCAGAATAATGTAAATAAACACGTCCCTGTTAGGTGTTTAATAGACAATGGTTCTCAGAATAATATAATCACTATTGAGTGTTGTAAAAAACTTAATTTAAATATTATACCGATTAATAACTCTTTTATAAAGGGTGTTGGATCGCTAACACGCCCAGTGCACGGTCACGTTCAATTTAAAATTACGTCGAGAAATAAATTATATTGTTTTAATATAAACGCACTTGTTGTAGACAAGATTACTGACAACTTGCCTACTGAGTATGTTGATTCATCCATAATACAGCATTTGAAAGATATCCCAATCGCGGACCCGCTATGGTACCTCCCAAATGAAGTGGAAATAATCCTGGGAATAGAATTATTCCCTAACTTATATTAGGTGGAAAAATAATTTCACCTCCCGCACCGCCCGCTATTGAAACCGTATTCGGTTATGTTTTGATGGGAAATGTTCCTACCGTTTCACGTCAAGCTATTCCCGCAACTACTTCATTAACTACCGCGACTTTTTTCACAACATCGTTAAACGATTGTTGTATTTCGTTACATGATTCTTTGCACAAATTTTGGCAATTAGAAGAAATTCCCGCAAACAAATTTATGAGTCCCGGAGAAACGGAATGTGAACAGCTGTACTCAGCTAATGTGACACGTGATTCCACAGGCAGATATTGCGGTGTTTTCTCGTGGACCCACTATTTTGTCCCACCAGTGGGTCCACGAGGGAGAACTATTTCTCGTGGACCCACTGTTGCTTATTAACATCCTATATATATAGTTATAGCAAGGGTTGGGATAATAGTATGAAATTATCATATGAATAAAATAATATTAACTATAATTTATTAAATGAAATCTATATTATCGGACATTATATACACCACATAATATTACACCAGAAGTACCAGGGCGGCATAAGATACAAGGAGGCCTCGCGCATTTTGCCATCCAGTAATAAGCTCTGGGTATGAGTTGTTTAATGGTATGGATTATTATACCCGTGAGATGTCCGGGTAAGACAACAGACTAAGGGAAAACAAGAAGCAACGTCTTTCTATTGGATTATCCATTCCAATTAGTCCGATTAGTAGTTCGATCATCAGACAGATGGGAAAAAATTTCTTCGAATAGGCTTCTACGATCGAACAGTTTGGAAGTAAATATTCCAAGTAGTTACACCAGCTGAATGTGGTAGCTCCAGACGGAATTTCAAAGGGCATCCACGAAATAGCGCGTGAAACCGCAAAATTGCGCATTCTTAAACATTATTACCAGAAGTACTATGGCAACAGAGGGCACAAAGAGGCCTTCCCCTTTCGTGAGACATCTAGTTTTACCAAACTGTGACTACTTTGCTTCAATATTTATACCAGTAAAGGGGTGGTACAGGTTGTGAAACCAAATACCCCTTACTTATATTGTGTGAGGTAAATGAGGCCTATAGATATTATAATAACTACTGCAGGGAATGTATATATTGATTAAAAATGCGATCAAAACAATTACTGACTATATTACTATAAGGGAATTAATTTACAATTGTATGGAAGCCGAGCGCAGAATGTCTCCGATACAAAATATCGTGCGTTTTTATAACGATCCTAAAACGGTTCGGTCTTGACACTATTGCATCGCAGAGGGGATTCAGGTAAATCGCTCGCCGGCCGTAGAACAATAGAATAGGGGCGGCGCTTATCCATGCACTCGGCGCGTTGACCATACAGGTTAGATGCGCTTGCGTCCATCTTGCGAGTGGGCGTGGTCGAGTGCATCCTTGTCTAACTTGCCGCCTGCTCGCACCACTGGTAAACAGGATGTGACGTAAAATCGCGTGATGTGGTGCCTCGTTGTAGCTCAGGAATTTACTTGCTCGACGTACGTCGTACTTGCGCGCTCGCTACACCACTCCCCTGGCGAGACCGTGACTACGGTCGATAGTAGTCGGGAAACTTGACCGTCCGACCACATCTCGTCTTTCTGACAGTGTCATGCGTAGGATGCTGATCATGGTTGAGCGGCTGTGCCAGGGCGACGTCCGTGTCTTCTCTGGCCATATACGCTGGTTTGAGGCGGTCTATGGTAACTTTCTGACTCTTGCCTTGGACGTCGATATCGAAGGTCTTCTCATCGCGGTGCAGAACCTTGAATGGGCCCTGGTAGGCTGCTTGGAGAGATCTTCGTGCTGGTCCTTGGCGAAGGAAAACGTGAGTGGCCGTGTTGAGATCTCTTGGGATGTAGAATGCTCGACTTGAACTTTGATGCCATGACGTAGGCTGTGGCGTCAGTTTGGTCATATGGGCGCGAAGTCTGCTGACCAAGCTACTCATGTCCACAACTTCTTTGGGGCTGGCTGTGAGGAACTGTCCAGGTAAGCGTAATGGCTCACCGTAGACCAGTTCTGCTGTTGAAGCCTGGAGGTCATCCTTCCACGCGCTGCGGATGCCTAGTAGCACCCATGGAAGTGCTTCCGTCCAATTTGATGTTGCGTGGCAGGTAATGGCGGCCTTCAGCTGGCGATGCAGTCTCTCTACAAGACCATTAGCTGCGGGATGGTAAGAAGTGGTTAGATGGTGAGTGGCGCCTATCAGCGCGACGAGCTCCTTGAAGGTGTGCGACTCGAACTGCCTGCCACGGTCGGTGGTGATGTGCTCAGAACAGCCGAATCGGGAGATCCACCCAGTTAAGAGGGCGGAAACACAGGTCTCTGCAGTGATGTCCTGAAGAGGGTACACCTCAGGCCAACGCGTTGCTCGGTCGACGATCGTGAGGCAGTACCTGTAAGTAGAGGACAAAGGCAGTGGACCGATTAAGTCCAGATGAATGTGGCGAAAGCGGGCTGATGGTGGCTTGAAAGCATGTAATGGTGCTGATGTATGGCGAGTTATTTTGCATTTCTGGCAAGCTTCGCATTCTTTAGCCCACTGCCGACAGTCTCTTCTCACGCCAGGCCAAACGAACCTTTCAGTTACTAAGCGTACAGTAGCTTTAACGCCGGGATGACTTAGATTATGAAGCGAATGGAATACCTGCTTACGGAACGACTGAGTGATATATGGTCGAGGTGTGGCTGTTGTGTCGCAGTAGACCTCGATGCTGGACTCAGGTACTCTTACCAACTTGAGTTTCAAGGAACATCCATTCTTCAGTAAGTCTTGCAGCTCGGAATCTGTCGCTTGTTCGTTGGCCAGGGACTGGTAATCTAAGGGCAGTTGAATTTCGTTAATACGCGATAGTGTATCCGCCACGATGTTATCCTTACCTGCTATATACCTGATGTCAGTAGTGAACTGACTGATATAGTCGAGGTATCGGTATTGACGTGGAGAACAGTTGTTGCGTTGCGTAGCGAATGCGAAAGTCAATGGCTTGTGGTCCGTGGCTACGCTGAAAACTCGTGCTTCAACCATGAATCTAAAATATCGAATAGCTTCATAGATAGCTAACAGCTCCCGATCGTATGGGCTATACTTCTTCTGTGAAGGACTGAGCTTCTTCGAGAAAAATGCTAGTGGCTGCCAATCGTGACCATTACGCTGCTGCAATACTGCTCCTATCGCAGAATCTGAGGCATCTGTCTGGATAGTCAGCTCTGCACGCGGATCTGGGTGCGCTAAAAGTGTGGCATTAGACAGACTCTTCTTGCAGCTGTTGAAGGCTTCCTCTAACTCTGGTGTCTTCACAACAGGGTATGCTCCTTTTACCTTTGGCCCTGCGAGTAGGCTGTTAAGAGGTGCTTGTGTTGCGGCTGCTGCTGGAATGAACCTTCTGTAGAAATTCAACATGCCGAGAAATCGTCGTAGCTCCTTGACAGTTTTAGGAAATGGATAGTCCTGGATCGCCTGGACCTTGCTGTCAAGAGGGTGGATACCTGCTGCTGAAACTTTGTATCCTAGGAATTCTACCTCTGGTTTGCCGAATACGCACTTGTTAGTGTTGATCAGCACGCCGTATTCTGTCAACCGCTGAAATAGCTGTTTGAGGTGCTGCTGGTGCTGTTTGCTGCTGCTGCTGCTTACTATGATATCGTCCAAATATCCGTAGCAAAAATCTAGCCCCCTGAGTACCTCATCGATAAACCGTTGAAAGGTTTGTGCGGCATTACGAAGTCCGAATGACATAAACGGAAATTCGTATAAGCCGAAGGGAGTAGTGATGGCTGTTTTGGGCACGTCGTCTTCAAAAACCGGTATCTGGTTGTAGGCTTTAACCAGGTCGATGGTGGAGTATATGGAACTACCTGTAAGCTGGTGAGTGAAGTCCTGCAAGTGCCTGATAGGATATCGATCTGGAATTGTGCGGGCGTTCAAAGATCTGTAGTCGCCGCAAGGACGCCATCCATCGTTTTTCTTTCGAGCCAGATGAAGCGGTGAAGACCATGAGCTCTCTGATTGACGAGCAGTACCACTGGATAGCATCTCCTCAAACTCCTGCTTCGCTATCTTGAGCCTCTCAGGATCTAGACGACGGGGACGACTAAAGACTGGTGGGCCAGGTGTAGTCCTTATGTGGTGCACTGTAGTGTGTTTGGAAGTACCTGGTTTACCAGATGGACGCGTGAGATCAGGGAACTCCTTCAGCAGTTGATGATAGTCACCATTTTCCGTGAAAGTGCGGACTGACGATACGGTTTCTGTAGAAACATTATGTTGCGGTACCTGGACTGAGAGCGTAGTGAGGTTGTCGATCAAGCGTTGGTTGCGGCAGTCGACTAGTAGGTTGTAGTAACCTAGAAAGTCAACACCGATGATGGGCTTTGAGACGTCAGCTACGATGAACCGCCAAGAAAATGCGCGGCGAAGTCCTAAGTCCAATGTCAGTGGGAGAAAACCGTAAGTACTAATGATTGTTCCATTAGCAGCGAATAACTCATACTCAGTTTTGGAACGAGGCCCCCGAACAGCAGATCGTGGAAATACGCAAAGGTCCGAACCCGTATCAATCAGATACTGTATTTTTGTTTTGCGATCCGTGATGAACAGGCGGCTGGATGTCGCTAGGCAATCGTTCACCGCCGCTAATGACTGCCTTGGTAGTTTACCGACTTGTTCGCGTATCCGCAGGGTTGTGTGCACTTCTTGGCGCGATCACCAAAGCGGTAATGATACCAACAGTACTGATGGTCTCTGGAGCGAGAACGTGAACGGGAACGGTTCCGTGCATGTCTTGGACCTCTGGACTGGGAACGTGGTCTTCGGTGAAGTTCGGCGCTCATCACTTCCATCTTACGCGTCAGGTCGGCTACAGCTTGAGTAAGCGCTTCTACTGCGTTACCTGGGACTCCGGTTGACTGCGTTCCAGTTACTGGCCTGGTCACTGGCATGCTAGTAGTGGCTACTTGCGCTGTCACTGGAACTAAATCGTTGATGCGATCTACTAGCTCTGCTACTTCCTCTAAGCTGGTACTTGCCTGCATGGCAACGATGGTCTGGAGGTTTGTAGGCAGTCGGCTAGCCCAGATTGATCTAATAAAATCGTTGGGTACAGATGGACCGGCTAGTTGCTGTAGGTGGCGCAGAAATTGAGTAGGCTTCCTGTCACCGAGTTCCTCATGCATAAGGAGTTGTTTTATCTTACGCTCCTGTGATGCTGACAACCGCTTGATGAGTTCGGACTTCAGTTTCTCATATTTACTGGTAGCTGGTGGAGAAATTATCAGGTCGCGTACTTCAGCCGAATGTTGTGGTTCCAGTTGTGATAGTGCGTGGTAGAACTTCGTGGAGTCGGCTGTGATGTTGGCTAAATTAAACTGACCTTCTAGTTGAGCGAACCATAGTTGCGGGTCATCAGCGTTGAAGGCGGGCGCCTTAACTCCAACTCGGTACGACATGGAGAAATCCTTATCTACCTGCGTGCTGGTTTCTTTAGACTCCATTACCTCGTATTACCAGCAACTCCTGTTGTTATGCTGGTAGATGTCGGTTGTCACCAGTAAAGGGGTGGTACAGGTTGTGAAACCAAATACCCCTTACTTATATTGTGTGAGGTAAATGAGGCCTATAGATATTATAATAACTACTGCAGGGAATGTATATATTGATTAAAAATGCGATCAAAACAATTACTGACTATATTACTATAAGGGAATTAATTTACAATTGTATGGAAGCCGAGCGCAGAATGTCTCCGATACAAAATATCGTGCGTTTTTATAACGATCCTAAAACGGTTCGGTCTTGACACTATTGCATCGCAGAGGGGATTCAGGTAAATCGCTCGCCGGCCGTAGAACAATAGAATAGGGGCGGCGCTTATCCATGCACTCGGCGCGTTGACCATACAGGTTAGATGCGCTTGCGTCCATCTTGCGAGTGGGCGTGGTCGAGTGCATCCTTGTCTAACTTGCCGCCTGCTCGCACCACTGGTAAACAGGATGTGACGTAAAATCGCGTGATGTGGTGCCTCGTTGTAGCTCAGGAATTTACTTGCTCGACGTACGTCGTACTTGCGCGCTCGCTACACCAGAAGTACCAGGGTAGCATAGGACATAAGGTGGTCTCATCATGAATGATGGTTAACTTCTTAAAGGGAAGTTTATAACTTAGTAATGCCCTTTAAGAATGCAGTTGTAGTGAAAAAATGGGAGTGGAAGCCTAAAAAACTATGCAACGATTTACACCGACCAGCGGAAGCGCATATTTTTTGTCTGCCACTTGTCACTTCACTATGCGATAGATAAATTTTGACAATGCAGAAAGGTGCTATACATCTTTATTATACAGGAGGAACATTTAATAACCGTTGAGTGCAGTGGGTCCACGAGAAATAGTTCTCCCTCGTGGACCCACTGGTGGGACAAAATAGTGGGTCCACGAGAAAACACCCAGATATTGTACTGCTTTACCATTTTGTGACAACCCTAATGTATTGGGTGATTCCCGCTCTGTAGCACACCGTCGCTTATTAGCGTTAGAAAAATCTAAATTAAAAGATCCTGGCCTCCGTTCTAATTATAACGATGTTATTAAAGAATATATTGATAAAGGTTACCTTTCAGAAGTATGCTTGATAGATACCTCTGATGAAAACGCAGGATACTTCATACCGCATCATCCAGTTATTAGACAGGATAAATTAACCAGTAAAGTTCGCGTTGTGTTAGATGCAAGCGCTAAGAGTCACAATGGATTATCACTTAATGATATATTACACGCGGGCCCTAACTTACAAGCTGATATATTTATTTTATTATTAAATTTCCGCTTATTCCCGGTTGCAGTTACCGCGGATATAAAACAAATGTATCTCCAAATAGATGTTATAAATGAACACAGAAAGTTTCAAAAAATATTATTCCGGTTCGACACCGCTGAACCAATCAAAGAATTTCAATTCAATCGAGTTGCCTTTGGTTTGAAAGCCAGTCCATTTTTAGCCATGCGCACAGTGCGGCAATTAGCCGCCGATGAGAAAACCCGCTTTCCACGCGCAGCAGCAATAGCTTCAAGCGAACTTTACATGGACGACTTAGCGACGTCAATATCTTCAGTGGAAGAAGCCAAGGTGCTGTCGCATGAACTTATAGCGCTATTTAAGGCTGGTGGTTTTGATCTCACAAAATGGGCAAGCAACTCAGAGGAGGTGTTGGCTTCTGTGCCACAATCCAACCGCGTTTCTATAGATTTTGATTCGAATAAAGATAATATAAAAATTTTAGGTATTAAATGGCTTCCTTCAGAAGACTGTTTCACTTTTACTACGTCTGAAATAGATAATAATTGTACCAAGAGATCAATCCTTTCTACGATTGCTCGTTTATGGGATGTACTCGGTTTGGCCGCTCCAGTAGTTTTATTCGCCAAGTTACTTATAAAAGAATTATGGAATCTTCGTATTGATTGGGATGATTCACCGCCTGAGAATATTGTGACTTTATTTACAAAATTTAAGGAACAGTTGCCCGTACTCTCTACTTTAAAAATACCGCGTCATTTAGCCGTTACTACTGGTTGTACGACCAATATTGTTGGTTTTGCAGATGCAAGTCTCAAGGCCTATGGCTGTGTCATATATTTGCATGTCACAGATTCCGAAGGCAACATACACGTACGGTTGGTGTGTGCAAAATCAAAAGTCGCACCTGTAAAGGTAGTTTCGTTAGCTCGATTAGAGCTATGCGCCGCAGTTCTTATGGCAAAAGTTATTAAACTTACATATGATACTTACGTAAATCGTATTGTTATAAATAATATATACGCGTTCTCAGATTCAAAAATAGCTCTTTCTTGGATACATTCATCTCCACATCGGTGGAATGTATTCATCAGTAACCGGGTTGCTAAATGCCAAGAGGATCTTGATCCAAAGCACTTTTATCATGTGAATGGGAAGGAAAATCCAAGTGACTGTCTTTCAAGAGGTCTCTTACCGGAGCAGTTGATATCACATGATCTATGGTTTCATGGCCCTAAATGGCTCGATTATCCAGTGCTTGAATGGCCTATTGCTACATTCACTCCCATGGTATGTGAGGAATTGCCTGAATATAAAAACAAAACAATAGCTTGCACCGCAGTCTCTCATGTGGAGACTAATTTATTAAACAATGTTGCTCAAAAATTTTCTTCTTGGAATAAAATCTTACGGATTATCGTTTACATTCTTAGATTTTTACGGATTATTCCTCTACAAAATTGTATTACCGCTTCTCAGTTAAATGTAGCTGAAAAATATTTAATCCGCGCCGTACAACAAAGTCATTTTGAACAAATTTCAAAAGATATTCAGAAAAATTGTGTAAATTCCCCGCTTAAAAAACTTGATCTTTTTATAGACAAAGATAATATTATACGCATTGGAGGTAGACTTTCAAATTCTAACCTTCCTTTTGAAGCAAAGCATCCCGCACTTTTACCTAAACATGATCATGTTACTCGTATTTTGATTGATTATTATCACCGCATCAATTGTCATACTGGTGCCAATCTTTTGAGCTCATTATTGCGTCAGAAGTATTGGATACTTACTGCTAGAAGTGTCATTCGTCAAAGAGTACATGCATGTAACAAATGTTTTAAAAATTCTCCATCGCATCCTAGTCCAAAAATGGCTGACTTGCCTACTTGTCGGGTACAAGAGACAAAAGCATTCGTTCATACGGGCGTAGATTATGCAGGCCCAATTAAAGTGACATTTTGTAGACGCCGCGGACAAAAGTGCCAAAAGGCTTATATTTGTTTATTTATATGCTTTGTTACAAAAGCCGTTCATATCGAATTGGCAACAGATATGTCATCAGACACGTTTATATCCGCGTTTAAAAGATTTTTATCTCGCAGAGGACCTGTATCAGTTTTATATTCCGATAACGGAACCAATTTTGTTGGAGCTAAAGCTCAACTTCAAGACTTATTGTCTAATCAGTACCGCATTGAATGGAGAATGATACCGCCTCGAGCTCCACATTTTGGGGGGCTCTGGGAGTCTAACATTAAAACCATAAAAACGCATTTATATCGTGTAATCGGATCTCAAATACTCACTTATGAGGAGGTATTAACTGTCGTTAATGAGATTGAGGCATTACTTAACTCAAGACCGCTATGTATTTTATCGGAAGAACCTTACCCGGAACCTCTTACACCTGCCCATTTTATTATGGCTTCCCCATTGACTTCTCTGCCAATTCAGGATGTTTCTGAGGAAACCAAATCTTTACGTTGTAGAAAACAGCTATTAGATCAAATGGTTTGTAGTTATTGGAAAAGGTGGCGTATTGAATATTTGCACAATTTACAAACTAGACAAAAATGGTTCATTAATTCCGATAATGTAAAATTAGGGACAGTAGTTTTAATTCATCAAGATGATATTGCACCCTTGCGATGGCCGATGGGTGTGATAACCGCGCTGTATCCAGGCAAAGATGGTATTGTCAGAGTTGCATCAGTAAAAACTTCAACTGGAGAGTTCAAGCGACCAATTGTTAAATTGTGTCCCCTTCCCTCTCAATAAAACCCATTTAATATATTTTATCATATTTCAATTTTTTTTCACTACCGCATTATAATTAACATATTTTCTTTGAGAATACTACGTATTCTCAAGGCGAGGAGGATGCTTACGCGTTTTTTAGTTTTTTTTTTAATTTAAAGTAGTTTTTCTTTTTATATTTTTTTTCCTTCATGAGCATTCTTCCTCTCCTTCTAACTCCTTTCCTTTTCCACGAGCGTACACGAAAAGGAACGAAGCACGAAGCACCCGCACGCTGATTGGCTGGACAAGACGTAGCCAACGAAATGGCAATATGGCGATTTCTGTGCAACAAGACGAATAACCGCTCGCATCAAAACTCGTGTTACACAAGAAAACAGAACTTTTATTGCAAATTGGCCACTATAAAAACATTCTTAATCTCTTTATAACTAGTGAAAGTGTTTTTCAAGAAGTTCCCGCTTACGGTGCTATCGCCGACCGCTGTGCTGCTCATTTCGTCAACCACCTTCTTTTCTTGGTAAGTCCGCTTCCCTTTATTTCCTTTTATTTTTGAATGCTCATTTTTTCATTAGTTCATCCGCATCCGCTTTCGTCCTTCTTTCATTACTTTTTTTTAAATACCAGCGACCTATTTTTCCAACAAAAAAGTTCATTCAGATCTACTTATTGGTATTACACTCGTTTTTACTTTAAGATAATATAGAATGAACCCTAAACTTATACCTAGTGCATGAAAGTATCGTATAATATCATCAATAAACTAGATATTTTAAAAAATGTTCACTTGCGATCCTTAAAGTGTCGATGATTGGGGGTTTTACCTTACTTGGTTATACGCTTGGTCCGATCTTATAAATTTTTCTTCATAATTATAATAAATATTAGGGAACACTCATAGAGAGTTGTTATCAAGGTTTTGTAATCGATCGGGTTAAGCAACGTTAGGTAAGGTCATTAAATAGATGGGTGACCGTTTAACGCCATTTGGACTAAACTGGTCTGTGCTTCTGAGAGCAAGTAAAAAGTGGGTCCCAGTTTTTAACCGACTTCAAAAAAGGAGGTTCTGTATTCGACGCGTATGTATGTAATAAAAATGCGTAATATTCATATATGTTAGTCTATGTGGGCTTCTAAACGAATTTACCAAATTTCACGTGTATGTATGTATGTAGGTTTGTCCACGGATTTCTCAGAAACTACAAGTCCGATTTCGAAAATTCTTTTTGCAATAGTTAGAGTATCTTTCAACTTAGGGTAGAGTACAAATTTCATCAAAATCGGTCCAGTAGTTTAAGAGATATAAACTTTTTATGTCTTCAGTAAGTTACTGTAATGTAGACGTTCGAGTTGCGTGATAGTGCTGATACCTATCTTGGTAAAATAAGTCACTAAAAAGTGTTAAGTGCAGAATATACACAGCAGGTACGCTAACACCAACTTCAATAATATTTTCGTTATTTTATGCTTTTTAGATAATTTACTTTGAAGTCGGTTTTTATTTTTTTTAAATAGTTTATTAACCGACTATATATACGTAGTGGTCAACAATTTCGAGTGTATCGTTGCCAACAACTACCGGTACGGGTGCAACATGCACATTAGACATGATCTTCGTCTTGTCCATGTTCATTTTAAGACCCACCTATATACTTTTAGACTTTCGCGTTCCATTATCAAACTTTATTCTAATCGGGAATTAACGCGATTAACCTTATATTTTGACTATATTTTAACTCTCGAAAACAGCTTGTATACATGGCTCAGGAGTGAGATGGGTCTATAATTCTTCAACAAGGTGTTATCACCTTTTTTGAAGAAAAGAACCACCAAACTCCCGTGCCATGCTTCTGCCGTAGTACCTACCCTCGAGTAAGACGGAATTAAATAAATTCTGGAGGACTAAAAGTACCAGTTTTCCACCCGCTCTCAGAAGTTCTGTTGTGATTCCGTCTTCACCCGGCGCCTTATTGTTCTTAAGCTGTTTGAGAGCCATTCTAATCTCGTACAGGCTGATGTCTGGGGTGTCCTCAGTGTAGTGTCGGGTTAATTTGGCTCTGGTGTCCTGAGCTGTTCTGGCAATGGATTCCTGTGTTGAGGTGTATAACTGTCCGTAAAACATCTCGAGCTCTCTCAATATTTCCGGTTTCGATGAGATGACACTGCCGTTGTCGATCTTCAGCCTGGTCATGTGGCTGCGTCCAATAGACGAATTCTTTGCAAACACTATAGAGCCTTGGTTCGCATGGATTTCGAGATTCGTCTATTGAGTTCAACATATTCTGACATATCAGCTGAAGATTGCAGTCTCATCTCAGTTCGAGTTTCCATTTGATTGGAGACAGAGACAGTTTGCACCAATCCATTGTTTAACTCGTCCGCAGTTTCGCATTCGGCTAGGCACTGAAAGCGATTGTGTAGTTCGAGTTGAAAGTCTTCGGGGTTTCGTATTTGGGCGGTTCCCGGACGGAGCGTGGACTTCATCAGACGAGACCTCTTGAGCTTGACATTGATATTCAATGTGCCTCTAAAGATGCGGTGATCGCTACCGGTTTTCACCCTGCCGATCACGGAGACATCATCGAATATATGCTTCTTGTTCGTCATGATGAAGTCGATCTCTTTTTTGGTTGAACCATCGGGGCTTATCCACGTCCACTTCCCGGATGGTCGCTTCTTTAAGAAGGAGTTCATCGCAAAGAGTCCCTACTTCTCCATGAAGTCGACCAGCCGCTGGCCCCTTTGGTTCCGATGCCCGTACCCATATGACCCCACTCTCAACTCAACGCCATTCCGCGTGCCCACCTTCGCGTTGAAGTCCCCCATAACAACGGTGAAGTGTGTTTTGGAGGTATGTATGGCTTCTGCTATCTTCTCATACGTAGCCTCTACTTCATCGTCAGGGTGTGCCGAGGTCGGCGCGTAAACCTGTATAACCTTCAACGAATACCGACTAGTTATTCTGAGTATAATGCATGTCAAAAATAGGTGTAATATAATAATAGGTGTAGTATAATAATAATGAAAAACTTGAAACGTGGTTGAGAGCAACCACGTTAGAAGGAAGACTGAAAGGTTTAACTCATCTAAATATTCTCCGGAATTCTTTCTTTTAAATAGACCTCTTTGTTAAAGTTGGACAGACCATCTCTACTCTAGTATGTCTGTGGACCGATCCAACTGGATAGTCTGTCCAAGGTAATGGATATAAGTATAACAGCAGTCAACACTTTCAGTGTATCGTTCCCAACGACACCGGTAAGTACTATAGTGTAATACAGATATTAGATAGCATGATATTCATCGTCTGGTCCATGTTCATTTAAAGACCTGTAGGGAAACGCTACTGAGGTCACTGAACATAGTATTGAGGTCCTGCAAGGTCATTGCCATAATTATTATATCATTGGCTTATCGAAGTTGAGTGATGAATTCGCCTATGTATTTTGATGACCAATCCGTTCCGTACTGGAACGGATTGATTCCAGTCTAAGAGCTCACAAAAGGCCTGCAATGCGTAGTCGGATCGACATTGCTATACGAACACTTCGATACGCCTATAATCAGTGGCGTGCACAAAGTTTTTTACTATATTATATATTATAACCATATTGAGAAGTTGTAGGGTAGGCAAAGTCTTTTTGCCTAGATAAGCTGCACGCCACTGCCTATAATCAATGCAGCATCGCTGAAGGGACTACAATTGAAATCAAAGCTTTTTCGTAGTCCAGCAACGCTAGGCATATTTGTCGACTAGCTGACCCACGCAGCTCCGCATGCGCTATTTTTACGATAACTAAACTTTTAATAACAGACATTCGCATCGAATACATAAACTCTTTTTTTATAGTCGGTTAATAAACTATTTAAAAAAAAAAACCGACTTCAAAGTAAATTATCTAAAAAGCATAAAATAACGAAAATATTATTGAAGTTGGTGCAGAATATACACAGCAGGTACGCTAACACCAACTTCAATAATATTTTCAGTGGCGTGCAGCTTATCTAGGCAAAAAGACTTTGCCTACCCTACAACTTCTCAATATGGTTATAATATATAATATAGTAAAAAACTTTGTGCACGCCACTGATTATAGGCGTATCGAAGTGTTCGTATAGCAATGTCGATCCGACTACGCATTGCAGGCCTTTTGTGAGCTCTTAGACTGGAATCAGTGTCCGTCAGGATGACCGGACCACAGCACGGATTCACGTGAAACTTTACCAAGATTTAGTACCTATTTTGTGCCTATGTTTAAATATTTTGTACCTCAGTAATAACAAAGTTATTTAATAAATAAAGTGGGAAGCCATTCTGACGTCAGGATGGCTTCCCACTTTTTACTTTGGGTACTTACGGTCCATATATTGCTGAAATCTTTGCATAATAATTTAGTACCTTTTTTGTACCTACGATAAATATATAAATACTTAATGTATTCCATTTAAGAATTACTTTTATTTCATTATAAACAATTATATATGGAGCTTCATTCATCTGACATATTATATTTCACAAACCATGTAGTCCCCTTTCCTGCATCCAGGCAGAGGAGTAAAACCCATACATTTGTTAGTTCTAACGTTGACGATAAAAACTTCTGCCACCTGTTTCTCTGGGAACTTAAACTTTGGCTACAGTTTGGGTCGGATGCGTGGACGGCTGCGAGGCGCGTGAGCGACCGGTTGTGTATGTGTCCTGGGCATTTACCTACCGTAGCTGAAAAACAATATTCTCAGATTGAACGCGAGGCGCTGGCTATAGTGTTTTAATTCGAAAAGTTGCACCAGTATTTATATGGGAGACGTTTTACATTGCGTACCGACCACAAACCGTTGGTGACTATTTTTGGGCCTAAGCAGGGGGTTCCCTCGATGGCTGCGAGTCGGTTACAGTGGTGGGCTATTAGTATAGTAAGTATTAAATCATCACCACATACATACGACATAGAATCTGTAAAGTCAAACAAAAGTGGAGCAGATGGGTTATCACGATTGCCAGCTTTGACTAAAACTGTCATTGTTGGGTAAGTACGATCGAAATTACAAATCGATAGCACCAGTAGTTCCTGAAATATATAGGCCTGCCACAGCAGACAGATAGACGAAACATACCATGCAATGCCATAAGGATTCCCTTTTAAACGACTTCAAAATGAGTAGTTAGTTAGTTAGTCTGTATTCGACGCGTATGTATGTAATATTAATAAAAATAAGTAATATTTACATATGTTAATCTATGTGGGCATA
Source organism: Furcula furcula (assembly GCA_911728495.1). Lineage (NCBI taxonomy): Eukaryota > Metazoa > Arthropoda > Insecta > Lepidoptera > Notodontidae > Furcula > Furcula furcula. The sequence goes on from OU452253.1 coordinate 25,527,405, forward strand.
AACAAAATTTATGAGTGATGAGTGTACCAATTTCATGAGTGTACGTATGTATGTAGGTTTGTCCCCGTATTTCTTAGAAACTACAAATCCTATTGCGATCGAGCGATATCAAAATCGGTTCAGTAGTTTAAGAGATATAGACTGTTTAAGTTTCTAGTAAATTACTCTTGCATAGCCAGCCATAGTTATTGCAAGTCATCATAAGTGTACTAGTTTATGTTGTTATTAAATAAATGTTTTTGTTGATTTTTTCCTAGTAATATTTTTTAAATTAATTTCCAGAAGTTCGCAAGCATATTAGAATGTGCCCGTTACAGATCGAATAAGATTATATACTATATTACTAGAATTAAATAATACAATACAAATATTCCTTATTGTACACCAAAAAGAAAAGAAGATACAACATAAAATGGAAAAGTAAAATTGCAGTGTAAATAATAATATATTCTGTAATGATTCCTGATATTTACGCGAATATTACACATTGAAATGAAACTAATTTTACGGATTATATCGCGGTTTATTATTGATTTTTATTACCCGACGAATACTTTACAGCATTCATGGTCACGGGCGGACTGATGTGGTAGCTGTCCATATGTCATAGTTGTCTTAGGGTACCCTCAGGTCTTCTAATTATTATTGTTAGTCCGATCTACGCAGAAAGAGCTTACAGTATCTTGAGGTCTTGCAGTGGAATGCTTGTCTTTGGATTTGACTATATTTCACGGGATTCCAAGCTGGTGGTAGGACCCAGCCATCTTCTCTATTGAAATTTGGATGCTTTTTAATTTCAATAGCCTCACGAACCATCCTTGGCAGGTAGCGCTGTTCTTTTGCGAGGATTTGTGATTTGTCAAATCTAATATAATGGTGGGAGCGATCCTGAACATGTTCACAGACTGCAGACTTCGTATAGCGTCGATGTTTAACGACAGCTATATGTTCTTTTACACGGGTTTTTACCGATCGTTTTGTTTACTCCTGCCTCTTGTAGAGGTATACTTGACTGATGGTAAAAACTGACTAATCTTCTTTGGTGGCTTGAAAAATGTTTTAATTGAAGCTCGCTTTAAGATATAGCCAATCTTGTCTGTTACCCCTCTAACATATTATGGCAATACAATCCATAATCCGATATAATCCGTAAAATTAGTTTCATTTCAAAATAATATATTCTGTACAAAATGCTATTCTATAATGAATAATTTTTAATTTATATATTTTTTTATTTATGTACTTTTATTTATATAAAACTAGCTGTCCCATGCAGCTCCGTCCGCCTAATTACATAACTAATTTACTGCGCAACTTTTTGATTTTTTTTCGTCTGATAATATAATGTGGGTGTTTTCAAGGGAGTAAATATCCTTTTAATAAGTTTTGGATCAGATGGGATTGCAGCCAGGCTAGTGCTTATGACTACAAAAAAGACTTGCCGCCGTATTTGATGGATATCTAGGACCCACCCTCGAAATTTCCCAGCAACTCGGAAGTGCAAAACTTACCTAACGTAGGGCCAATTTAATAGATCACATTTAATATATGTCAGTTCCTTTTGTCATTATTACAATAAATATGTATGACGGGCCTATTGGTCTAGCGGTCAGACACCCTGCCCGCTACCCGATAGGTCGTGGGTTCAATTCCCACCAAGTGTCTGTGTGTTATTTATCTATTTAAGTATGTATTTACAAAAAAAAAGTAAATATAAGCATTAGTATCACTTGTCTGATTCCCATAGTACAGGATCTGCCTGGTTTGGGATCTGATTAGCGTGTGTGGATTGTCCCAGAATATTATATTAATATATGTAATCGTAATTGAAAAAAGTAAAGAAATTGTGCAGTTCTAACTTCAAAAACAGGTACTTCAAATAATATTATTTGCCCGCCGTTACAAGGTTACGTTGTTAAATTTTGATGAAGTTTCAAATGTGATCTATTAAATTTCATCAGAGAGGGTCGAATGTAGCACATGATTGTTACTGCATGAATGTGTGCCGTGATGGAGAATTACGAAACGCTAAGCGGGGTCGGAATACCCTAAAGAAAATACTGAATACTTGCTCTGTTTCGCAGGATAGGGGACTACATGTTACATTATAATATGTCAGACAAATGTCAGATGAATGATGCTCCATATATAATTGTTTATAATGAAATAAAAGTAATTTTTAAAAGGAATACATTAAGTATTTATATATTTATCGTAGGTACAAAAAAGGTACTAAATAATTATGCAAAGATTTCAGCAATATATGGACCGTAAGTACCCAAAGTAAAAAGTGGGAAGCCATCCTGACGTCAGAATGGCTTCCCACTTTATTTATTAAATAACTTTGTTATTACTGAGGTACAAAATATTTAAACATAGGTACAAAATAGGTACTAAATCGTGGTAAAGTTTCACGTGAATCCGTGCTGTGGTCCGGTCATCCTGACGGACACAATCCGGATTGGTCATCAAAATACATAGGCGAATTCATCACTCAACTTCGATAAGCCAATGATATAATAATTATGGCAGTGACCTTGCAGGACCTCAATACTATGTTCAGTGACCTCAGTAGCGTTTCCCTACAGGTTTTTAAATGAACATGGACCAGACGATGAATATCATGCTATCTAATATCTGTATTACACTATAGTACTTACCGGTGTCGTTGGGAACGATACACTGAAAGTGTTGACTGCTGTTATACTTATATCCATTACCTTGGACAGACTATCCAGTTGGATCGGTCCACAGACATACTAGAGTAGAGATGGTCTGTCCAACTTTAACAAAGAGGTCTATTTAAAAGAAAGAATTCCGGAGAATATTTAGATGAGTTAAACCTTTCAGTCTTCCTTCTAACGTGGTTGCTCTCAACCACGTTTCAAGTTTTTCATTATTATTATACTACACCTATTATTATATTACACCTATTTTTGACATGCATTATACTCAGAATAACTAGTCGGTATTCGTTGAAGGTTATACAGGTTTACGCGCCGACCTCGGCACACCCTGACGATGAAGTAGAGGCTACGTATGAGAAGATAGCAGAAGCCATACATACCTCCAAAACACACTTCACCGTTGTTATGAGGGACTTCAACGCGAAGGTGGGCACGCGGAATGGCGTTGAGTTGAGAGTGGGGTCATATGGGTACGGGCATCGGAACCAAAGGGGCCAGCGGCTGGTCGACTTCATGGAGAAGTAGGGACTCTTTGCGATGAACTCCTTCTTAAAGAAGCGACCATCCGGGAAGTGGACGTGGATAAGCCCCGATGGTTCAACCAAAAAAGAGATCGACTTCATCATGACGAACAAGAAGCATATATTCGATGATGTCTCCGTGATCGGCAGGGTGAAAACCGGTAGCGATCACCGCATCTTTAGAGGCACATTGAATATCAATGTCAAGCTCAAGAGGTCTCGTCTGATGAAGTCCACGCTCCGTCCGGGAACCGCCCAAATACGAAACCCCGAAGACTTTCAACTCGAACTACACAATCGCTTTCAGTGCCTAGCCGAATGCGAAACTGCGGACGAGTTAAACAATGGATTGGTGCAAACTGTCTCTGTCTCCAATCAAATGGAAACTCGAACTGAGATGAGACTGCAATCTTCAGCTGATATGTCAGAATATGTTGAACTCAATAGACGAATCTCGAAATCCATGCGAACCAAGGCTCTATAGTGTTTGCAAAGAATTCGTCTATTGGACGCAGCCACATGACCAGGCTGAAGATCGACAACGGCAGTGACATCTCATCGAAACCGGAAATATTGAGAGAGCTCGAGATGTTTTACGGACAGTTATACACCTCAACACAGGAATCCATTGCCAGAACAGCTCAGGACACCAGAGCCAAATTAACCCGACACTACACTGAGGACACCCCAGACATCAGCCTGTACGAGATTAGAATGGCTCTCAAACAGCTTAAGAACAATAGGGCGCCGGGTGAAGACGGAATCACAACAGAACTTCTGAGAGCGGGTGGAAAACTGGTACTTTTAGTCCTCCAGAATTTATTTAATTCCGTCTTACTCGAGGGTAGGTACTACGGCAGAAGCATGGCACGGGAGTTTGGTGGTTCTTTTCTTCAAAAAAGGTGATAACACCTTGTTGAAGAATTATAGACCCATCTCACTCCTGAGCCATGTATACAAGCTGTTTTCGAGAGTCATTACGAACCGTCTCGAACGCAGGTTTGACGACTTCTAGCATCCCGAACAAGCCGGGTTCCGAAAAGGCTTTAGCACCGTAGTAGACCACATACATACGCTCCGCCAGATTATACAGAAGACCGAGGAGTATAATCGGCCATTATGTCTAGCGTTTGTGGACTACGAAAAAGCCTTCGATTCAATCGAGACCTGGGCGGTATTGCAGTCCTTCCAGCGGTGCCATATTGACTATAGGTACATCGAAGTGTTTGTACAGCAACGCCACCATGTCGGTCCGACTACAGGACGAGAGCACGAATCCAATCCCATTGCAGCGAGGTGTGAGACAGGGAGACGTTATTTCTCCGCTCTTGGACTGGTACGGATTCGGCATCAACACCAATGGCGAATACATCACTCACCTTCGTTTTGCCGATGATATAGTCACTATGGCAGAGTCGCTGGAGGAGAGAGCGTTTCCCAACAGGTGGGTCTTAAACTTTATTCTAATCGGGAATTATAGAGCGTCCAACCGTTTATTTTCTTTTTGACAGCACCAATAGAACGTAACTGCGTCATGTTACGCAAAAGTTCACTTAGAGTGAACTTTTGCGTAACATGACGCAGTTACGTTCTATTGGTGCTGTCAAAAAGAAAATAAACGGTTGGATCTATTATAACGCGATTTACCTTATATTTTGGCTTGACGTTTCGGTCGGGATGCACCAGCCGTGGTCACAAGCAGTCTGGTTCAGCGAGACGGCTCCGTGCGCGAGGCAGAAATATCTTCGTATACCCCCGTTCTTTCACTTGTAACGTTAAGCCCACTACACTCACAGTATCTGTATATTTAACCGCCGGCAAATAGCGAGGTTTTGTCATTTTGATCACTGGTTCCCAAGCAGCTGATAATCTAAAGCCATCTTCCCGGTTGAAATTTTTATATTTCTTAATTTCAATCGCTTCACGAACAACTCTAGAATAAAAGTGTCGATCGCTGGAAAGGACTTGTAGGCGATGAAACTCAATCCAGTGACGGAAAGCGACAATTTTATCTAGGATAGTAAAGCTCTCTAGCTTATAAAACCCTATTAATCTAGCCTTGAAAACACACACATAATTCTAATTGACTGGGCAACTGGCAGGAAAAACACGCTATTCCTGTTCTTATTTATGCATATTGTAAATGACGAAGCAAATTGCTTTGTCCGTTCAGATGAGAAGTTCACAACGTAAGAGTGCGTAGCTAAGCCGTGCATCTCATTATTCGGTAATAGAAAGGAGAAGGTGTAAATGTAAAAATCCTGAGCATACTCTCCGAAATGTATGCTGTAGAATACCAAGATATTTTTTTTTTCTTTTTTTGTTGTTGTAATCCTCATGAATGCTCATACCGGTGTAGCAGTGAGGGTGATGTAATGGCATGTCATGAGATGACATCACTCTTACTGACTAAAACTCCATGGTGTACTCATCCCGTTATATTGACGGGCCCCGTGTGACTCGACCAAGTCCTGCCAGCGGCTATTCGTACGTCTGTGGGTGTTAAGGACGTGTGCGGATGTATAAGGTCCGCAGACTCTCATCCGGAGGCTTGCCGAGACACTTTAGCATTCCATCCTCCGCGACCATTTGTAACTGTGCAGTGCACAGGTAACAGTTCACCCGCTCTTACTGCCTGCGCTGCCTGGCTACAGGGATATAAGGTCAGCATTAGCCCGCCTTTTGCACGGCCCTCTGCGGCATCGAGGACCAACGAGGGGATCACTCTCTCTCTGATCCGCTCCGCAGCTTCCTTCTGCGACATAACGCTTTCACAGAAGGAAACTACCGCCAACCACGCCCTATCACTCCCTACCATGGCTTTCACGGCTGACAACGACGGGTCGGCCCCAATTGCGGCGCGGTGACTACGCTTCGCCGTTGATGCCTTGCACACCTCGAGTGTATGTTGCACCCTATCTCCAGCGCAACCACACTCATGGCAGCTCGGGTTCTCTTACCTTACGATTGTCTTATGAAGGTCCTGCCGAAGCAAACGTGCTCCGACAGAACCAGCACGAGCCGGAAGGTGAGCGTGCCGTATTTTCGCCGATATGGTTAATTATGGCTGGCATGGCTTGACTCCACCACTCATTCAAGCGACCGCACGATGGCGTCGTCCTGTGCGTCCCTTCGCCACCGCTGAACTTTACGAGGAGGTGCTCCACCCTGGCTTTGCGCTTCTTTGTTCTGCTGGTAAATTGTGGTCTGCACCTTCGCCTCCAAGTCCCAAGGTAGGAGGACCCCCACGTCTCACATAAAATTATGCGGTATCTGCGTAGGTATTACCCAACCACCATAACCTTCTGTGGTCATTGCAACGGGGCCTTGGTTTTGATAGTCAGGGTGTCCTCCCACACTGGCGCACTATAGAGGGGCATCGGTCATACTGCGCATCAGTGGCGTGCACAGAGGGTAGGCAAAAAAATGTATTCGGCTTGTTTCACCTATTTTAAGTATGTTATTATACCATTTCAAATATCCATATGCAAGCAAATACTATAGACATATTAATTTGCATTTGAAAACATTAATAAGTTTATTCAGCGGCTCCATACTGACAAAAATACTTTGCCTACCCTAGGATTTCTCTAAACTACTATCTTAATTTAAAAAAAAAATAGTTTGGACATGAGTTAACGTAATTTTTTTTTATGTAATAGGATATGTTGGTAATATTGGTTAATTTAAGGATATTTGTGCTGGAACACGAACAAATAGCATAAAGCATAAACAACTCGCAGATACACACATCAAAAGTGTCTAGGGATCAAGCATTTTTAAGCGGATTTCTTGAGCTTGAGATGTGGCTTTGTAATAAATTTATGATTTTATAAATTTATATGGATCCTTTTTGGTGCATTTCATAATTTGAATCAGGAACTGTGAATCAAATTCGAGTAAAAGATGAAAATCAGCTGTCAATATTTTCCCTATAAAAACATACAACGCATTGAAGACATTATTAGTGCTACTGTTTCCCTACTACTGATTAAAACCAACGTTATTATGGAGCGGCGACGTCATTTAAGCAGGGAAGAAATGCTCAGAGCCGTGGGAATGATAGAAGCTGGTTCCCGGCAACGTACTGTGGCTTTAGCTCTGAATACAAGTCAGAGTGTTATCAGTCGACTTTGGACACGTTACCGAAGCACTGGTACCGTGGCTGAGCGCCATGGAGGACGGTATCGCTGCACCACACGGAGACAAGACCGATATATTCAAATCTTAACTCGAAGAGCTCCAACAATAACTGCCATGATGTTAGCCGTGAGGCTTCATCACTCTTCAGGGAACTTAATTAGCGACCAAACAGTCAGAAACCGCTTGCATGAAGTGAACCTTCATTCCCGAAGACCGCTACGGGTACCACCTATAGCAATGCACAATCGTAGGATTCGATATCAATGGGCTCTTGAACACAGAAATTGGGCAGAAGAACAATGGCGTTTCGTGTGCTTTTCTGATGAGTCTCGTTTTGGTATGAGACCGGATACAAGACGTATACGACACTGGAGAACCCCTGGACGCCAACAGCGATTAAAATCCTGCCAGGAAGTCCATCCTTATAGTGGTGGAACCATCATGGTATGGGCGGGTATTTGGATCGGCGGAAGAACCGAGTTGATTTGGATCAGAGGCAACCTCAACGCTCAAATTTATGCTGAGACGATTGTATCAGACGTCATCGTTCCTCTACAAGTGCAAATCGGTCCCTTATTTCAGTTAATGCATGATAATGCACGACCGCACACCGCAAGAGTTGTAAGACAGACTCTCGCCGCAGCTAACATCAATGTCCTGCCCTGGCCTGCTCAGTCGCCAGACTTGAACCCGATTGAGCATGCATGGGATATGCTACAGAGAAGAGCTCTGCCGAATATGGAGGGTATCCAGTCGCAAGAAGACCTTTTTTTGTTGTTGCAACGAACATGGGCGGCCATTCCACAGCGTGATTTGGATGAACTCATTTTGAGTATGCCAAACCGATGTTCTTGTGTTGTTAGTGTTCGCGGTAGAAACATGGATTATTAATTGTTTAAGTTACCCAATAAAATTTTAAAGAAAACTGTTATTTCAGTCTTTTTTTCGAACTTTTGTGTTAGTGGTTCAAATGTCAAAAATCCCTTTATTAGGAAAATGGCAAATTTCTTTATTAATGCAAAGGTGACTTGGTTTATCGTTACTGTGACAAACGAAAACACTTTATTTGATGAATCCTTAAAGAAAATTTTAATTAATATCAATCAGGAGAAAAGTTATTGCAAAAATATATGTTGATCCCTAGACACTTTTGATGTGTATATTTTTGTCTGCTTTCAGTGCACGCCACTGCTGCGCATATATAGGTGTCGACAACTATCACTCGGGCCGGAACCGCAACGGATCTGGTGGTATCTTAGGGCCTCCATTACTCATCTGAATCGTGTGTTGAAAGCATTGGCGATGTCAAGAGACACCAACACACCGCCTCTGAGACACTGCCTCATCCGAGAGAGCCTTGACGCGAAGGATCACGTTTGGCTGACTCTCTCGGAATCGGTTTTTATTTTTTTTATTTCTTATATTTTTTCCACCACTATTTCCTCTCCCGGTTTCCCCATTCAATAGATTGGTGGATAGTATTAACATGTACTTGCGTTTTAAACGCCTTCAAAAAAGGAGGAGTTCTCAATTCGTCTGTATATATTTTTTTTTCTATGTATGATCTCGCATATCTCTGGCAATTATGAACCGATTTGCAAAAAATCTTTCTTCTATCCATTCTTTAATCCGTTGATTGGGTCCCATAAAAAAAATATTGCTTACGAATAAGTAGTTCCTGAAAAACAAGAATGGTGACTGCGCAGGAAACCTGCAGGAATGCCTATAAGATGACTTTATTTCGCTTTATAAGGACAAAAATGGTCATAACTCTGGAAAATATTTACCAATTTCAATGATTCTTTTTTTATTCGAAAGAAGAGACTGTAATGAATCTGTATGAATTTTATCACAACTGGATAAGAACTTCCTGGAGGACCATGAACGATGTAGAGGAATTTATCTGGTAAAAACCATAAAACTGATGTTCTTCATTACTCTGACAAATATGAACCGATTTCGATGATTCTTTTTTTATTCGAGAGAGTAAACTACTATGACGATTGCATGCAAATTTCATTACGACCGCATAATTTTTTTCTGAATAAACATGAATTATGTAAAACTATGTAGACGATAATGTGTAACCTACCTATTTTACCGTCTTCGATGATTCAATCTTTATGTATGAAAATATAACTAAAAAGTTTAAAATAAATCTTTTTTAAAAAAATTAACCGACTTCAATATCACTGAAAAGTATAAAATAATTTAAATATTATTGAAGTTGGTGCCAAATATACACAGCCGGTAAGCTAACACCAACTTCAATAATATTTACATTATTTTATACTTTTCAGTGATATTGAAGTCGGTTATTTTTTTTTAAATATTTTATTTCTTTGCTATATGTGCGGGCGCCCAAGGCGCGGGGCCCGTAGCATTTGCTGACTCCTGCTATATGGCTAATCGTGCACTGCCCGAAGCAGAGAGTGAATGCCATAAGACTCAAAGTATACCCGATTGATCTGGCGTGTTTGGTCTATCGAAAAAAAAATGTAAGTCTGTAATATTTTAAATTCTAGTTTCCTTTCCCATACTAAAGTAAGGGGCGGCAAATCCTAATGGCCCAGGGCGCCAAATTCTTAAATACGCCTCTGACCATGATCACGGGAACGGGGCTCACTACCCCGTCACCATCCTCCTCGGAGTCGCCACCGTCTCCTATCTATCAGAACTACCCGATATGCACACAAAATTTCATACAAATCGGTTCACCCATCTATGTAATGACCTTGCCTTATGTTGCTTAACCTTAACCTAGCGGTATGAAATATACTGTATGACCTATTCTCAGACCTACCCGATGTGCACACAAAATTTCATACAAATCGGTTCACCCATCTATTTAATGACCTTACCTAACGTTGCTTAACCTTAACCTACCGGGATAAAAAGTATCCTATGTTCGTTTACTGGTTCTAAGCTACCTCCCCACCAATTTTCAGCCGAATCGGTTAGGCCGTTCTTGAGTTATAAATAGTGTAACTAACACGACTTTCTTTGATATATAGATTAAAGTTCTATAGTTATTGTATGTTCAATTTCACCGATAGATGGCGCTGTTCATAATGTAAATCACGCTAACATCGTAAATTACTGTCTAATGATATTCGATAATGAAAGTTTTCCGCATCTTTTATTGTTGCGACTGTAATACATACATAATCTAGTTTGAGTTTCCGCTCGGGATTTACAGATTTTAACTTTTCAAAGATATAATGTCATATTGCTATCAGCAAAGTACTTAGAACAATACAGAAATCTAATGAAAATGTCCTGGGTGTACCGGAACGGCTTACCCCTTACAAAAATTGACCCTTCGCCAATGCCATATCTTATGCAAACTAAATGTCTGCTCAGTCCCTATTGTATATAGCGTAATAATACATATCTTAATGATTAACTGATCAGTCTATAATTACCCTATTCACATACAAAGGAAATTACGTGGTAATATGTGCAAGTAATGTTTCACTGCTTAGCCCCTATGAAACATAGCGTGATGTTTTATATACCAATTTATACCCCTACTTCTACACAACACATCAGTGAAAGTCCTATCAAAATCCATCCACGGGTTTTCAAATGATACCTGGACAAACAGAACGACAGACAGACAGACAGACAGACAGACAGACAGACAGACAGACAGACAGACAGACAGACAATAATTCCAAAAAAAATTGTTTTGGCCTCTATGTCGATAGTATAGTATCCCCACATAGAAATTTTGGAAAAATATTCAATGTACAGAAAAAGTGCTCTTTGAGTTTTATTATAGTATAGATGTAAAATCGATGAATGGAATATCAATTTCCCAATCATTAATTCCTCCTGGTTGGGGGGACCAAACGTACCTAATAGTTATCCGTGGACCTATTATATTTATATAATTTTAAGCAAACAATTTAAATATTTTGGTATATTAAGTTCATTAGCTAGGAAAACATATTATGAAAAGTTACACCCAAGAAGGAACACTGATAAATGAATAAATCCAGCGCCAAATAACAGGGGCCATAAATAAAACACCGATGCTTATTGACCTAAAAATGAAGAAACATTTATTTTCAGTATGTCTTTTGTAAAATTTAATAACAGAATGAATCAAACGTGGTAAGAGAATAACAGAGCGGATTACTTTCCATTTCGATAGAATTAGTTTCACCAACAATAGAAATATAATATTTATCGAGTCATTTACACATACAATTAATGCAGTACCAATAAATCTAATTTATTCGTTTACTGAGTTAGTTAAATTTAAACATTTATTACGATCATAATGTACACGGAGTGGGAGTGGCGCACAGCGCTAGGGCGGCGGCGGCCGAGCGGCTCGCGAGCGTGCGAGCGACGAGCGGCGAGCGAGCGAACCGACGAGCGGCGAGCGAGCGAACCGACGAGCGGCGAGCGAGCGAACCAGCAACCGCCGCTCGAGCGACGCGAGCCACACGACCGCCTCGACGCCCTCGGCCCTTGCGACACGGGCACTAGATTTTTTTTTGGGATTTTTTAATTTTATTCCTCACGTACTTTATAAATATCTCATACTTGAAAAAAATTTACATTAAAATGTATCGGAAAGGTGCGGACGCGAGGTCCGCTACGAGCACAGAGCACGCACACACACACGCGCGCGCGCCGGATATACACAAATATAAATAATGAGCCGACACGAACCCGAGACTTATACCATCACATCGCGACGCACACCTATTCGTTTCCCTTTGTACCGCTACGGTTAATTTTTTTTTCTTACATAGTAAAATTAACGGAATACTTTAAATCTAAATAAAAAGAAGACGCGAGCGCCGCGCTCGAGTACATCTCGAACTGAAACGATGACAATATTAATTTATCGCAAACACTAGAGAAATGCAGGTCCAATACGATGGTAATATTGTGTGTCATGAAACAAAATGTATATTTAAATTCTCTGCTTTTTACACACACACTAGCCGGCGGCTCACTTTGACGTCATCATGGTGACGAATTCTGAAAGAGAGAAATGACAACATTAGTACAGACGACCAGCGGGAGCGGGGTTTCCGAGACTCACAAGAAAGATTTCACATAAACCCTTGCATAACATGATCTAAGATAAAAAATGTTAACACAACGAAAATAACCGACAGAGAATAGAGATGCACTAACTAGGCCGGAGTCGCTATTAGAGAGCCACTAGTCGCATCAACAGACAGACTCAGCGTCGCCGCCGAGCACGCGCTCGCGGCTCGTGCTTGACGACTCCGCGACACATACACCGAAGTTATCACCTCGACATGCCACTACAAGGGGATTATGTGAAATACCACCCTCCGGATTTATTCACATATGAAATCACGATAAACCGATGTTCAGATAATGGGCGAGAAGCGCTCGACTAGATACCAGTGCGTCCGGTAGCGTGGTGCGGAAGCCTATAAGAATACGGTAACGGTATCGATCGTGGCGCGGCCCTCGTTTGCTGCTCGTTCGTTAGGCGAGTGGGTGTCGAGTGAGGGGAAGCGAAGTGCGACTCGCAAGCGGGCGCCGAGAGATCACCAGGTGGTATTTCTATAAACGTTCTATACAAATATTAGACGCATGCACCAACCAATAGGAAGTACAATATCGAACAAGTCCGGGCGAGCGTGAGACCCAGCGACAGTGAGGGGACGGGGCGGAGTGTGGGACCAGCTAACATATCCAAGGTAACAGTTAATACGAGCAGCAAACCATTCAGATGAACACTGGGTAATACCTATTGTCGCACCGCACCCTGGGCAGGCCGGCTCGCGGCACCGATCGCTACGCACTACTACGGGAAATCGTTTCGAGATCACAGCGATATCGTAGAGTCTTTCCTTATAGTTATTTACTGTACTAATATCACAATGACGGGCGGCCGAGCGCTAACGGCTGCCGTCGCCGCTACCGAATATGATTTGGGCGAGTGCATGGAAGTCTGCAAGAGAGAGAACCTCGGTCGGGTCACACGCCACACATTCTGCACCCTACCACCTATAGTAGACGCAGCGAGAGCGGGCGGCCAGCGACGCTCTCGCGCGACATTGCATCGCGAGCCACTCGCTCTCGTTGCACCTTGAGACATTCATTCATCTCATTAATGTTGCGAAACTTGGTATTAATTAGCTCTGAGGCTTTTTCTATAGACCTGCCTAACTTGTCTATCGAAAACTTCTTGGTTTTGAAATGGTATTATTTACCAAATAAAAGAATCATCGGCTTTTCAATAGGCGGCCAATATTGTTTTATCGGACACGTTACAGATATCGCTTGCCACGGAACGAGGATATGCATGGACGGATGTGTCACGTAGCCAATACAATGGAGCTCGTGGGCAACCGCCTGCCTATACGAGCCTCCTTTTAAAAACAAAACATTGAATCCATGCACAGCGGGGCAGCAAGCGTGTTCAACTTAAAAAGCGATACACTACCTACATGATCGAAATATCACTTGATAAGGTGTCTGGCCGGAGATGTTTTAACTAAATACATAGACACGCAGCCGTCCGACCGCGCGTTATTTGAATCTAGCTCGTTTTCTACTCCACTACAATAAATAGCAGGAATCCAATAAATTAATCAACGTCACGTCTTGTAACATTCAACATAAAACTTGACAAACGTAAATCAAGACTCACATAAACATATGGGATTTGGAGTAAATATAGTTTTATGAGGGAATACTTTCGCGAATAGGCTTAGAATTGAAACGGACCTTCTGGGAACAAGCATACCCGACTGTTAGTGTGGACACCAACTATATACCACATGCTCTTCTGTGTTGGGTACACAATTAACACGATAGAGGGTGGTAATATCACATATATGGTAAATAACATGTCATTCGGATAGGAACGTAAAGTTATCCAGTGAGCGTTTATTGTGCTGTCCAAACACGAATCAATTAATCGTTTAGACTCCCAAAAAGAATGATACAGCATAATAAACGTGCACGTTTTATGCTAACGTTCTAGAAACAAGTTTGCATACACTCTGAATGTCATCTCGACTAGGAGTCGTAAACCGGTTGGTAATCTTTATTGTTCCAAGTTCGTACAGGTTTACAGACAAAATGGATCTATTGTGGATATGCACACACGTAAACCCAAAGATTTAATGTAAAGAGAGCTTTGAAAGTGCCTCGATAATACTCCAAATACTGTTGGACCATCATCTGTAATTATTTTTGACTCCTTCCTTTCAAAGAATGCTACCTGTCGTACGACAGTACGTTCTAAGCAGCAACCGAGTTTCTAGAACGCTGTTCGCGGCTCGCGTCAACACGAGCGACAACAGCGAGCAACAAGCAGCACTCACCCTCGTAATTGACCTGTCCGTCGCCGTCGATGTCGGCCTCGCGGATCATCTCGTCGACCTCCTCGTCGGTGAGCTTCTCGCCGAGGTTGGTCATCACGTGGCGCAGCTCCGCGGCCGATATGAACCCGTTGCCGTCCTTGTCGAACACGCGGAACGCCTCGCGGATCTCCTCCTCGCTGTCGGTGTCTTTCATCTTGCGCGCCATCATCGTTAGGAACTCGGGGAAATCTATCGTACCGTTGCCTGGAACCACACAATGCACACGCTCAGTTACGATGCACATTTATCACTAGTAGTAATTTTAGTATTGGCTACTGCTCTAGTAAAGAATACGCATAGATTGGAAACTGGACTGAAATAATTAGTTCCCACCTAAATATAAGACAGTGCTTGACTGCAGTGCCATCATGTGGTACTGCAGTCAAAGTAGCGGCATAATCGGAGATTCTAAAGCACAGTAGGTTATTAAAAGCCTGTTCACTCTAGAATTCAAGTCACCCATATTATAATCGAGAGGGAACACCGACCGCATGCTGTTCTAGCCCTTAGCTGTGCGTATTATAAATGAGAAGCAAATAAGATAATCCGGAATGAAGGAGCATTCACTAGATTACAAAAGGGGTGTGTATTTGCCGTGCGCCTAGTCGATCACAGGTCATTGAAAACTCTAGACGCGTTGCAAATAAAATTAACAAACTAATCAAAAAGAGATGTTTCAAAATGTATGGAGCCTGGGCTAGGACTTGGTACACTATACTCACATAAAACAGTTTTTAACTGTCCATTTACTTTAATTTGGCATTATTTGATTGTAAAACTTAAGAATTTTTACTTAAGAGGCCTATCACAAAATCGTCTAATGCAAGTTTAGGCATTTTATGCTCGACGCGAGAACTCCCCGCGTGTCCACGAACAACGACCGTATAGTGCACCTGGTTGATAATAAAACAAAACAGTATTGATACTTTTTATATTTTATTTAAATACTTAATGTACAGAAATTAAATCTGTAACTAATAGTTTTATTTTAATAATGTAATAGTTTTATTACATTATTAAAATTAAAATAAATACTATTACGATAAAATATTAAAAAAAAATTGAACAGACATAGGCAGCGCACTAAAATGTATAAAATAATTTAAATATTATTGAAGTTGGTGCTAAATATATATAGTAGGTACGCTAGGTACACCAACTTCAATAATATTTAAATTATTTTATACATTTTAGTGTGTTTTCGACTGTAACGACTTTTAATAATATTTAATTTTATACTTTTTAGTGATATTTTCATACTTAAAGATTAAATCATCGAAGTCGGTAAATTGATCTAGGTAGGTTATGATCACATTATTGTCTATGTCTGGAATTGTCATGAGATGCACTCAGGCTATACACGGTTTTTAATGGTCAGTGATTACCCTGACCCCGATGATGGTTTAGGTGATCAAAGATTAGCTACCTACAGCTTTCAGCACGGTGACTATAACAGCTAGATACCTACAGTTTTCATCAAATGTTGAATTACACATTCAGCTATTTTCACATTATAACTTTTGAAGATCTGATGAATCAAGGTCGCACTCCATGCATCTAGAGAACTATAATAGCTGGAAGACTGCAGTTTTTATACAATCTTTATAGATCTGATTATGACTAAGTTCCTACTCCATGGATCTTGATTAATATAATAGCCAAAGAAGAGTGGTTTTTGTCCAATGTTTAGTTTGATTGAGTTATTGTCACATCATAATTTCTGCATATCTGATGATGCCCGAGCCGAGGTCACACTTCATGGATCTCGAGAACGATAACACCTAGATATCTTCGATTTACGGCAATTGGTTAGTTTTACAATGACTTGCATGACCTTTGAGCAGCAGCAGTCACTTGTTTAATATAAGTATGAAAAAATCCAACAAAAATGGATGTCATTATGAAATATTGAAATTTATACAAACTAGTAGTGATGGATTAATTAGCAATCACATTCATTGTTAGTATGCTAACCATCGATATACTATACCAACTAGATTAGCTGTCACGACCCGAAAAGTGGTCACGAAAATAGAGCTACGGAGACGGCTGTCGCTCTATTTCAAATTAGTACGAGCCGACAACAGCTAGCGTAAAGACGTATCGAAATTTCTTATTGCGCGTTTATAAACTGTCCAAATACTTATCGTAATACTAAAATTGCAGATGGAGATTTTTTTTTTCGTTTCGTGTTCTTATTACTACTAGTTTAAATAATAAATATAAGTAAATATCATTATAATACGAAATAAAAATTATTTATTTGATATTTTCTCCGCTAGTAGTTCGCAACTGCCATGCCGAGACTGACAAAATTAATGTTGCCGATAGGCGTGTCGCCACTGTCTATACGAAACTGTCAAACTACAAGTCATTACCATAATAAAAAAGTTAGTTCTCATTTTTGCCACCAGCACGGATAAGTTTGTAAGTCAGTACACACACACTGGAAACACACCTGTTTTGAACCTTATTTTATAGTGGTTAAGATTTTCTTTTAAATGAGTACATTTTTGTTTAAGTCAAAACAACAACTTTTTTCGTATAGCGTTGGCGATTTTATTGATTTTTCTTTGTCTCCGATGTAAAGGTTTCATGTGCCAACATTACTGCATACAGAATTAGACTTTATTACTACATATGAAGGCTTCTATTAGTCCGACGTTCCGAATTATTTAAAACTATTTTCTACAATTTCTAGCTACGTGTATAGTTGTGTAAGTATATGTAACCGCGACCACATTTTCGATGTCATTTTGTTCGTGACAGCTAATCTAGTTGGTATAGTATATCGATGATGCTAACGCTTAATTAGCATTTCACAAATTAAATGTAGTTGTGAAATTCTGTGAAATGCGAATTCTTCGCTTCATAAATAAATAAATAAATAAATCTTTTATTGAATCAAAAAGGTATACATTCTATTGTAACCCGCCAAACTGCGTAACAGTTTGTCGGCGGGATTAGCGCTCGATTTACAAAACGTTGATTATAAACAAATGGTTTGATTTACGATAGGTCCTGCGATATCATTATTTATTACTTAGGTACCTATAATGATGTACTTACTGACAATTTACTTTTATTTACTAAAGACGAGTAGGTATCATATTTAGCGATTACAAACATTGTTTTGTACTGAACTCAGCAAGCAACACCTGTCTTAGTTTCCTTATAAGGGATAATTTACTTAAATTACCCTGATCTTTTCTAAGCCAGTCAATTTCATTAAATAGTGTGGGGGTCAAATACTTGTTGGTCCTTTTACCATAATAGTTTTTGACTGATGGCCGAACCAATTTACGCTCTCTTACTCTCCTACTACTATCATGCAACGGCGGCAATGCGCGCTTTCCGTCGCATTCACAATCACGGGAATACTAAATCTATGTGTTTCATCTACCTCCTTCACGAGCGAAATTAATTTTAGCAGGTGTTGCGAAGAATGTTGTTAAGCAATTATTGTCTTTGATATGCTTGTATTTAGGGTCGTATATTGAATGAATGTTTGTGATTGTTTAATTCGTTAAATTATTAGCAGGGTGGTGCGAAGAATGAACGAATGCGTGTGAACTGTGATTCTAATCATAATTTGTGTGACAGGTCCGTGGCGCGCGCCATATTTTCTGAAACAGATGTATACAAAGTGAATAAGTATTGCAGATCAAAAAATATAACATGAATAAATTTAAAAATTTTAAAAAGCCTCCGTCGTAGGTGAACGATCTCTTAAAATGACTTTCCTGCGCCATTCAGACCCTGATCAGTATGTCTCCTAACTACCCATCAAGATTTAACCATAGGTTTAAAATTTGGTGGGAACTACATTTAATAGAGCCGAGTTCCTGTTACCACCTTCCTGCTTGCTCCCATCACCAAACTCTGATTATCATTTATCTAACTACTAATCGTTCGTAGTAACCTATCCAACGAGTCCAAATTTGGTGGGTCTACGATTATTGGTGCAGAGATCCTGTGACCACCTTCCTGCTCCACTATCAGACCCTGATAACCATTTTTCTAGCAACTACTCGTCGAGACCTACCCAACGAGCCCAAATTCACCGGGTCTATGATTATTGGGGCAGAGATCCTGTCACCACCTTCCTGCTCCATCATCAGACCCTGAACACCATTTTTCTAGCAACTACTCATCGAGACCTACCCAACGA
The DNA here is from genome assembly GCA_911728495.1 of Furcula furcula. NCBI lineage: Eukaryota > Metazoa > Arthropoda > Insecta > Lepidoptera > Notodontidae > Furcula > Furcula furcula. The sequence goes on from OU452253.1 coordinate 25,546,300, forward strand.
TCCCAAATCGATGGGTCTACGATTATTGGTGCAGAGATCCTGTGACCACCTTCCTGCTCCATCATCAGACCCTGATAACCATTTTTCTAGCAACTACTCATCGAGACCTACCTAACGAGCCCAAATTCGGTGGGTCTACGTTTATAGGTGCAGAAATCCTGTGACCACCTTCCTGTTCCATCATCAGACCCTGATCACCATTTTTCTAGCAACTACTCATTAAGACCTACCTAACGAACCCAAACTCTATGGATCTAGGTTTATTGGGTTTCAAGATCCTGTCACTAATTTCTTGCTAATCATCATCAGACCCCGGTGAAGGTTACCATTTTATTATGTATCATCGGATTTACATATGTTCCCAATTTCAGATCTATCGGACTAATAGAAGTATACGAAATATCCGAACCTCCTCTCGGAAAAGAGCTGATGGTCTTCAAACGCTGGACCGATTTTCATAAAACATCTCGCTTAAACTAGCTCTTAAATAATAAAACATTCAAATCCGTCCACGGGTTTGATCGCTACGATGCCACAGACAGACATACATACATACAGACAGACAGACAGACTTCCGGACATAGGCGCCAAACTTATAAATCCCCTTATTTTTTGGTCGGGGGTTAAAAACAATAATAGGGCGTTAAAATTATTTACCTTGCATCGTTTGCATTTCTTAGATTAGATGTATACCTTCTCTTTTTAACACAGCTGTAGCTGTAATTAGGGTTTTTTCTACCCATCCTGGAATTAATTAAACCTTGAACAAATAATCCATCTTAAATAAATATATATAATACAATAATATTTAATTTAAAAATAAGTTAATAATTACCTCAAATCAAAATTATATGGTCGCACTATACCGTTACGTCGTATCACGGTCGTGACGGGAAATTCGAATTTCGAATGATTCGACACAGGTCCTTCCTCGACAAGCGCTAGCGCGGCACTGAGCTATCCACTCGAGCGCAAGGCAATTTATATATATTTTGATTATTTATTTTGCTATTATTTTATATAAAAAAAACAGATTTTTTTGTATTATGTACTGTTGCCAAAGACACGAACTTTATTTTGGTGTAAGTATTATTTATGGATCTTATAGCATTTACGAGCAAATAGGCCGTGGTTTTGGACAATATTTGTTAAAATCTTGTCTATAAAAAGTATTTTTTATATGATTATTTGAACGAAAAATTAAAAAAGTGAGGCCATATTCTCCTAAAGGAGTACATATTACATATAACCTGATGTTTTAATACGAAGTAAGCGTCATGTTAACTGAGTATTAAGAACTCTAAGTTCACCCTTCCGAGCGTTTTATGAAAAACTACTTTCAAAGATTAGTAGAAATCAGTCAATAAAATGCAATATATTTAAAATTTAAAGCCGTATTCCAAAAGATCAATATATGCTCTAAGCAAATCTGTAATTCATATTTATAGAAACATTCCTATTTCTGAGATTTAGAGCAAGTAAAATACCATTTTTATAGCTTTTCCGGAGATATTACGTGAACGGCCTCTTAAAATTGCAACACATAACATAAAACTGGCATGGCGGAAAAGTATCACTGTCATGTGTCATTTTTATTATCAATGGCGTTATAAGTATTTTTATTAGAGTACTCTTTGTATTTTTGTTTCTGTTTGCTCATACATCATTTTAATAATTAAAATATCAATGTTAATCATGAAGATATAGGGTCAAAGTGGAGACAACACTCCCAAATACATGACTGAGGTCAACGCTATCTCTTTCATTGAGGTCGAATCTCCCTTTCTAAGAGGGTAACCTTGATGTTTCATGAAAAATCAGGACATCTTTTTAATTTCGTCGCTTAATACGACTTACTTGGCTTGTTTAAGCTTTAAGTTTAAACCGATTAAATTAAATGTCTAATTGCTTACGTTTACCTCTCAAAATACGACGGGACGAAAAACCGACACGACCGTTGAGAGACCAGGCGCAGGACCTATATTTATTTTACATATCTATCTGACGCATGGAGCATCTTACTTTACAGACAATCAAGTAATAAATAAATAATAAGTTAATGGTTGTGAAAATAAAAGCATATGAAGTTATGATAAAAAGAAATTGTATTACAAGATCATTTATTCAGTACGTTTAACGATCTCCAATTAATCACAAGATATTGAATAGCAATTTCCATTATATGCAAACAACTAAAACAGCTTGTAACCCACACATTAGACGATAGAAAAAGCATTTGCAGTAAATTTAGGTTTCCATTGGACCAACTGCAGATCATTGCAGCTTCATAAAATTTATTTTCGAATGGATAGTCATAATATTCCTTCGCTCAATATCTTTAGGAAATCTACAAGAAAATAAAAAATGTATTAATATTGTCCACGGGTAAATAAAACAGTATGTATAGTGACAGGTATAGTGACAGGTTAAGAAATAGTGACATAAGGAAACGTTGTGGTATGAAAGAAGATGTTGTGACAAAAATTGAGGTATGCTGAGATGGTTTGGCCATGTCGAGAGAATGAATGAGGAACGATTGACGAAAATAGTGTATAAGGCGGGTGTGAATGAAAGTGTTGGAAGGGGTAGACTTAGGCGGACGTTTCAAGACCAAATCAGGGACGTCTTGAAAAAAGGCCAGGTCAAGAGTACCCTAAACCGAAGAGCATGTATGAAGGGAATAATGAAAGTGGACGAAGCGAAACAAGTATGTAAGGATCGTAGCAAGTGGAAAGAAGTGGTCTCTGCCTACCCCTACGGGAAAGAGGCGTGATTATATGTATATTTATAGAATGATATAGGTACTCTCGCCGATACGACCACAGCGGCCAATCTTTCGCAAGATCAGCCATCAGCCAGTGCACAAATGCTTGCGTAGCCACAACTGCACTCTTTCTTCCATTTACCTCTCACAATTTAGTGATACGAAAGATCAACACGACCGGGGAGAGGTCAGGCGCAGGACCGACTTTTTATATGCCTATCCGACGCATGGATCATCTTACTTTACAGACAATCAGATGACCAGCCTGCATTGTCCTAGCCAGTAAGGAACAAATATACAAAGTTGTTGCTCCCCGCAGGATTCGAACCTGCGACCCCCGGTACGCAAGCAAGCGGTTTCCCACTGCGCCACGGAGGCTACTAGACGCAACAGGACTAGGAGGCGACAAGAATAAATATGATTTTAATAATATGTTTAAAACTACATACATACTTGAACATACAATATTTTTTCCATATCAATCCTTTGAACTAAATACCTACATCGTATATTTTTTATCATAAAGTGGCGGTAAAAAGATCCCCAAAACGGAAAGTCTTCAAAAAATCTTTACCATGGTTACTCTATGAAAACAATGTAAAATATTTTAAATTAGATAATTCAACTACAAATTAATAGAAAGTTAAACCCAATACTAACAAACGAACTGAAAACGTGTTATGTGCCTATCGAAAGAAGAACTGATCGAAAATATGGTGCATAATCCAAAGGGATCATCGGTAGGTACATTATTGAACAACTCGGACTTACGAGTGATATTCGGTATCACCTAAGGGGTACAACATATTTTTGCAACTAAGTACTACACATTTTATCACCATTCTTATTAGTTTAATTCACTTTATCTTGAAATTATGGTATTTAAATGTTGGATCGATTTAAATGACAGACAGTTTCATGCTGACAATAAGCGCCAGTGTTGCCACAAAATACGAACCCTTAAAATCGGTATTTAAAATTGCATTTGAGTACAATTGGCGAAAACACAATAGAGCATTATTCTAATCGTACTCGCAGAACAATACCAAAAAAAAACATTATCATGATTGTCATCGTATTTTATGTTTTCGGGTGGAAAACAATCTTTTGATGTTGAAGTAGAGCATTTCTTTATTAGGGTATCCATTTCTCGGGTAATTTAAATTATTACATGGACCACACATTGGACCACTTAGAAAGAGAAAACCGGCCTCAATGTAAGGGATAGCGTATGCCTCAATCAACTATTTGGAGTTTGGACTCCACTTTGACCCTATATCTTCATGATGTTAATCAATTCACTACATACAATACATGCACACAACCAACGGTGACAAGTGTGACAGCAGCAGTAGCTATTGACAGTTGGCTGGCTGACAGTTCAATTCGACATCAGTGAGAGGCCATCTTAGGACGACATGTTGAATATAGATATAAAATAAATGATAATTATAATTAAAATTACAACAATAATAGTAATTTAAACGAAATATTTATATTTTTCTCGGATTCTATGGATTTTTCACGATTTTTTGAAGTGGTGTACATATTCCTAGCCCATTTTGCAACAACTCCTTTCTAGTGTCAAAGCTTCATTTACGGCTAAGTGTAAAAAGTGTACAACGAACGTGTAAAATTCGAATCAGTCATTAATCAAGTCGTAAAATGCACGTGAGCACAATGTTTTTTGACGCGACTCTGCGGAGGCGCGTCTATTCTGCTCTCGACGACAAGAGCTAGAGTTTCCACGAAACTAAATATTGTAAACATAAGCTTATCATCTGGTTGGATTTGCACACTATTGAATAGCAAGTCAAACCCAAGACATGGCGATAGAGTTGGTTTCATTTCGGGAATATTTTTGTTCCTTGCACTTTCGAGTTCGTTCGCATGATTTTCAAGTAAACTAGCTGGAAACAGTGATAAAACCGGAATGCGAATATCAAAAGGACGAAGGCCAAATTAAACAAGGAGAACCTCATAGAAACACGTGATGATACAAGACAATGTGACTGTTGAGAATTAAAAACTTATTAAATCAAGAAATAAAGATCGATCGTTAAACTCTTGTGAAAACTGGCACCAACAACAATATGTCAATGTAGCTTTCTGCGCCTTCTTTCTGTCACCCGAATAGACACTATAGTGTGTGAAACAGTGAAACGAATAAAGTAATAATGATTGTTGTTTGTCGCCAATTTTCCGTTGCCATAGTTCACGTACGTAAGTTTGGTAGTAATGAAATAAATTGTGTGTGTTAGTAACTAACGGGATGTAAATATATCACAGAAAAACCCCAACCGCGAACAGCCGGACGCGTATCATCCGTACATTGCGGACGTATCAGATAAATAACTCATTTCAAGTACTAATTTAACGTAATAAATAATGTAAATGTAACAGAGCGTCTCAAAGGATCGCAGTTTCCATAGAAATAAGAATTTTTTGAATCAAATAATTATCACAAAACTATTTGATCTGCTTGGCGTTGCTTTGCCTACTTTGTCGCTGCCCTAGCAGCAGCAAGAGGGACGATGTGAGGCCCCAATCCGTCTTAGACTAGCTATGGCACCACGTAACCCACTTAGTACTGGAAACCTTACTGCACAAAGCAACTTAGTCGCGTTATCTGACCTAAGTGAGGTAGTTTTTATTTTTTCAGAAAGGAAAGCTCTGGCGCTAACGTGCCCTCAAAAGTAAGACGTAACGGCTAGATTTAAAACTGTGATAATTAGTGCAATTTTATATGTGGCTTTTTCCATAATATATTCGGCGCAATAAACATGTTGGAATCGCCTCCATATCAACAAACATACGCGTTACGTAAAGTATGATAATTTATAGCTACACCAAGGATTTACCACGTACGCCCATGAAACCGATGCCTACAGAGCCGCGGTCTAGAATCGAATCGGAATATTAGCTTCATTTAAAAAATACATAATTACGGGCTTAACAGAACTCTTAGTTCGTTGAGATTAAACGTTGATAAACTTACAGAAATAAGTCACGTTTGTTTATACTTATTATAAATTACATATCGTCGTTGTCAAACCAAAATCTGCTATGTGCAAAAACTCTTTTGAATTAACGAGTAAAAACATTTTCGTATAAAATTTTATATGAGTTGATAGTAGTCATATAGTGTATCACATAGCAGATTTTATTTGACAAAAATCTACTGCGGCACATAGCATATTTTAAAAAGTGGCCGTAGAGTGTCGTACTCGAGTCGTCGTACAGTGTTCATAGACACAACAGTTTATTTATACGGTAGATAGGGCTGTGAACTATACGGTCGGTAAAAAAAGGTCAAAAAGTGCACAAGCAGATTTTGGTTTGACAACGACGATATATTCATTTTTTTTTATTTTTAGTTTCCACCGGTTATATTTTATGATTTGGCATTATCCTAGAGATTAAACATGAGAATAAAAATAAAGAAAAAAATTAATCCTAAAGTCGTCAGTCTAGTTTGGGACAATATTTGAATGTGTCACTGTTGATATGTTGTGCAATATAAGGAAGTATTGATGATTAAATCTAACTGATGCACCCAACTGTGGAGCCAAGTCAAGAGAATAAAATTAGTTTTTTGTAGAGACGGATTCTAAACTAATAATTGTGACAAGTTTGAGCAAAAATATACTTAAAGGTTGCAAAAGCAAAAAAATGAAATAATTTTCTAGCGTGGAAGCACAATTCCAAACACATTTTTATATCATAACTAGCTGACCCACGCAGCTCCGCCCGCGCTGTGTTTACGTTGACTAAAATCTCAATAATATACATTCGCATAGAATACAAAACCTCCTTTTTTAAAGTCGGTTAAAAACTTGGACCCACTTTGTACTTGCCTTCCGAAGCACGGAGACGTTTAGTTCAAATGGTGTTAAACGGTCACCGATCTATTTAATGACCTTACCTAACGTTGCTTCACCTGATCGATTTCCAAACATTGTTAACAACTGTCTATGAGTGTTCCCTTACAAATATTTATTATAATTATAATGAAAATATGTTAAAATCGGAGCAAGCGTATAACCAAGTACACATTTTGACTTTAGTCCCCTCTCCCAAGGGAACCGTGCCGAATCTCGGGATAAAAAGTATCCTATGTCCTACCTCGGAGTATTAACTCAAATCATGCCAAGTTTCGTTTTAATCCATCCAGTAGTTTCGGCGTGATGCTCAGCCGAGATACAGACAGACAGACAGACAAAAATAAAATAAATTACATTTTTGGCTTTAGTATCGGTTATAGAATGCCCTCCAAACATAATTTTCAAAATATCTTCAATGTACAGAATTGGACCTGTTACAGTTTTATTATAAGTATAGATTAAAACCAAATATGTGTTGTAGGCCTACTTCAGTCCTCTGTATTCGACTCTGCCTTGGACAGGTGATTACCCAGTAGCTGACTACTGGTTATCTTTTCACCGCATTTATGACCTTTCATAGATCTCAAACGAGATTCAGGCATCAAACTTTTTCAGTGGCCTAGGGGTGAACGATCGCCAGTGGAGCCGCGCAAAAATAAGTGAAAGTTAAGTTTGGCTAGTCTAATTCTGGGTTTAACCTTTCCGAGGTGGTTCGCGGTCTATTTATAAACCGGAGCGTGTCCGCGCGAAACGCTGAGCTTTCGAGAATGCACGCCGCGTGCCACCAGTCGGCTGGTGAACCACCTGGACGAACGCTGTTAATTGTCGGCTGTAAATCTGTCACTGGAATCGCAGTTTTTTATACAAATGTTTGTTATTCTAACATCCTTTTAAATCTTACGCGTGTATTTAGGTTTTCACGGTCACGTTCCCATGCCGTAAATATGTTATGAGAATATATGATCGAGTGTGCAGATGTGAGGGACGACAATGGGCCGGTGTCGCCTTGAACTCGGCTCCGCGTCGTTGCCGCAGCCAGTATTTGTTGTTTTTGCATGAATTCGCACCGCATTCTGCAGGGTAACCACTAGAATGAACCGGGTTATACTAAAGCGCTGACAAAAGCAGATTAACGCTGCATCCTTATAATTATGTCAGCGTAGCTCCATAATCCATAATGCGGACCTATGATTCATTTTTAGATAAAATTTGTACCAAATTTGTCTATGACTTCACAGTTCCGTCCCACGTTCTTTCAAAGCAATTAACAGTGCTCAACTCAACATAATTATGAGTCAACGTGCAATTACATTTGCTGTGACACGCCCGCGCCAGTGGTACCTTCCTTATCATCATTTGCAGCATTGTCTGTTAGTCATTCTTGCTCATATACCAGAAAATATCCTAGATCAGTACATAAGCAGACGATTTATTCATGAGGTGATTTCATGTGATAAGGAAACATTGTTTGGAATTTTCCGCACATTGTCATTCCGGTGGAGTTTTAGACATATCTGTTTATAGCACATCCATCGACACGTCGAACAAATAACCAACTAAGGACGGTAAACATCGATCAACAATAACAATAACGAGCTCTATTCTCGTGCCAGTTTGTTGACACAACAGAGGAGCCAGGATGTGTATAGCATTCAATATTTGCAACGAACGTTTGCACATTTGGAATCGAGAGCTTGGGATCGTTATATTTGGGAACAATTGGTTCAACATCTTTGTTGGACGCGATTTGCGAGGTCACAGGGGCCGCGCCGCGATCGTCTCGCACGGCTTCGCGTTGTCATTGTAATCGATTTCCTACAACTTGGCGTGTTGTCCTTACTATTATGTATGCATACCCTGGGGGAACTTTTCATTCTATTGACTACAGGTCTGGAATTTTTGGTAGTATATTCTGCTGTCGTCGCGGATGCATCTTTCTTTTAGGTAAACAATTCAGTTTGTTTACAACCGACATCTTTATGATGTAAGGAAACCTTTCTGTTGCTTGTTTGCACTTTGCGTTTTTATTCCGTGCGTTTTCTTTGAACATCCAACGAGGCGATGCCAACTGTCGGTCGCTTTTAGATGATAGTCAGAAATAATAGACCAAAGGTGAGATTAAAGTAGACCGCCCATACGGAGCCTAAAAAGTTGTTTATCTACAAGACACGTAAAACAGACACGAATATTTAGGAAGGAAATATTCCTAATTTCGTGTCGCATTATTGCAAATATCAGTATGATAGAGGATAGTATCTCATGTGTGATTGTGTTTGTGTTATACAGTTATTTAGAATTGCAATATCATAAAAACAAGATTAATTTACATGTCGAACTAGTTTCAACTCTACTGCTAACGTGTTTCAATTAAATTACTAAATTAATGTTTCGGCAACTCGATACTATTAAATATTTTTTATTTCATCATCATAATTCAACATTTATTGGCAATTATTGATGATAATATTTCACAATTAATCAAATTGCTAAAATCTAATATGGGCAGTGATTACCGAGTAGGCTAGCAGGTGCTAGCAGTTAGTAGAGGTCGCTATGAAACCGACCTTCATAACCGATTCAAATAGTTTTACGTTATGTTGGCGCATTATTTATATACTCCTACTCCTGTATTCAAAAACAATGCGTAGGCATGGACAGCGGGGTTGAGTGAACTCTTTGTGGTGTTCATATCGAAGATAATAATTCCTTGACGCTCGGTACACGATCAATAAACATGTAGCGCAAACATGGTCAAGTAAAATTAGGCATTAGTAATGTGATGAATAGGCCTCCGGCGCGGCAGTTGAAGCCTTACAAATAAGCCGGCAAGGCCGGGTGAGTCAGGATCGCGTCACCGCTGAGCCGCACGTTTAGCGAACCGATACATTCCATATAAGATACGTGATCACATGGTAGGTAACCGATTTATTGAACCACTCCTACGTCAGCTATTTCGATGATACAATGCTAGGATTTATTCTAATTGTGTGGACTAAAGTGGTATTATTCTGCTTTGTAGCCATTGATTCGGAAACTAACTCCACGTACTATATCACGACAGCGGTGTCACTGCAAATAGATAGTCAAAATATGACTATGTACGGAAATGTGCAACACTTTTATTTTTGTTTCTTAGCCTTGAATACGTGCTCACATAACAGCTCGATCATACAAACAGTCAAAGTTGTATTTGTTTCTTAGATTCGAGAATTCTTAGAACATGTTTCGACGATATAAGCACGAAATACTGAGAAGTATTTTGTGATATAAGTGTCTTCGCATTGCCTAAATAATGTCTTCCTTTGAATTTGTACTTTAGTTAGACGGTAGTTAAAATTAGTTTTTGGGCTGCTATTCTTGTCAGCAGTGTAACATGCAATCGGGACGCAAATAATTTTACCTAACTGAACATTTGAGACAATATAATTGGGTTAAGAACCACGCGGAAGACAGTCCCACTACTGGGTTTGGAGGACCGAGCACGAATTATGACGAGGTATTTATGAAGTCAGAGATACCGCAAGCGTGCATCGCGCCTGCCATAAATATCACGAGTATTGATGCATCAGGAAATCTAGTAGAAATACGAATCACAAATGAGCTAGTCACTCAGGACGTACGATTCCGCAAATTCCTCTCAGCGGACAGAGTAAAGTGTGTCGTTTTTACATATAGGTGTGTAAAATTTTCTACCGCCAAGCAGCAATGTAAAAGTTGCTGTGTTCCGGTGTGAACGGCACTGGTTTTGGTGCTCGAGACTTCTAGGATATCATGTCGTTCAAGATAACCGAGCCTCTTCCTATATTATGTGTCGTAGAATATGTATGTAGAAGATTGCTACGGCAGTTTAGAACTCTGACTGGATAATTAAATAACTCATACCCAGAGCCCGCAAACAAGCCGTTACAATAAATTATATCAACTAGTTTTACCATGTTTCAATAAATATTCGAATGCTAGGGCGATGCTCCGCGGGCGCGCGGGTAATCACGACAAGTTGGCTGGCTCGACGCCAGACGAATATGCAAACTCATTTGCAATTCCGCTGCGATTCCAGACGCACTGTGCGGTTGGTTACATGAGATGTCATCACCCATTATTTATTTTTTTCATCTTTGTAGATTACAATCTCAAGTAATACGATTTTATCCCAATTATATTGTAGGAAGCTCGCTGAGAATCCTTGTAATTCAGTGGCCAAGCCGCAGCCTGAAACTTTTACACCCTTAGACACCGGATCAATTTCCCAGTCTGGTCATCCACTGGTATTGGCCTACTGATTAACCAAACAAAGCTCTCCAAACAGTGTGCTGTTTAGGGTTAGTGATTCAGAATCCTGAAAGGCCGGGCCGGGCGTGCAATTAGGGCGACAATGGGTCAGCAATGCACGGGGGCGATGTTCCTGATGTACCAGCGGCCGGCTCGATCGATAGATGGCTTGGCGCGCTACCAACAAACTAACCCTCCTTGCTTATGCCATCAGCTGATTATTTTTTTTAAACGATCATGCTTTTTGTTGGGACATAGCTGGTAGATCCCTTGTGCAAGTGAAAATTGTTTTGTTGCAGCAGCGACGTATTAATATCGCTGCTGTGCAGTGCAGTGCAAGCTAACGAGCAGGCATGCTTACCTACCTACCATTACGTCTTGCTAGTCTCACTCAACACTAAGTTTAAAAATACTGTCATCTTCAAAATTCAAAATGACTACCTTTTCCAATAAAAAATGTATTATGAATTCTAGAATATAAATAGTTCAACATCCCGTGAAATTCAAACTCAAACTCAAAAATAGTTTATTTCAAATAGGCTTAACGCTAGCACTTTTGAAAGGTCATGTTTTTTTTTAAAAAGAAGCTACCACCGGATCACAACGCGGCCTCAACTGAGACGATCCGGCAAGAAACTCAGCGGGCTTGTCATTTTATCACTTGTCATTTTGTCTATTTTTTTTAATACAGTGTGTCATGTTACAATTAGATCAGAGCGACAGTGTGTCTTGCCGTTCAAAAGATCAAGTAACGTCGGGATAGCAAATCGGAATACATACACTTTAATAATTTAGCAATCGGATATGTCATCGTGATATAATTTCCGACAAACCAGAGATTGTCTCTGCGGTTGCATATACCACTGCCGCGAATCCAATATGGGTGTGGTTTGTCATTTAATACTAGGTATTCCCTAGTGATGGCTTTATCATATGAGATCGATAGGCAATTATTATTCCTTTAGTAAATTGTAGGACGCTGAGCGAGAAACTTTTTATGTCCATGTTTCTTCTTGTTTTTGCCCGAATAATTACTAATACGTAGGTAATAAATAATAGTACTAATTAAGTCTAATGTTGATTGTGTTATCATCATAGTTACCTGGCAATACATCTGTTTAAATGAGTCAATAATTACATTGCCGTCGTGTCGTCAGAACATAATGTTACCAACGTGGTTGATTTATAATATATGTACTGAGAATTAGCATATGCAGCTGGATCTCGCCACTGTGGGCCAGGATCTACACTGTTCACCAGTGAACACATACAAAGTTTCGACACACGACAAGTTTGGGGACACGCTTGAACCTCCCAACAAAGGTCTTTCTATCTTACAAATACATAGACCGACTACATAAAGTGTAGTGTACATCATGTTCAGTCATATTGCATTTCATGATGTAGCAGTATCCCACTACTGCACCCCTAATCCAATCTAAAGTGATCTACAGACATTATGGGTGGTTAACTAATGATAGGTACGATTTCGCTGAACGGATCCTAGTCTCACCATAGCGTCACCGAAGGCCACCGGGGAGGTTTTAGTGGGTAAAATACCCACATCACCCGGCCTCCGCCACCACGGAAACTGGGTACCTTTTGTACCGTCAACAAAAAACAAGGTACAACTTCGCTAGGTTTATTGTAGCCCATAACAATTTCAGTTTCCGCACTGCGTCAGTTGATAGGTACTACTATACAGCAGGAAACAAATTGTGAATAATAACGAAGTGCTAATTAAGGTGGACGCAAATAGAATAAAACCGCAAAACCGAGCAAAACAAATGGTTGCGGAGGATACGCCCGGGAAGGACAATGGTTGACGGCGCACAGGCGCGAACAACATAATAATGAGACAGGAAAGGTCGCCACGTGATGGACAACGACCATACATTTCGATTTTCTATTTTGCGCGGCGGCGGTGGTATAACTTTCGTATCCACGCTAAATCTCGAATAAACATTGTATCTTATATTTAAAGAAGACCTTGAAAAACAATTTATTATTTATTTAGTGGAATTCGTCTATAGGATACATTATACACAGATTAGAGGAACAAATAGATATAATTAAAATTTATAATATTTTTTCTCAGTGTTCCATCCGTTTCCACTCTGTATAGGACCAACGTACACAAATAGACTTAAAACAGTCTTCAGGATACGTGGTCATCGCACGAGTGACATCATCGCCAAACAAGGAAGCAAACATAATGCCACTATTTCGCAATCATTAATTCCGATCAAACGTAGGATTGTTCTCGCTATGCCGGTTCTAAATAAAGACAATGGTCATTTAGTTTATTGATGCCACGAACACGTTGCAGTTCTAAGCTTAACACATCACAAGGAAACCGTTTAAGACTAGAAGTTTTAAACGAGATGATATGAGAAGTAGTCTGGTAGTGGCACAGAAAGCGCCCGGTGATAAGATACGATCTAAAAAGACCTAGCGCGAACTAGCGCGATCGATGTCGGAGTTGTTTGACCGGCCACCAAACTATTTTTATAGTGGTCCCAGATTAGATGGGTAAACAGGCGCATGCGCCGAACTTTTATCTTATTTTACAATCACACATTAAACGCGGTATAGATGTCAATGTCACATTGCACATGTCAGTTCACAGTTATTGGTAAATCGTGTGTAACTTCTTACCTAACTAGATTCTCCCACAAACCGGTTTTATTGAAAGGGAAGTCTAGTTGTCGTTAATAACTCAGTCAACGTGGTGCAGCTTTCTAGGATTTCAACTAGCTGACGTTTTCTAATCGATACAATAGATGCTAGATAAAGTGGTAGTTTGAGTGATAATCAATGCGAGCGACTTGACGGGCACAATTTAATGCCAATGGTACATCCGCGTCTACTTTTATAGTGACATCTTATATCTCAAGGGCTTAAAAATTAGGCGTATTTGCGTTTCAGGGCACGAAGTTTGGGTAGAGACTGATAAAATCCATATGGCAAATATCTCCGTCGATAATCCGAAATTCAACGCAAATACTAGATCACCGGGTCGGTCTCGGAAAGTATCCCGTTGCTGCAGCGGCCCACGAAGCTCATCGCCCAATTACCCCCTCCCCCCATACGTGGCCGTCCGTATTGATCGCGGAACCTCCCCCGCTAACCCCGTCGCGAAGACACGGATCCCTGTCGACACTCCGATCCCTCATTTTATGCGGTGGCGAATAACTCGCCCACGGGCCGAATTATCCGAATAAACCGTTTATAGCCGCATCAAAAGTTATTGAACTCAGAGTATTTCATTACTTTAATGCAACAACGAGGAATAGGTATTATCACACGTCATATGCTCTCAGTCTCGTTACGGTTCGTTCAACTCCACAAAAAAATAAGAACTGTGTAAATGTAACAATTTGCGCCCGTTTTGAGACTTAATGGTTAAATGAAGAAGTAGAATTGTATGGTAGGTAACGTTGTTCTAATAAGGAATTTGACTTATAGACTTTACAAGATAAAAATCGGAACAATAAATGTATGAACTAGGAGTGATAGCTGCCGGTGGTGGCTAGTGGCTAGCCAAAGACACTGTTAGGGTTAAGGGTTGAATATGACATATTGAACCCTATCAACCAATTAGAAAGACAAACAGGGTATACAGAATACACCGACTTTAGCGATCAAAATTATCATCATAAGACTGTACACGTGTAATAAGTTAGAAAACATGCGTATGCTCTAACCGGACAAAATAATATTTTTGAAAGAATTATGCCTAACTTCGTGTTGCGACATTACAAGTCAGACTATGATAAATGACTCAATGAGTCTAATGTTGTATATTTACTGAATAATATAATAAAGGTTGCACTTAGAGAAAGTAATGACAATGTGGAAATCAAACTACTTTTACGGATTTTATCGCGGTTTATTTTAGATTTTACTTTACTATCCCGACGTTTCGAATGCTTTGCAGCACCCATGGACACGGGTGGTGGACGGGACGAGACGGGGGACGGGAGCAAAGCATTCGAAACGTCGGTATAGTAAAATCTATAATAAACCGCGATAAAATCCGTAAATGTAGTTCGATTTCAATGTGAAATATTCGCGTAAGTAAAAGACAACATTAAATGACAATGTTTGTACGAAAAAAAAAATCGAGTTTAATGCTCCAAAAAAGTGTTCCACGAATACTAAATACGGCGGCGTCGAAGTAGCTATCTCCCTCCGAAGAGTGAACGACTCTTTATCTCGCTGTCCGCGTCCGTGACATCATCCGCAAGTATCATGCCAAAGAGAGAATAGTAGCTTTGATTCGTTGTCGACTACGTACTATAAATATTTAGGGCGACGCAGTAGGTCTCACGTTGGCGATCGAAGTGATCGTACGATCGTCGCCATTTTGCATTCTCTGCACCAGCTGCACTCGCAGTCTCGCACAGATATCTAGAGTGCGTTCGATAACTTATAAAACGACCTTTCAGTATTCGGGGGCGGAGGTCAATGGAACTGGACGGAAGCGGAGCCGGGCGCAGTCGCCGGCGCCCACGTGAATTCAGATAATCCAAAAACTGATAACCGACCACGAATTTACGCCACATTCGCCGGCAGCAAGAGTACACTGCCACAATGTTGTTAGTAACGACCAAAATAAATATGTTACGCGCAGTTGTCACGCCGCGCCGGGCGGGCCGACATTTTTATATTGTTTTGAGGAAGACGCCGCGTCCGCAGATGATAAATGTCCCAACGTAATGTATGCAAATTATCCACTTGACATTGGTCCTCATACGCTTCTATCAGACGTAAATAATTCACCGTATTGAATTGAATGCGTCGCGTAAACTCGGTCAAGTGCAAGGACATTAAACTGTCATCACTTTTGAGTAACTATTGGAACAAGAAATGTGAAATTTGTTCCGAAATCATTCAAATATTCCAAACAACGAAGCGTCTAGGATAAGTTATGATATTAACCGATTTTGTATAAGCGCAGTGTAGTCGTTCACAAAGACAAATGTGTCTGTAACAAAACTCAATAATATTTTGATAGATGGAGTATATAAAGGTGCGTACAGACATCGCGAGGCGTGCGTCGCGAATGGTTCGTCTCGCATGCCTCGGGCTGTGTGGACGTGTGTGCTCACAGTGAGCATTCGCGTCATACGATCGTTGCGAACGCTGCCTCAGTACGAGCCGTGCGCTCCGTGTGGAAGGACAGGTTTGTTTGCGTTGACTACTGACGAACACCGTGCGTGGTGGTTTGCATGCTCAGCTTGGGCATGTATCGTTCGGGACGCAGCATAAATGTACCGCCGTATGCCTCAGGTTGAGGCATGCGTGACGAACCATTCGCGACGCACGCCTCGCGATGTCTGTACGCGCCTTTAGGTGCCTCGCATGTAGCATACGGAGCGCAAGTCTGTAGTACATTCTACAAGTACATTTGGCAAGAGCAAATGCGGTCGTGTTGTAAACAATTGCCGCCAGTATGGCGTGGGGCGTTCAAATAACTATTGCGAGCGGTCAGACGACGTTCATAACCGATGGAAACTTGCCCAAAATAATATTTATCAATCTAAATCAAAGGAGATTACACTTAAATAGAAACATGATAGCAATCAATAAATATATGTATGTATTCATTCACTGAAATAATGTTTTAGTTATACAAAACAATCCGAACTATGTAAAATCTATTCTTTTTCTGCAATAATCACTATATTCTTTAAGCTAGGCTATAATAGTGGTTACCAGTGGACACTAATTTTGAAAGCCCGAACCGCACATTTGTGTTGGCACCAGAAATTTAATTTAAAACTAGGTAGAAATAATTGCACATTTTCCTCTTTAAGAGAGCGGAAGTAAGATAGGTTTGAAGATAAATGAAGGTTAGCCCATCTTTATGGCACTATGGATGTTACTAAAATTATACACTAACTTGTTTCCAGCAATAGGTATTGTAGAAACAAACGCACAGGAATTCTAACTTAATGCCACTAGGTCAGAGCAACACAACTCCGAATACTAATTACGTAGTACACAGCCGTAACATAATGTTACGCCCTTAATGCTACCACACTCCAATAGTAGATACTTATCTACTTCTAGTTTCCTGGTACTTATTATTTACCTTAGAACAATCAAAGAGACATGAGCTGACGTTTGATACCCCATGTAGAAAATAAAAAAAATACTCGCACCTAAACATGTTAGTCACGAAACAATTATTTCGAGATCGCTATCAGTATTAATAGAATTGTTGCAGATATTTGGCTAGCTGCTCGATTACAGTTGATACGAACGACAACTAACTACACCCTTGAACCGTTTCAAGGGAATCAAGCGTTTCTGGCAACCGCTATTACGCTTTATCTTGACTTGCATTATGAACTACATTTCGCGGCCTCTTGTACCACTCTCTGCAATTTACTTGGCTTGATTAAATCCAGTCACGGGCTTGAGGTCTGGAGCTAAAACTGGTACAGCATAATCTGTACCAGTTTTAATACCAGACAGAGGTACCATGAGCCTCTGAAAATCCCTGATTGTTTGAATTTACGGCAGCCGGCTCGCAGTAACTATGATAGTTGAATTACATGTCTGCTCTTGTTTATGGTATGAACGAGTTAATTCAGCGTGGATTGTTTATTTAGAAATCCGTGATGTTTGTAGATTTACCAAATTCCATGTGGTAGTATAAGTACTTCTATTACTACTAAGGTAAATACTAAGGTATTTATTATTATCAACGACACTATGGGACTACGGACTATTGTAGACTAACTTAATATAGTAGCAAAAAAAAACCAATTCATTAAACTTTTCAGTAATTAGCATCGATATACTATACCAACTAGATTTGCTGTCACGACCCGAAAAGTGGTCACGAAAATAAGAGCTACGGAGACGGCTGTCGCTCAATTGTCTACAATTATTATTGAACCTTATTTTATAGTATGTAAGTTATCTTTTTATATGAACATATTATTGTTTTGCGTGTACGTGTATAGTTGTAACCGCGACCACATTTTCGATGTCATTTTGTTCGTGACAGCAAATCTAGTTGGTATAGTATATCGATGGTAATTAGAATAGTTTGTGATAAAATATAAAAAAAAAACCTACTTAATTAAACTGACTTCAATAACACTATAAAAAGCATAAATTAATTTAAATATGATTGAAGTTGGTGCTAAAATACACAGTAGGTACGCTAACACCAACTACAATAAAATTTAAAGTATTTTATATTCTTTGTTATTGAAGTCGGTTTAATTTAAGTGGCTATAAAATTTGATAGCTGCCCTCAATTTCCCTGGGTTCCCATCATCAGATCCTGACTTGGTGACAATGGGACCTAAATCGGTGAACATATATAAAAAAAGAAATATACAGTGAAACATAGAACCTTCTTTTTGAAGTCGGTTAATAAAAACTGAAAAAGTCAGACGAAGTGCGAAGTAACACTTTAAAAACGTCTAAATACTATTCAGAACATCGTAGTCTGTTAATATTTCTCAGCAGCTAAGTGACTTCGCCATTAAGGACAACACGACAATAAGACACCGAATTGCTAATGCAGTTTAATGATACACACACATACACACACAAACACACACACACACACACACACACACGTAGATGCTCAAGTAGCAAGTAGTATGTATACCCAAAACCAGATATAAAGTCATTTTTTGTAATCAAACCGGGTACTTCAAAACAAACCTAAATTTCTTCACCAATACAAGATGAAAACTTTCCATTTATCACCACACACACGTAAAACATCCAACTGATTCAGAAAACTAGTTAAACTACTGAAAATATAATTAAAATCTTAAGATATACGAATAAATAAAATATTTTTGACATGAGAATGCCACAGATAAAATATGTCAATATATAGAACACACACTTTGTCTATGGAAATTAGTGATGTCCAATATTTAAAGATCTAAATCTCGATATTGAATGATTTGAAATTGATCCACAATCAATCATTTTATAAAATAAAAAGTATTATATTAAACTCAGACTAAACTGAGGTAGATTCAACATAAACAGTAGGTCCGCCGTCCCTATTTCAAAGTAAATCGCTACTCTGCCCACGTCTACACGGATTATATTATGTTGATTGTAAGATAATATTTTATATTACGTATCTAATTATTTATTTAAATAAATATCAATAAAATTGAGTGCCGAATATGAAAATGTATGCGGTTTGACAGGTTCCGGGACTTACGCCTTAGTGCTGCCACCTGGTGCACGTCATTTTTGAACACCCTCATTGTGTTATTCATAGTCATTCATTCGTCGCTTCGTATCGATGTCGTACGTACTGAATGCTCTCTGGTGTCTTTTCTTTAACGAATTTGCTTTCGATTTTTGGTTTTGTGTTTGCTTTGTGATTTGGACCGTGTTTTCGATTGGACTGACGACTTATTGCTACGATCTAAGGATTTTGATACTCTCGATTAGATTTCAATTGAAGTGTTTGTGTGTATATAAGGTAAGATTTTATAAGATTATTTTAGTTTAAAGTAATTTATTTAAATTGGAAAAAAAATTATGATAAAGTAAAAAAAATACATTTATCAATACAATCAACAACAAATCGTTTAAAAAAATTCAATTCACATACATGCACTACAGGTTCTTTTTTCCATCCATTTTTTTTACATGTAGTTTTACTAAGTGTTGACGATTAAGTCTCCAAAGCTATTATACATTTGCACTGTCGTGCACTCATTTGTTTCAATGAGCATTATTTTATAAGCTTGAATATTTAATTTATAAATTATGTCAATACTTTTTATTAGTAATTACAACAAGTCAATAAATCCATTTATTTCGTTTGAGTCCAAAATATAAATGGGTAATTACCCGGGTGGAACTCACGAGTGGGTTAAAACCCATTATAAATCAGTTCGCTCCACACACTGGATGGCTTGACAAAATGTATATAGATTTCACTCTGTTGAACCATCCAGTGGGTTGAGCTCAATTGGTGATAATCTTCGGAGTCTCTGCACGTTCAGGGTGTGGGCCCTAAGACGCCCATAGAGTATGGTAATGACTCCGGCGGGGTTGCGACCCCTATCACCCCACGTCCCCACAGGTACCAGGTACCTTTTAAACTTTTTTCCCGTGAGAACAAAATAAAATGGGTGACTTTATTACAAGAATTATAAGTAATCACTAAATGTGTTTTTAGTGCTTGAAGATGAGCGAACCTCGTCCTGGGCCGGAAGATGGAAGTTACAAAATGGTTCGCAAAAATCCCAAATGCTACCCTTTGACGTATTATATTCAATCTTCTAGAGAATAAGTAAAATTGTTGTACACTCAAATTAACATTTTAATACTGACGCATTTGTTAATTATTTTGAATTAAAGGGTTTCGAGTTGTTATTTGTTTAAATAAAGGTGAAATTATCAATAAAAATAATTCACAGTAATAATGTATTCTTTTTAATCCTACCGTTGCTGACATAAATATCGATACTGTAATGGATTTATCCTCAGAGTAATTAGAATAGAGCCAGTATCGCGTCGATTCCCCGAAAAAATTTTTCGTGGCACTTTTGCGGGGTGCGGGAGGCGAAGTAAACACACCCAGATACAATTTCACGCACTATAATAAACTCGCAACACATTCAAAAAGATACGCACACAAACAAAGAATGACCTGAACATATGAACAAAATTTGGCAGAGGGGTTAGCGCATCATGCTCTCTCCAGTGGTATCTCCTCTAAGGGATTTATCATACATCTATGATGTGGTCAGATTCACTCGTTCATGAGGCGTCACCTCCCTAATATTGTCGATGGTTGCAATACCGCCATGTTTATTTACTTTTTACGACGGAATACTTGAATTCGAGTATAGGTAAATATTTTTTGTTTTGTAGTGTAAGGTTGGGGACCGTTGTGTGTTTGACGGTCACACGTTTTGTTCACACTTAATCGGTACGGATCAATTTGCCACCGGAAGCGCCAATACAGCATTGTTAACGCAGCCGCAGCACAGTACAGCAGGTGACGTCAAGTTACTGTTGGCCACAGATGGCCATAACACCACCACGCAGGTCTGAAGGGCAGAGGAGCGACGAGCTCCAAGGACACCTCAGGGAGGCACTGGCACGGGACGATGGCGTAATCGTCAGACTGGTTATACCGCGATAAGGCGGCAAATGTATTCATTGAAATAATACTTTTTTAGGGAAATTTACACGATATCGTTATTAAATAAGCAATTAATGGTTGTGTTTTTATCTACAATCGGTATTAAAAATTGAATAATCAAAGCGATAACCGATATCGGCACATAAAATTGAAAACGTAATAATACTATTTGGATTCTGGTGTTGGCACAAAGGTACTTTTGTACGTCGATTACGATTAATGGATTGTGATTGACAAGTAATAATTTTTTTTTGTAATTATGACAGCCTTGAGCAAATTACATGGTTGTGAATAATTACGTGCATTGCGGTTAAACGAGGTATTATGTTACAAGTGTAGAGATGACAACTGGCAATTAGTCGTCAGTCCGCGAGCCTTTTGTCAAGCCAACTAGCGCGTATACGACTCTGTTGTCTAAGAAACTAAATACGGGTTGGTAACTATCATGCACACGTTATCGCAGCAACAACATATTTTAAGACATAAGTAGAAACATTGTCCCAGGTTCTCTTAATACCTCCGTGGCGAAGCGGGATATCGCTTGCTTTGCATATTGGAGACGGATTCATATCTCACGTGTAGGTTAGGCCCATAGCATGTATGAAAAGTAACGATGACCCATGCCTCGGATGGGCATGTTAAGCCAAGTTGTCATTCTACAATGCGGAACGCTAATAGAAAACAAATGTATGGGATGACATAACTTCGCTGTCACGTGAAGAGATTGGCTACATGGCCTGATCTCCCCCGGTCGTGTCGGTCTTCCGTCCCACCTGTGCTCATCTTGTTAAAAACAATTACTGCTACTGAAAATATTCGTTTAAAACATCTAATTTCTTTCTAGTAGTTTAGCGTCCACGTCGAGAAAGACTGATTATATCCAGTAAACGTCAAATTCCTGCCCTTGACTATACTTTTATGTTGTACAGGTATTCTTAGAGACTTGAGGCATTATTAATACATTGTGAATGCAAATCTAATGTGTTATTGATTTGATATAGCACATGTACAAGGTTGATACGGACGTTCGACACGGCAAGCCGTAAACGTGTCAATATTATTGAAGATTGATAACAGAGAATGTCAGGGTCGCAGAATAATACACGAGACAATAATATTTTTTGTATAGAAAATGACGTTTCAGTCTTGAGCACTACGTCGTACTTCATACCGATCTGTCACGACTCATAAGTAAGACAATAAATCTCTGATTAGAACATACAGACTCTGTTTGCTCCCTAATAGTTTCAAGAGAAGGTGGAGGTCGATCCTTTACCCATCTGATAACCTGGGGGTCTAGTATGTGTTCTGATAGTTTACGAGCTCGATCAAACTGTCAGTTTTCTCCATACATTTCTCACCAGCGCGCCTAGCGGTAATTAAATCAAATCGTTTATTTCAAATAAAAATAGCACTTTCGAATTATTGTCATATTTTATAGAAAAAAAACTACCACCGGGTCACAACGCGGCCTGAACTGAGAAGATCCGGCAAGAAACTCAATGGGCTTGTCATTTTTTAATCTATTTCATGTATTTTTTCTTTTCAATATTCATAGTATGTACATCTGGTTCACACAAAAATAATTTTATCAGTGCCAATGTGTTGCTATCGAAAATTAAAAAAAGTAATAAAAAACAAATCAAAAGAGTATAAATAAAAAATGAAAGGTAGGTAACTATCGAAAACTAGTAAAATGTTCGGGAAAAAAACTGAGTCTGATCGAGCTCTTGAACTATCAAGACCCGTACTAGACCCGCTGGTGACATTTTTTATAAAATGTTAATGATAGCTTGCAATCGAAAGTGTTTATGGCTATTTTTAATTAAATCATTTTTTTATAACCCTTACTCTTTTGCTACCAGAACAAATTTAGTTTAAACAGTTTTTAACATGGAGGTTATACCTTGGTAGGCTTGCCTACATATTTCTGTTCATGGCTATCTGACAAGTATGTATAGGTAACTACACCGATCTATTAACTAATAAATAAAAAATTGTATCGAAAGAAAGATAATCGTTCATGGATTATTATAGCTATGCTTAAAAATTACCATGAACACTTTTCGATTGCCAAGCCATCATTGATAGGCGTGTTTCTAAATCAATAAAATCTAATTAAAAATATGTCTACTATAATACTGGTCATTTTTCATTTCATTTACACAATTGTGATCTTGGCGCTCATAAACCACCAAGCGTTTGTCCGAGCGTCGCACATTCCTTCATTCGTAATAAATTAATAACTTAAAACAAATCAAACTTAACAAACTTTTCAAACTTATACTCCTACAAGATGTCAAGTCAACAAAGATTATTTTCAATAGACCATCTCTTCATACTTGTACCACTAATACGCATCTTACAATTTTAGTGTCTGCATAGTTTCGGTAACATTTCAAGAAAGATTGCCGTAACATGATTTCTAACAGCGGACATCAAACAGTTCTTGTTACAACAGTTAGGTGCATTGTTTTTTATTCGAGCGTTTATTTGAATAGGATGTTTTAGCAATAACGGTGTGTCAGTTTAACGAACTGTGTGACGTCAGAAGACTCCAAACTTCCATCATGCTAGGCAATTAAGATGTTCAAAGACTTTACAAATAGAGTTTAAAACGGACCTATTAGTTTAACGAATTGAAGTTTTTGTGGCGGAAGCGTAACAAGATTATAAGATTGGTTCTAGACGTTCTTACAGGCCGAATGATATTTTTTTTTTGCCACGAGCTGTAGATATGGTTACATTTGTGCCAGTATTCAGCAAATTACTTCCTTATCCCAGCAAAAACAGGCATAATATCCATAATGTTTGCAATGTAGCGAAATGAGCCAACGTTCGCTTATCGCTCACGTTTCACATGCTAATATTTGTTTAAATACTAGTTTTAATTGTCTTACAGCATGTGACGAGCTCCTCGTGCCGATTGTATGCGCATGTTATTTGACTTCCCATTCTTTGGATTACTTTTCTTTGCCTTCTAGTGTTTATTCGGTTTCCCCTTTAATAAAAACAACACCACATTTGGTTTAAAAATATTCTTTTGTTTCGAGTTTTGGATGTTTTTCTATTGGTATTAGCGAAATGTATTAATATTTGGTACCCTTTTCTAGATAAAATCTTCAGCATGGAGAAAATTCCTTCAAATCAAAACCTAACCAGTCTGGATTTGTGTTGGTTTTCTATGCGATTAAAATATGGCTCTAATTAAGCTAGTGCGCATTACCAAATTCAACAGTATCACCGCTTACTACCAGGTCAGGTAAGACACCAAAAACGGTCAAAAAGTCCAACCTGTTTTATGCCCTAGCATCGCGTTGTGAGACAGCTGTCAGCTGTCATTCTGAACATACTAATAAATTGAATTAAAATAAATAAGAAATTAGCTCCTTGAGACCAACGTCACCCTTTTATCAGTGCAAATAAGACTGGATAGCGTAATATAGGTCTAAAATGGTCGTCCAAACATCTGCACGTTCACAATGTTATCTGGGATGTAAACACGAGTGTTTATAAAACACGGCGACGTGTTCGCACAGAGGCACATCAGGCACAGGTTCGCCTTTGATAAAGCGCCTTGTAAACACCAGCCCACATAAGCGCTCGCCGTGATAATAGTTTTATAGCGCACGCGCCTCTCAAGTGATTAATCGAATTGAGTATATAATACTACATATTGGAAAGTTTAATGTTAGTTGTGTGATGATATGAAATAGGCAGGCCCACCGCCGTGGCGCGCCGTGATAATGCGGATATATGGCATAGAATCAATACCATCTATTTTATACTAAAGATGGATGCGTACAAAGATTGGTACGGAATATAAAATTCATTTTAGACAATACCAACCTATGACTGAGTTATTTGCAGATACATACTTATATACGTACACTTGTCGTTCATTGTGGCGTTCTGAGGGGGAGGCCTATGTTCAGCAGTGGACGTCTTCCGGCTGATGATGACTTATATACGATTTTTAAATTATTGTCAGCTCTATTGTGAATTTGGCAAAACTGTTTAACACGGTTGGTATTAATGAATGTCAGCTGTTGTGAAGGAGGTCAATAAACCCTTACCAAACCCAATTACCCCTGGAAAATAAGCCTAAAATCTTGCGGATAGTTTAATAATCCCGCTATATATGAAAATAAGATGATATTTTATCATGTGAACACCATCTATACTTTTACAGTCATACATAATCCAAGAAACTCCCTTCAGTCCGTTGACTACAAGCAAGCGTTTCCTAAAAGATAACAGTGGTACCAGGCACCAATAACTGAACTGGATTTCAAGTAGCGTCATTTTACACGTAGCCAACAAGTTTGGTTTAAACAAGTCTTAGGCAGGCGAGTATCGTAATAGATTTGATATCGACGTATCAATACCTATTCCAAGTTAGATATCATTATAATACCTTAACCGATAAGATATCAGTGGTAATGGCTTGGAACATGATAATCGCCACGATATGGCATTATTACCTACTTCGTGGAATGTGAATCATGATCGTCCAAGCTAAAGAAGGAATAGTACGTTGATTAAAATTACAATGGCAGGGACAAGCGTTTGACATTTTCGTATCGAAAGATTGTTACGTTAAAATAAAAATATATTGGAAACATTTCACAATTTCATTTAGTAGGTTTACAAGGGCAGGGTAAGTAACGTAACGAACATTTCCCTTAATTTGCGTTCAGGATAGTGGGATACGGCAACTAGATGTTGTTGCATTTTCGTCCTTGCTTCATCAATACACATTCAATTAACCATTAATATTACTCCAGTTGGCGGACTTCACACGTCATTCGAAACATTGAACCTGGCTGACGATGCCTGAACTGATATAAAAACCTGTCAAGGTTACGTTATGAAGCCTTTAACCAGTAATGGGACATCATAGTTTAGAAAAGTAACGAATCAATCATCACTCACCGTCTGCGTCAACTTCGTTTATCATATCTTGAAGCTCTGCTTCTGTGGGGTTTTGTCCTAAGGATCTCATCACGGTGCCCAACTCTTTGGTCGTGATGGTGCCATCGCCGTCTTTGTCGAACAACGAGAACGCCTCCTTGAATTCGGCGATCTGTTCTTCTGTGAGTTGATCCGCCTGGAACGGAAAATAACCAAAACATTTAACGCTAAACTCGTTGACATACAGGCTATTTTTGAACAAAGGAAATAAGGTTTAGCTGTTAGTTCTAATTTCAAAATAGAAAGCGAATGGGCCTAAGTTTTACAATAGGCAACGGTATTTATAGACGGAGCCTATTTATAAAAAAAATCAACGCACAGAGTTGACGACCATCGTTAATGACTGCCAGTACCACAAAAGACGGTAGACGGTACATGAGCCGATATCACTGGCTGATAAGATAACAACACAGATTATGTGTAATTACCAGGCCGGGCCTAGCGGCGCGTCATACTGCGGGCTTTTATGCCGCTTTACAAAATACTGCATTGCACAATCTATTGATATGTAGGTATATACTATTGTGTGATAGCAGTTTAGATAGTTAAACATAAATCAATATAGAATATAAGTGATTTTCAATTGAAATCATTGTATCATAAAATGCAAATTCGAATACTTATACAATTGCATTTGATTTCCAATTGGAAATCTTGAACAACAATATTTGCTGTTGGTTTCAATATGGGTTCTAATAGAATCTTATGTAATTTGAAAATATACAATAGAGTGCATTTAAACATAACAGTTGAACGAAGGATGAAAACATTCTTCCTCTTTTTCAGATTTGCATTTTACTAAGGCCAAATTTTTATTACAAACATTATTATTATAATAACCTTCTAAAGAAGCAAAAAACGTAAAAATCAAAGTAATCCATTACATAACATAGCTTTGGAATATACCTACTCAAGTTAAAAGTTTATATATATAAAATAAACTATCAGGCATTACTCAATACTTCAGTTGACAAATTGAGTTAAAATTTTCTATAAAACTAAACTAATTGCAAAACCCAATATTCAATGTTAGCTATATTCAAAGCAATTTTATTGAAATTCCGTATAGTAAATACAACAACATGTTCACATATTATTATAAGTTAAATAATTAATTATAAGGATAATTCTACAGTTAGAGGGAAAATATGTAAAATTCAGAAATCAACCAACAGTTCTTGACAGAGGCAAATACAGAATAATTCAGTAGGTACTGTATTATAACACAATAACTTGATCAACATATTACATTACAAGTTAAAACAAAATCAAAATAGGTATAAATCAAAAGTAATAATGATTATATACCTATATGTTTTTATAATTTATGTTCAAGGGTGTTGTATTGAAAATAAATGGAATAATAACACCTTAGAACAATCCACATGGACAATACTGTCAACTGATACCAATACCTACTTTTTTTTTGTAAATGTATACTTAGATATGGATAAATAACACACAGGCAATCGGTGGGAATGGAACCCACAGCTTATTGGGTAGAGGCCCTGGCCTCTACCCACCCTGGGGTCTAGCACTTGACCAACAAGACTGGCACTTATATCAATCACTAATAATACATGCATCAATTAAAAATCTCAAAGCCGGACAGAAAAAACAAACAAGCTCAGATTATGATTAAATATAGTGTAGTATTATCCTGATTAAACCAGCTTTCAGATTAAAGAAAATGTTTTTAAATCTGTTCATTTGTTTGGAAGCTAAAGGACACAGACAGACTGACATAGACCATCAAACTTATGACACTTCTCCAATTTGCGCCAGGCATGAAACATGAATAATAATACTTAATTTACTGTTGTTCATCACAATTATACACAGTAGTCATAGCGGATCTTTGTGTATCTGAAGTTGGGTTTGATGAACCATTGCACAACTAGTCATGAGTTGTCAATACAACCACACAAAATAGCTACTGCGCAGCATCTTGCAGCCAACTTCAGACACACAAAGATCTGTTGTGAGTACAGGCCCTCTAGACAATGTAACATTTCTATAAGCGTCAATGTGAATAGAAAGAAAGTATAAAACGTATGAGAATGACATAAGACATAGAAAAACCATGTGACAGATTATAGGGAATTGACACAGATAGCAACTGAAGAATCACTATGAAGCAATTGTATCTTGTCTAGGCCCACTGTACAGCTATGATAATCTATACTTAGTATAAAACAAAGTAGCTGTCAGTGTCTAATCAGCTAATTCCTCCTCAACCAAACAACGGATCTTTAAGCAATTTTCACCATCAGTTAAATAATTTTTCACATTTCATACATTCAAACTGGTAGTGGTCATTTATTTCAATAGAAACTGGTGTCCTGTAGGTGTGAACCTTTTATTTGGTTAAGGGCCAGTACACCAAACAGAGGTGTAATCAAGTTTACCCATGTAATAGGCTATGAAATTAAATTTAAAACATGTTCACAACCCATACATGTTTATGTAAATGGTTTAGTTGAATTTAATCAAAAGCAGTATCATAAGATACTAGGCACTAGGCACACCCTGACTATGTGATATAAAAAATATCACCAATTATTTTATATAGTGGCATAGGAGACAGATATGACCTTTAAAGCCATCCAGTAAGACTGGTTTAGGAACTAACTTAAGAAAAAGTAAAAAATACTGTATAACAATCTAAGGGTTTCTTAGATTGTTATACAGTATTTTTTACTTTTTATAGGTTTATAATATACATAGATATCAAATTGGATATTCCACCTTATTGCAGTAGGTATACAGGTAAACATGAATTGTCTGTGGTTCTACTGAAGAGTGCATGTGTTATCACCAAAATGAAAATTAAATAGTTTACTTCAAATAGACTAAAATTAGCACTTTTGAATTGTCATATTTTATCATAAAAACTACCACCTGATCACATAGTATGTACATCTGGTTCTCACAAAAATAAAAAAATTATCAGTGCCAATATGTTGCTATCGGAAATCATTACTTTTGTTCTTGACAGCAGTAACTTCAATTTTTTCAAGCATGTAATACAGTAGTTGATGTGGACATGGTGCAGTAAGACAAAAGACAATAAGCATTGTACACTTGGAGTTATATTGCTTTTGAACAAGGGCAAATTATCAAGCCTCTTCTCAAATTGAAACTTAATTTAGTCGTCTGTGCATGCATTATTTATTCAAATTACTTACAGAGGTGGTTCCATATAATACCCTGTTGCTATAAATTCTCTATGCAATCATTAGACATGTCAACCATAACAGGCAGACTTAGCACAGAATATACAACCAGACCATCTTCACCCCACTCTCTAAACCACCAAATAGGAATCTCGTTCCGATTGGCGAAACCAGTTAGCCTTCAGAAGCTTGAGAAGTTAAGCATAAAGTTATCAAGAGAGCCAATCACGAGAGGAAGGCGAATTCAAGTCAGCTGTGCCGTATTTACATCCAGGATGTCAGCCAGCATAAAGAGGAACAAAAATGGGGGTCGTACCCGGAACGGTGCCGCGCCGTTGACCAGACATAATGCAGATATAACGTGCCATTGTTTTACAGCGCAGCCTCCTAGACCAGTGTAGAAACGCGACCCGTTTACCGCCGAATTGCGTATGTAAAATATAGTAGCGATGAGTCAACGGGCGTTTGACAGTTGCGCCCGGCCGATCGATCCACCGTCAACAGGGCGCGACTGGGCCTCGACGACGCCGAAATCTTGCACCAAACCACTTGTTATCCGTCTAGCTGCCGCCGTGCGCCATTTTACAGCGTCATTAGCGACCGACTTCAACAAAACTAACGTCATTTCACCGGCACCACCTACGAGACTATGGCGACGGACCTTTCTCGAGCCTTTTTTTCGGTCGATTGTAACCGTTACGAACTATTAAGACACTCGCGAGCATCTCCGCATATACGTCAACGTTGGTCCTGCATCCTGACATACGTCGGCGTCTCGCTGATCCGCAATGCGGTAAAAAACGGCCATCACAATAATATAATGGAGGCCGTCATCACTATAAACACCGATACACCACATCCCAAAAATATACCCTGGAACCGGTTCAGGACGATCTCCCGAATGCACTCCCGACACCTCCTAGCAGAAATATCACTCACCATTGTAGATTAACTTGGATTATCAGGAGCTACACTAAAAAAAATCACAGTCAACGCCGCAAAAGCGACCGCACGGACCGACGGTTGAAACGATACTGCCGCCCTCACTCGCGCGAGCGGTCGCGCCGGGAAACTCGCGACCGCGATTCGTTTCGTGCTCGGCCGCGAATCGTTCCGAATCGACTATTCGATTCGTCGTATTTTCATATCCGTTTCTCGAAACTCGGAATAGTTTGATAA
This sequence comes from Furcula furcula, assembly GCA_911728495.1. Classification (NCBI taxonomy): domain Eukaryota; kingdom Metazoa; phylum Arthropoda; class Insecta; order Lepidoptera; family Notodontidae; genus Furcula; species Furcula furcula. The sequence goes on from OU452253.1 coordinate 25,576,705, forward strand.
CACTACGGTTGCGATGTTTTGTTTCAAACGCAAATCACTCGAACGTCCAAGTCCATGTCTCGGGACGCACGACACAGGATTAAATTTGATCTGCAAAGGATAGTCGGTTTTATATCGGGCTGGTGCGGCGGCGTGAACTAGAGTTCGGCGCGCGCCGATTGGTCGTCGCGCACCTGCAATGCGTCACTGCGGGGCGCTAGCTAGTAGCTAGCGGCGGCCGTCGAGCGAGCGGCGGGCGAGCAGCAAGCGCCAGCCGGTGGCGGCGTCGTTCGCTCCGCGGCTGTGGCTGGCGATGGCTTGCTCAATGCCCAGCTGCTCCAGATCACGCCGATGCCCTAGTTTGCGGTCTGACGTGAGGCTGCGCCGCAGTGCCCACCCACCGGCACCGGGCGCGCTAACAAGATAACGCCAGGTGGCGCGCGAGCTTCCCTTTTTAAATAAACCTACTCACAACCTTGATGATGATGATGCATTTTAAAATAATTACAAGAAACAAAAAGAAATCCAGTCCAGTCCATCTTTGTAGGACTTGTAGATTGTAATAGCCCTTCTATTATTAAATTATGTATGACTTCACATAATAGCCAATTATCATAAATACAAGCATACGATTGTAAATATTATCGTAAATTAACTTTTATGCTAATTTCACTAAACCTTGAAATTTTTATTGTTTTAGTGTTACTAAAGGTTACATTACTATAACTTTGACCTTGATAATTAAATAATATAAGCTATTATATATTATAGGCCGACCGTTTAACTCGCGTATCGCCTGCGCGGTAAGAAGGGAGCGGGGGCGGGTAACGCTACACACGGAGTCAATAATCCAAAGATTTATCTCGAGATAGACATTGTTGGTAAAGAATAAAATAATAAGTATCTTTTTTTTAAGTATTTATTTTTAAGTTTTACAAATATTTTATAATAGCTTCATAGGTACAAAATCATAAAACAATAATTAACTCCGTTTAAGAATAAATATTTAAATACAGATAAATTTTTTATAGGACTATTCGTCACTAATATTCATATCGCTTGAATCATCATCACTGTCTGTGTAGCTTGAGGAGTCAGAATCTTGCAAATTAATAATAAATCGGTCCATCTCTTCATCAACGATGCGATGGTGCAGACAATATTCATCTTCAATAGTTTGTACATGTTTATCGCAGTTAACCCATTTTTCTACAGAGAATTCGGCAGTACCAATCTTTCAGTTTTCGTTAGTAATGTCCTTCGTGTAATGGAAGATGGCTATCAAATTGATGTCATATATACTGACTTTGAAAAGGCCTTTGACCGCGTGGACCATGACATTCTTTTGCGTAAGCTGCAAGAGCTCGGAATTCGAGGAAATCTTTTGCGTTGGGTAGAGTCTTATCTGCGTAATCGTGCTCAGGCTGTAGTTATGGCTGGAAGTCGATCGGATCTCGTTGATGTTCCCTCTGGTGTACCATAGGGCTCTATATTAGGCCCATTGCTGTACGCTTCATATCTGTATGATATAGGTGACTGCTTCCAGTTCGCCAACTTCCTGATGTATGCCGATGATACTAAGATTTACGCAAAAATCAAAACAGCGGCTGACGCACATGAACTCCAAAATGACTTAAATCGACTTTGCAGCTATTTTGAGGAGAATCGTATCGGTGTCAACATCTTAAAATGCCTCCAAATTAGTTTCAATTGTAATAAAAACAAAGTAAATTTTCAGTATGCATTAAACAATGTACCTCTGGATGTCAAACAAAGTGTAACAGATCTTGGCGTGTCCTTTGACTCAAAAATGTTAATGTCTGAACAAGTAGATGCAGTATGTAGGAAAGCTTATAAAAACCTAGGTTTCGTACTCCGTGTGAGTCGCCCATTTACAGATCCAGAGTGCATTAAAGTATTATATTTTGCTTATGTCCGAAGTGTTTTGGAATATTGCTGGTGTGGAACATTGTGGAGCCCGAACTATATGATATACATACAGAACATAGAGAAAATTCAAATTAAATTTGTTAAAGTATTAAATTATAGAACTAACAACAATCACAAGACTTACTTTGAATCGTGTAAATATCATAATCTATTACAATTAAAAGACAGACGGACTTTACTGCAGATGTTGTTTCTACACGACATCTGCCACGATAAAATTAATTGTCTTGAACTTACAATGGATTTTCTTAGGCTTAAAGCACCTTTGAAGCGTACTAGACACACATCGTTGTTTCACGTACCGTTTTGCCGCACAAATTATGCTCAAAACTCAATAACGAATCGTACTTTAAGTAGCTACAATAAAGATTTTTCGGCAATTGATATCTTCCATCATAGTAAGGCATCTTTTAAAAAACAAGTCGCACTAACCTTTACTCGCAATTAATCAATGAAAATGTCACCACTACAATTTGTCCATACAACATCATTGTTAACTATGTTACTGCACACACGTACACACTCCTAGTCTTACACATACGGCACACACACACACACACACAAACAATGCTTACAAGTTTTCAGATGCGTACCTTAAAACTAAACTTTTCTGTTAGTTATTATTTAAGTAATTTCATTCAATTATTTGAAATTTCTGTATGAGAGTCGAGCTCTTCAAGCGCAATTATAACTACTGGTACTAAATAGTAAGAATCTGTTACTGGCAATATGGTAGGATATCTATATACATTTTAAATAATACAATGTGCTGTTGATTCTATGATTAATAAAGGAAAAAAAAAAAACTGTTCCAGTGTATTTTTCTTTTTGTCTAAATTAGAATCAATTTCAATTTTTGCGAGCTGTCCTTTGATATCCCCCCAAACCAATTCGATTTGGTTCAGGTCTGGGTGATATGGAGGCAGTCGTAAGACTTCATGACCTGCCGCCTTTAAAATTTCATCTATTTTGTAAATATTTTCTGTCGCGTGTTGTTTGATTAAATTCAATAAATCACATTTTCTTAGAGACGTATCAAATTCAACATTGTGTCTTTGCAGCCCGGTTTGCATGGTGGCTTTTGTGGATGTCATTGTAGGCTTTTTGTCCTCTTGTACCGAGTGGTATGCGGCATTATCCATAACAATAACTGAGCTTGGCGGTAAATTTGGCAATAGCTTTTCTTTAGTCCATTTGCTGAAGTTTACAAAATTCATATCGCTATGATAATCTCCGGTTTTGCTTTTGGATTTAAAAATTAAAAGAGCTCCATCGATAAATCCGGCTTGTCCACCAGCATGTACAATAATTAAACGTGGCCCTTTGCCAATATGTGACAGCACCCCTCGTTCTTCATTGGATTGCCAACACGCCGGTACATTTAATGACGAATTGACATATGTTTCATCGAGGTAAACAATGTTTCTTTGATCTCTTCTGTGCTTCTTTATCGCATTAAGATAACGCCACCGCCACGATACGATGTTTGGTTGTTCAATCAGAAATTTTCTTTTTGATTGACATTTCTTAAATCGAAAGCCAAGTTTATGAATCAATGTTCTCAAATATTCTCGGCCACAATTTAAAATTCCTTCTTCTCTGAGTTTCGCATTCAAAATTTTTAATGTAGGAACCTTCTTATAAACCGTATAAAATTGAGTTATTTTTCTTCTAACAACGCCCTCTGTAAAACTGTCAACTTCAATTTTTTTCTTTCGGATGTTTAATTTTTTTTGGTGATTTAAAATTTACATTATTTTGTTCATCTTTCAGTTCATTTCCTTCTTTTATTATTTTACATATGGTAAGTAGTCACCGAAAGTCCTGTAGCTTTAGCAACAAGTTTGTTTAGGTTTACGTCTTCAAGATACTCTGTAGAATTATGATCTTGTTTTCTGGCTTTAAAAAAGGAATATACATTGTATGCTATTTGTTTAGCTTGCTTGTTAATTTTGTTCGCAAATCTGGAAGAGCGATTCATCTTGAGATTTATCTTGGCAGTCGTATACCTTGTGCGTTTATCTTCAAGCGTCCGTAACAAAAACACCAACCACGCGCTGCAAGCACAGCCAGCGCACTGCCGCACTTGACGTAAGCTCTCTGCTCCGCGCACCCCTTTCACCAATATTATCGAGTGCAATAAAAACTCGCGTTAAGGCCTTAATAACTCTGAACGACCTTGAGCATTCGAGCCCGCGGAACCCCGCCGCCGACGTCAACGCCATCTAGCAATTTCAATCGGTACTGCTTACACAAAGTCTAAATTTGTCCGAAGAATATGAAAATGCAGAGAGAACAATAATTTTAAGTAGGATATTGCCTATTATTGTAACGCATCACTGAGTCTTTTCATGTACACACGATTTAAAGCGTTTTTAATTCCAATGGACGGTTTGCTGCTGGAGCTTACAGTAGGCTATCATGCAAGTGTCTGTGCTTGATGTGTTTTTTTTTATATGCACAGTTTAAGTAATTTAAATTGTGTAATATTCAACCTAGTGGTAGTATGTCTTTATTCAACCTAGTGATGAGAATAGCAAGATGTTCGCCTGGTGGTAAGCGAAACGTCTGCCTATAAACAACTGTTATTCTCTTGAGCCCATTAATTTCACCAGCTACAGTGCCATTCACACCGGAACAAGGCAATCTTTACACTATATGACTTTTGACACTGCGATTGTACATTTCTACCGGATGGTCTCTTGCACAAGGGACCTAATATCCTACTAACAACATAGTTTTACAGAGTAATTAGTAGTATTAGTAAAATAAAGTATAGTAGGTAAAAAATATGTTCAATTTGTCATTTTGTAGTGTGTGTATTTGGGAGCGTTTAGTATGAGTGAGCTGAGCATGAACCTATGTCTAAAGAACGTATGGGAATACATGATATGCAATGCAATGCAATTCCGATTGTTTGTTATAGATATTTATGATTCATACAGATCGGATAAAATAATTTGGAGGAACATAAACGATATGGAAGAATTTAACTGGTGAAAACCATAAAATCGACATCTTCCGTTATACCTACTCTAACGAATATGAACCGATTTCAATGAGTTTCTTTATTTGTGAGACTAATCTACTACAATGGTATCATACCAAGTTCATCACGACGATTTATGAATGAAAAAAATACTAATAAATTATTTAAAAAAAATAACCCGACCGATTGTAACCGATGGATGCAAATAGCCAATTGTCGTTCATTGTGGCGTTCTAAGGGGGAGGCCTATGTTCAGCAGTGGACGTCTTCCGGCTGATGATGATGAACCCGACCAGTATACAGGTCACTAAAAAATATAAAATTATTTGGTGCTAAATTTATACAGTAGGTATGTACGCTCGCGGTCACGAACGGTGTACCACCTTTAGGACGAGAATCGCTTGCACGAGCCGGCCCGAAATACGCGCGGACGAGATAATCACACACAATGTTTGTCAAACGATTTTGATTGAATACTCCGTCCGCGATTGTACGTACAACTAACACCAACTTTAATCATATTTAAAATACTTTATACTTTTTAGTGTGCTGTCTATTGAAGTGCTGTTTTTGATTTTTTTTTAATTGTTTTTTTAATGTTCTATTCAAAGGCTAATTGAAACCCCCGACCAAAACGAGGGGAGTTATAACTTTGACACCTATGTCTGACTGGAAGTGTCTGTCTCTCTGTATGGCTGGCTGTGGCATCGTAGACCTCCAACCAGTGGATGGATTTGAATGCGGTTGTTTTAAAGCTAGTTTAAGCGAGATGGTTCTTAACTATGTTACATGAAAATCGGTCCAGCTGTTAGAAGACCATCAGCTCTTTTCCGAGTCGAGGTAGGGATATTTCGTATATAGACATCTTTCATTATTTCTATAAGTCCAAAAGATCTGAAATTTAGTATTTAGTACATATATAAATCCGATAATAGTAAATAAAATGGTAACCTTCACCAGGGTCTGATGATGATCAGCAAGAAGGTGGAAATAGGATCTAGGCCCCAATAAACGAAGACTCATTCAGTTTGGGCTCGTGGGATAGTTCTCAACGAGTAGTTGCTAGATGAATGGAATTCAGGGTCTAATGATGGAGCAGGAAGCTGGTCACAGGATCTCTGCACCAATAAATGTAGACCTACTGTGTTTAGGCTCGTTGGGCTGGTCTCGATGAGTAGTTGCTAGAAAATGATGATCAGGGTCTGATGATGGACCGGGAAGATGGCCAAAGGATCTCTGCACAAATAAACGTAGACCCACCGAATTTGGGCTCGTCAGATATGTCTCGACGAGTAGTTGCTAGAAAAACGGTGATCATTGTCTGATGATGGAGCAGGTTGGTGGTCACGGAATCTCTGTATCAATAACCGCATTTGGGCTCGTTGCGTACGTCTCTACGAGTAGCTGCTAGAAAAATGGTGATCAGGGTCTGACGATGGAGCAAGAATGTGGTCACGGTATCTCTACACGAATAAACGTACACCCACCGAATTGGGGTTCCTTGGGTAGGTATCACGAGTAGTTGCTAGAAAATGGTGATCTTTAGATGGGGTCTGATGATAGAGCAGGAAGGTGGTCAAAGGATGAGGTGACGGGCCCGTTGGTCTAGTGGTTAGACTCCCTGGCAGCTACTCGATGAGTTGTGGGTTCGATTCCCCCACGAAGTGTCTGGGTGTTATTTATCTATTTAAGTATGTATTTACAAAAAAAAAAGTATTAATATCTGTTGTCTGGTTTCCATAGTACACGCTCTGCCTAGTTTGGTATCGGATAACTGTGTGTGGATTGTCCCAAGATATTATTGATATTATTATAAAGGATCTCTGCACCAAAAAACGTATACCTACCGAGTTTGGGCTCGTTAGTTATGTCTCGACGAGTAGTTGTTAGAAAAATGGTGACGAGGGTCTGATGATGAAGCAGGAAGGTAGTCACGGGATCTCTGCACCAATAAACGCAGACGCATTGGATAGGTTGCTATGAGTAGTAGGTAGAAAAATAATGATAAGAGTCTGGGGATGGGGGCAAGCAGGACGGTGGTAACAGAAACTCTGCTCCATAAAATGTAGGATCCATCGAATTGTAAATCGATAGTTGAATCTTGCCGAGTAATTACTAGACAGATATCAATCAGAGTAATGGCGCCGGAAACTCATTTTAAGAGTTCGTTCACCCATGTCGGGGTTTATTAAAAAAGTTTAATTTATACTTTAGCCTGAATTAAGTATACACATACATACTACAAAGTCTAGTTAGGTACTTAACAATAACAATAAATATAAAAATATAAAACATTAAAGTAATGAATTTTATCTATACTCATATCGTAATATTTAAATTATGAATGCAAAACTAGTAAGTACTCTAATGACACACTTTATACACATGCAACTCCGTTCTAAAAACATTTTATTTTTTTATACACAAAAAAATGGGCTGCTGAGGGGCAAGACCGAAAAAAGTGTAACAATGAAAAACGACACCAAAACTGTTAGTTATTTAAAAAGCTGCCTAATGTTTATACAGATTCAAACGGACTTGAACTGTATGTCAACGTATTAAAGTCTCAATTTTATTATAAATATAGACATGACTGGTTTGATTATTGCATTACAGCTCTCGACTTGCTCTCCTAATAGTATATTTGTTTCTGGCGACGGTACTATATTATGTATAATTGGCTCAGTGGTATATGAGCTTAACTAAGGTAATAACGTGATGTTAGACGTGGGTACAAATCCTAGCAATTCATTTGCTTTAATGTCTTTTTTATCATCCAGCAGCCGAAACGTTCACTGCTGAACATAGGCCTCTACCTTAGAAGGGAGGGGTTGCCATTATCATCACGCTTGGCAGGCGGCTTGGGGATCACAGTATAGGTGGCAGGTAATCCAATAAAAAGACTGCTGCCACTAGTTCTAGTTTTCTTCTAGTTTTTCCTCAGTCGCCTTTTACGGACACCCAACGAGAGGAGATGGGTAGGTGCTATTCTTACCCGGACACCCCACGGGGGTCTTTTTTATATTTTACTATTCTCATTATTTATTTCATAAATTGTTACAAAAGGAACATTTTAAGCATCTTTATTTTATAATTTTAATGTTTAAATACCCTTTATCTACACTGATATCGTAATATTCATATTATGAACTCAAAACTAGTACTCTAATGACACATTTTATACATAATGCCTCTTTACAAAGATCAAAAAGTTTTATACGGTACACGTGTATCGTAAAAAAAACGTTTGATCAAAACGATGCCGTAAAATCTGCTTAAAAATATATTGTAATACAGAAACTTTTCTATATCAAAATATTTTTAAGCCAATCTAGTAGGCCGCTATGTCATCTAGTAGTCCGCGATCTAATCCAGCAGGCCACGATACATTCATCGGGAGGGTGGGACCCAGTTGTACGCATGCCCTATGGAGTTATTTGAATGAATTGAGTGCCATAATATTATAGACTGGAATAGAATTTTATTCCACACAGATTACATACTATTTGGTACAACAAATTTAACTATAGTACAGAAAGCACGTCGTCTGTGTGAAACAGAGCTCTCTCTGTCTGTATTATATGTTTTGTAATGTAGTTTGGCGGTATAAAATTGTATTTCATGAGTTTAGATAAAGTAGTGTTTGAAACTGCACATAATTAAGCATTAAAACACTCGTGTTTTAATAACTCCTATTGTGCAGCAGTTTCTAATACTTACTATTAACCAATAATAATAAATAATCATGTCTGATTATTATACATGCAAGTATGTATCATCAAGCAGAGAATAAAAGAAGTCGGTTAATAATCACAAATTGACTTTTTTCATAGACTTTGGAAGTTGTATATCGCAGATATCTTCAAATTATAAAATGTCAAATTATTCAAAAATGGTTGATATTTGCAAATGATCTCTACAAACCCTTAACGGATTGCTGTGATATTTACCAGTAACCCTGTATATACAGAATTCTAGATAATATGAATAGAACATTAAATATAGAACACAAAAATATTATAAACAAAAGATATATTATATACTAGCTGACTCGCGCAGCGCCTCCCGAGCTCTTTTACGTTAGTTAATTTTTAATAGCATACATTTGCGTTGAATACATAACCTCCTTTTTTACTTGCCCTCCGAAGCACGGAGATGCTTACTTCAAGTGGAATTAAACGGTCACCCATCTATGGACCTTGCCTAACGTTACTTAACCTGATCGATTACCAAACATTGATAACGACTGTCAATGACGGGCTTCTCATTTTTTATAGTATTAGATACATTTGTGTTGAATACATAACCTACTTTTTTAAAGTCGGTTAAAAACTGGGACCCACTTTTTATTGCCTTCCGAAGCACTGAGACGCTTACTTCAAATGGCATTAAACGGTCACCCATCTATGTAATGACCTTGCCTAACGTTGCTTAACCTTATCGATGGCCACACATTGATAACAACTGTCTATGAGTGGCTCCTTATTTTTAATAGTATTAGATACATTCGCGTCGAATACATAACCTTCTTTTTTATAGTCGGTTAAAAACTGGTACCCACTTTTTACTTGCCCTCCGAAGCACTGAGACGCTTACTACAAAAGGCATTAAACGGTCACCCATCTATGTTATGACCTTGCCTAACGTTCCTTAACCTGAACGATTGCCAAACATTGATAACAACTGTCTATGACGGGCTTCTCATTTTTTTATAGTAATAATAATATCCTGGGATAATTCACACACGGTCATCTGATCCCAAACTAGGCAGAGCCTGTACTATGGAAACCAGACAACTGATACTAATACATATATACTATTTTTTTGTAAATACATACTTATATAGATATAACACCCAGACACTTGGTGGGAATCGAACCCACGACCTGTTGGGTAGCAGACAGGGTCACTAACCACTAGACCAACGGGTCCGTCAAAATCAAAAATAAAAGTCAGTATTAAATACATTTGTGTTAAATACATAACCTCCTTTTTTAAAGTCGGTTAATAACTGAGACTCACTTTTTACTTGCCCTCCAAATCACGGAGACGCTTAATTCAAATGGCATTAAACGGTCACCCATCTATGGAATGACCTTGCCTAACGTTGCTTAACCTGATCGATTGCCACATATTGGATAATAACTGTCTATGAGTTTCTCTTTATTATTAATAGTACCTATTAAATACATTCGCGTCGAATACATAACCTCCTTTTTAGGGTTCCATAGCTAAAAGGTAAAAAAGGAACCCTTATGGTCTGACTTCGTCTGTCTGTCTGTCTGTCACAAACCTATATATTTCAGGAACCACTGATGCTATCAATTTGAAACTTGGAATAGTTTTAGATCTTAATTACCCAACCCCATCGCAAATGCAAAAAATATTTTTTTTCTTTTACTTTTTTTATAATGGGGGTCGAAATGGGTCATCAAAATTTCAAAGTGAGACTACTATATTGAGTGGGGTATCATATGAAAGGGCTTCATTTGCACATCTTAAAACAGATTTTTATTTTGGTTTATGTCACGCAGTTTTTGGCTGATAATCAAAAATGTCAAAAAAAATACCGTTCCCCCCCCCTTATCTCCGAAGTTTGTGGAGGGAAAAATCTGAAATAATTATGGGTAATATATGTCTATCTATATTTTACAGGAAAAATAAAATGATATTTCTAAATAGTACAGTTTTTTAGTAATCCCAAAAAAACCTCGACAAACAAACTTAGTTTTGCGGTTTGTTTTTTTTGCTATCTGAGGCGTTAGACGAATAGTAAAATAACTTTAATACGTCCAAAGATGATATAAAATCCTCGGTGCGGGAGTCCGACTAGCACTTGACTGGTTTTTAAAGTATAATTATACTTTACGAAGTCCTCGCACTTTAACTTAATTAACAAACAAACAATCGATAACAACCGAACTAAGAGATACTACGATCAACAACCAATTGGGATAAAATCACTATGCCGACAAGATAGTATATCTCAACATCACATAAATACTTAATTATAATAAAATCTTTTTAAAAAAAAATTGAACCGACTTCAATATCACTGAAAAGTATAAAATAATTTAAATATTATTGAAGTTGGTGTTAGCGTACCTGCTGTGTATATTTGGCACCAACTTCAATAATATTTAAATTATTTTATACTTTTCAGTGATATTGAAGTCGGTTCAATTTTTTTTTTAAAAGATTTTATTTTAACCTTTTTAGTGATATTTTCATACACTCCGCTCCGCTTTCATACACCGCTGCTTTTTTGTATGCGACAACATTGGATAATGATTGGATGCAATTGAGTATGAGGACAGTGCATGTTTGTCGGATTTTTTTTAGATTGAAATTGATATTTGTTTCTAGATTAGGCCAGCGGGTCGGGCAGAGTGTTATTCGATCCGTCTGGAAATTCTTAGTAGTACTTAGCACTGAATTTCAAAGTAACAGTAGACTCTATTACATTATTATGTCCACTGCAAACTACAGTGGGCAAGCATTATACCCATAAAGACTACGGAACTTCTATGAGCATTATAACTCTGAGTCACGGTTAGTGAAGCCACCGTCAAGACCGCGCCCAGAGCCGCGCCCATCGCTAATTACTGTTAACCAATAAGCTTATTGTTTAACATACTTCTAATTTGCTTAATTGAGGATTAAATTTCCTGGAACTGTCGTACTATGAATAAACGGTTATGACTGTAAAAGTGTTCCGTTAGTAGGTATTAGGTAGACTTGTTTGTACATCTGGAATTAAGAGAAAGGTCTAGGCTAGTATGGGGACCCATACCTATATAAGTACTGCCAACTGCCAGTTATACCCTACAAATTATTTGAAAAATAAAAATGAACGAAAGATAAGAAGAAAAAAAAGGAGAAAGAAATATTATGTATGTCACAGCTCTATGGTCTCTTTCTTTCTATTCGAAATCGCGTCTTGTTGTCAAGAGTGACCCTCAGAAAGAAGTCGATATCTGCCCAACAACGGCCGGCCAACACTATGTAGGTACTCGTTACAGTTGGACGATCACAGAATATTCTATGCGTCTAACTTCATCTACAACCAACTCCAAAAGAAATGATTAGGTAAACTGGAATAAAACAAACCATTCCCCGCGGCAATAAATAAATTAGGAGACATTTTTTTCTCCGTCTCTACAAAGAATATTTATCAAACGTTGAAAAAAGAGGGCCTTAACTCTTTTGAAATATTCATAAAGTTATTGAAATACCTACCTACTTCTTGATTATATTCCATTGTTATCGGATCATTCTCGATGTAACTTTATTATAATTATTTGGTGGCTGCGTATGTTCTTTATAATCCCGTATGAATAAAACATAAAGTTATTTGGAATGAAACGATAAATTTGCATGTGCAAGAAAAACCTGTCCTTCGTTATGTTTGTGCGGTATGAGTTTCAGTATATACTATTCTTATCTATGGGTATGAGCCGCACGTTTAGATCGTTTAATTCGCATAAAGGTGTGTGTGTGTGTGTGTGTGTGTCAGAATGACAAGAGATGACAAGAGTGGAGTGGAATGGCTGCTGCTTAAGCCAGACTCGTGCTCAGCTGCTGCTTGACTATATAATAAAAAAATAATAATAATATCTTGGGACATTCCACACACGGTCATCCGATTCCAAACTTGGCAGAGACTGTACTATGGAAACCAGACAACTGATACTAATATTTATATACTTTTTTTTTGTAAATACATACTTAGATAGATAAATAACACCCAGACACTTGGTGGGAATCGAACCCACGACCCATCGGTTAGCAGCCAGGGTGTCTAACCACTAGACCAACGGGCCCGTCATATCCCGTTTTTCTTTACATAGATCAAAATCGTAGCCATAAATGTATGAATTTTTTGCGGGAACTTGGCCTTCAACCAACACTTCAGATAGCAAAATGACCAAACCGCAAAACTATGCATGTCTGTCAAAGCTTTTGATTATTTCTAAAAACAATACTAGACACAACGTTTTATTTTTCCTATAAAATTTACATAAACATTTTAATAAGTCATTAAGTATCTGTAATTATTTCAGATTGTTTCCCTTCACGAAATTGGGAGATAAGGGGAGGGCGGTATTTTTTTCTAAGGAAGTACTTAAGTCGAAAAGTACGTAACATGAAATCAAATAAAAATCTGTTTTAAATGTACAACAGAAGCTCTTTCATAATAAATATGTAATTTAGTAAGTCTATGGATACCCCCTTAGCTTTCGTCGCGCGCTGCCTATTTTCGCACATTGGTAACTTTTTAGTATTCTTAACCGACTTCAAAAAAGGAGGAGGTTCTCAATTCATCTGTATATATAATTATATTGTTTTATGTATGTTCGTGCATAACTCTGGCAATTATGAACCGATTTGAAAAAATCTTTCATCCATCCATTCTTTAATCCGTTGATTGGATCCCATAAAAAAATATTGCTTACGAATAAGTAAGTGGTTCCTGAAAAAAACGAGAATGAGACCGCGCAGGAAACCTGCAGAAATGCCTAAAAGATGTCATTTTTGTTGTCTTTTACTTACGCGAATATTACACATTGAAATCAAACTACTTTTACGGATTTTTACGCGGTTTATTTTTTGATTTTACTATCCCGACGTTTCGAATGCTTTGCAGCATGTTCTCTAAAACCGCTCAAGCTATGGTGTTGGCGTTTACACAAGAAAAAAGGTCTTGAAAATACGAATGTCTTTACTTGAAAGATTTATTTTTATTCCGTATTTTACTAGAGAAATATCTATTTTTCCCAAAATTTAATACATCTGCGCAAGTATGCCTGCTCCGAGCTTTGATTCAGTCCGCTTCGCGGCGTTGTCGAGGGAGGACTGCACGTCGGTGTTGGAGCAATATTGTTTAACTCGTTTAATTTTTTAAAGAGTTTAAGCGCATTTATAAAATATTGAAATTAATAGAAGTAAGTACTTAGTTTAGTTAATATCTATACATTAGTAACGGTAAATATTTTTTTGGAAATAAATTAACTTTTTAAGTACGCAAAGACTAAGAAAACTATGCCAATGCATTGGGGCCGCTGGTGGGTGACGTCGGTTTGTGAATTCGGAACGGTCTTAAATACCGTAATTCATCACGGTTCCCTTGGGAGAGGGTCCCAGTTTTTAACCGACTTTAAAATTAAAAAAAAAACCGGTCAAGTGCGAGTCGGACTCGCGCACCGAGGGTTCCATACCATCCTTGGACGTATTAAAGTTATTTTACAATTAATCTAACACCTCATATAGCAAGAGTATTAAGATTTGATAATTTTATTATAATAATAATAATAATAATCTTGGGACAATCCACACACGGTCATCCGATCCCAAACTAGGCAGAGCCTGTACTATGGAAACCAGACAACTGATACTAATACTTATATACTTTTTTTTTTTTGTAAATACATACTTAAATAGATAAACAACACCCAGACACTTGGCGGGAATCGAACCCACGACCCAGCATAACTAGCAGTATTATAACTTTACATGTTCGAACTTTTTATAGAGCATAGCGCCGCTTTCCATCAGGTGTGACTGCAGTCAAGCACTAGCTTATAAGTGTTAAATAAAATAATAAATAATAGCGTATAATAATACTAATTAAAATAATTATATAGAATATGCGCATCTGAAATGTGCAAATAAAGGCCTTTCATATGATACCCCACTCGATATAGTAGCCTCACTTTGTTATTTTGGGACCACATTTCAGCCCCTATTAAAAAATAACCATGGCATGTTTTTCAAAATAAATATTTGTTAAGGTTGCTAGGCAACCATAAAGGTGTTTGGAAGATGGTTCTTTTAATTTGACTCAATATAGAACAGAATTATTACGGTATGCTTTACTTTTATTTGTACTTTAGTAACTGTACTAAAAGTATAAATTTAATAGGTAAACGAACTCTTAAAATTACTTTCCTGTGCTATTATCAGACCCTGATCAGTATCTGTCCAACTACTCGTCAAGATTTAACCATAGATTTATAATTCGGTGGGTCCTATATTTAATGGAGCCGAATTTCTGTTGCCACCTTCCTGTTTGCTCCTATCACCAGACTCTGATCAAAGTTTTTCTACCTACTTCTCGCAGCAACCTATCCAACGAATCCAAATTAGGTGGGTCTACGTTTATTAGTGCAGAGATCCCGTGACCACCTTCCTGCTCTATCATCAGACTGATAACCATTTTTCTAGCAACTACTCGTCGAGACCTATCCAACGAGTCTAAACTCGATGGGCCTACGTTTATTTGGGCCGAGATACTGTTACCACCTTCTTCTTGATCATCATCAGACCCTGGTGAAGGTTACCATTATATTTAGTATCATCGGATTTACGTATGTTCTAAATTTCAGATCATTCAGACTAATAGAAGTAGGAATGAAAAATGTCTATTGTATACAAAATATCCTTACCTCGACTCGTTGGCGAATTGCGATGTAACTGTGGCAAAAATAAACAAGGCTGTATGGTATGAGTACCTTTGCCTGTCTTTCGGCGAGGTGTAATAAAAATAAAAAAGCCATATGTTCCCTATTATGTTCACAGATTAAAGGATTACGATTTTTCCTTCGCCTGTCCTGTATATGGACGAATAAACTATCATCATTAAAGGATTACGATTTGTTGTATGCGCGAAAGGTTATAAAAAGTTAAATTTTATTGTTGTCCGTATTTTTAACCGACTTCAAAAAAGGAGGAGGTTCTCAATTCGTCTGTATATATTTTTTTTTTTTTTATGTAAGTATGTTCGCGCATAACTCTGGCAATTATTAACCGATTTGAAAAAATCTTTCTTCCATCCATTCTTCAATCCATTGATTGGGTCCCATAAAAAAATTATTGCTTAGTAATAAGTAGTTCCTAAAAAAACAAGAATGGTGACTGCGCACTGAGAGTTGCAAGAAAGCCTATATAGATGACGTTTTAGTCGCTCGGACTCGCTCGGTCGGACAAAAATGGTCATAACTCTGGCAAATATTTACCAATTTCAATGATTCTTTTTTTATTCGAAAGAAGAAACCACTGTATTGAATCTGTATGAATTTTATTACAACCGGATAAGAACTTCCTGGAGGACCATGAACGATGTGGAGGAATTTATCTGGTAAAAACCATAAAACTGATGTTCTCCATTACATTGCTCTGACAATTATGAACCGATTTCGATGATTCTTTTTTTATTCGAGAGAGTAAACTACTATGATGTTTCCATGCAAATTTCATTACGACCGGATATTATTTTCTGAAGAAACATGAATTATGTAAAACTATGTAGACGATAATGTGATCATAACCTACCTAGATAATTTTTCGGTTTTCGATGGTTCAATCTTTATATATGAAAATATCACTAAAAAGGTTAAAATAAAATCTTTTAAAAAAAAAATTGAACCGACTTCAATATCACTGAAAAGTATAAAATAATTTAAATATTATTGAAGTTGGTGCCAAATATACACAGCAGGTACGCTAACACCAACTTCAATAATATTTAAATTATTTTATACTTTTCAGTGATATTGAAGTCGGTTCAATTTTTTTTTTAAAAGATTTTATTTTAACCTTTTTAGTGATATTTTCATATATAAAGATTGAACCATCGAAAACCGAAAAATTATCTAGGTAGGTTATGATCACATTATCGTCTACATAGTTTTACATAATTCATGTTTCTTCAGAAAATAATATCCGGTCGTAATGAAATTTGCATGGAAACATCATAGTAGTTTACTCTCTCGAATAAAAAAAGAATCATCGAAATCGGTTCATAATTGTCAGAGCAATGTAATGGAGAACATCAGTTTTATGGTTTTTACCAGATAAATTCCTCCACATCGTTCATGGTCCTCCAGGAAGTTCTTATCCGGTTGTAATAAAATTCATACAGATTCAATACAGTGGTTTCTTCTTTCGAATAAAAAAAGAATCATTGAAATTGGTAAATATTTGCCAGAGTTATGACCATTTTTGTCCGACCGAGCGAGTCCGAGCGACTAAAACGTCATCTATATAGGCTTTCTTGCAACTCTCAGTGCGCAGTCACCATTCTTGTTTTTTTAGGAACTACTTATTACTAAGCAATAATTTTTTTATGGGACCCAATCAATGGATTGAAGAATGGATGGAAGAAAGATTTTTTCAAATCGGTTAATAATTGCCAGAGTTATGCGCGAACATACTTACATAAAAAAAAAAAAATATATACAGACGAATTGAGAACCTCCTCCTTTTTTGAAGTCGGTTAAAAATACGGACAACAATAAAATTTAACTTTTTATAACCTTTCGCGCATACAACAAATCGTAATCCTTTAATGATGATAGTTTATTCGTCCATATACAGGACAGGCGAAGGAAAAATCGTAATCCTTTAATCTGTGAACATAATAGGGAACATATGGCTTTTTTATTTTTATTACACCTCGCCGAAAGACAGGCAAAGGTACTCATACCATACAGCCTTGTTTATTTTTGCCACAGTTACATCGCAATTCGCCAACGAGTCGAGGTAAGGATATTTTGTATACAATAGACATTTTTCATTCCTACTTCTATTAGTCTGAATGATCTGAAATTTAGAACATACGTAAATCCGATGATACTAAATATAATGGTAACCTTCACCAGGGTCTGATGATGATCAAGAAGAAGGTGGTAACAGTATCTCGGCCCAAATAAACGTAGGCCCATCGAGTTTAGACTCGTTGGATAGGTCTCGACGAGTAGTTGCTAGAAAAATGGTTATCAGTCTGATGATAGAGCAGGAAGGTGGTCACGGGATCTCTGCACTAATAAACGTAGACCCACCTAATTTGGATTCGTTGGATAGGTTGCTGCGAGAAGTAGGTAGAAAAACTTTGATCAGAGTCTGGTGATAGGAGCAAACAGGAAGGTGGCAACAGAAATTCGGCTCCATTAAATATAGGACCCACCGAATTATAAATCTATGGTTAAATCTTGACGAGTAGTTGGACAGATACTGATCAGGGTCTGATAATAGCACAGGAAAGTAATTTTAAGAGTTCGTTTACCTATTAAATTTATACTTTTAGTACAGTTACTAAAGTACAAATAAAAGTAAAGCATACCGTAATAATTCTGTTCTATATTGAGTCAAATTAAAAGAACCATCTTCCAAACACCTTTATGGTTGCCTAGCAACCTTAACAAATATTTATTTTGAAAAACATGCCATGGTTATTTTTTAATAGGGGCTGAAATGTGGTCCCAAAATAACAAAGTGAGGCTACTATATCGAGTGGGGTATCATATGAAAGGCCTTTATTTGCACATTTCAGATGCGCATATTCTATATAATTATTTTAATTAGTATTATTATACGCTATTATTTATTATTTTATTTAACACTTATAAGCTAGTGCTTGACTGCAGTCACACCTGATGGAAAGCGGCGCTATGCTCTATAAAAAGTTCGAACATGTAAAGTTATAATACTGCTAGTTATGCTGGGTCGTGGGTTCGATTCCCGCCAAGTGTCTGGGTGTTGTTTATCTATTTAAGTATGTATTTACAAAAAAAAAAAAGTATATAAGTATTAGTATCAGTTGTCTGGTTTCCATAGTACAGGCTCTGCCTAGTTTGGGATCGGATGACCGTGTGTGGATTGTCCCAAGATTATTATTATTATTATTATAATAAAATTATCAAATCTTAATACTCTTGCTATATGAGGTGTTAGATTAATTGTAAAATAACTTTAATACGTCCAAGGATGGTATGGAACCCTCGGTGCGCGAGTCCGACTCGCACTTGACCGGTTTTTTTTTAATTTTAAAGTCGGTTAAAAACTGGGACCCTCTCCCAAGGGAACCGTGATGAATTACGGTATTTAAGACCGTTCCGAATTCACAAACCGACGTCACCCACCAGCGGCCCCAATGCATTGGCATAGTTTTCTTAGTCTTTGCGTACTTAAAAAGTTAATTTATTTCCAAAAAAATATTTACCGTTACTAATGTATAGATATTAACTAAACTAAGTACTTACTTCTATTAATTTCAATATTTTATAAATGCGCTTAAACTCTTTAAAAAATTAAACGAGTTAAACAATATTGCTCCAACACCGACGTGCAGTCCTCCCTCGACAACGCCGCGAAGCGGACTGAATCAAAGCTCGGAGCAGGCATACTTGCGCAGATGTATTAAATTTTGGGAAAAATAGATATTTCTCTAGTAAAATACGGAATAAAAATAAATCTTTCAAGTAAAGACATTCGTATTTTCAAGACCTTTTTTCTTGTGTAAACGCCAACACCATAGCTTGAGCGGTTTTAGAGAACATGCTGCAAAGCATTCGAAACGTCGGGATAGTAAAATCAAAAAATAAACCGCGTAAAAATCCGTAAAAGTAGTTTGATTTCAATGTGTAATATTCGCGTAAGTAAAAGACAACAAAAATGACATCTTTTAGGCATTTCTGCAGGTTTCCTGCGCGGTCTCATTCTCGTTTTTTTCAGGAACCACTTACTTATTCGTAAGCAATATTTTTTTATGGGATCCAATCAACGGATTAAAGAATGGATGGATGAAAGATTTTTTCAAATCGGTTCATAATTGCCAGAGTTATGCACGAACATACATAAAACAATATAATTATATATACAGATGAATTGAGAACCTCCTCCTTTTTTGAAGTCGGTTAAGAATACTAAAAAGTTACCAATGTGCGAAAATAGGCAGCGCGCGACGAAAGCTAAGGGGGTATCCATAGACTTACTAAATTACATATTTATTATGAAAGAGCTTCTGTTGTACATTTAAAACAGATTTTTATTTGATTTCATGTTACGTACTTTTCGACTTAAGTACTTCCTTAGAAAAAAATACCGCCCTCCCCTTATCTCCCAATTTCGTGAAGGGAAACAATCTGAAATAATTACAGATACTTAATGACTTATTAAAATGTTTATGTAAATTTTATAGGAAAAATAAAACGTTGTGTCTAGTATTGTTTTTAGAAATAATCAAAAGCTTTGACAGACATGCATAGTTTTGCGGTTTGGTCATTTTGCTATCTGAAGTGTTGGTTGAAGGCCAAGTTCCCGCAAAAAATTCATACATTTATGGCTACGATTTTGATCTATGTAAAGAAAAACGGGATATGACGGGCCCGTTGGTCTAGTGGTTAGACACCCTGGCTGCTAACCGATGGGTCGTGGGTTCGATTCCCACCAAGTGTCTGGGTGTTATTTATCTATCTAAGTATGTATTTACAAAAAAAAAGTATATAAATATTAGTATCAGTTGTCTGGTTTCCATAGTACAGTCTCTGCCAAGTTTGGAATCGGATGACCGTGTGTGGAATGTCCCAAGATATTATTATTATTTTTTTATTATATAGTCAAGCAGCAGCTGCGCACGAGTCTGGCTTAAGCAGCAGCCATTCCACTCCACTCTTGTCATCTCTTGTCATTCTGACACACACACACACACACACACACCTTTATGCGAATTAAACGATCTAAACGTGCGGCTCATACCCATAGATAAGAATAGTATATACTGAAACTCATACCGCACAAACATAACGAAGGACAGGTTTTTCTTGCACATGCAAATTTATCGTTTCATTCCAAATAACTTTATGTTTTATTCATACGGGATTATAAAGAACATACGCAGCCACCAAATAATTATAATAAAGTTACATCGAGAATGATCCGATAACAATGGAATATAATCAAGAAGTAGGTAGGTATTTCAATAACTTTATGAATATTTCAAAAGAGTTAAGGCCCTCTTTTTTCAACGTTTGATAAATATTCTTTGTAGAGACGGAGAAAAAAATGTCTCCTAATTTATTTATTGCCGCGGGGAATGGTTTGTTTTATTCCAGTTTACCTAATCATTTCTTTTGGAGTTGGTTGTAGATGAAGTTAGACGCATAGAATATTCTGTGATCGTCCAACTGTAACGAGTACCTACATAGTGTTGGCCGGCCGTTGTTGGGCAGATATCGACTTCTTTCTGAGGGTCACTCTTGACAACAAGACGCGATTTCGAATAGAAAGAAAGAGACCATAGAGCTGTGACATACATAATATTTCTTTCTCCTTTTTTTTCTTCTTATCTTTCGTTCATTTTTATTTTTCAAATAATTTGTAGGGTATAACTGGCAGTTGGCAGTACTTATATAGGTATGGGTCCCCATACTAGCCTAGACCTTTCTCTTAATTCCAGATGTACAAACAAGTCTACCTAATACCTACTAACGGAACACTTTTACAGTCATAACCGTTTATTCATAGTACGACAGTTCCAGGAAATTTAATCCTCAATTAAGCAAATTAGAAGTATGTTAAACAATAAGCTTATTGGTTAACAGTAATTAGCGATGGGCGCGGCTCTGGGCGCGGTCTTGACGGTGGCTTCACTAACCGTGACTCAGAGTTATAATGCTCATAGAAGTTCCGTAGTCTTTATGGGTATAATGCTTGCCCACTGTAGTTTGCAGTGGACATAATAATGTAATAGAGTCTACTGTTACTTTGAAATTCAGTGCTAAGTACTACTAAGAATTTCCAGACGGATCGAATAACACTCTGCCCGACCCGCTGGCCTAATCTAGAAACAAATATCAATTTCAATCTAAAAAAAATCCGACAAACATGCACTGTCCTCATACTCAATTGCATCCAATCATTATCCAATGTTGTCGCATACAAAAAAGCAGCGGTATAAAAATTTACTTTAAATTACACTGCAATTGGTTTTCCATAGAAATCTACAGGGAAATGAAAAGTTTATGAGACGTAGGACACAACGGGAACCACTCAATAACATTGGGGTCTGGGGTTCCTTTTCTACAAGTTACTCTCTGTTTTGTTTTAGTGCTGTTTCTTCTTTCTTCTTCTAAATGGTATGGGGTAGTAAAAAAGCTTCTTGATGAAATAGCTATCTGTTTATGTTTTTCTTTATTCAACTCGGTAACAATACAAGACACTGCCTAAGACAGCTCCAATACAATGCCGCTCGTCACCCGAGACATTACTTATTAAGGCTCATGAGCCTAGTAATTTCACTAGCTAAGGCGTCCTTAATACCGAAACATCAATGTTGCCTACTACTGCTTGACAGAAGAATATATGACACTGCGGTGGTAGGATAGGTGGTAGGTACCTAGCTGGACTACCAGCTGGAAACTAAAACCCAACTATCTCTAAAATTCTTAATTAATTTTAGTATTCTATCATTTTCTATGTCTGTGGTCCGCCACTCAGTGCTCCACGGCCGAGTTTGCCGTTTAGATTACACGCTAGTTATATATACTGATAACGGTAGCATTTCAAAGGCTTTGATGGTCAATTTGACGTCGGCAGGCGTATTTGCCTTAAATGTACAAAACAATGCAGTAGATCGGGAAATACTCGTAGAATGCCTGTATGTATATTGTGCGACTAAATGACCAAAGGGCGTTATTTTACAGCAGACATTAGGGTTTAGATTTTTTGTTATGGCATTGACCTGCCATGACATGCTAATTAAGACAAAAAAAAATTATGAGTCGGGTTAAAATGTTAAGCCTCATAAATATTCAGGTTTAAACAAACAGGTGTGTCCAATTTTTTAATCAAAATAATTTGTCTTGGAACGTCGGTACAGCAAGAAACCGAGTTCGTTTAAAATAATAAAGAAAAACACAGAGGAATTATAATTTATTTTTACGCACCATTTGACTTCATATATTGTTATAAATATTTAGAGACAATCAAAGGTTTCAGAGATACAGAAAACACAGATAAAAAGCTTTTACTGAAGATAACAGTCAAGATGTAAGTACCAAAGAGAATTGAAACATTAAATTACATTACTCAGTTTGCCGGGGTCGGCACGGTTAAACAAAAAGTAGGTAGCTAAATCTAAAAAAGAAAATAACTATCTGGGTGCATCGTATGTGTTGTGCCCAAAAATAATAATCCCAATGATTTAAAGGACCTTCGACCCATAAGCATTAGCATTTTACCATTTATGTCGAAGATCCTCGAAACGGTTGTCTGAACAACTTGTTCAGTTGTTAGTTAACAACTTGTTCACCTGTTCGGATTCCGTGATGGTTACAGTAGGTACATCGACAGCGCTTTTTGATGTCGTCGTCGATAATGTTCTGGCAGGATTTGATGTAGGAGCAGGAACCATTTTGGTTTTCTTAGATTTTTCCAGTGCTCTCGTTACCATAAATCATAATTTACTCCTCTCCAAGCTAGCATACTATGGCCTTGATGGTGCTGCATTGAAATTATTCTCTAGTTACCTCAGTGGTCATACCCAGCGAGTAGAAATTAATAATGAGGAAGGTACAAAATTTGTTTATAAGAACTCATCCGTATGTCGTGTTCCACGTCCCACAGGGTTCCATTTTGGGTCCTATTTTGTTTAGATTGTACAGCGCTGATATTATAAGTTGCATACATAACTTTAAATATCATATTTATGCAGACGATATTCAGATTTACATTTCATTCAAGCCTAATGAAGTTTCCAGTGCAGTTATTAGACTTAATGAAGACTTAGAGAAAATAGCTAAATAAAAATAGCTTAGTATACCCATAAAAGTCAAAATTTCTTGTATTAGGTTCCAAATAGCAGACTGCTACGATTAAGAGTAATGTTCTCATGGTCAAAATTCGTGGTCAAAGTAATCAAACAACTTGAAGAAGCCAGAAATCTAGGTGTTGTTATGGATGGTGGCTTAAGATTTCATAATCACGTTGTAGGAGTAGTCAAGAAGTTTTTATAGGTTAAAAATCCTTTATTAGGTGCGTACGTTTTTCTCTGTTGATCATCGGTATACTATCTGGTTGATGTTAGAATCAATCTTTGTGAATCTTTAATATCTACTGAATTACGCAGACACTGTTATTGGTGCTTATCTTCTTAGTCATACTGAGAGATTGATTCAGTGCGTTCAGAACTTATGTATTTGATTCTGCTTCCCGGTACCTCCTAGATCCCAGGTGTCACTCCCTATCTAAATCAAGGTCTTAACCTCCATAATAAGTTATGGAGTCCCGAATCTATATCTGTGAGTCCCGACGTTTACTTCACATCGTCTGTCTTTTGTTTGGAATCGTCCAAAATAAGAGCCCTATTTATCTCTATAATAAATTAAACGTTTCAGAACGTCGAGTGAGACGGGTACGCGTTTATTGTATCCGAAACATAGTACGGCTGCATTTCGTGGCAGTTTTCGCTACCTAGCCATGAAATATTAGAATAACATCCCTCTACCTTTCAAAACCTTGCCCGCTGTAAATTCTTTTAAATACAAGTTTAAAATGCATTTACTTTTACAGCAGCGTGTGCGGCGACACTTACATAATTTTGTACTTCATTTTCTTGTATGTCTCATTGCTTTGCTTGTGTATATGTTAATTTCAGCTTATGTGCGAGTGCCATGTATGCTGTTGCACTCAGACGCGCTCTCGCTAACGGGTGTTCACACGGAAGATCAGTGTCGTTGTACCAAATAGGAGCAACTACACATGCTGAGTGGATAATTCAGCGGAATTGTTAAAATAAAAATAAGTGTAATAAATAAACTAATTTAAAGAAAGAAAAAATATTTATTTTAATCTACCACCACCAGTACCACCAGTTTCCACCAGTGAAAGACGTTTGAGTAATTATACCTACTCTGTTTTTCGTTACAAGATCAAATTCACAGGAACACAGGAGTTATGGCTGACCGTTTGCCAGAATGTGACATAATTGAACCCTTATTAAGATTTCATCTGAAAATAAACGTAGAAGTAAACTACTATTACTATTTATTTTACGAAATATATACTTCGGCATAATAATTTTCTCTTTAGAACATTATAAATATCACGATGCTATCAATTTACTAATTAAAAATAATCTATTCATCGTAGCACAGCACCGTCGTAGCGCTACGTCGTAGTCGACAAAAAAAAATACAAATTGTAGAAGCCAGTTAATGCGTTGCCAGACTAACCTCTTAGCTTGTCCGTTTAGCCCGCAACGACCTTGCCTAGTGTGACTATGCCAGTGGAAATTAACAAACCACGCTGACGATATAAATACTGGTGTTATGAAAATATTAATAAATAGAGTAGGCAGCCTATTAGCCGAACGAGGAGGAGTGGCAAGCGATAACAATCTGTATTTGCAAGCGTTTAAAGGCGAAATGGAAATAAAATTGGTGTAGCTTTTATGTGTAATGAAAATATATTAATTGATGGAATTAGGTAGGTTTATTAATATTGTTTAATTATTCAAGTCAATCTTGGTTGGTGGTAGCGTTATTTGCCATGTGTACTTGATCAGGTTCTGATGATAATTCAGCAGGAAGGTGGTCAAATGATTTCTGCACGAATAAACGTAGACCCACCGTTTTGGCGTGTCGGGTAGGTTGCTACGAGTAGTAGGTAGAAAATGGTGATTAGGATCTAGTAATGGGAGCGAGCAGAAAGGTGGTAAGGAGAACTCTGCTCCAATAAATGTAGGACTCACCGAATTTTTAATCTGTGGTTAAATCTTATAGAGTAGTTAGTAGATAAGGAAAGTCATTTTAAGAGCTCGTCTACCCATGTCACGGGTATTTTTTTTTTTTGAATTGTACTTGAGGATTTAATCATCGATTTAATGTACTGAAATACTCTTGCTTGGTTTACGAAGCAGGTATATATTGCTAGATAAGATAATATCTTGAGATAATATCTTAATATCTTGGTTAATCATGCATATGTAGATAAAATGTATAAGTATGATAATTATTGAATTCAGTTATTATCAGCAATACGTCACCTAAACTAAATGTAGAAATTAATAATTGTTCTAATCTCAAATCTTTGGATTTATCTTTCAATTGAATTGATATATCAAATAAATAAATAAAACACAACAATTGTACGCGAGGAGATTTCCTTTATGTTCCTGCTCCCTTGCAGAACAGAACTAGGCGCTGGAACCCTTGCGCGAGAGACCGTAGGTAGCATACGTAAGTATAAGAGTTACCATCGCAGTGCCAGATATTTGGCCGCATGGTTGCACTGTGTAAACATTGCTCTGTATGCATGGGCACTGTATGTAATATCTGTAATATCTCAGTAACGAGCGGCGGCGGCGGTGCAATGCAGCTGTATGTAATATCTGTAATATCTCAGTAACGAGCGGTGGCGGCGGTGCAATGCAGCTGTGTGTAATATCTGTAATATCTCAGTAACGAGCGGCGGCGGCAGTGCAATGCAGCTGTATGTAATATCTGTAATATCTCAGTAACGAGCGGCGGCGGCGGTGCAATGCAGCTGTATGTAATATCTGTAATATCTCAGTAACGAGCGGTGGCGGCGGTGCAATGCAGCTGTGTGTAATATCTGTAATATCTCAGTAACGAGTGGCGGCGGCGGTGCAATGCAGCTGTGTGTAATATTTGTAATATCTCAGTAACGAGCGGCGGCGGCGGTGCAATGCAGCTGTGTGTAATATCTGTAATATCTCAGTAACGAGCGGCGGCGGCGGTGCAATGCAGCTGTGTGTAATATCTGTAATATCTCAGTAACGAACGGCGGCGGCGGTGCAATGCAGCTGTGTGTAATATCTGTAATATCTCAGTAACGAGCGGCGGCGGCGGTGCAATGCAGCTGTGTGTAATATCTGTAATATCTCAGTAACGAGCGGCGGCGGCGGTGCAATGCAGCTGTGTGTAATATCTGTAATATCTCAGTAACGAGCGGCGGCGGCGGTGCAATGCAGCTGTGTGTAATATCTGTAATATCTCAGTAACGAGCGGTGGCGGCGGTGCAATGCAGCTGTATGTAATATCTGTAATATCTCAGTAACGAGCGGTGGCGGCGGTGCAATGCAGCTGTGTGTAATATCTGTAATATCTCAGTAACGAGCGGCGGCGGCGGTGCAATGCAGCTGTGTGTGGGCAGGCGTGTTGCTTACTATCAGGAAGAAGTCTTGATCGTTTCGTCACTGAGTTTCATATAAACTAACAAAAGAATAGTTTATTAGTCACACGGTAGATATTCATTCAGAGTGCGAAAGAAAAATATAGGAATTAAGGGAAAAAAGTTTAGTAGAAGACTGCTTCGTGCGTGCTCAGGGTTGGCGTGCGAGGGGGAACAATAATTAAAAAGTTGAACAAGTTCCCTTTGTTTATTATGCAGGAAGTTTGTAACCATTGGTACCAATGTACTATCAATATTAGCAAGGATAATGTACATGATTCCCATTGCGGATTGTGTATTGTGATAGTGGTGACGATGGTGGTATATACATGTGTCCGTCGTGTCATAATAATAATAATAATATAATATCTTGGGACAATCCACACACGGTCATCCGATCCCAAACTAGGCAGAGCCTGTACTAAGGAAACCAGACAACTGATACTAATACTGATATACTTTTTTTTGTTGTAAATACATACTTAAATAGATAAACAACACCCAGACACTTGGCGGGAATCGAACCCACGACCCATCGGTTAGTAGGCAGGGTGTCTGACCACTAGACCAACGGGCCCGTCAATAAGAAACTTATGTTTCCATATCAAAAGGTCACATAAGCAAAATGAGTCAAAATCAGAACGCCCGAAAAGCAGGACGACCTGCGCGCAAAACGTCCTAATAGCAAAATGACCTGCGCGCAAGAGGTTATTAACGACCAAAAGAAATCAATTTGTATATGTATATTCGCATTATATATTCCGTTTATTCCAAGTAGTCCAACTAGTAGTTCAATCATCGGACAGTTAAAAAAAAGAAATTCCCATCTGTCCGACTGGCTTTTCTGATTGAACAGTTTGGAAATAAATATTCGCATGATTTCTTTCCTGATCGTACGACAATGAAGTTACTCGTACCGGTAACATTTTAAACTCGATTATCTAAACATGATCAAACGGATATACTTACGTTATATGTGGAAGGACTGTCAGTAGATAGAGCACTAGCAGTAGTAAGCCTGGAAGATCTGGAAGAAATTAGCTGATATATATTTCCCTAGGATATTTTTAAATTGGTAGGTACGACGTGGTACTATTTCCGAACGTTGCTTGTGTTTTATTTTCAGGTAATGTTAACAGGCTCTGTATAAAAATACTATAAGTAAATAGTAGTAAATAAGTGACAAAAAGTTTACCATTATTTATACTTCACCTACCATCACTCCCTGGTGGTCTAGTACGAGTTTTTATAGAGCACGAGCGCGATCAAACTGTCAGTTTTCTCCCGTAGGTACATTATATTTGTTTTTGATAGTTACCGCTAGTGGCGCTGGTGTGAAATGTATGGGGAAAATCGACAGTTTGATCGAATTCGTTACCTAACCGTTTACGGTTTCACGGTTTGCATTTCGTTGTGTTACGTACTGTTTATTATATTCTATGTAATATGCAAGGTTTTCCCCATATTTTTCCATGACGTGCGGGGAAGGTATGTTCTCATTGCGGGTATGCAAATGAGCGATATAACGGTATAATTGCAGCGACCGCCGAGCGCCGTCGTCGTCGTCGCGTTTTGAATATTAATTATTTCTGGCGTTTCATTAAGTGTAACGGCTTTTGTGGCAGTCTGAAATTAGGCGATATATTTTAAAGTAGTATTATGGTTTGAATGTAACATACGATCACGAGAGATGTAACTAAGAGCTCGTAACGTCCATGCTCTAAATCTGTGCATCTATGCCTACAAATAATACGCCTTTGCTTTTAAATAGCAATGATATATCATAATAATGTTTATCAATAATGTGCAAATTCAACCACCTATTTTTTTACCAAATTAGAAAGATCTTTCGAGATAGTCATATTATCACGCAGTACTTACCTACAAACTATAAACGAGACGGACATGGTAAAACGTCTGTCCTATACCTAATCCGCCCCCAGTCGTGTAGGTCTTCAGTTACACCGAACTAGTATAGCGGACAAACTTATTATTTGCACCTAATATCCTGTGTATTTTGTTTATTTAATTGAGGAACCTCTGAGACTGTACGAGTATGTATCAAGTTGCTACGCAATATAGTAGTTCAGCAATATGCTCAGACGCGTTGTATATAAGTCATGTCCAATTTGCGACTACCGCAAGAAAAAATATATTGGATTGCAATAGCTTATGCATATATATTTTTTTATACGCAAACCACGTCGTCAATACCCTACGTATGTAATAGGAATGTCCCAGTAAGCCGAAGGATCTAACCAAAACGCGAGTGCTAATGCATGATAACTAGTGATAAGGTTTTATATTATTAGTCACCATAAAAATAGATCACTCTATATATCCGTTGTTCTTTTATTTGGATTAATATTTTATAGGTCAAAATCATTTTGAAAGTAAAATAAGTGTGTATACAAAAAGCAGACATAATGGTCCTAGTTTTGGTGCCAGTTTTCTTTGCTTGCACATTATATCCCTTTGCCAGGCGCAGTGCCCACTACAGAACATTCCCACGGGGCTCGCAACAAAATGTTATTCAATTGAGCAACTCAGTTATAACTCCAAGCTCAACCTGCATTTGCTTCGTATCGCTACTTTATCGTACCTCTATCCAATTGCCTTCTGGATGTTGTTGAATTTTATACCTTTTGCTAATATTGTAGTTCTGTAAAGTTTAAAAGGGAATTTGTTTTAAGTTTATCTT
The DNA here is from genome assembly GCA_911728495.1 of Furcula furcula. NCBI lineage: Eukaryota > Metazoa > Arthropoda > Insecta > Lepidoptera > Notodontidae > Furcula > Furcula furcula. The sequence goes on from OU452253.1 coordinate 25,606,293, forward strand.
TTTGAAATGTTCTGCTTCTTTAATCCACTTAGTGGCAAGACAAGCAGGTCGTTTTCTTCATGGTAAGCGACGCGGTTGCCCATAGAAACTGCGCATTGCTCGGCCGCTAGTCGCGTCTCTTGAGCCCGGTTATTTAACTAATTTAATTTGATGATGAGATATGTGTCAGTAGTATGTGTGAGTAACACGCGAGAGATGAGGCGTAGACTAGTAGACTGTATTTTCAATATAACTTTATCTGATATAGGTAAGTACATTTCGCTATTGCTTGCGTTACGCATCGCTAATTTTGTCATGATAAAGTAATATTACCTTTAGCTATTACCTTGACTGTGATCTCCAAGATGCCTGCCAAGCATGGTGATTATAGCAGACCTATATTTAGAGGAAATTTCGGCTGATAATGATGATGAAAATGATGTTAAATTTCACGACGAAGTAAGTACTTAGTGCAAATTCGATTAACTTATTTTGTTTAGAAAATTCAATATTAATTAGTTAGTACAGTAGTAGAACATAATAAAAACCATGATAACAATTTAAATATATCAACATATGCTACTCCTTTTATATTAAAATGCAAACTCTATCACAATAGAGTTCAGCTAACTTTACACATAGGAAGTATTATAATAGACAAAACTAGCGAAGTTGTATTAAACGTACCTATATGATAGTAAACACACGCACATAAGAAATTCGTACGTGATTCCATCAAATTCGACCCTGGAGAATGAAAAAAGTAGAGTATATCCAAGTTCGTCCAGTAAATATACTGAATTGTATAAAAGAGGCATCCAACGCGCTACGGGTGTTATTAATGTTCCCTTTTCATGCCGTGTCGCCGCGCCGTGGGAAATAAACATTTACAAAAGGCCAAATGATTTAATTTATTTTATTTTGTGAAATTACTTCAGTTATGTTTGGATTACACATGAATTAAAGGTAAAAGTTGCCTAAAAAGGTATAAAACAGTATAACCGTCGTGAAACATATCTTGCTCTAACTTCACGAAGGCTCGCGTCTGCAAAATGTTATTCAAATGAGTTCAGAAGTTTGCGATGACGTAATAAAGCGAAATAGCGCCCGTTCCCTGAATTATAATTAGCCGCTTAAGTAATCGGCTTTTATTCTTACAACCTTAAAATAAAAGATTTAATGTGGGTGTTGAAATTGAAGAACAAAAAATCCTACAAAAGTACGTCAATAATCTAAATCTGTAAAAATAAAAATATCACGACTGCCTATAATTAACCCGGGCCAATCTCCACAAGAGCTACGCTCGTAGGCTGATATTATACATTCAAAGGCTATTCTTTAGTCATAGCTTACTATCAAATACTGTGTGTACGGGCGTCACCGGGTGTAGAGGCAGGGGCGGGGGCGGGGGGCGCGGAGTACGGCGGCGCCGCTGGGGGTAACTTATTTTATTATCGGCTTCCTTCCTCCCTTCTTACCCCTATTTGCTAGCTCACGGCGCATGCGCAGACCCGCCCGGCGACGGGAAGCCACTCTGGCAGAGGTGGCAAACATTTTAATAATCATATCTTTATTTAGAGACTTAATGCGGCAAATTGAGCGCCGTTCAGCCACCTCGTGACGTTCTGTGTGTATGTAAAGGGACGTTTTATAATTGTATTCACAACGGATTTGTTTGTTTCGCATTTTGCAAATTTATACAGGTGTGGTTTTGCATTTTCTCCATATGTGTAGATCTAACAGATAAGGATTATGTTAATTGATTAAAAATAGTTTTATAATTCAGTGGTAAATAACTAAAAGATAACTGATGATTCACGATTAACGTTCCACCAGAATAAGAGTTCTCGAGCGCTCAGAATGGGTCCCAAGGTTGGCAAACCGCGCGTACTCTTATTTATCTACTTTGCGCGAAAAGTGGTGCCAGACGGGGTTATTTTATAGTAACAGTTGCACACGGGATTTCTTTTCGTACCAAACATAAAAAGTAATTCATAATTTTACGTCTATCATTTAATGACTGATTTATGTTCTTTATATATCAACCTCCGTAAATATGGCAAGAATGCAGAACCACACCCTGTATACGCCGGATTCAAGCTAGAAATTGTTTGACTAGACGCTGTAAAATTTATAAAACCATTAATAATGAGGCTAAATATACATGAATAATATAATACAAAGCCAAGCGCTCGTGATCCCTGCCTTCGTAGCAAAATACTCGCAGCACGTTTTTCAAAGTCATGATTTGGGTTATTAACTATTCATTCTGCTCATCTCTAAGTTAAGATGTGTATTCATTAGCGAAATACATAACTGCGCTGTCTGAATATTGATAATATTAAAGTTTGGGTGAAATCAAGCCTTCATTTAAAAAATACATAGGTACTTATAAGTATGTATAGTATTTTCGACTACCCTAGGAGGGCTATGTTGTTTTTAAAGAATGTATGTATGTATGTATCTCTGTATATATGTTGTATATCATTTCCTTTACGGCATGGCCTAAAGGACTCTGTAAATTTTCGCTTATAATATATTGTTACATTCGTCTTAAATGGGGGAATGTCATGAGCTGTATAAGCTGTAAGTATTTTCAATAAATTATATACTTAGACTCTACTGCAGCATTATCCAACTGGACTCTACAATATTATCTAACTATTTTGACTCACACCATTATCTAAAATTATGCCTACATATCTTAATATATATGCCTACAACCTACATATATAATAGTTACCCTCTTCAGATTCTAATTCAGAATTTATTTATTATGCATAGATCTCACGGGGTTCTTACATAGTCATATTTTTACAATTACCACCGGATCGTAACGCTCAGTGGAGACCACTGAGAAGAGCTGATAAGAACTCAGCGGCTTTGTCTTTCGCGATAATATGTACTCAACAAAAATATACATATGTATACTTTTTTGTTTTAGTCGACGAGGAGGAACCCTTCAAAAGGTACCCGTCTCCGAGGGGGCAGAGGCCGCGTTATGTGGGATGTGTACCCACTGAAACCTCCCGGTGGCCCTCATCGACGCTGTGGAGAGACTCCGAGCCCTTCGTTCGGACCTTCGCCAGAGTCTCTTCAGCAAATATACATATCCTAAAGCTTGTAAGAGTAATGCAGTTTGAGCCCATATACGAGTAGCTTTATCCTTCAGATTACATAATAGAATTTTATAATCTATATTAATAAAGGAGCAGGGTGTTTTCTAGGAATCACGATACAGCAAAAACCATATTACGTAGGGTAAGCGGGCCCAACGCGGGTATGCTAACGACGGAAGTCCTAAAAACCACAATTTTATAGAAGTACAGTAACAAATTGTACGTCATTTGAAAGGACATTTATTTGGCATGAATATACAACATCAGTTTTTAAGATTGGTAGTGAGATTTTTATACAATAAATAAACAACAAAAGGTCTTCTAAAACCCGCTTTGCCCAGACATGGGCCTAAAGTGGGTAGGTGCTTTGGGCAAAGGGGGTAATTTCAAAATTAAATACAAAACATATAATTAAAGCAAATATTTAATGTCAAAAATGTAACAGAAACCATGTACTATTTTAATCTTTACAAAACAGTACTTACATGTAAATAAAATTTAACAGGAATTTCAAATAATTTCAAATAATGTTTTTAGTTTCAAATAATGATATACAAACGCCTACCTGCTTTGGGCAGCCTACCCGCTTTTGGCCTGGTTACCCTACAATCTTGAAATTTGGAACCAACATTATTCAAATAGTCTAGGTGAACAATAAGAACGGATTTTTCGAAATTCCATACCTAAGTGGGTCAAATGGGCTCCCAAAGTTTGTATGGAAAAAAATTTTTTTTTCCTCACACGGACATGAAACTTTGTCATTGTACTAAACAAAAGAAATAAAGAAACACGTGTATCACACTTTTTGAAAATCGACCCATATTGGGATTTTAGACTGGTTTTTGAGTATGCAACGCGGAAAAAAAAATTCATACTGCATTGCTGAAACTTTGCGAATACATTAATCAAATTATAGCAATCCAAGTGCAAATAATCATTTTTTGAAAATCAACTCCTAAAGGGGTCCAATTGGGGTCCAAAAAATGTTTCTCGACCTACAGTCATAAAACTTAGTTTATATATTGCACACAAGAAACTAAGAAACCTATTTCCAGCATTTTTCAAAAAACTACCCCTAAGGTTTTTTAATGGGGTTTCAAAGTTTGCACAAAGAAGGATTTCCATTTCATCCTATGATGCAGCTAGAGTAACGAAACTCGGTAAATAAACTCAATACAACAATTGAAAAAACTAATTTTGATCATTTTTGTAAAATCAACCCCTAAGTGGGTCAAACGGGCTCCCAAAGTTTGTATGGAAAAAAAAAATCATCACACGGACATGCAACTTTGTCAGTGTACTAAACAAAATAAATAAAGAAACACGTGTATTACAACTTTTTGAAAATCGACCCTTAAAGGGGTTTTTGAGTATGAAACGTGAAAAAAAAAACATACTGCATTGATGAAACTTTGCGAATATATTTATCAAATTATAGCAATCTATGTGTAAATAATCATGTGTTGAGAATCAACTCCGAAATGGGTCCAATGGGAAGAGGTCCGAAAAATGTTTTTCGACCTACAGTCATAAGACTTAGTTTATATATTGTACACAAGAATCTAGGAAACCTATTTCCGGCATTTTTCGAAAAACAACTCCTAAGGTCAAGGGGTTGCAAAGTTTGCACAAAGAAGGATTTTCATTTCATTCTATGATGCAGCTAGAGTAACGAAACTCAGTAAATAAACTCAACACAACAATTTAACAAACTTATTTTGAGCATTTTTGTAAAATCAACCCCTAAGTGGGTCAAATGGGCTCCCAAAGTAAGTATGGAAATTTTTTTTGTGTCACACTGATATGGAATTTAGTCAATGTACTAAGACAAAGAAATTAAGAAACATGTGTATCACATCTTTTTCAAATTCGACCCGTAAAGGGGTGTTAGCATGGTTTTTTAGTATGAAACGCGGAAAAAAAATATCATGCTGCATTGATGAAACTTTGCGAATACATTTATCAAACTAAAGGAATGATTGTATAAATAATCATTTTTTTGAAAAATCAACTCTAAAAGTAGTGCAATGGGGGTCCAAAAATGATTTTCGACCTACAGTCATAAGACTTAATTTATGTATTGCACACTAGAATGCAAGAAACCTATATCCGGCATTTTGCAAAAAACAACCCCTATGATCATTTAATGGGGTTGTAAAGTTTACACGTAGAACGATTTCCAATAAAGCTAGAGTAACGAAACTCGGTACATAAACTCAATACAAAAATTTAATAACCCAATTTTCAGCATTTTTTGATAATCAACCCCTAAGTGGGCTAAATGGGGTATAAAAGTTACCATGGAAAAAAAATATTCAACGCATGGACACGAAACTTTATCAGTGTACTGATAAAAAAAACACGTGTATCACATTTGTTTTTTAAATCAACCCTTGAAGGGGTTTTTGCATTGTTTTTGAGTATCAAGCGCGGAAAGAAAATTATGCTGCACTGATGAAACATTGTGAATAAATTGATCAAGTTAAAGCAATTTAATTATTTTGAAAATCAATCCCTAAAAGGGTCTAATTGGGTCCAAAAAATATTTTTTATCCTACTTATTTTATGCATTGCACACAATAATCTAAGAAACTTTTTTTAGGCATTCTTCAAAAAACAATCCCTAAGGTCATTTTATGAGGTTGCAAAGTTTGCATGAAGAAGTCATTTTAGCTATAATGTTGCTACAGTCACAAAATACATTAAATAAACTCACCATAACAACACAATTTTCTGCATTTTTCGGAAATCAACCCCTAACTGGGTCAATATCAAATATTGCAAAAAAATATTTTTCATCACACGGTCACTAAATTTAGTCATCAAAAGAAGTTGAGAAACATGTCTCACACATTTGTTTTGAAAATCAACCCTTGACGGGGTTTTAGCATGGTTTTGAGTATGAATTCGGAAAAAAAATCATGCTGCACTGATGACACCGCGGATGCATTTATGAAATTAAAGAAATACATGTGCAATTTTTTTTTATTTTATTCCCAAAAGGGATTAATTGGGGTCCAAATCCTGTTGTTTTACTCTACGGTCACAAGACTTATTTTATGTATTGCACATAAGAATCTAAGAAACCTGTTTCCAGCATTCATCGAAAAATAAAACCCCTAAGATCAATTAATGGTTTCAAAGTTTGCATGCAGAAGGATTTCCATTTAAGTTATAATACAGCTACAGTCACGAAACTTGGTAAATAAACTCAACACAACAATTTAACAAACTAATTTTCAGCATTTTTAACGGACTTCAAAAAAGGAGGAGGTTCTCAATTTGTCTGTATATATATATATATATATATTTTCTATGTATGATCGCGCATGACGCTGGCAATTATGAACCGATTTCAAAAAATCTTTCTGGTACGGATAGGCCGCTCCACTGATTGGGTCCCATAAAAAAAAATATAACTTACGAATAAGCAGTTCCTGAAAAAACAAAAATGGCGACTCAGAAAAAACTGTAGGAATGCCTAAAAGATGATGTTTTTGTCGCTTCTTAAGGACGACAATGGTCAATCTCTGACAAATATTTAGTAATTTCAATGATTCTTTTTTATGCGAAAGAAGGAACCACTGTAATGAATATGTATAAATTTTATCACAACTGGATAAGAACTTCCTGGAGAACCATGATTGATGTTCAGGAATTTATCTGTAAAAAAAAAGAATATATATAGACAAATTGAGAAACTCCTCCTTCTTTGAAATCAGTTAAAAAACCATGAAACTGATGTTCTCCATTACATTACTCTGACAAATATGAACCGATTTCGATGATTCTTTTTTTATTGGAGGGAGTAAACTACTGTAATGATTTCATGCAAATTTCATTAGGACCGAATAAAGTGCTCCTGAAGAAAATATACACAGTATGTACGTCAACATCAACTTCAATAACATTTAATATATATATTTTTTTATAATAATAGGTTTGTGCTTGACCAGAATCTCACATGATGGTAAGTGAAGTTGTGGTCTAGGATAGACCGCGCTTACCCATAAGATGCTTGTTCACTCTAGACTTGAATACACCCAAGTTATATTTATCAGGGAAAACGTTGTCCGGGAGGGTATTCCACAGCTTGGCCGTGCGCATGAGAAAAGAAGAAACGAAACGCTTAGTGCGGCAAGTTGGAGTGTCAACGACAAAGCGGTGGAGACCCTGCCGGCGCCTGGTAGTCCGGTAAAAGAAAGGGGATGGTGGTACAAGGTCAAAAAGTGCTTGAGCGCATTCACCGTGGAACAATCTGTAAAAAAACCGATAAACATGCAACTAGGCGACGATGATCCAATTGTTGTAGTTTTTCATTTGTTAGTCAAGTTGATATTTATCAGAGCCATCCCACAGGTGAGAACAGTACTCCATGCAGTACTCCATTTTATGCTTTTTAGTGTTGTTGAAGTCGGTTCATTTTTTTTGTTGTGTCGTGTGCAATGTTTTATTTGAAAATCAACCCGTGGGACAAATGAGGTACCAAAGTTTGTATGTAAGAAAATATTTTTTCAAAGACACGAAACTTTATCAGTTTACTCATCAAAAAATTGAAAAACACGTCTAACAAATTTGTTTTGAAAATCACCCTTAACGGGGTTTTTAAAAATTAATGCTGCACTGATTACACTGCGGATACATTCGTCATATTGAAGCAATCCATGTCATTTTTTTTAAATTAACCCCTAAAAGCGTTCAATTAAATTCCAAAAACTATTTTATTCATACATATTTTATGTACTGCATACAAGAATCCCTAATGGTCGCGTGAAGAAAGATCTCCTTTTAATGCTATAATGCAACTATGGTAACGAAACTCAGTGATTGAACTAAACAAAACTGTTGAATAAACTTATTTCCAGCATTTTTCGAAAATCAACCGCTAAGGGCATCTTGCATTGGGGTTACCAAATGGTTTCCACTTAACAACCTCCTCATATGTTTTTTAATGGAATTGCAAAGTAAGTACAGTATCTTTTTAAATAAAGAAGTACTTAAATATTTAAGAAATTGGAGCTATGATAGCTTACACAAAAATACAGGCTTGGCAATACTTGATTAGATCAGGGTTAATAAAAGTGTGAAAATATTGAAATCGATCGTCCGAAGATCGGACCAACAATAATAACTAAGAAGTTAAGAAGACCTCATAATTGTGACATAAGGACGTTCAGCATCTTAGTTCTCCCGTGACCATGGGTGCTGCAAAGCATTCGAAACGTCGGTATAGTAAAAGCTAAAATAAACCGCGATTAAATCCGTAAAAAGTAGTTTGATTTCAATGTGTAATATTCGCGTAAATAAAAAACAACATTAGTGTAAACAATATTTTAAAAAACCTCGATCCATAATTCAAAACACGTTTGAGTAACAAAGTAAACGCGGGCAAAGCCGCAGGCTACAGCTAGTGATAATATAATATATCTACGACAGGAAAAGTATATATGTTTGCTTATGACATCAGTTACTTACATATAACATGTATGCATATTAAGTATAATTCGATTAGTATTATTGGAAGAGTGTATGAAGGTGTTGAACACCAGTACCTCCATGTACGTTCATGGATATAATCTTGTTTCATTGCATCTAAATAAAGAGCAACTAAAGTAACCGCGACCGACAGTGACACGAATGAGCAACCTACTTCTCTGGCTTCCCAACACATCGGTACGTGCACGCACATAGAATTGGAAAATTATTATACGCTATGTAAGCTATATTGCTGATAACCTGCTGAAAAGAACCTGTATCTGAGTTGCACCTGCAAGATAGATGGATTTGGAAGATAAATCATTCTTACTCCAAGGACAAATGAATCAGTGTATCTCTTTATCCTTAAAGATGTTCAAGCGCGAACATTGAATGGAATCTGACCAATTTCAATGCCAGTAATATTTTTTATATTACTAGCTGTCCCGCGCAGCTCCACTTGCGTAATTTTCTTCACAACTTTCTTAATTTTTTTTTATGTATGAACCCTCTATGAAGTATTAGAAAACATTTTAAAAAAAGATGAATAAAATCGGTAAAGCAATATATATGTTATAGCGTGACCAGGAGAAACAGGGGTTCAGTTTTATATATAGATTCATTGTCAGGCCTTAAGGGCACATATAAATATCATTACAAAGGTTAATATAATTGTCCGTAAAAGCTTAAAGATATAAATGTTAGTCATCTTAATGCATACGTTTGGGCTTTCCACATGTATCTTAGTACAATGATTCATGTAGAAAGTCAAGTCTGGCAGCTATCATCACCAGAACGCGATTGGAGCTGGCTCGCACTCTACAGAGCAAGGACGCGCATCTCTTTTGAATTGTGGCATAAAAGCAGTCCACTCTGGCTTCTACGAACATTCCCCGACCCATCGGCACCCGGCACGCGTTATTCTATTCGCGGAGCGTTGAACAAATAGTGAATATATTTCCCCATTCATTGTTAGTGTGAGAAGACGTACAGCGAGCTGTAAAAAGAGCGATTTAGTTTGTCATTGAATTTTGAATCACGAATTACTAAGAAATTAAGAATAAAGTTACTTTGTTAATAGGGTCCCATCAGAGTTGGCAGCTGGGCGAGCTGGCGCCGCGTCGCTGGCAGGCGCCTCGCGTGCATTTGCCAAAGAGTTTGTTCCCTAATTGCCAGGCTTCACCATATATATGTATACACAGTTGCCAATGGCACCGATTTTTAGGTACAAGAGCTCTCTTGCTTGCATTGGAACGAGACGCTGTGAGCCAGTTTAAATTTAATAAATGAGGAACTAGAACTACTATTCAGAAGAAACCATCGATATTAACATATCGATGGTTTTGACCTTCTAAATGTTCTTTCAATGAGTATAAAAGGTATTTCCAAAACGATGCACACTCCAATTAATATAACAACTTAACCCATTAACGCCCTCTGTACTCGCGCGGGTACAGCAACAAAATGCATGATTTAGTTATATTTATTTGGGGATTGTTTAAAAGTAATTAGATATATAGTAACTAAATGGTATAAGTAGTGTATGAAAAAAATAAGTTTGGCTGCGGTGCGAAAACAAATGTAATTTTTTTTTGTGACAAATTGTGATTGAGGCCCAAGGTCTATAGGTAAAATGAAAAAAAATATTTTTACTATAAAATAAATAGTAATTTGATATTTTCTTTATTAAAAAGTACTGTACATCTATATAGAAACATATGATACCATTTTAGTAACAATTACTTTCAGTAAGCCCATATCAGAGTCCATTTATGTCACTGTACCCGGATGGGTACAATGGGCACTTATGGACTAATATTTTCAGACATTTTGATAATTTTACAAGGGCGTCTTTACAAGCCAAAATTGCTTTTCAGGATTAGAAAAAGCCCTCAATAATAATAATCATCATCATCTTCATCAGCTGTAAGACCACTGCTGAACATAGATCCCCCCCCCCCCCTCTTGCCAATTGGCGAACATCCACCGGTTGCAACTCGCATAATATCATCGGTTCACCCAGTAAGAGATCTGCCTACGCTGCATCTTCCGGTTCGTGGTAGCCATTCGAGAATTCTTCTTCGTCATTGGTTATCGATTCTTTGAGCGCTAGGGCTTACCCACCCATTGCCATTACAAATTGCAGATTCTGAGAGCTATATTGATGACTGATTCTTTGGCGAATGTATTGATTTTATGGCGTAATGAAACTCTGAACATTGCCCTTCGTGGGACTTTAGACCTTCTCTGAAAGACTAGCAGTCGGGCACCACGTCTTATTGGCACTGGTGGCAACAGACTTTATTTGAAGACCCTTATCTTTAGGCTTTACGGTATTTGGAGCGAGAAGATACCACGTAATTTGCCTATCCGAGTTGAATTCTTCGGAAGAATTCTTTATCGACGTTGGACTGAAATCCGAAACTGGACAGTCTCTCCAATTGGAGGACTTTAGACGCCTTTATCTTATTCATGTTCATTTGCTGAGCATATTATTGAGGTCCTCCAGCAACTCTGCTAGTGTCCGTATCATTTTAGTCCAAGAGCTCACACGTCCAATGCATTCGTGACCAACTTCGAAAAGATAACGTCAGTCTGCCTCAATTATGATGGGGGGGGGGTGGGGGGGGGAGGTAGTTATGGGGAATGTTGCCGAAGCATTGGAGATCGCAGTATACGTGAAGATAGATATTTCAACAGAAGACATTGCTGTCCGTGTTCTGGTTCTACTTTTGTCGCCTCCTACGTCACCCAACGGAAGAACCTCGGAGGTTGCAATTTTTACCTATACTTGCCCAAAACCCAAGGGAGTATCTCATGCTGGTCACAATCCCGAGCGCAATAACAATTATTAGTTGCAATGTGTTATTCCTTACAATCGCGTTGATTGGCCGCAACGCCAATTTTTTGCAGGAAAATTCTATGTGTTGAACTACTTTGCTTTAGGCAATTATATTCTTAATCCGCCCGTTGTACTCGTCCAGGTACACCCTTATAATTTCTGCGTTGGATAAATTTTTAAATTTTTTTGCTTATATACCTTTTATTTACTTTATAATGATACAATAAATAATATAAAAATATAATTTTTACAAGCAGTTTTATTTTGGGCGTTAATGGGTTAATCCAACGACTAGTTAATCCCTGTGACCCCAACTTGATGTTGTCTAAGTGGCTATACGCCGTTCCTGCTATCGATTTAATTAACACCACCCCGAGCTAAAGACGTGAATATTTAACTCTCCTCCTGCCTCGCGTCGAGTGTTACATGTATTGACAAGTTCATTAATGTTGGGTAGTGTGGGAACTAGGGTACCAAATCGGCTTAACATTGAAGCTGTACGACTTCTTGTCCTTTAAAGTAGGACCAATTTAATGGATCACGTTTGACACTTAATCAAAATTTAACAACGTAACCTTGTAACGCCGGGCATAACTTTTTTTTTCGAAGTTAGAACAGCACAATTGTTTAACTTTTTTCAATTACGATTACAAAACTGTAATAACAACACCCTACTTGTCAAATTATGTTAAGTAGATTAGAAGATATGCGGGAACAGATGAACATACATGATAATGTATGTATATACATTCTTGTTAAAATCATAACCCTCCCTCCGTTCCGTAGTCGGGTAAAAAGAATTATCATTAAACACGACGGGCCCGTTGGTCTAGTGGTCAGTCACCCTGCCTGCCAACCAATGGGTCGTGGGTTCGATTCCCGCCAAGTGTCTGGGTGTTGTTTATCTATTTAAGTACCTATGTATTTACAAAAAAAAAGTATATAAGTATTAGTATCAGTTGTCTGGTTTCCATAGTACAGGCTCAGGCAAGATATTATTATTATTATTACAGCTGAATAGGTTTTCAATATAGCCAAATTAAACTAGCTGTCAAATAAATTCGTTTAAGAGCTACGACACCACAGGCAGACCGACATACATACAGGCATCTAAGGAAAAATTAAATAAGTATTATGATTTTACGGGTCTATAACAACTTGAATATGATTTATTTTCTGTGACGTTACACAAAGAATTAGCTAAATAATCAATTCATCCAGTAGAGACACTCGTATGTGTACATTCATAATATTCATCCCGAGATTCCCGAGGCCTGAGTGTATTCGTTTTATAAACAACTAGCGGCCCGTTACGTGCTTCGCTACATATAAAGTGAAATATTAAAAAAAATTGGGACATCAAATTCATTTATTCAAACAAAAAATGGAATTTTTCCTTAAATAAAAAAATAATAAATCAAATAAAAAACAAATTGCTACATTAATAGTGGTACACAATATGTTTTTTTTAAATAAAGAAACACACTTGCATACATGTTCAACATTTCAAAACTTACCGTTTGTGTAAATGCTTTTGACAATTTAATTCAAATAAAGTTTGTAACCGATAGGGAACACCGACGGCTCACTAAAAAACTGAGAAAAGTACACGCACACATTATATTCATATTACATTTGAACAAAAAATATAAACACAAAGCAATAATTATCGCTGACAATTTGCTTTATTCGAAGCACGTCCAAAATAAAATGACCGCATGAATGACATAACAGCATGCTTTTACTGTCAACACTAAAAAAAGTTCTAATTCTGAAAAAAAGGTTCAATCTGACAGCAAAATCCCCGTTTACAAAATGATCCGCCATTTATTGAATTAATTTTTTACAATAAATGTGATAAATGAAGAACCGCTCTACCGATTTTGTGCAAACTTCATATAAACCATCTACTAAATAGTCCAAACAAAGCCTAAACATTTGGTTTGGATAGGTGAGCTCGTTCTTGAGTTATAAAACTACAACGAAAAGTGGCATTGATTTTTATAGATATAGATGCTAAACTAACAGCAGTCAGCTCAGCAGTGGACGTCTTCCGGCTGGTGATGATGATGATGATGATGATACTAAACTATATGGAGAAACGCTAACGCAGGTGATAACGTATTGTTTGTACAACGAATACACTAAGGCTTCTGTTAGGGTTTACCCTAACACATACCCTTTCGGTCGTGGGTCTCATTGTCTGGCCATTTTGACCCCTTAAATTCCTGAGTATAAATAGTTACGGAAACACTGTCAATGGAAGTCCTTACTTCTCTATGGGCCGGGGCGTATTGGAGATCCAATAGAAAGACGCTGCCCGTCTTCTTGTTTTCCCTTAGTCGCCTCTTACGCCACCTAACGGGAAGATATGTATGGGTGCTATTCTTTCCCGGACACCCACAGGCACTTACTTCCCTATAGAATAAATACACTAAAATATGTATACACACAAATATTATGTGTATAATAAATTCAGCATTTATTTGTCACTGATTACATATTTTGTGCGCGTCCCACGCACCGCGAAACTGTCGTCTCGCGTGTCTTGTCGAATTAGCGGCCGAGCGCTGGAGCCGCTGTGTGCATGGGTAATATCATTTGTTATACCGCCGAAAATATGACGGCAATTTACCGAAGAAAGCTTCCGGGGAAAAGGGTCTTGTGAACGACAATCGCTGGAGTACCGTGCAAGATAAAATATTTCCTGTTCTTTGATTAAAAGGTTGTGTGAACCGGAACCATTTTCGGGAATGGGAGTGCTCCAAAATATCCAAATGGGTGGTATTTTTATAAACAGCTAGTCATTTTTTTTAACGCAGACATGGATTTGGTAATAAATATTTAATTTTCCATGTAAGGTCTCACGTAATACCTAGGCAAACCTTTTTTTTTTTTGTTGTCGAGTAGGAAACCTTCAAAAGGTACCGGTCTCTGAGAGGGCGGAGGCCGGGTTATGTGGGATTCTTACCCCCTAAAACTTCCCCGGTGGCCATTATCGACGCTATAGAGAGACTCTGGACTCTCCTTTCGGACCTTCACTAGTCTCTCTAGAACCTGGGCAAACCTAATACCATACCATTTACATTTACCGGGTACCGCAAATAAATTGAGCACATTTACTAAATCCGGGCTGCTACTGAGAACTTTCACTTTACAGAAATATCCAATAGTATGTTGCTCGACCTGGGAATTTATTTCATCATCTTATGATCAGCGGCCGCGCTTTATGGCGGCCACATTTTTTGTGTTTTCTCAACAGACGACCTTAGAAGACTTTTAGCAATCACTCAAACTCACAAGAAAATTCAGCCAATATACTAAACTTTGGTAAGTTATGGAAACTATGTAAGAACGTCAAACACCTTATTTTCCCTATAGAGGAAGAGGTGGGTCAGCACGCAGAAACTTGTACTATTGCCTACCATCTCTAACATCTCAGCAAATAAATCTGTAGTGTCTGGGAGAAACCGAACTAAAATAAATTATATCTTATTACTTGACTAAAAAGGTTGCCTGGAAGAGATCGCTTTTAGCGATAAGGCCGCCCATTGTTGCATGTTTTATTAATTTGTGTCTTATTCTTTGTTATATTAATATCTGTTTGTTTATGCGCAATAAAGAATTCTATCTATCTAAAAATGCTCAAATTGGAGGTAACAGGTTTAACCCAGACACCACCGAAAATATATTATGTTCGTTCAAAGTTGAACTAAAACTTATGCATAATGATTTCTGATATTTAAGTTTCTACGCGAATATTACACATTGAAATGAAACCAACTTTACGGATTATATCGCGGTCGCAGTGACCATGGATGGTGTAAAGTGTGAGTTTCATGTCAATATAAAGTGCCGGGTTATAATTGCATCCCCCGTCTCCTCTCGTTGGGTGTCGTAAGAGCGACTAAGCGAGAACGGGAAGACGGGCAGCAGCGTCTTTCTTTTGAATTTATCTTCCACCTATATTGCGATCCCCAAGCCGCCTGCCAAGCGTGGGGGTTATGGCAACCCCTCCCTAGTGGTGGACGTGTTTCAAATCTATTTATTTTCATTGTACACACCTTGCTTGCTTACTGTATATTACGTGACAAATTAAATTTATCCTTTCAATTTAACTTTTACTAGAACGTATACCATGGGTCGCGTGCGACCGTGTCGTTCAATTTAAATATTCAGCAAATCAGTTAGTGCGAGCCCGAGTCGCCGCCAGGCTATATTGAATAATAAATAATATACTTACTAGACAAGACGACAGGAATATATTATATAAGATTTCCTGAGTTGTGAAATCTTATAGCCAAGGTATACTTATAATAAAACACCACGCCTTTATGTTTAAAGGTCGGCTGAGATTTTTCAGCTTTCACCAGCCATGTTAAATCCTTTCAGAAATAACGAGACTATTGCCATTTTCCAGGTAGTGTACCACTTGTGCAAGAGACAGTTCTCCTTGTATCGGACGACGAGACACACAGCGACAGCTACACACCCTTACGACTGTGGTGAATGTTCCTTCAGAACCAGGCCCGGAACCAGGTGGGTTGGTGGTGTTCGGCAGAAAGACGCTAAATCATAATATGATTAATTATAAAAAAAACTTCTAACACACATAAAAAGCGCCTAGCATACGGAAGCCTGGTTGGCTCACCTTTGACTTGTAAGAAAAAGGTGCCACATAGGCCCACACCACAAGTGAACTTGTGATGCCGATTTGAGATTTGAATTTTTTAAAGTAATTTCTCAAACGCTCAAGGGTGGGGGCGCCACTATCAAGTTTCTGTAAAATTCTATCAAATCGTAGATCCGGGGCTGTTCAGAATCTTTTCTGGATTAAAAGATTTGCTTTTTCATTTATTATTGTACGTATACGTACAGCTTAAGCTGGACATACACGTTCAGGTATACCTGACAGGACAGTTTAACTGTACAGCTAAACAGGCGCGTGTATGTCGCACAACTGCAGGTTTCCAAGCCTTTCACCCTGTCAGGTATACCTGAACGTGTATGGCTTTAGTCCTGATCAGTATTATTGCTTTTAATGAACTAGTGTGTTTATTAACTCCGATTCCTCCGCCGCTTTCCATCAGGTGGGATTGGAAACAAGCACTGGCTTACTTTGAGTAAGAAAAGTATGTACCACCGCACTGTCAGACATTCCGAGTCAAAATGTGCTTCTGCTCCGGGGTGAAGGGCACTGTAGCTGCAGAAATTTCAGGTAATGTCCTCAGGCGACGTCTAATTTGAGAGTATTGTTAGGCTTCAAAGGGCATTAACAGGAATTGCTTTCGCCGCCTACTCTAAGACTGGCTATTGTTCAAATTGATTAGAACTTTATAGCTTGGACCAGTTCTTCATTTATTCAATAAATAACCAGTCAGCGAGTTAGAGCTTTAAAGAACGGGTAATGAACCTGCAGAACTGCGTCCGTATACACATTAGTGAAATAGATTTCTAGTTTAAGATCATCATCATCATCAGCAGCAGCAGCCAAAAGACGTCCATTGCTGTTCAAAGGCTCCACCCCTTAGAAGCGAGGGCTTGCTATAATCCCCATGCCTGGCAAGGTCTTGAGGATCGTACTATACATAATATAAATACTCGGAACAAACACAATCTTGCTGTACACTCCACAGAATTAGCAATTCCTTTATGGGCCAAGGTATACGTTTTTATAATAAACTGCCCCAGGATATACGAGATCTACCAAGAAACAAATTTAGAACTACCATTAAGAGCCATTTGTCTAAAAAAGGCTATTATAAAATGTCGGATTACCTGGAGGATAAAGCTGCGTGGGCTTGAACTGCTGTACTCTAGGGTGTTTCTCTCAATTAGTGCAAATTTAAAGAATTTTCGAGAAAAAATAAAATGACTTTTTTTTCTATGAATATCACAAGGTATATGAAAAATAAACGTCATATTTAATTATACGCACAATTGGCAAAGATACGGACCTAATTATCTTTTTTCAACGCATGGTAATGAGGAATACAATATGGTAATGATACCAGCTACTATGGTAATTAAAAAGAGATATTGGTAATGAAGAATGAAAGAAAAAATCTATGTCTTAACACGTTTTCGAATTGATTTAAGTACATAAACTTTACAATAGACAATTTCTTATTAAAATTTGGCAATGATTACTTACTTTACTCACTGATTATTGAGTTAAACAAGACATACTATGTTATGGGGGGCGGCATTTGGATAGGTGGTGTTACCATATCAAACCTCCGCTATGCGGACGATACAACACTCTTTGCGTCCTCTGAAAATGAGATGATAGAGCTTTTAGGCCGACTAGAAGACGTGAGCCAAGATTTTGGACTGCTCATCAACAAAGGAAAGACTAAAGTGATGATTGTTGACGCACTGCTACTGTCAATTGCACGACTCTAATGAATGACTACGACATGGTAACACAATTTCAGTACCTAGGTTCGGTCGTCAGTAATAAGGGTGATTGCGAATTAGAGATCCGTCGACGCATCGGCATGGCTAAGTCAGCAATGACCCAGCTCAATAGGATATGGAAGGACAGTAACATCTCACGGAGAACAAAAATGCACATTGTCCACGCACTTGTCTTCACCATTTTCCTATATGGCTCAGAAACTTGGGTACTGAAAGCCGCTGATAGACGTCGCGTTGACGCTTTTGAGATGTTGTGCTGGCGACGTATGCTGCGGATACCCTGGACTGCTCGACGCACAAACCTGTCCATATTGAAAGAGCTGGGACTAGACAAAAATCCTCGACTCTCAGTGATATGCACGAAGCGAGTTCTCCAATACTTCGGCCACATAGCCCGAAGGCAGCCTGGCAATTTGGAGAAGCTGCTAGTTACCGGAAAGGTAGAGGGGAAGAGATCGAGGGGTAGAAGTCCTATGAGATGGGCAGATCAAGTGTCCGAATATCTGGACATTCCCTTGAGTACAGCAATCCACACAGCCGAAGACCGACAACAGTGGAGGACCTCGACAGAGTCGGCAGTCGTTAGGAGTCCTCAGCAATGGGGGACTGACTAAGGAGGAGGATGTTATGACAAACGCTAATATGTTATGAATGACAAACGGTTTTCTCATAGGTACCGTCGTATCTACGAACTAGTTAAACAATTAATCAGGTAAGAACTTACTTCATATTAATAAAATTACTTTGAAATTTTTATAGTTTCATTCTTTAATATGTACTTGAAACATACCAGTACAATAATCCACAGTAATACGTCCGATTGAGTTGTTATTAAATTACGATTCCCAAAATTCGTACCGAGCGCAGTGAAGGTAATGATATTTTAGTTTATTTTTTATTTTTTTTACCTATTTATTTGTCAATATCAACATAAGTTTTAGGTGGAAAATATACCTATATAACTAACCTAAGATATAAAAAATATTTAGTCCATAAATAACATATAGTTTCGTTTATATTTCGAAGGACATTTGATTTGCACGAAATCAGAGAATCACCTAACAAGCTTATAGTTTAAGATATATATATTGTAATATTGTTTTTTTATTAAATAATTGAAAAAAGACAAGCCCGCTGAGTTTCTTGCCGGATCTTCTCAGTGGAGGCCGCGTTACGATCCGGTGGTAGTTGTAAAAAAATGACAATATGTAAGAGCCCCCGTGAGGCATATGCATAATAAAGAATTTTGAGTTTGAGTTTGAGAGTTGAGTTTGGTAATAGACCACGAAACCGACGAAACTTCTTTTTTTAATTTATTTTTTAAATCTCAAGGTTTTTGTTCAGGAATTGCTAGCTTGACAAAAGAAGAGACGAGAAGTTGGTCCCTCACGCACAGGCACGGCTCAGGGCCTCATAGAGTTCTGGATGGTTTTCATTTATTTCTTGAACTTCACATTTCACCAAAGTTGCGCAGATCCCACTAATTACTGCTTTGGGAAGAAATCAGCAATTATAGGACTCAGAACGCGTAAAATAGTCATTAACGCGACCGTAATTAAAACTTTTCAACTTCTAAAGCTCAACACTTCCCCACAGTTCACGGTTTCATCTAGAATAAATACTTGTACACGTTAAATACGGTGTATTTGAAGTTATTTTTCTATTTTTTTTTTTCTTTAATCAACTTATTGACGGATCATTGTTGTGACGTTTATTGCCAGGCGAATGGATTCAGCCATTCGCCTGGCAATAAACGTCACAACAATGGTCCATGGGGAGGTTAGAATACCTGAGACAGAAGACAGCAATGTTCATACATATAGGAGGTGGAAGTCAAAAGAACCTGATTTTAATGTCCAGATTGGGCAAAGGATTATTAATTAGCAGCAAGTAGCAACACCTTGGGGTAGAACTATGCAAGGTAATAATAGGCTTTACTCAAATAAATGAGGTTGTGGTGTGGTGGTGGTAAGGTGTTTTAGAATTAGATGTCATTATGCATAATATGTTAATATGTAAGACAGTACCTATACTGAAAATTTCCTTCTAAACTGAAACTCGGAAAGTTTCAGTTGTATCCAAAAGAGCAAAATGTGATGTTCCATAAATAAAATGTTGGTGTTCTGAACTCTATGGTTTGACAATTTGTTAATTGCAAAGCGATTGTCGAATGCCTTTCGTGCCGCGGTTGCCGATAAAACGAAATGTCCTTGTGCTTATCTCCGATGTGAACGTAACTTCTACGTTTTAGTTCCTGAGGGCCGCTCCCCGTGTAAGGACATCGTTCCCGCAGTCCGCATTGTTATTCATCGGCCGACCTCTTTCGTGACGTTTTAGGAGCATGCGATGCCGCATCTCCCGTCCCTCTCCCACGCACATCACACCTCCCTTGACAGTGCGAAATGGGTGACGTGATGCGTGAGTTTTGCGCTATGAGCTTGTACTGGAATCCTTCGCTCCGTCTTTTTCTTAAACGTTAAATAACTTGTGGGGGACAGAGAGGGCGGATTAGCGCAACAGTTGTCGCACGTAGTATCGATCGAGGTTTCCGGCCACGTGCGGCGCCCTGCGCCTCTACCACTCACTACAATTTTCATTGCAACATTACTATTGAACGGGGTCCATAGCCGCTTTTTTTCAAGACGTCTATCAATTTATGAGTAACGAGCGAGCGTTGTATGATAGAAAGTAATATTGGACGTATTTGTAACAATAATTTCTTTATTTCTTCGGTAGTACAATAAAACAGAATGAAGTGTGTCTGCAGGGTGGCTGGGGCGCTAAGGCAGTACGTAATAAGTATTTATTATGTTACAGTATTTGGAAACATACGTCGCCTATGGATTAATGTTTTAGTAGGCTATTACATGATATTGAATATTTAATTATCTAGTACTTAGGCTCGCTTCTCTAAAGTTACAGACATTTAACGGATAGACCGTCCCGATGGACCCATTATCTTACCTATTCCGTCCTTCATAAAGGAATAGCAATGATATTTTATACATTAGATATTCCATTAGTGCACGAAAACTACTATCCCTTTGACCTTTTAATGTTGTAATTTTTGTCGTAATTTACTGTTTTCTTCTTTTCTCCCTTGCTTTATGTTTCGAACGGCAGGACACACTATCGCTAATGTTGATCCAATTGTAACAAGACAAACAATGATTTTTCAAAAATAGTTAAAAAAATGACAAGCCCGCTGAATTTCTTGCCGGATCTTCTCAGTTGAGGCCGCGTTGTGATCCGGTGGTAGCTTTTAAAAAATTGACCATTCAAAAGTTGACTTTGACTTTGAAAAGTGAAACAACGAAATTCACCCAAATTGGGTGGACTAGTCACGCATCGGTAAAATGTAACGAACGTGACGTGTGCCTTTGAAAATCAAGTAAAATGCTTTCATGCGTATTTAGAAAATGCACAAAGTACTTATGCTCTACAAAAGTAAATAATAAGAAAAGGATATCAAACTATAACTACATTATATATGAGAAAAAAAATTAACTACATAAGTCACAATTTTGGCGCGCATTAGTAGGGATTTATCATAACTATGGTTTATAATATCATTGAGGAATAGCTTGTATTTAATGCTGGTAGATGTTTTCTTTCATTTTTCTTTTACAAGTAAGTATTTGAAATGCTCAGTGCTTTGTGTCTTGCCTGACGACGCTTTGCTAAACAGTAGAGAGTTAAAATGTGAGTCACTGGAATTTTGGATAGGTCTTGCTCGCCAACGAATGCGTCTTTGGTAATGGTTGTTTTTATGGCTGCGCACTGCGCGTATGTCCTGCTTGGTGGGACTACTATCCTTTATAACTTTTGTTTTTTTTTTAATGTTGTCGTTGTTAAAGTTATGAATTAAATGCCGGAGTGCTCAGGAATCACATTGCGTCCCCGCGGGATTTCAATCCGCCATCTACGGTGTGCAAAGCAAGCGGTTACCGCTGCGCCATAGAGGGTACACCAAGGGTTCATACTAGTAAAAACAAAGCAAATATGATCCAAGCTATAAAAATAATCGGCAAGGCGTGTGCTTTATTGCGTGCTGGAGTGGGTGGCACGCGATCCGGGCCGGTACGATCCGGATTATATCGGATTTATGCGGCAGGCTGTTGACACGACGGATTTCGTATTGATTTGTAATACGAAACAGTCCAAGGGTAAGTCTTTTTTTCTTAATAATAATAAAATGTTTTTCCTGTTTTCGTAGGGGGGTAAAAAACGTAAAATATGTAGGGTACATACAGCGGCAGTCCTATCAATATTTTTTCACACCACCTGCTCGATAATGTTCCATTATGTGTCATATAAACTTGACATAAAGTACCTCATTATATTCCTATAGCCTAGCCGGGTAATAATGTTGTACTAAACTCCCTTGCAAAGAGGATTTAACACTACGTATAAGAGTCGGCACTCCCATACAAGGACAAGCCCCTGAATCGAATCATGAACGTACTTTTCCTAACTTAACAAACATAAAATTTAATGGCTACCAGTTGGCCAACCTGCCATTTTTTTTTGAAGTTTGTATACCACTAGGGCTTGCCACCCCTTAGTATGTTTGTCTATCGATATCGATGAAAATGAAAGAACACAATATACGGGTCTGTTTATTGTTAAGTTTAATTCACGCAAAGTTACCTATGTACAATAACTATGTTTTCAAAATGAAATTAAGCAATTTTTAAGAAATATTTATGACTAGCTGACCCGTGCAGCTCCGCCCGCGCTTTTATTACATTTTGCTCCCCTTTTCTCCGTCCTCCCTAGATTTATTTCTCTCCATATCTCTCTCTCTTAAAAAAAAAATCTAATTATATGCTCTTTCTCTCCTCTCTCTTTCCGCCTCCCGCTTCGGTTTCCGTCACAATCCCCCTCTTCCTCTCCCTGTTGTCCCCTCTCTGAACTCTCCCCCCCCCCTCTATCTTCTACGAACTTGCTCCTTCTCACTCCACCCCTTTTTTTTTTTGACGCGGGGAAATCTTTGAAAGATCCCCGGGAGCTGTGGGGCTCAACCGGGGTATGTGGGATTCTTACCCACTAAAACCCCCGCGGCTGTCGCATCGGCACATGAATGAGAGGGGGGACCCCAGGGCTCTCCGGTGGGATCTGCACCAGGGGCCCCTCAGTGCCTTACCTTTGAGCCCGCCGCCGGGGGGCGCTTTGTAGCCCCCCGGGAACCTGACACGGTACTCACGGGGACGGGGGTCGCAACCCCGCCACCGTCCTCCTCGGAGTCGCCGCCGTACTCAATGGACGCTCAAAGGGCCCACACCCCGAGCGTCCAGCGACTCCGAAGTTCTCACTCCCCCCTTACTCAACCCATCACCCCCTCCTCGAATCCCCTCTCCCTCTTTCTCCTCTCTTGCACCCTCCTCTCGTTCTATATATCCTAAATATATAATAAATCGGTTCACCCATCTATTTAATGACCTTACCTAACGTTGCTTAACCTTAACCTACCGGGATAAAAAGTATCCTATGTCCGTTTCCTGGTTCTAAGCTACCTCCCTACCTTTTCAGCCGAATCGGTTAGGCCGTTCTTGAGTTATAAATAGTGTAACTAACACGACTTTCTTTTTTTAAATAAGATTAGTTATATAGTGATTGTATGTTCAATTTCACCGATAGATGGCGCTGGTCATAATGTAAATCACGCTAACATCGTAAATTACTGTCTAATCATATTCGATAATGAAAGTTCTAAGTTTTTCGCATCTTTTATTGTTGCGATTGTAATGCAATACCTATTATACACTACCTGGACTTGGGGAGTTTCATTAAAATTTCATGAACCACCTAATCTAGTTTGGACTCGCTCGGGATTTACAGATTTTAACCTTTCAAAGATATAATGTGATATTGCTATCAGCAAAGTACTTAGAACAATACAGAAATCTAATGTAAATGTCCTGGGTGTACCGGACCGGCTTACCCCTTACAAAAATTGACCCTTCGCCACTGCCATATCTTATGCAAACTAAATGTCTGCTCAGTCCCTATTGTATATAGCGTAATAATACATATGTTAATGATTAACTGATCAGTCTATAATTACCCTATCCACATACAAAGGAAATTACGTGGTAATATGTGCAAGTAATGTTTCACTGCTTAGCCCCCTATGAAACATAGCGTGATGTTTTATACACCAATTTATACCTTGACTTCTACACAACACATCAATGAAAGTCCTATCAAAATCCATCCACGGGTTTTCAAATGATACCTGGACAAACAGAACGACAGACAGACAGACAGACAGACAATAATTCCAAAAAAAATTGTTTTGGCCTCTATGTCGATAGTATAGTATCCCCACATAGAAATTTTGGAAAAATATTCAATGTACAGAAAAAGTGCTCTTTGAGTTTTATTATAGTATAGATTTTTAAATGCTTTACGATCATTAATCTCAAAATTCGATTCACAATGGAGTCGTCATACTAGATATGTTTATTTATATGATGTACTTATTAGTTATTCTTAATCTTGATAACACGTTGTGCCATATCTTTGTATGGATAAATACAACAAGTCTTCATTTCCAATTAACTTCACCCATCTGAAGAAAAAAGCATAATATTATAAAAGCACAAAAAACAACTACAAATAAAAACATACATACACACACTCGAAAAATATAGCCCTCCTTCTGGGCTAGTCAGGCAAAAATATCGATATTTATGGACTTATCAGTATATAATATGTACATCACTATTTATTTTGTTCAACAACTAAGTTTTATGAATAAATTCATAATTCCATTACAAAACTTGCGATCGTCTACTAACTATGATTCAAAAGTAATGTAACTGCTACACGACAAGA
Source organism: Furcula furcula (assembly GCA_911728495.1). Taxonomy (NCBI): domain Eukaryota; kingdom Metazoa; phylum Arthropoda; class Insecta; order Lepidoptera; family Notodontidae; genus Furcula; species Furcula furcula. The sequence continues at coordinate 25,630,968 of OU452253.1, forward strand.
AATATTTACATTTGTATATTAATTTATCATAAAATTTTACCTTGCCGGGTCATGTGGAAATCTGGCCAAAAATATCTCAGAAAACCTTTTTGTGACTCGCCTAACACCACATATTTCACATTTTCTTAACGATTCACCACCCATAATATTAACACAACGCCCATTAAGGCTAAAATACATGTAAATAATATAATAACTTATTAGCCGCCAAAATTCAAACCAGAATAAAATTTTCAAAGTCAAGTTACATCCACAGGTTAGACAACAAAAAATTAAGAAATTCGTATTATAATATAATACGTCCAAATTTAACAGAACTTCATACAGTTGAAGCCAATACGTATTAGCAGTCATTTTAATTTGGTAACTTTATATTGCCTACCTAATTAGTGTCATTATTTCTATTATGTACGTTCATAATTCCATACAAATATCGGTTTCTTGGCAGTGTCGACGGCCTGCTCCCTTGGGTAATAATGTGTTTGAATTTCGAACGTCAAACAAAAATTCCTCAACACTTTTACCACAGATAAATAATAATACTATAAGCAGAGACCTGCACGAAAAACAAAACATTTGAAAATCGAACCGGGCGCGACGAGCACAACCCAGTGTTCTAGAAACGAAAATTAAATAGATGTTAACGCGGCAAATCACTATGTTGATATTATTGACGGTCTCGTTGGTCTAGTGGTTAGACACCCTGGCCGCTACCCAATACGTCGTAGGTTCGATTTCCACCAAGTGTCTGGGTGCTATTTAACTATTTAATTAATATTAGTTATCTGGTTTCCATAGTGCGCATCTTGTAAGCGTGACATGCGTGACTTTGGAATAGACCCGGACAAGCGTATCATCAAGATCAGAATGGCGGAGACTAATCAAGTGTGGAATTTCTAAGCACGATGCGGCTTGGCTGGAGATGATTAAACAAAAGAAAGTTCGGAAATCTACTGCGCCACCTCCAACTTCTGTCTTTGTGTGTGATAAGTGTGGAAAGATTTGTCGTGCAGCAATTGGTTTGTTTAGTCATAAACGCAGATGTCTCCAGACAACGTAGATAGGCGCTGCAACAAACATCTGTAAAGATGCTGTGGCCAATGATGATGATCTGGTTTCCATAGTACAGGCTCTGCCTAGTTTGGGATCAGATTACCATGTGTGGATTGTCCCAAAATATTGTTATTATTTTAATTCTAGGAATATTTGTAATTTATTACCTCACAGTAGGTGTGAAAAGTAGTGTATTCACCGCGGGGATAAAGGTGTCTTTGTCTTGGGTGAGCTTAAATCCCTCGCTGTACTCAGGATTCTAGTATTAACTCTATACTCCCTCGCTGCGCTCGGGAGTTGCTAGAATCCTTCGTTATGCTCGCGATTCAATTTATCGCCCGCGACATAAGACACTACTTTATCCCCTTGGTGCATAAACTACTATTAAGTGGTGCGATATCTAAAAGTGGCGCCCCTTCAAATATAAAACTGTACTCGATTTCACATTTGTCACACACGGTTTTAGTCACCTTAACATGGCCTTAACCATACATTCGATGTATAAAATAATAACAATAAATTATATGATTAACAAGTTTTATTTATTTTGTTCTATTCTATACCAAAACCTGGTAAACAACCTTATGAAGTAACTTCATACAGACCGATCTCGCTGTTGCCAATAATATCTAAATTATTTGAAAAGATCCTGTTGTAACGATTGAAACCTATCATAGAAGCCAGAAATCTTATCCCTGACTATCAGTTTGGTTTTAGGGAAAGACACTCTACAATACCCACAGACGCAGCGTAGGTAGGCCTCCCACTAGGTGGACAGACGACATTGTGCGCGTCGCAGGTAACCGGTGGATGCAAATAGCCAATTGTCGTTCATTGTGGCGTTCGAAGGGGGAGGCCTATGTTCAGCAGTGGACATCTTCCAGCTGGTGATGATGATGATGATGACTCTACAATAGATCAAGTTCACAGAATTACAAACATAATTGAAAAAGCACTAGAAGAAAAGAAAGTGTGCTCTACAGTTTTCCTGGACGTGGCCCAGGCATTCGATAAGGTGTGGCATCAGGGCCTCATACATAAACTAAGAAAAATTTTGCCAAAACAATTCTCAGATATTTTGGAGTCCTACATATCAGATAGACTGTTCAGAGTAAGGCAGGAAGATGCTTATTCTGATCTTAAGCAAATCAAAGCTGGAGTACCACAAGGAAGTGTTCTAGGTCCTGCGATATTCCAGAATTAGAAAACAATACCATCGCAACCTTTGCTGACGACACGGCCATTTTGGCTACAGGAGTCACTCACGCGGAAGCTGTGGAGAAGGTTCAAGGTGCCGTTAACACCATCTTTAATTGAACAAGAAAGTGGCGAATAAAATTAAATGAATCAAAGTCGGTTCATATTGATTTTACCAACAAAAGGTCCAACTATAATACGGTATACATAAACGATAAAGCTATACCCTATGAGAACACTGCTAAATACCTTGGCATGACACTTTACGCAAAGCTTCGCTGGAAGGCTCATGTCAAAAAGAAACGCGAAGAGTTAGGCCTTCGCTACAAGAGACTGCACTGGCTGCTTGGAAAACATTCAGTGTTGTCTGTGCAAAACAAAATCCTTTTATACAAGCAAGTTCTGATGCCAGTATGGACTTATGGTATATAGTTGTGGGGCTGTACCAAACAAAGTAACGTACAGACAATACAACGATTCCAGAACAAAGTACTCAGAGGCATTGTAAATGCGCCCTGGTACATAAGAATAAACGACCTCCATCGGGACCTCAAAGTGGACCTCGTTGCCAAAATTATTAAGGATTATGCTGAAGCTCACCAATATCGGCTTCATCACCATGTCAATGTCGAGGCTATCCAGCTCCTCGACAACACGGTCATAGTGAGAAGACTGAAAAGGACAAAACCTTTTAAGTTAGTTTAAATATTAAATAAGTGCAGTGTAGAACACATGTGTTGAATTTTAAAATAAAATAAAATAAATTTTTCGCCATCGGGTAAAATTAATAATAATAAAACCGAAGGTTTTGTCTGTGCAATTATGGACGAAGTTGTGATGACGAACAACTACCGGAAATATATCTTGAGGGATGGCACCATCGACATTTGTCGGGCATGTCATCGCCCTGGTGAATCCCTCAGGCATATTATTTCCGGTTGTTCGCGTCTCGCAAATGGTGAATACTTGCACAGACACAACCAAGTGGCCAGGATAATCCACCAGCAACTTGCTTTGAAATACCGCCTTGTGACGTCAGAGGTACCGTACTACAGGTATTTACCAGAACCCGTTCTGGAGGACGGCCATATCACCTTATGCTGGGACCGATCTATCATCACAGACAGGACTATTGTCGCCAATAGGCCTGATATTGTGCTGATAGATCGCACCGAGCGTCGTGCAATGATTGTAGAGGTCACTGTCCCTCATGATGAGAACCTCGTGAAGGCGGAGAAAGATAAAGAATGCAAATATCTGGATCTCGCGCACGAGGTTGTCGACATGTGGGACGTTGATAAGGCAATCATAGTACCCATAGTCGTTTCTGCCCATGGCCTAATGGCCAAGAGCCTCGATAAACACCTTAAGAGGCTCACGTTAGACGGCAGGATCAAGGGCCAGATGCAGAAGGCAGTGCTCCTGGAGACGGCACGCATTGTGAGGAAGTTCCTCTCTCTGGAGCCTTAACCACCGTTTGCTAGGACCCTGTTCCCGCAGCCGGTTGGAAGGTGTTTTTTATATTTTTAAATGTATTTGCGTTTTATATATATATTTAAAAATGTAAAGAATTATTAAAAACAATAAATAAATGGAATAATAATAATATCTTGGGACAATCCACACACGGTCATCTGATCCCAAACTAGGCAGAGCCTGTATTATGGAAACCAGATAACTGATACTAATACTTATATACTTTTTTTTTGTAAATACATACTTAAATAGATAAACAACACCCAGACACAAAATTATTTGCAAATCAGCACAGCGTTTTTCCAACATGGATATTTCTGGAATTATTTTGATGTCGTATCTATATTACCATGTATCATTGAACTTTGACAATTGTTGAAAACGGGTAACCAATGTACTTATTCTCAACTAGCTGACCCACGCAGCTCCGCCCGCGCTGTGTTTACGTTTACTAAACTTTCAATAATATACATTCGCATAGAATACAAAACCTCCTTTTTTAAAGTCGGTTAAAAACTTGGACCCACTTTGTACTTGCCCTTCAAAGCACGGAAACGTTTAGTTCAAATGGCGTTAAACGGTCACCCATCTATTTAATGACCTTAGCTAACGTGACGCTTAGGTAACGTGCTTAACCTGATCGATTTCCAAAAATTGTTAACAACTGTCTATGAGTGTTCCCTTACTAATATTTATTATAATTATTATAAAGAAAAAATGATAAAATCGGACCATGCGTATAACCAAGTACCCATTTTGACGTAAATCCTCTCTCCCAAAAGAACCGTGCTAGATTACGGGATAAAAAGTATCCTATGTCCTACCTCGTAGTAAGATCTCAAATCATGCCAAGTTTCGTTTCAATCCATCCAGTAGTTTCGGCGTGATGCTCAGCCGAGATACAGACAGACAGACAGACGGACAAAAATTAAAAAGATTACATTTTCGGCCTCAGTATCGGTTATAGAATGCCCTCCAAATATAATTTTCAAAATATATTCAATGTACAGAATTGGACCTGTTACAGTTTTAATATAAGTATAGAAGATTGTATTTATCAATTAATTCGTTTTGAATACGTTTGCTGAAATAATGGATTTTAGCACATATTAGTCTCTTTCTTTACTATTGTAAGGCGGAGGTGCCCCATCGTCACAGTATCAAATTTTCCTAGTAGTTGCACAAGACCAAAAACGTTGCCATTATTAGGAGTTAACATTTCAGATCCAAAGATTCAAATTTTTTATTTCAAATAGGCTTAACGCTAGCACTTTTGAACGGTCAATTTTTTAAAAGCTACCACCGGATCACAACGCGGCCTCAACTGAGAAGATCCGGCAAGAAACTCAGCGGGCTTGTCATTTTTTCACATTTTTTTTTTAAACAACGTTTGTCTTTTTACAATTAAATCAGCACCAGCGACAGTGTGTCCTGCCGTTCAAAATATCAAATAAAAATAAAAAATACGACGAAAATACAACAAACTAAAAACTAAAATGCCAAAGGGATAGTAGTCGGACCAGTCCCCCCAAGCAGCACCCGCGCACGAGTTGACTCGAGCAGCAACCATCACTCCCCTCAACCATATTGGAGGGAAGGGGGTGACCCGCCACACGAAGCCGCCACAAGCAAAGACTTTTCGATGGCGAGCATGACCGATCCAAAATCACAGTGGCTCACGTTTAACATTTACCTTCTGCTGTTAAGCAGTGCCTCGTCAGGCAAGACACAAAGCACTTTAACGTATTAAATTTTATCACAAGTCGTCTAAGTTAGATACACACCAAGAATAATTTACAAGCTCAAGTGAATTGCCTTCAGAACGTAAATAAAGCAACAATCAATTTTGCTGCTAGACTATAAAAGAAAATAATAAAATAAAAAAGGACAAAAGGACAGCGGCCGGACCAGCAGCACCCGCGCACGAGTTGACTTGAGCTTGAGTTGACCAGAGCTCCCTCTAAACGCCAAATTATTGCTTGCCAAGAAGAACACTATGGACATCATTCGTTCGAGAATAGCGACCCATCTCGATTTCTCATCTTCAATTTGTTTTTGTATATGTTTGTCTTCCGCTGAAATTCTTCAACCTCATGGACGCTTCTATCCAACTGTTCATAGCACGGTGATCTGGGGATGTTTCGTGAGTTTTGAGACACGATTCGCCGCGCCCGACCGGTCGTCGCGTCGTCGCGCGTCGGATGATTTTGGCGCCCCCCCCTATGATGGCGCCCGGTGCGGTTGCACCGCTCGCACCGCCTTAGGACCGCCACTGGGTACATATTTTACGTTTTATACGCAAACTTAAGAAGCAGTACGTTTGCCTGATGGTAAACAACACGAGTGTGAATAGAAAGTTCCAGCGCACGACCGTTCGTCACCTGAGACTAATAGATAAAGGATTAATTTAAAAAGATTCTCAAAAATAAAAGATACACCGTCTACTGCTAAGAAGATACTCTCCCTTGATATATACTGGACTCAAACAATAGTTAGTCTTTGAGCCCAGTTATTTCTCTACAGTACACTTGAGCACAGAAATGTTTACTTATATTTGGTGTGCGACAGAATATAATAAAAATGAAAAACAATAAATAGTAACAAAAGTGTTTTTTAGTACTTTGTGTAAAATAATATGTCATTGTGGTGTGTACATACACAACGCTGTTTTTTTCAGTTTACTCCTTTACTCTGGCTTTGTTCTTCACACGAAAGTACACTTTCTCGACATATTTTGTACTTTATTTTACCAAAAAATTCAATAGTAGTTGACATTTGTATTAATTAACGTCATGCAGCAAAGTTCGGTGTGTTTGCTCATTAAAATAATTCGCTTTCAAATAGCGGCATAAGCTTTTTTGCATATTAAAGTGGATTAGCGACAACTCTCCGTCACGCGATTTAAGCCGATTCATACCGGTTTCAGTTGAAATTAAAATAACTATACCGGGTATCCGGCACATAGAGTTATATAAAAGCAATTATTTTTTTGTTAAAATAAATGTGTGAATAATTTCAATTAAAAACCCTTACGTGTCAAAATCCTGCTCTATATTTGACCTCTAATATATTTAACACACACACAGTGTACTCCTGCAAATGGGCGAAGACCGGGTAGGTAGAAATCCACCTACCCCGGGCTATAGTGGTCTCTGCCCACTCTGTCTCAAAAGCGTTCAAGTAGTCACACCATCTGTTACCAGCTGTGGCCTGCCCCGGTCTTCGCCCATTTGCAGGAGTACACAGTGTGTGTGTTAAATATCTTAGAGGTCAAATATATTATATTTATATGGGGAGACCTTTGCCCAGCAATGGGACACTACAGGTTAAGAAAAAAAAACAATTTGTTCTTATTTCTTTTCAGGACACCGGGTCACCGGGTATAGTACTTTTACAACATAACACAATTTAACTTATTTGTCGGCACAGCAATCAACGCGGTGTTTGAGCACCTATTTTAATAAGCGAAGTGAATGTTCGTACGTTTAATGGTCTGTGTTAATGATACAAGGCTGTTTATTACTATAACGTCATGATGTGAAATATGAAGTTAAATATGCCTTCTTTCGGTAAAAAAGTCTAAGTAGGTCTAAAAGTAAATTAAAAGGACTTTTTTGTCTAGATCTAGGTAAGATTTGATTATTTTAGCAAAGGAAAAAATCGTTTTACTTGTTACTAGCTTTTGTCCGCTGTTTTACCCGCGTTTTTTCGGGAAGACACTGGTGTGTGGGACTTTTATCAGATATCTTTCTTCAACAAACAATTTCCGGTGAGAAGTTGTTTCCTTGCTGTAAATGGTAACATCTCCACATGATAGAAGTCTCTGTTACACAGCATCGCCTTAATATTTCCCATGTGAGGTTAAAAAATTGTAAATACGTTCTCTTATGAATTTGTAGCGCAATCGTGCTACTTAAGACAGTAGCCAACAAAGGATGTAGGCGTAAAATTTGAAAATGAAAAATAATAATATAAAATCGTTTAGGGGTCTTCAATTAATTACGTTAGACTCGAAAGGAGGGGGAGGGGTTCCGAAAAAGTCACGAAATATCACCAGGAGGGGGAGGGGGGTATAATGAGACATCACGTGTATTTATTTTTCGTTGAATGCACGATTTCTTTCGAAACCAAACAGCGGCACGTGGCCTTGACTCATCGTTGCCGGCAACGACTTCCCCTTCAACATTTTAATCAGTCAAGTACCTGTATTTAAAGATAATATATATAATACTAGCTGACCCGCGCAGCTCCGCCCGCGCTTTTATTACATTTTACTTCCGTTTCTCTCCCTCCTCCATTGATTTATTTATCTCTCTATCCCTTATAAGAAAAATATAATTCTATGCTCTATCTCTCCTCTCTCTTTCCTCCCTCCCGCTTCGGTCCCCGTCACCCTCCCCTTCTTCCTCTCCCCGTTGTCCCCTCTCTGAACCCTCTCCCCCTTTCTCTTCTCACACTTTTCTTCCCCTCACTCCCCCTTGCTGCGTCTTATTCCCCCTATCCCTCACCTCATCACCCCCTCCTCGAATTCCCTCTCCCTTTCTGCTCTCTTGCACCCTTCTCTCGTCCTATATATCCTCGTTAATCATGGTATCTGGGATTCTTACCTAGCCACTTAAACCCCTGCAGCTGTCGCAGCGCCCCATAAGAGGGGGGACCTAGGCCGTCCAGTGGGATCTGCACCAAATACCCCTCAGTAGCCCCCTTAAATCTGGCACCATGATCACGGGGATGGTGCTCGCAACCCCGTCACCGTCCTCCTCGGAGTCGCCGCAGTGTCCCATCTATCAGACCTACCCGATATGCACACAAAATTTCATACAAATCGGTTTACCCATATATGTTGCTTACCTTAACATAGCGGATGAACAACGTTCTCAGCTCTTTTTTCATTAGTGTAAATATTATTGAAGTTTACGATAAATTGAAGAAGGGACAAATTCATGCTAACAACAATTTATTAATAGTTAATTATTTCTCATAAAAATAAAGGATAAAAAATGATTATTATGGGTTATCCCTAAGAGATAAACATATACCATCGCGGACTTTTTTGAAGACCTTGCTAAGGTTTACAATACTGTAGTACATTATTTTGATCTATCTCGTAGGTTTCAGCCAGCGTTTGCAATGTAAGCTCAAAAAAATGTGTTTAGTTACGGCATCACATTAGAAACCTCTAAAATTATCAGTGTTTCTCTACTATATTATGCATGTATTATACATATAAACCTTCCTCTTGAATCACTCTATCTATTAAGAAAAACCGCATCACAATCCGTTTCGTAGTTTTAAAGATCTAAGCATACATAGGGACAGACTGACAGCGGGAGCGACTTTGTTTTATAATATGTACTAGTTGACCCGCGCAGCTCCGCCCGCGCTTTTATTACTATTTGCTCCCTTTTTCTCCCTCTTCCCTTGATTTATATCTCTTTCCATCTCTCTCTTATAAGAAAAATCTAAATCTCTCTCTCCTCTCTCTTTCCCCCTCCCGCGTCGGTCCCCGTCACTTTCCCCCCTTCCTCTCCCCGTTGTCCCCACTCTGAACCCCCTCCCCCTTTCTCTTCTCCCCTTGAACCTCACCCTTGCTGTATCTTAATCCCCCTATCCCTCACCCCCTCCTAGAACCCTCTCCCTATCTCTCCTCTCTTGCACTCTCCTCTCTTTCTATATATCCTCGTCAATCATGGTATCTGGAATTCTAACCCACTTAAACCCTTGCAGCTATCGCATCGCCACATAACAGGGGAGGACCTGGGCCCTCCAGTGGGATCTGCACCAAATACCCCTCAGTTCGCATTATAGCCCCCTTAAACTTGGCACCATGATCACGGGGACGGGGCTCGCTACCCCGTCACCATCCTCCTCGGAGTCGCTGCCGTCACCCATCTCAGACCTACCCGATAATATGCACACAAAATTTCATACAAATCGGTTCACCCATCTATGTAATGACCTTGCCTTATGTTGCTTAACCTTAACCTAGCGGCATGAACAACGTTCACAGCTATTTTTTCATTGGTGTAAATATTAGTGAAGTTTACGTTATATTGAAGAAGGTACAAATTCATGCTAACAAAAATGTATTAATAGTTAATTATTTCTCATAAAAAGTAAAAGATAAAAAAATGTTTGTGGGTTATCCCTAAGAGATAAACATATACCATCGCGGACTTTTTTGAAGATCTTGTTAAGGTTTACAATACTGTAGTACATTATTTTGATCTATCTCGTAGGGTTCAGCCAGCGTTAGCAATGTAAGCGCAAAAAATTGTGTTTATTTACGACATCACATTAGAAACCTCTAAAATTATCAGTGTTTCTCTACTATATTATACATGAATTATACATATAAACCTTCCTCTTGAATCACTCTATCTACTAAGAAAAACCGCATCAAAATCCGTTGCGTAGTTTTAAAGATCTAAGCATACATAGGGACAGACAGACAGCGGGAGCGACTTTGTTTTATAATATGTATAGAATAGATATAGATAAGATATAATATTCCGAAAATTTCAATATAAACTATATTGAAATTTTGTACAAAATAAAATATTTAAAAAAAAATTGAACCGACTTCAATAACACTAAAAAGTATAAAATAATTTAAATATTAAAGAAGTTGGTGTTAGCGTACCCGCTGTGTATATTTGGCACCAACTTCAATAATATTTAAATTATTTTATACTTTTTAGTGTTATTGAAGTCGGTTCAATTTTTTTTTTTAAATATTTTATTTTATACTTTTTAGTGATATTTTCATACATAAAGATTGAACCATCGAAGACGGTAAAATGATCTAGGTAGGTTATGACATCATTATGATTTCACATTATCGTCTACATACTTTTACAAAATTCATGTTTCTTCAGAAACTCAGAAACAATTTATCCGATCGTAATGAAATTTGCATGGAATCATCATAGTAGTTTACTCTCTCGATTAAAAAAAAGAATCATCGAAATCGGTTCTATTTGTCAGAGAAATGTAAAGGAGAACATCAGTTTTATGGTTTTTACCAGATAAATTCCTCCATATCATTCATGGTCCTCCGGGAAGTTCTTATCTGGTTGTGATAAAATTCATACAGGTTCATAACAGTGGTTTCTTCTTTCGAATAAAAAAAGAATCATTGAAATTTGTAAATATTTGCCAGAGTTATGACCACTTTTGTCCTTAAAAAGTCATCTATATAGGCTTTCCTGCAACTTTCCTGCGCAGTCAACATTCTTGTTTTTTCAGGAACTACTTATTACTAAGCAATAATTTTTTTATGGGACCCAATTAACGGATTAAAGAATGGATGGAAGAAAAATTTTTTCAAATCGGTTCATAATTGCCAGAGTTATGCGCAAACATACATAGAAAAAAAAAATATATACAGACGAATTGAGAACCTTTTTTGAAGTCGGTTAAAAATACACATGATTTTGGAAAGGCGGGGGGGGGGGGGGGGGGTTGTAGTTTAAAAACCTCACCACATATCACCAGGAGGGGGAGGGGTTAAAAAGTTGTTAAAAAACATCACGTGATTAATGGACTACCCCTTATTTCAAATTCTATTGTATCAAATTATATTCATTTTCTATTGTATTCCTTATTAAGTTGATTAGGTAGATTATGTACCGGTCTGTATAAACCAGACAAACTGGTTGGATGTAATAATAGTGTTCAAAAACATAGGGATGACACTGGCTTCTGTAACACAGATTTTACTAGCGCAGAAGTCAGGGAATTCTCATCATGGTGTACAACATTTATAGAAATAATAAAGGAATTATTGTATTGTATTAAATAGGCCGTAAGGGATGTAAGGGAGCACACATACCACCTCAGTGACCCCAGCCAACCTCACCTGCTCGTGGTACATCCTGCTGACTAACGAACGAGGCTCTGGCGACCGACTAATGGCGGCATAACCATTCTGAATGACGTAACTAAATGTCACAGGCTGGTAACGGGCAGCAGCTTTACCGGCGCAAGGAGTTACGTCCTGCGATCGCCAACCCGCATGCCCAGCGTGGCGATTATGGGCAAAAACCCTCCATTTGGAACGCCAGAAAAAACCACGGCCCCTAGTTCCCGGCAGCCTTGCTATTTCTGACCACGGCGGCGGTCATGGTAACGGCAAGGCAAGGGGTGCTAAGAATCCCCGGGCTACGGTAGGCCGCCAAAATCAACTGACCCTGGCTACGTATAACGGACGCACGTTAAGGCTTACGGAACACCTAGTGCAGCTAGAGGAAGAGCTGAAACATATAAGATGGCACGTATTGGGTTTATGTGAAGTCCGAAGAGAGGGTGAGGAATCCATAACCCTAGAATCAGGTCATCTTATGTATTTCAGACAAGGCGATCAACCATCTCAGGGTGGCGTTGGGTTTCTGGTCAATAGGGTCCTCACTAACAACATTGTAGAGATCTGCAGTGTGTCGACTAGGGTTGCATACCTCATACTCAAACTAACTGAGAGATACAGCCTCAAGGTAATACAGGTTTATGCGCCAACTTCGACACACTCGGATGATGAGGTAGAATGTATGTACGAGGACATATCAAGAGCACTGCATAAAACCACCAAGGCTCACTACAACGTTGTTATGGGGGACTTCAACGCTAAAGTAGGAGTACAGACTTGCAGCGAAGCGAGTGTTGGGCCACACGGATTTGGAAGTAGAAATAACAGGGGGCAAATGCTAGTCAACTTTCTCGAGAAAGAGGGGCTCTTTTTGATGAATTCCTTCTTCAAGAAGCAGCCCCAAAGGAAGTGGACTTGGCAAAGCCCCGACACTGTGACAAAAAATGAAATTGACTTCATCTTATCGGATAAACGGCGCATATTTAGAGATGTCTCAGTGATCACCAGGTTCAACACTGGAAGTGATCACCGACTTGTAAGAGGTTCTCTATATATCGACTTCAAAGCCGAACGAGTCCGTCTGATGAAGTCCACGCTCCGACCGACTTTACTTCAAACCGATGTAGGATCCAACACATTCCAACTACAACTGGAAAATCGATTCGCTGCCTTGGAAACTACAGATGACGTGGACCAGAAACTCGAACAAGTAGTAGACATCCTAAGGGAAGAAGGGACGAAGTTTTGCGAAAGGCGAGGTATGGGGAAAAAGTCCAAGCTCTCGACAGAAACCCTCCGACTAATGGAAGAGAGACGTGAAACGCCGTTGTCAGCATCACCAGAATACAAAGTGCGGAACAAAACTATTAAAAGGCTGGTACGACGCGACCTCCGATCTAGCAATACTTTGCAGATTAAAAAAGCAATCGAGCAAAATCGGGGTTCGAAAGTGTTCGTCCAGCCTCTGGGTAGGAGCCACCTGGTGAAGCTGACAACGCCAACAGGAAAAGTCGTCGCATCCAAGTCGGCAATTCTGTCAGAAGTTAAGGACTTTTACAGTAAGCTCTATGCCTCGCATGCTTCTCAGCCTGAACCCAGTTCAGAGGATTGCAGAGCCACCCTTACCCGCCACTTCTCCGAAGATCTGCCCGTAATAAGCCAAGATGAGATCGTGATGGCTCCTAAACAGCTCAAAAATGGAAAAGCCCCGGGTGAGGACGGAATCACAACAGAGCTCTTAAAAGCTGGAGGACCTCCCGTGCTGAGAGAACTTCAGCAGTTGTTCAATTCTGTCCTTTTCACTGGGAGAACTCCAAAGACATGGAACAGTAGCATAGTAGTTTTATTTTTCAAAAAAGGTGACAAAACCCTTTTAAAAAACTACCGACCAATTTCGCTTCTGAGCCATGTGTATAAGCTGTTTTCAAGGGTCATCACGAACCGTCTTGCGCGAAGACTCGACGAATTCCAACCCCCGGAGCAGGCCGGGTTTCGAAGCGGGTATAGCACCATAGACCACATCCACACGGTAAGGCAGATTGTACAAAAGACTGAAGAGTACAATCAGCCCCTGTGCATAGCGTTTGTGGATTATGAGAAGGCTTTTGACTCGATCGAAACCTGGTCTGTTCTGGAGGCCTTGCAGCGCTGCCAAGTTGACTGGCGATACATCGAAGTGATGAGATGTCTTTACGATGCCGCGACTATGACCGTAGAAGTACAGAACCAGCGAACTGAACACATCCACCTACGCCGAGGAGTGAGACAGGGGGATGTTATATCCCCGAAACTGTTCACTAACGCTTTAGAGGATATGTACAAGACGCTGGACTGGGAGAGGTCTGGCATAAATATTAATGGCAAGTACATCTCTCACTTACGATTCTCGGACGATATCGTCATTATGGCCGAGACTCTGCAAGACCTACAACGAATGCTGAATGACCTGGCTGATTCTTCTCATCGCATCGGTCTCCGGATGAATTTGGATAAAACCAAAGTCATGTTAAACGAGCGCGTTGTTCCGGGGCCGATTGCCGTCAATGGGGTTCCCCTCAAAGTTGTCCAGGAGTATACCTACTTAGGGCAGACGCTACAGCTAGGTAAAGACAACTTTGAGAAGGAAGCCAAAAGGAGAATACAGCTAGGCTGGGCAGCATTCGGAAAACTTCGTCGAGTCTTCTCGTCGCCGATACCGCAATGTTTAAAGACAAAAGTCTTTAATCAGTGCGTCCTACCCGTGATGACATACGGAGCCGAGACGTGGCCACTCACGGTACGACTAGTCCACCGATTCAAGGTCGCTCAGCGGGCTATGGAGAGAGCTATGCTGGGTGTTTCTCTGAGGGACCGAATACGGAATGAAGTAGTTCGCCAGAGAACCAATGTGACCGACATAGCTCAAAGGATTAGCCAGCTGAAGTGGCAGTGGGCTGGTCATATTTGCCGAAGAACCGAAGACCGTTGGGGTAAACTGGTTCTTGAGTGGAGACCGCGAATCGGGAAGCGTAATGTAGGACGTCCTGTGACTAGGTGGAGCGACGATATCCGCAGAGCAGTTGGCAGACAATGGATGAGGAGAGCCGAAGATCGGGCTCAGTGGCGTGCCTTGGGGGAGGCCTATGTCCAGCAGTGGACTGATGTGGGCTGATGATGATGATGATGATTAAATAGGCCAAAATTAGCACTTGATTTGAATTGTCATATTTCATCGAAGAAATTACAAAAAAACTACCACCGGATCACAACGCGGCCTCGACTAAGAAGATCCGGCAAGAAACTCAGTAGGTTTTTTATTTAGTAATCTATTTCATTTTTTTTTTCAACATAGTAAGTACATCTGGTTCTCAGAATCATAATTTTATCAGTGCCAATGTGTTGCTGTAACAGCTCAGTGGGCGGGCGCTTGCCTTGGAAACAAGGAGCGCAGGTTCGTACCCCGGCTCGCACCTCTGATTTCTTTAATTAATCATGTGCGAATGGTCTTTGTGCGATTGTTACTAGCTTTCGGTGAAGGAAAACATCGTGAGGAAACCTGCATGTCTGAGAAAGCCTAGGTAGCTTTCGAATGACGTGTGAAGTCCGCCAACCTGCACTTGGCCAGCGTGGTGGACTATGGCCTAAGCCCCTTCATCTTGAAGGGAGGCCCGTGCCCAGCAGTGGGACATTAACAAGGGCTGGTATTATTATTAAATTTTTATAATGTGTTGCTATCGGATTTTAATGACTTGATTTATAAAAGCTTAGATTACATGCAGACCAAGCGACACTGACAAATTACTTATGTAAGTATATTGTGTATCCATAGACTCGCCTCCTTTTACGTACTTCAAGTTTAATATCGCTGAGACGACATGTGAACGAATAATAAATACAGCTCCGTCAATCCTTCAGGGAATATACACAAAGATCTCTTTTTAACAAAACAACTTTCACTCTCCGCACTAAAGCGGGGGATTTATTATTCCTTGCTTCCTTTATGGTTCATCGGCATTCATAAAATTCAACGTTACGTATTTCAGCGTAATATTTTCACCGAAAATATACCGGGGCCGGTTCTCGCTCGCCCGCGTGTTATCAAGCAAGAGTTAGTACTCTATGGTGCGGCATTCTGTGTCACATGCCGTTGCTTCACTGCTACGCTATTGTGATTTGCGGGAAATTCCAGTAAGGAAACTGATGGAATAGTAAGAGCTTGAAACTGATTGTGTTGTGAGTGAATTGATTAAAAGCCAAATACTATCTATACATATAAAATTACTTGTCCTGACTGACTGATTCATCAACGCACAGGCCAAACAGCTGAACCTAGAAAGCTGAAATTTTGGCAGTAGGTTCTTTTTATGATGTAAGCATCCAATAAGAACGGGTTTTGGAAATTTCCACTCCTACATGGGTTGAATGGGGTTGGAAAAAAGTAGCGGGCGTAGCCGCAACGAATTGCTAGTGTGACATAAACCAAAATAAAAATCTGCTTTGAAATGTGCAAATAAAGTACTTTCATATAATACCCTACTTGATATAGACTCTCACTTTGAAATTTTAACGCTCTGTTTATTAATTTTTTTTTATTTTGTGTAATGAGGCTGAGTTATTAAGATTTAAAACTATTCTAAGTTTCAAATCGATAGCATTAGCAGTTCCTAAAATATAGAGGTGAGACAGACAAACAGACGAAGTCGCACCATAAGGGTTCCCTTTTTACCTTATAGGTATGGAACCCTATAAAAGGTGGACGACGGTCTGTTAAAATTTAAAAAAAATACTTTGATAAGGGCGGTCAAAAGCCAGAATAATTAATGTAGTTAGACATTACATCACTCAATTTAAGTTAACATAATGATAACAGACTCCGATTACAGCCTTTACACACACACACTCTATAATTCGACGGGCCCGTTGGTCTAGTGGTTAGACACCCTGTCCGCTAACCGATGGGTCGTGGGTTCGATTCCCACCAAGTGTCTGGGTGTTATTTATCAATATAAAAAATATATATAAGTATTAGTATCAGTTGTCTGGTTTCCATAGTACAGGCTCGGCCTAGTTTGGGATCAGATGACCGTGTGTGGATTGTCCCAAGATATTATTATTATTCAGTATGGTACATCGTTATCTATTTACAAAATACATCAAAGGGGTAAGTACATCCCTCGTGTTCACTCGTTATTCCAACTGTTTTCAGTTCAAACACAATTTGTCTCGCCAACAGTCAATTAGGAAGCAACATAACACACTTTTTTGTTTCGGAAAGTAATTTGTATGCTAGTGGTACAGTTTATTTAACTGTTATTTAAATAGGGGTAAAAAAACAAAGGGTGAATTGGAGAAACCACTTTGTTGCAAAAAGGTTTCATGCCCGTTTTGTCACCAGTCAAGACGTAGAGCCCCGTACACGTGGAGTGTCCGGGTAATAATAGCATCCTCCCATCTCCTCCTGGAGGGTGTCCGTAAGAGGCGACTGAGGGATTACAAGAAGAGGGTACTACACTATCGCTAATGTCGATTCATTTGTAACAAAACAATGTTTAAAAAAAAGTGAAAAAATGACAAGCCCGCTGAGTTTCTTATCTGATGGATGGACTCTGCCGAGGTCCGAACGGAGTGGCCCGATTCTCTCCATAGTAGGGTCGATGAAGGTCACCGGGGAGATTTTTGTGGGTAGGAATCCCACATAACCCGGCTTCCACCCCTACGACCACCTTTCCGACAAAAAAGGCATATTCTTAGTATTTTGCAATTGACTACTGATCATCATTGATTAGGTAAGTTAATTCTGACTTTATCTGCCTTACGCAAGTGCACGCAAGAAAGCTTTCGTAGAATGTTAAATGACTAAAGATGAAGAATAATAATAAACCTACGGAGTATATTCTTTGGAGCGGATTTACGTTAGCACATGAATACACCGTAACATTCGAATACGGTTAGAATATTTTTTACGCATACATACATTTCGTTGTATCCAGTTTATTACACATTTACGATGCATTTATGCGGCATCTATTCGCGCTAAACAACCTTTACCTTCACGCCGTTAAATATATTTTGTATAGTACCACATAAAATATGCGGTGAGCGCATACTTACCGTATTGCGTGAAAAATGTCTGCTTTTTTAGTGACGACAGTCGAGCATTACAGAATATAATAATGAAAGCTCTCACGTATAGCAGCGATATATGAACGAGCACGAGACTGTTCTATGGGTATGTATTATCGCGGACACGAACGTTGTACCAGTTTTTAATCAAAATCGTTTAAGAGACGTTACGTGTCCTTACCACTACCCCGTCCGCATGTAATTTGGGCCGCCTCGTACAAGCGATTAATAAAATGGTAATTCTGCGCTCTTCACCGAAGACCTTTCCTTACACCCTTCCTTATTGAGATGAACAATTTCTCCCGTTACTGTGGCCTTCACATGTAAATCAATGCAGTGTTACATTTTGCACTTACTGAGGCCACAAGGGATCTTTAAGGAAGGGATATTTTACTTCATCATCATCATCACCAGCCGGAAGACGTCCACTGCTGAACATAGGCCTCCCCCTTGGAACGCCACAATGAGCGACAATTGGCGATTTGCATCCACCGGTTACCTGCGACGCGCACAATGTCGTCTGTCCACCTAGTGGGAGGCCTACCTACGCTGCGTCTTCCGGTTCGTGGTCGCCACTCGAGAACCTTTCTTCCCCAACGGTTATCGGTTCTTCGAGCGATGTGGCCTGCCCATTGCCACTTCAACTTGCAGATTCTGAGAGCTATGTCGGTGACGTTGGTTCTTCGCCGAATCTCCTCATTGCGGATTCTGTCGCGCAAAGAAACTCCGAGCATAGCTCTCTCCATAGCTCGTTGTGTGACTCTGAGCTTCTATAAAAGGCCAGCTGTTAAAGACCACGTCTCAGTACCATATGTCATCACTGGCAACACACACTGGTTAAAAACCTTTGTCTTCAGGCACTGCGGAATTTCAGATGAGAAGATGTCACTTAGTTTCCCGAACGCTGCCCATCCGAGTTGGATTCTTCAGGCGACCTCTTTGTCGAAGTTGGACCGACCTAACTGGACAATCTGCCCAAGGTAAACATAGTGGTCAACAACTTCGAGTGTATCGTTCCCAACGACTACCGGTACGGGTGCAACATGGACATTAGACATGATCTTCGTCTTGTCCATGTTCATTTTAAGACCCACCTGTTGGGAAACGCTACTGAGGTCGCTGAGCATCGTATTGAGGTCCTCCAGCGACTCTGCCATAATGACTATATCGTCGGCAAAACGAAGGTGAGTGATGTATTCGCCATTGATATTGATGCCGAATCCTTTCCAGTCCAAGAGCTTGAAAACGTCCTCCAATGCGTTTGAGAACAGTTTCGGAGAAATAACGTCTCCCTGTCTCACACCTCGCTGCAATGGGATCGGTTTCGTGCTCTCGTCCTGTAGTCGGATCGACATGGTGGCGTTGCTGTACAAACACTTCAACACTTCGATGTACCTATAGTCAATGTGGCACCGCTGGAGGGACTGCAATACCGCCCAGGTCTCGATGGAATCAAAGGCTTTCTCGTAGTCCACAAACGCTAGACATAATGGCCGATTATACTCCTCGGTGTTCTGTATAATCTGGCGGAGCGTATGTATGTGGTCTACGGTGCTAAAGCCTTTTCGGAACCCGGCTTGTTCGGGAGGCTGGAAGTCATCAAACCTGCGTTCGAGACGGTTCGTATTGACTCTCGAAAACAGCTTGTATACATGGCTCAGGAGTGAGATAGGTCTATAATTCTTCAATAAGGTATTATCACCTTTTTCGAAGAAAAGAACCACCACACTCCCGTGCCATGCTTCTGGCGTAGTACCCTCGAGTAAGACGGAATTAAATAACTTCTGGAGGACTAAAAGTACCGGTTTTCCACCCGCTCTCAGAAGTTCTGTTGTGATTCCGTCTTCACCCGGCGCCTTGTTGTTCTTGAGCTGTTTGAGAGCCATTCTAATCTCGTACAGGCTGATGTCTGGGATGTCCTCAGTGTAGTGTCGGGTTAGTTTGGCTCTGGTGTCCCGAGCTGTTCTAGCAATGGGCTCCCGTGTTGAGGTGTATAACTGTCCGTAAAACCTCTCAAGCTCTCTCAATATCTCCGGTTTCGATGAGATGACACTGCCGTTATCGATCTTCAGCTTTGTCATTTGGCTTCGCCCAATAGACGAATTCTTTGCGAACACTTTAGAGCCTTGGTTCCGCTCAATTGCATCCTTAATACATGCTGTATTATAGGAACGCAAGTCGTGTCGCATGGATTTCGAGATTCGTCTATTGAGTTCGGCATAATCCGACATATCAGCTGAAGATTGCAGTCTCATCTCAGTCCGGGTTTCCATTAGCTTAATGGTTGTATTGGAGAGCTTTTGAGGCTTTTTACGGCGTGGGGTCTTAAAGAACTTGGACCCCACTGCGTGGACAGTTTTCACCAACCCATTGTTTATCTCGTCCGCAGTTTCGCATTCGGCAAGACACTGGAAGCGATTATGCAGTTCGAGTTGAAAGTCTTCGGGGTTCTGGATTTGGGCAGATCCTGGACGGAGCGTGGACTTCATCAGACGAGACCTTTCGAGCTTAACATTGATATTCAATGTGCCTCTAACAATACGGTGTTCGCTACCGGTTTCCACCCTGCCGATCACGGAGACATCATCGAATATATGCTTTTTGGTCGTCATGATGAAGTCGATCTCATTTTTGGTTGAACCATCGGGGCTTATCCACGTCCACTTCCTGGATGGTCGCTTCTTGAAGAAGGAGTTCATCGCAAAGAGTCCCTCCTTCTCCATGAAGTCGACCAGCCGCTGGCCCCTTTGGTTCCGCTGCCCATACCCATACGACCCCACTCTCAACTCAACGCCATTCCACCTTCGCGTTGAAGTCCCCCATAACAACGGTGAAGTGTGTTTTGGAGGTATGTATGGCTGCTATCTCCTCATACATAGCCTCTACTTCATCGTCAGGGTGTGCCGAGGTCGGCGCGTAAACCTGTATGACCTTCAGCGAATACCGACTGGTTATTCTGAGTATAAGGTACGCTACCCTACTCGACACACTATCGACCTTAATCACGTTATTAATAAGGGACTTATGGACGAGAAACCCGACACCACCCTGGGACTTGCGGTCTCCTTCCCGGAAGAAGAGCATGTTGCCGGAATCAAGGGTTATCGTATCCTGCCCCTCTCGCCGGATTTCAGATAATCCCAAGATGTCCCAACGCATTTTGCTCAATTCTTCCTCCAGCTCGACAATCTTCTCATCGGTCCTCATCGTGCGGATGTTGTGTGTTGCCAGGGCCAAAGTTCGGTGGGGGTGGTAGCGGGGCATCTGCCGGAGATTCTTAGCACCCCCTGCTCGACCGTTACCCCGCCTGCTACCAAGGCGAGGAATAGAGGAGCCGCCGGGGACTGGGGGCCATTTGCAAGTCGTATCTGTCATTGTGTGTTTAGGGGGGAGTTGCCATAATCCCCACGCTTGGCAGGCGTCTTGGGGATCGCAGTTATATATGAAGAGATAAATCTCAAACAGAAGACGCTGCTGCCCGTCTTCTTGATTTCCCTTAGTCGCCTCTTACGATACACCCAACGGGAAGAGATGGGGGGATGCAATTCTAACCCGGCACCCCACGGGATATTTTACTTAACTGTATTTAAATACTAGCTGACCCACGCAGCTCCGCCCGCACTGTGTTTACGTTAACTAAATTTTCAATAATATACTTACATTCGCATATACTACAAAACCTCCTTTTTTAAAGTCGGTTAAAAACTTGGACCCACTTTGTACTTGCCCTCCGAGGCACGGAGACGTTTAGTTCAAATGGCGTTAAACGGTCACCCATCTATTTAATGACCTTACCTAACGTTGCTTAACCTGGTCGATGTTCAAACATTGTTAACAATGAGTGTCAATGAGTGTTCCCTTACAATTATTTATTATAATTATAATGAAAAATTGTTAAAATCGGAGCAAGCGTATAACCAAGTACACATTTTGACTTTAGTCCCCTCTCCCAAGGGAACCGTGCCGAATGTCGGGATAAAAAGTAGCCTATGTCCTACCTCGGAGTATTAACTCAAATCATGCCAAGTTTCGTTTCAATCCATCCAGAATTGAATATTATTAAAATAAATTATATATTTGTGCTTAAAACTACATTAAATGTAATTTTCATGAGTGCTTAGCACCTACCTGCTAGCTACAGAAGTATTTACAGTGTTTACAACTATCACAACAATTCGAATAAGGCGAAGTAACTATGGAAGCCTTACAGCATTCAGTATCAGCTTTGGCACTAACTTTTCAAAAGCAAATGGATGACTTCCGATCTCAACTAAACAAGAAAGAGTCGCCGGCCACCAGCTCCGCCACATCTATAGCCCTTGAGTTTAGTGCTTTCAGAGATTTTATTTTAAATGCACTGGATGCCTTACAATCGCAAATTTCTATCCTGACAAGCGAGCAAGACCGTCTGGAAATGCGCGGAAGACGTAAAATCTTACTTCTGCATGGCGTGCAGGAACTGCCGAATGAAAACATCATGGACACAGTGGTCAAGGTAGTCTCCAGTAGCTTGAAGATAACAAATGTTGGAGTCACTGATATCAGCCGGTGCCATCGCTTGGGTCACTCGTCTACTACTAAGGCAAGGCCGGTTCTGGTTAAATTTAAGGATGTTTCAACTAAAGATAAGTTATGGTACAATAAAGTACTCTTATAGGTACGGGGATTACAATGTCAGAGTTTTTAACAAAAGAGCGACATTCTGCATTCCTGGAGGCACGGCAAGTTTTTGGTTTGTCTAAGTGCTACTGGACTAGGGATGGATGTATAATCATTTTGGGGCCTGATGGAACGAAGCACAAAGTGAAGTCAACCGCTGAACTTCGCAAAGTACAATCACTCCAGGCTCCAGCTGCATCCTCAAACAAAGAAAAAACTTCTGTGCAAGGGCTTAAGTCTTCTGACGCAAAGCTCAAAAGGACAACGAGGAAGTAGTTGCACGCACAGTCAATACCCCTTTTTTGTAGTTAACAAAGCTTTTAACAATGAGTATATAATCACTACGTTATACTTTTAATTTTATAGTAGTACTTAATGTAAACAAACTTTTCATTGTTTCGCAATGTAAGTAAAATGTCAATGTCTAGTCAAGCAAGTTGACAACCGATGAGTGTTGTCACATTCAAGTCTTTTTTTTTTTTGCTTGCGTGTTATTTCTCACACAGTGTAAATTAATACAAGTTTCTGATATTTGTTTTTGGTTACATTATAATGTTAGAGCACTGTTATTATTTTATTGTCGTGTTAATTAGTTTTATCTCTTTGCCAATTTTACTTCTGCTGGCGGGTACATGGTGAACAGATTTATTAATTTACTAGCTGACCCGCGCAGCTCCGCCCTCGCTTTTATTACATTTTGCTCCCCTTTTCTCCCTCCTCCCTAGATTAATCTCTATCCATATCTCTCTCTCTCTTATAAAAAAAATCTAATTATATGCTCTTTCTCTCCTCTCTCTTTCCCCCTCCCGCTTCGGTTTCCGTCACACTCCCCCTCTTCCTCTCCCTGTTGTCCCCTCTCTGAACCCTCTCCCCTCTCTCTTCTAGGAACTTGCTCCTTCTCACCCTTACTCCACCTAACACCCCCGATCCCTCACCCCATCACCCCCTCCTCGAATCCCCTCTCCCTCTTTCTCCTCTCTTGCACCCTCCTCTCGTTCTATATATCCTCGTCAATCATGGTATCAGCGGCATTAAATATACTTTATGACCTATTCTCAGACCTCCCCGAAATGCACACAAAATTTCATACAAATCGGATCACCCATCTG
Source organism: Furcula furcula (assembly GCA_911728495.1). Taxonomy (NCBI): domain Eukaryota; kingdom Metazoa; phylum Arthropoda; class Insecta; order Lepidoptera; family Notodontidae; genus Furcula; species Furcula furcula. The sequence continues at coordinate 25,654,428 of OU452253.1, forward strand.
TTTAATGACCTTGCCTTATGTTGCTTAACCTTAACCTAGCGGTATGAAATATACTGTATGACCTATTCTCAGACCTACCCGATATGCACACTTTCATACAAATCGGTTCACCCATCTATTTAATGACCTTACCTAACGTAGCTTAACCTTAACCTACCGGGATAAAAAGTCCTATGTCCTTTGTCCGTTTCCTGGTTCTAAGCTACCTCCCCACCAATTTTCAGCCGAATCGGATAGGCCGTTCTTGAGTTATAAAAGTTCTATAGTGATTGTATGTCCAATTCCGCCGATAGATGGCGCTGTTCATAATGTAAATCACGCTAACATCGTAAATTACTGTCTAGTGATATTCGATAATGAAAGTTCTTAGTGTTTCGCGCGACATTCCGCTGCGCGCTCCGGTCCCGATCGGACGTGCGCACTCGCTACGCTCTCTCACGCTCCGTGTGTTTGTGTGTTCACTCACAGATTCGCCGCCAGGCGTCACCGCCGTCGCTTCGTGACGGCCCACCGACCCGCCGCGTGTTTGGACTGCCGCGGCTTGCGCCGCTGGCTACCTGCTCGCGGCCACCCGTGCGCCGCACACCTGCGTCGCGCGCACCCGCCCGTGAGTGACTCTTTGTTACTTGAAAACAGGTTCCTGTTTCCAAATAACAAAGCAGTCATTCCGCGTTTTAAAAACCACGTGTTTTTAGTGGTCGCCTAGGGGATCCTTGCGGTGTTAACGCACCTAGGCGGAGCGTGACCCGAGCGCTCGCCGGTTCCCTTCAGGAAACGGCAACTCGGACGGGATCAAGGCAACCGGCCCTGGGAGTGACCCCCTAGTCGATCTTGATCGTCGCCCTCCCAACCCTTCCGCCTCCTATTTCCTATTCCTTGGGTGCTGTTTGGTTTCGAGCCGGCTTGCCGGTCTCGTCTCCTCTGCCCCGGGGCTGTTAGGCTACACACCCACATACACTAGGGCCACACGTTAGGCACTCACCCACTCCCCGCCTTGCCGGCGGGGAGGATCACTCCCCCGTTTTCCGTCCGGAGAGTTTCCCTTCGGACGGAAAAATGTCGTCCCCCGCACTCTCCGCAGTGCCTCCCGATTTCGCGGTGAGGATGGTGGAGATTATCTCCGTCAAGTATCCGACGATCTGGACGGAGTTAATCTCGGCCATGAACGCCGCCACCTCGAGCGAAACCCTTTCGCCGACCCCACCCGACCTTCAGTCGCAACCTACCGATGCGTTTACCGCACCGACCCCAGCGGCGCTTACCCCGCCACCCTCCGCCGCGATCATCTCGCCGCAACCCACCCCGGCGCACCTGGATGCGCCAACCCAGTTCCCTCCACCGGGGTTCGAGACCGACCCTCAGTCAGCCTCGGACATGGAGGTCGAAGTAGAGTCCGCCAAGCGCCCCATCTCCTCCTCGGAGGACGAATGGACGCTAGTCCGGGATAAGAAACGGGCGCGTCAACCCCGGGACCAGCGCCCGTCCAAGCACCAGTGCGTTGAGGAGGAGGCCTGTGCGCCCTCCCCAAACTCCCTGCGTGCCTCTCCGTCCCCTCGCACCTCACCCACTCCGCGCGCATCAGCCGCCCCGGTGAGCCAACCCGAAGGCCGTAAGCCTCGCCCACCTCCTCCTGTAATTATACAGGACAAAGCCGCTTGGCCGCGCGTCACTAACGCTCTTAAAGCGAAGAATATCCGGTACACCAAGGCCTCGAACACGGCCAACGGTATCAGTGTGTCCGCCATGACGACCGACGACCACCGTCAACTGACATCCCATCTCAGGAAGGAGAAGATCACCTTCCACACCTACACCCTCGAAGAGGACCGCACCCTTCGAGTGGTCATTAGGGGAGTTCCGAAGGAATTCGAGCCCTCTCTCATCCTTGAGGACCTTCAGTCCCAAGGATTCCCCGCCCATGAAGTCCACCGCATGGCGAGTGGCCGCGGTCCCAAGATCCCATACAGCATGGTCACGGTCATTCTCGACCGTACCCCCGAAGGCAAGCGTATTTTCGACTTGTCTCATCTCCTAGACCTCACCGGGGGCTTCTATGTCGAACCCCCCCACAAACGTGGCACTCCCGGTCAGTGCCACAATTGCCAATTATACGGCCATTCGGCCCGAAATTGTCACGCCACTCCCCGATGCGTTAAATGCATCGGGGACCACCCGACCTCCACCTGCTCTCGCAAGCAGGAGACCGCGACCGAACCTCCCGGCTGTGTCCTCTGCGGGACCGTCGGACACCCCGCGAATTATCGCGGATGTTCGAGGGCCCCAAAGAGGAATCGCCGAGTGGCGAGGCGCAACGGTCTCCGTGCGCCCAGGAATCCAGCGCCTTCAGCGCCCATCTCTTCGGCACCCATTGTGCCCGGACCCCCTACTCCTCCTGCGCCTTCTGCGCAAAAAGTAGTCCCGACAAGTTCGGCACCCTCCGTGCCGCAGGTTCCTCCTGGTCTGCATCCAGGCCCACAAGGCGTCGCGCCTTCTGCGCTCCGCGACCCACGGCTCAACCGTCCCAACGCATGGAACACCCATGTTCCCAGCGCGCCCATGCACCCTGCGACTAGCGCCCCGGCGCCTCACGCCGGGTTCACCCCAGTGCCCTCAGCACAAAACACCCTGGTATCGGACATCCAACTGATCCGCAACACCATGAGCAATTTCAACATTGCCGCCATCCGCGCCCTCGCGCACAAGCTTCGAGTCGCTAAAAACGACTTCGAACGCACCATGGCCCTTGTCGAGCACGAGAGTGTGCTCAGTTCCCTGTCAGTGGTTCCCACCACCCAATTGGGTCTTACCCTTAATCAATGGATTCACACCCAAAACGGATTAAGCCCCGCTCCTTGTGCCTGGCGTTTTTCAACGCCCATGGCCTCTCTCCTCAACGCGATCAAGTTGGTGAATTCCTTAGGGATCACCAAGTTGACGTCATGCTAGTGCAAGAGACATTCCTCAAACCCGCTCATAGGAGTCCCAACATCGCCAACTACCATCTCGTGCGAAATGACAGAACTGCCTCCCGCGGAGGCGGCACTGTCATCTACTATAGGAAATCCTTGCACTGCATCCCACTCGATGCCCCTGCGCTCACCAATATCGAGGCCTCGGCTTGCCGCCTCTCCCTCTCGGGTCATCCCCCTGTCACTCTCGTCTCGGTGTACCTTCCACCTGACAAGCAACTTCTCAGAAGTGACATCGAAGCACTTCTTGACATGGATAGCGCCGTCATCCTTGGCGGTGACTTTAATTGCAAACACGTCAGGTGTAACTGTCACACCACCAATTATAACGGCGTACGCCTCGACGCTCTAGTCGATACTCTCGACTTTGACGTCATTGCACCAATGCGCCCCACCCATTTTCCCGTTATCATCGGCCACCGTCCCGATGTCCTAGACATGGCACTTCTAAAGAGCGTAACGCTTCGGTTGCGCTCCTTAGAAGTGCTCCATGAACTAGACTCCGACCACCGTCCCGTTCTCATGGAGCTCGGACCACCTCCCTCACCGGAACCGGTCATGAAGAGCGTGGTGGACTGGCAGCGGCTGAGCACCTGCTTGGCCAATGCCGACACGCCACAGCTCTCTCGTATCCCAGTCCACCTCTCGTCCCCTCAGGACACCGAACAAGCCGTCAGTGATTTCACTGACAACCTCCAATCGGCCATCAGCCAATCTTCCCGGCAGGTTGAAGCGGTGGACCCTTATGTCCAACGCTTCAAACTGCCGGCCGACGTCAAAGAATTGGTCCGAGCCAAAAACGCGGCTATCCGCGCTCACGACTCCTACCCCACCGAAGCCAACCGGATCCGCATGCGCGCTTTACAGAGGGACGTAAAGAACCGCATCGCGGAACTCCGGGGGGACCGGTGGGACGGTTTTCTCGAGGGTATCACTCCCTCTCACCAAGCCTACTGGCGGCTAGCGAGGGCTCTCAAGTCCGACACGGTAGCCACCATGCCTCCCCTGACCCGCCCTTCAGGCGCCCCTCCAGCTTTTGACGACGAGGAAAAAGCCGAGGTCCTCGCAGACTCTCTAGAGAGACAATGCTCTCCTAGTGTCTCAGTTTCCGACCCACCCCATCGCGATCACGTAGATAGGGAAGTAGAGCGCAGGGCTTCTGTCCCGCCATCCGACACTCTCACCCCGGTCACCCATTCCGAGGTGGAAGACCTCATCAAAGGCCTTAAGCCTAAGAAATCCCCCGGCCCTGACGGCATCTCGAACCGCGTACTAAAAATCCTTCCCTACCACTTGATCTACCTCTTGGTAGCCATCTTCAATGCCGCCATGACGCACGCTATATTCCCTTCGGAGTGGAAAGAAGCAGACGTCATCGGCATTCACAAACCCGGTAAGCCACGTGACGATCCCACGAGCTACCGTCCCATTAGTCTCCTTAGCGCCCTGGGCAAACTCTACGAGCGCTTGCTTTTCGCAAGACTCAAAGAATTTGTCATCTCGAAGGGCATACTCATACACGAGCAGTTCGGCTTTCGAGCCGGACACTCCTGCGTCCATCAAGTGCACCGCATCACGGAGCACGTCCTCTCCGGGCTCAACCAGCCCAGACCCATATACACCGGAGCCTTATTCTTCGATGTCGCCAAGGCATTCGATAAGGTCTGGCACAATGGCTTGCTTCACAAGCTCTACCTCATGGGCGTGCCAGACCGTCTGGTCCTCATCATACGAGATTTTCTCAGGAATCGCACCTTTCGATATCGAGTCGAAGGTGCGCGATCCACTTCCCACCCTATTCAGGCCGGAGTCCCTCAAGGCTCCGTGCTCTCTCCACTCCTGTTCAGCCTGTTCACGAACGACATCCTTCGTTCGGACAGGGTGCAACTAGCCCTATATGCGGACGACACCGCACTATATTTCTCACACAGAAATAAGGCTTTTCTGACGCGCACTCTTCAAGTCGCCGTCAACGCCCTAGGCGAATGGTTCCAAAAGTGGCTGATCGCGGTGAACCCGGAAAAGAGCGCCGCGGTGCTCTTCTCCCGGAGCACCAGATCCCACAGTGCGGGCCATCCCAGGAGTCGTTTAGGTCAGATCACCCTCTATGGGCGTCCCATCCCTTGGACCAAAAAGGTCAAATATCTAGGCGTCACCCTAGACTCCCGCATGACATTTGGACCGCATATACGGTCAGTACGCAACCGAGCGGCCTTCGTCCTCGGCCGGCTCTACCCCATGATCTGCAGGCGGAGTAAACTGTCGCTTAGGAATAAGTTGACACTTTACAAAACCTGCATCCGTCCCATCCTATCTTACGCCAGTGCCGTATTCGCACACGCGGCTCCCGTCCACATCAATAGCCTCCAGGTTATTCAAAACCGATTCCTTCGACATGCCGTCGGTGCCCCGTGGTACATGCGGAATGTCGACCTTCATTCCGACTTCGGTCTAGTCCCTATCCGCAAATTTTTCAAAGAAATGTCCGAACATTACTTTGAAAAAGCATGCGTTCACCCGAACCCGCTCATCGGCGCCGCTGCCGACTATATCCCCGACCCCGACCCTGGTCCTGGTCCCTCAGATCGTCGACCTACCGTACATCGCCGCCGTCCGCGGCATGTACTGCTCGACCCACCCGACCCGATGTCCGTCCTCCTGGACCTTGACACAACACCAACACCTACACCGACAACGACGTCACGTGTCGTACACACACCTACACACAGACACCGGTCTAGCCGGCGAGGCCGAAGGATCGTACACATGCGACCTCGACATGCATCCCCTCGCTGAGTTTCTTGCCGGTTCTTCTCAGCGGGGGCGCGTTGTGAACCGGTGGTAAACTCACACACTCTCTAAGCGGCAGCCCAAGCTGAGGCCGTGCCTCCCTGAGGTGCCCTTGAGCTAGTCGCTACCTATCTTTCCGGGCTGGAGCGCTCAAAGCGCTCGCCCCTCTTGTCCGGTGAAGCTGTAATGGCCATCTGCGGCCAACAGTACTACTCATACAAAAAAAAAAAAAAAAAAAAAAAAAAAAAAAAAAAAAAAAAAAAAAAAACTTAGTGTTTCGCATCTTTTATTGTGCGACTGTGATACAATACCTATACACTACCTGGACTTGGGGAGTTTCATTAAAATTTCATGAACTGGCTCTTAAATAAAATGAAATGTTATTTTTCCCTTGCCTATTTCTTTCCTAATCTAGTTTGGACTCGCTCGGGAATTACAGATTTTAACTGTTCAAAGATATAATGTCATATTGCTATCAGCAAAGTACTTAGAACAATACAGAAATCTAATGAAAATTTCCTGGGTGTACCGGAACGGCTTACCCCTTACAAAAATTTACCCTACGCCCTTCGTATATCTTATGGAAACTAAATGTCTGTTCAGTCCCTATTGTTTATAGCGTAATAATACATATCTTAATGATTAACTGATCAGTCTATAATTACCCTATTCACATACAAAGGAAATTACGTGGTAATATGTGCAAGTAATGTTTCACTGCTTAGCCCCTATGAATCATAGCGTGATGTTTTATATACCAATTTATACCCCTACTTCTACACAACACATCAGTGAAAGTCCTATCAAAATCCATCCACGGGTTTTCGAATGATGCCTGGACAAGGACAAACAGAACGACAGACAGACAGACAGACAGACAGACAGACAATAATTCCAAAAAAAATTGTTTTGGCCTCTGTGTCGATAGTATAGTATCCCCACATAGAAATTTTAGAAAAATATTCAATGTATAGAAAAAGTGCTCTTTGAGTTTTATTATAATATAGATAGATAGATAACATAGTAATATTATTATTTGTTTTGTATTATTTTATTTACTTATTAGTGTTTTTTTTTCAATAGCATTATGTCTAGTTCTGAAGAAGACTGCATTTTTTTCGCTCATTTGACATATCTTTGGATATCTTGAGTAGTAGCAGTAGTTACCATAGCATCACTCCCTCTCTTATTGATACTTTAAACTCCCATTTTGTAGATGTTCCATAGAATTTTAATCTCATACATATAAATGCTCAAAGTATTCCGGCTCATTACCCCGATATGCTGACGTCACTAACTCACACAAATATTCATGCAATTCTTGTTTCCGAATCGTGGCTTAAGCCCTGTATGCCTTCCTCTTCCTATTCGTTGCCAGGATATCACTTGATTCGCAACGACCGGGTTGGCAAGGGTGGTGGCGGAGTGGCCATTTATCTTCGCTCTCATATTCCTTTCTGTTGGCGCTGAATATATTTTCATTGAAGTCATTATGTCTGGTGTTAAAACCCTTCTCGGTGTACTTTATAGCCCGTCACTTCTTGTTAACTACTTTTCTTCTCTAGAATCTGTCTTAGAACAGCTGGTTCCAATATATAGTCACACTATCCTAATGGGAGATTTTAACACAATGTCTCCTTAAAGCTGACCATCGCTCATCCCAACTAAAGTATATTGCAGAAGCTTGCAACTTAAACATTCTTCCACTTAATGCTACTCATTTTTTTCCACACTGTGATCCTTCTCTCCTTTTATTTTATTTTATTTTATTTAGGAAACTCTACAGCTTATTTATAAAAACAATTATAGGTGTCTTTAACGGTACACTAAGCCAAAATTGAGTTCCACGACAATTAATGGAAGGTTCACTTATAGTAATAATGTGGTTTTGCTCTGTGTTACATGTAGTTAACTATAATATAATAAAAGGTAAGTAGGTGCATCGATACAGCGCAAAACGAAGATCAAGGAAAACAATGAAGACAATAGTTACTTTAGCTATCTAAATACCATGAAATCTTTAAGAGATATTTAAAATATGTGTTACAATATAAATATTATGTTCGAAAAGTAGCTGAAGGTTCATTCAATTTACTAAGTACTTGTGATTTAAACATCGGTTTTGATAAATGAAAAATATCAACCTGAGCAAACAATTCATTATAACTTCCATGTAGGCGCGTTAGAACAGTGTTCTTAGCGTATCTGGTGCGATGGTGAGGGACAGAGAAAAGCGGAGTATTCCGTGTACGCTTTTTGGGTGCAGCAAAGGTAATGGAAGACAAAAGATTAGGGCAATCAACGTTTCCACGTATGATATCGTAAAGAAAGGACATATCCAGCATTCGCCTTCTGGCAGCTAGTGGAAGTAAACAGAGGCGTTTGCAGTCATCTGCATAGTTGCCATGACGAGTGTGAGTTTTGTAGTTAAGGTGTTTTACAAATAATTTTTGGATACGTTCTATTTTATTAATGTAAACAGAGTATTGTAGCGACCAAATCGGACTTCCAAACTCCAGAATACTTCGTACGTAGGCATAGTATACAGCTTTAAGCGCATGAGTGTTTTTGAATGGAGTACATGTTCGAGTGACAACGCCTAAGTTACGATATGCTTTATTTACAATAGTGTCGATGTGTAAATAAAAGAGCATCTTGGAGTCAAGGAAAACCCCTAAGTCCCTAACTGATTCGACTCTTTGTATTTGTTGGTTGCTTAACTTGTAACCATACCTGATAGGAGATCTCTTACGTGTAAAACTTATTACCTGACATTTATCAATGTTTACAGTTATTTTGTTATCTTTGTAATATTTACTCAATGCATTCAAATCGCGTTGTATTAATTCGCAGTCAAGTCTAGTTTTAACACGCATGTATATCTTTTTGTCGTCAGCGTATAATAGATGCTTAGCATATTTAAAACAAGTATCAATATCATACAAGTAGGCACAGTAGAAAAGGGGGCCAAGGTGTGAACCCTGGGGAACCCCAGAAGGAATATTAATAAAGTCCGACTTGAAACCACCGATCACAACGGCCTGCGAGCGATTGGAGAGGTAAGAACGGACCCACCTTAACAGATCGCCATGAATACCAAGTCTCTGCAATTTAGCCAGCAGTATAACGTGATCTACACGATCAAAGGCTTTTTCGAAGTCAGTATAGATTGCATCAACTTGTCCGCTATTTTCCATTTCCCGTTGAACGTAGTCGCAGAAGGTTGCCATGTTTGTTGTAGTAGATCGACCTTTTACGAATCCATGTTGATTGTTCGGAATACCCCGAGACACAACAGGATATATAGCGTCATAAACAATGGATTCAAATACCTTGCTCAATGTACTTAGGATAGATATAGGACGATAATTATTTACCAGTGATCTAGATCCTTTTTTATGAATTGGTATAATGTGTGCTTTTTTCCATGACTGTGGAAAGATACCTTCCTGAAGTGATCTTTGGAAAACCAGCATTATAGGATACGCCAAGCTCTGAGCACAATTTATTATAAGTACTGCTGGGACACCATCGCATCCAGGTCCTTTAGTCTTATTTAGTGAACTTAGCTTTTTGTACACCGCCTCCTCTGTGATAATAACCCTTGAGATTATGTCACTGTTTTCGCGTGAATTAAGAAACTCCGGGTCGGGATTACAGGTTTTGTTCGATACAACATTCGGATGAAAAGAGTCATTGGAAAAAACGCTTTCGAAATAACTGTTAAAGGCATTACACATTTCATCGCCTTCAGTGTATTTTACTCCGTCATAATCCACGGTTCTGGGATAATGTCCACTACCCTTTTTAGATTTGATATACGACCAGAGCGCCTTCGGATTATGTTTGATTGCATCTTCCGTACGTACGCAGTAATCATGAAAGAATTGTTTTTGCATAGTGTGTAACCTTGTACGAAGTAGTGAAAATTCTACATAATCACGGGGATTACCATATTTTTTCCATCTCTTATGGACTTTTATCTTTTCTCTTTCGATTTTTATGAGAGGTGCAGAATACCAATGGGGATAATTTTGTTTTTTCCCTTTGTTACTAAGGGGTACGTATTTACTAATGCCGATATTCAAAATACGATATAGATTATCAACTGCGTCATCGACAGTGCCCCCGGAGAGTAAATGGTTCCAATCTATACCGCTCAAGTAATTGTTAAGAGCAATGTAATCACCACGATAGAAGTTATGTCGGGGGGTAGATGTTTCGATAAAGGGTGTTATGAATACATCAGAGCTTGAGATAATGATAGGGGGATGATGTGCGTCTACCGTTAGCATAGGATCAGAACACTTGTTAATTGAAAAGTGATTATTAGAGAAAATAAGATCCAAAGTGCGATTGTTTACATTAACGCAAGTGTTATATTGGGTAAGACCTAGATATGTGAGTTCCTCAATGAAAAGAGTAGCGGCACTTTGTACTTCACTTGAGCCGACGTGATCTAAAATACAATTATCTTCCTTCCAGCGCAAACATGGGAGGTTAAAATCGCCAGCTAGAATGATAGTTGTGTCAGGATATAAATCCGTTGTGCGTTGCACTAAGCATTTCACATTCTCCAATCTTGAGGGTATGCCGCAACCTTCAGGCGGAATATATGATAGAATTATATGTATGTCAGATTCAGCTCCTAACCTATATGACGGTATGGTAACACATATCGTTTCAGCCAGCGCGTGTTGAGTAACACTACATTCGATTGCACCGTATTGGCGTTTGACGCAAATCATAACGCCACCCCCAGTTTTTTTACCTGTTAATACAAGGTCACGATCACAACGGAATACCTCATATCTATTGTCGCAGAGTTCAGAATTTAAAATATCATCCTGCAGCCATGTCTCAGTAAAGAGAAGGATGTCATAATCGTTTCTCAAAATGCTATTGTATAGTTCAAGACATTTCGTTCTAAGTCCACGAACATTTTGGTAATATATATTTAGATTTTTAGTAGCCATTAAAAAAAAATATAGAGATTTAAGACAAAGTTTATAGAGGTCGCTGTTAATAACGAGGCTAACGTAGAGGAATTATCATGTTGTTTAAAGTAATAAGAAATCACAAATCTTAGAACCAAATGATTCACAGGGAATGTAGCAAAAGTTGTTTTATAATAATAATAGTGATCAAGAATAGTGATAGAAGTTCCCAATTTATACTTAAATATAAGCACGACTTTCAACCAAGTCATAATATTATGTAAATTATATTTATACGGAAGAAATGTAAATGCTGACTTTATATTATGTATATTTTCTATGTGTAGCCAAAAAAATGTTGTGTTTATCTCATTCATATAAAGGGATATAACTAAGTACTTAAGTGTGTGTGGAAGATGTAACATTAAGACCTTTATTGCACCCAGATTGCACCTTGATTTAATAATAGTTTCGTCTACTGACCATGTAGCGAAACACGGCCAGTGCACTGCTGATGCTTTTTCTTTTCATGATCTTATTTTTCTTTCTTATAAGGTACGCCCACCGAAACGTAAATCTAGGATTCTTCTCCAACGTAATTTTGGTGGCATCGATACGGAGCGTTTAGTCGAAGATGCGCAGAAGATTGATTGGACCATAATCCAGGATGCTCCTACGGTGGATCAAAAAGTAGAGTTATTAAACTCACTTTTAATACAACGCTATGATGTACAAGCTCCTATTAGACCAGTACGTGTAAAGCATCTTCCTTCGCTTACTGATGAGATTAAAGTACTACAAGCCAAAAAAAAATCTTGCCAAGTATAAGTATAAAATTAACCCTGACAAATATAAAGAAAAATACAGACTGACGCGGAATCACTGTAATAAAGTGTGTAGAGATGCTCAACGACGCCATATTCACAAATCTGTTGAAAACGGAGATCCTTCTAAAATCTGGAGGTTTCTTAATTCAATGGGAGTTGGAAAATCAAAACATGTTTCAGTTTCAAATAATCTTGACGAGCTGTGGGGCTCGACCGGGGTATGTGGGATTCTTACCCACTAAAACCCCCGCGGCTGTCGCATCGGCACATGAGAGGGGGGACCCCAGGGCTCTCCGGTGGGATCTGCACCAGGGGCCCCTCAGTGCCTTGCCTTTGAGCCCGCCGCCGGGGGGCGCATTGTAGCCCCCCGGGAACCAGTCACGGTGCTCACGGGGACGGGGGTCGCAACCCCGCCGCCGTCCTCCTCGGAGTCGCCGCCGTACTCAATGGACGCTCAAAGGGCCCACACTGACTTGGATAACGTAAACCAAAATTTTTCTTCTTCTGTCATTTTTGATGATGTTACAAAATTAAATACTTTGCATGCTCTTTCTTCCACTAAAACTCCCAAATGCCCACCTTTCTCTCTTAATCAATTTACCGATGGTGACGTTAAGAAGCACGTTCTCTCTGTTACCTCGAATGCTGTCGGTGGCAAAGGTCGGTGGTGATGACATCAGTCGTAAGATGATTCTTCCTCTTCTGGATGTTCTTACTCCAACATTAACTTATATATTTAATTAATAGTTCTATAACCTCTTGTGTTTTTCCTTCTCTCTGGAAAGAAGCGTACATTATTCCTCTCCCGAAAAATAGCAATCCTGCTTCTTTCTCCGACTATCGCCCTATCTCTATTTTACCATTTCTCTCTAAAGTTTTGGAACGACTTGTACATGACAAACTTAGTTCTTACCTTTCTGTAAATTCTCTTTTAAATCCTTTCCAGTCAGGATTTCGTCCTGGTCACAGTACTGTAACTGCGCTATTAAAAATTACAGATGATATTCGAGCTGGTATTGAGGAAAGGAAACTAACGGTTCTATCATTGCTAGATTTTAGTAACGCATTCAATACAGTAGACTTTGATGTGTTATTAGCCATTATGCGCACGCTTAACATATCTCCATCGGTTATTAATTGGTTTCACAGTTATTTATCGGGGCGTCGGCAGTGTATTAAGGTTGATGATACTCTATCTTCCTGGTGTAATACTTCTGCCGGAGTACCTCAGGGTGGCGTCTTATCTCCACTTCTCTTTTCTATTTTTATTTCTTCTTCCTTCCATCTTTATGCAGATGATCTCCAAATTTATCGACAAACCTCTTTGTTAGATCTACCTTCTGCGATTCAACTTACTAATAACGACTTATCTGTGATCTCTGACTGGAGCAATCGTTTTGGGCTTAAGGTTAATCCGACAAAAACCAAAACTATTATTATTGGCAGCAAGGTTCTTATTGCTCGGGTTAATTGGGACCGGCTACCTCCTATTATTTTTGATGGAGTTCTTATACCTTATAGTGAGGTAGTGAAGAACTTAGGTGTACTTATTGATCGAACTTTATCATGGGCTCCACAGGTTGCCGAGGTTAGCAGGAAGATGTTTGCTGCCGCTGGGTCGCTCAGGCGACTAGCTCACTTCCTACCCATTGACACCACAATTGCGCTCTCAAAATCTTTACTTCTACCATATCTTGATTACGCTGATGTCAGTTATCCTGATCTTACTGAAGAGCTGTTAGATAAACTTGAGCGACTTCAAAACTTTTCTATTCGGTTAAGTTTTGGCTTGCGCAAATATGACCATGTTTCAGAATTTCGTAAAAAGCTCAAGTGGCTTCCTATTCGCTTTCGCCGGAATACTCATATTCTTTCTCTCCTCTATTCTATTCTTTATAACCCTAAGTCACCCTCCTACTTAAAGGAGCGCTTTGCATTTGTTACTTCCCAGCATCATACTCTCCGCTCTTCATGTGAACTACGACTTCTTACTCCTGCTCATACTTCTCATGCATACACAAAGTCTTTTACTGTGCTAGCGGGAAGACTTTGGAACTCACTACCGCAACATATAAGACGAGCTCAGAGTCTACTATCCTTTAAAACTCAAATTACATCGTACTATCTCTCCCTTCAATAATGATTTATAGCTATTGATCTTCTCTCACTTTCTTGGTAATACATATGTATTATTATATCATAATACTAGCTGACCCACGCAGCTCCGCCTGCGCAATTTTTACGCTAACTAAACTTTGAATAACAGACATTCGCATCGAATATATAACCTCATTTTTTATAGTCGGTTAAAAACTGGGACCCACTTTTTACTTGCTCTCCGAAGCACGAACCCGTTTAGTTCAAATAGCGTTAAACGGTCACCCATCTATTTAATGACCTTACCTAACGTTGCTTAACCCGATCGATTACAAAACCTTGATAACAACTCTCTATGAGTGTTCCCTTACTAATATTTATTATATTATAAAGAAAAATTGATAAAATCGGACCAAGCGTATAACCAAGTACCCGTTTTGACTTTAATCCCCTCTCCCAAAAGAACCGTGCTAGATTACGGGATAAAAAGTATCCTATGTCCTACCTCGTAGTAAGATCTCAAATCATGCCAAGTTTCATTTGAATCCATTCAGTAGTTTCGGCGTGATGCTCAGCCGTGATACAGACAGACAGACAGACAGACAGACAGACAGACAGACAAAAATTAAAAAAATTACATTTTCGGCCTCAGTATCGGTTATAAAATGCCCTCCAATTATAATTTTCAAAATATTTTCAATGTACAGAATTGGACCTGTTACAGTTTTATTATAAGTATAGATAGATATTATAATATGTAGTTTATTGTTTTTTTTTTATATATTTTTTTAATCCACTTATTTTATTTATATAATTGCACCTGCCCTTAAGAATGCTCTGTCCTGTACCCCAAGGTTGACTGGAAGAGATCGCTTTAGCGATAAGTCCGCCTTGTTGTTCACTGTTTTTAATTGTTTTAATTTCAAATGTATCTTTCTTTTGTGTGCAATAAAGAGTATTTGTATTGTATTGTATCTTCAATGTACAGAATTGGTCCTGTTACAGTTTTATTATAAGTATAGATAGATAAATAAATAATATCTTGGGACAATCCACACATGGTCACCCGATCCCAAACTAGGCAGAGCCTGTACTATGGAAACCAGACAACTGATACTAATACATATATACTTATTTTTTTTTGTAATTACATACTTAAATAGATATGTAAATGACACCCAGACACTTGGTGGGAATCGAACCCACGACCCATCGAGTAGCAGCCAGGGTGTCTTTCTAACCACTAGACCAACGGGCCCGTCACTATTTACATAATACATCTCTCTTTGCGACGTTCCATGTTTCACTATGCTTCTACATCCATCATTCAGTTTACATGATCACTGGCTTGAACTCCATTTATCTGAGCTCGGTGTGAACAAGCAGTGCGTCGCTTGCGGGTTGTCACGCTCGACGCTCCGGTCCTAGCCCGTCGCCCGTCGCCCGTCGCCCGTCGCCCGTCGCCCGTCGCCCGTCGCCCGTCGCCCGTCGCCCGTCGTCGCCGGGACTAATGTTCTGTCACTCGCTGACGCAAACAAATCACGCTGACACGTGTCGCTGGTGTGGCGTGCCGCGGGACTGGCAACATGACGATATTAAACCACTACAGAAAGGACGAGGTTCTGTATTTACAAGTCAATTATTTGCTATCTTAACTGAGGGCCTAGACAAGTTGTGATTCTACAATACGAAACGCTAGAGAATAGGAAACAAATGCATGGAAATGACATGTCCTCATTCCTTATTTAGGCCTTCTGGTGAAGCGCTGATGGTAAAGCGCATTAGCTTTTTGGAAACTTATTAAGTAAAAAGGGAGATTGTTATGAGTATCTGCACATAATAATCGCACGGGGTAATAACTAGAGAGAGTGCAAATTATTTAACTCTTTCGTAGTGCGTTAAATATAAACGATGGGACACAGTCTCTCGTGCGGACAGTACACAAAGATATGAACGATGGTCTCGTTAGGGCATTAATGGTGTACCTCCTAATATCGATATAGTTCGGAGTGTTGTTGCACAGGAAACTGTATATACTTTGCTATACTTGTGTGCGTCTTCACCTGTGTCAGCGCAAGTATTTGCACTATGAATCTTCTGCATAGATGGCTGATCTTGTGAAAGATTGGCCAGTGTGCTCGTATTGGCCAGGATGACATTATTATTATGTTGTGTTGTTTTAATAGGCTCTTCGACTGCGCTCATCTTTAGAGAAGATACTTCAATTTTGAGGCAATTGTGCCCTCTCGCTGAACGCTAACTCTCTTAAATCTTGACAAGATCAACAGGAACAAGAATATACTTATTTACTTATTCATATTATGCAGGTGTAATATTTTCCATATACAAAAGATAATGGATTTGCCAAAGGTCATAAAATACCACTGCATGACCCAAGTTTATTAAAGTAAGTTGTATATTCACCGGAGGGACGTATTCTAGACATTTCGTAGCACGATCGTAGCAAGTCGTAGCACGTCTACGAGATCGTAGCGGCGTAGTGGCGGCCGCTACGAATACTAAATTGGGGTTTGGCATGACATTGTGTCACGAGTTATTTGTTTTGATGAATTTGGTGAATATATTAGCGTTATGTAAGGAACCCAATGAATAAGATAATATACTTATATTGTCATTTCTAATAACGTATGATACAAACGTAGCTCTTAGTTATTTTGTATGCCACGTAGATTTTATTTGTAGTATGAGTTGAACTGGTTAACAATGAAGCCTAGTAGCTTATAATATTCCTGCCTGAGTAGGTACTTTGTCCCCAAAAGCTCTTAAGGTCTTATTTAGTTATTTACTGTAGTAGGTTTTACACATCATTAGCATTAACAAAACTTTTGCCATTATTACCAGCGAAACGTGTGACCTCGCATACTCTTATACTTAAAATAGAAATAACTGACTGATTATTCTAGTGAATTGCTAGGCCATTTTAAATAAATTTGAATAAAACAAAGCAATTTACCAAAATACTCCAATATAAACACCGATTTTACTTAGCTATAAAGTCGACCCTAGGGTCCAAGGCCTTAACAGGCCCTTAACAGGCCCTTAACCTCAGTGATCACTATTGTTGTATTCCCCCGTCGGGCACGTGCTCGCTCCAATATATCTGTACTCTATTAGGGAAGGCCGGCGCGCGATCAATCACAGTTCCCGTCTGAGTATTACGTTCTATGTCTGGATATCAATGTTTTATCTCTACATTATGTCATCCAGTATTGTATACAGTACTTGACACACTTGACAGACTTCCTACCTAGGATGATTCGTGAGGCTATTGAAATTAAAAAACATCTTTAATAGAGAAGATAGATGGGGCTATCACCAGCTTGAGCAGGAGGAAAATGTTCAAAACGTCGGGATAATAAAATCAAAAATAAACCGAGATATAACCAGTAAAGTTAGTTTCATTTCTGTACAACAGTTACCCCTAAAACAGTTTAGCCACAGTTGGTGAAATATGGTGGTAGTATTAGGGGTATGCGGTCGGAAGACGGAACCGTGTAGAGGTAACCGGAACTTGTGTGATTGCTTGTCATGTCACATTTAGAATGCTCTACGACGTACGATTCGAACCAGACGCAGTGTGGTCTTTTGTTTATTATTTCTTTCCTCTCTCATCTGTCGAGATACACAAACCATACCACTTTCATTACGTTATATCGAAAAGAGAAAGGCAAGACACAGCTAAAACATTAAAAGAGTAGTCCAACTGGGGAAATACTGCTACTACTTAATAATATAATAATATTCTGGGACAATCCACACACGGTCATCTGATCCCAAACTAGGCAGAGCCTGTACTATGGAAACCAGACAACTGATACTAATACTTATATACAATTTTTTTGTAAATACATACTTATATAGATAAAACACCCAGACACTTGGTGGGAAGCGAACCCACGACCTATTGGTCAGAGGCCAGGGTGTCTAAACACTAGACCAAGAGGCCCGCCAAGGGGATACAGGATACTTTCCAGAATGCTGCTGACAAATACTAGAGATTATTTTGTATTGTTATTGAGTACTTTGAATGCTCTGAGTACAGTCCAATAGAGAGCCAATAGTCCACCGATGAGCTGGTGATGAGGGATACGGTGCGTTTTACCAACTATGATTGCGGTCAACCACAAACTATTGAAACTTAGTACATATTATTGAAACTTAACATTAGGTAGAGATGTATGGTTAATACATAAGACTTACAGGCGGATATATGACCGAGATAAAACCGCAGTGGCCTGCTGTAGTAAATGCATGAAGCCATACACCGCAATAATACTATTACTGGTACTAGTGTACATTAACCTACCATTATATAGGTTGCGAATTACCTTAGAACAGTGAAAGTGATAAGCTGATAAGAGTTTCTGAGTTACCTCATCCGTGAATTTATGTTTAAGTTTATTTAACTGCAGTCTTAGCCAGTGTGGGTTTTAAGATCAACGGACTACTTACGAAACCGGAGTCTAGGATAATTTAATAAACTTGATGTTTAGAGCTGGATTTATTGAGTAACAAACTCGACATTCCGAATTTAATCAAGAAAATAGAACATACTTTATTCACTAGTATATAAACACATATGGGGTTCTATGTATGTACATAAGTACTTAGCCCGCAGTCGGACCTCGGTGCCGGCTCGTAATTTATGGCCAGAGACGCACACATCTCCTGTTTACAGTACATATTAAAGCACTTTGCTCGTATACAACCATGTAGGCATAGCGGGGACACTTAGATCTTCATTGTTTTCGGACAATATCGAGTTTACGTATCCTATCGGATTTTAGACTGTATTATTAGGGCTTAGAATATTATGTTACACTCATTAATTTATAATGGTCCTCGCATATCATATCGACTTAACCAACCAGAATTAATACATGCTATGTTTTAGTCTGTGAGTATAGTAACTATATTCCCGCGGGTACGACGAAAGACGAATACATACAATCTGAAATATTGTGAGTATTTTGGAGTTCCGAGTGGCTGACCTATTGGGTAGCCTAGATATCCCCAGGGATGAATGAATGATGATGGGGAATGATGTCGTCGAATCCGATTTTTATGAACTCCAAGTTGCTGACTGGCGAGAAACAACGTAAAACCAACCGCGTTGTCTGGTGTCGGAAGCCAAGATCCACCTCGGATTAATGCGCCAGCGTAGAGAGTATATTACAGTTATAAATTATAAAGAAATGGTCATTAATAAAACAATTCATAATTCATAGCATCACATCACGTCCCAGGGTTAGCCGAGTTCACAACTCCACTGGTTTTCAGATGGCCTAGAGGAGATACAATCGATTTATAGCGATTCTCATACATTCTTATACTTTCTATTCGCGTTAACGCTTGTAAAATGTTACATTGTTTTCGTCGCATGTAATAGTCGAATAGGCTATTAGTCTAACATGCACAGAACATAA
Source organism: Furcula furcula (assembly GCA_911728495.1). Classification (NCBI taxonomy): domain Eukaryota; kingdom Metazoa; phylum Arthropoda; class Insecta; order Lepidoptera; family Notodontidae; genus Furcula; species Furcula furcula. The sequence continues at coordinate 25,673,495 of OU452253.1, forward strand.
TGACACCAATTAGCCATTCGTGATGTAGGAAGATCTCACCGTCACATACCCACTCATCACTTACGAACTTTGAACCCCCTGGACGGAATACTGTCCAACACAAAGTATGGAGTTATATTAAAAATTAATTTGCATTTTTATGGTCTGAAAGTATATCAGCTAAATGAAGGGCATTACCATCTCTTCACGTCGGAGTGATGATCTCATTAGTTGAGACTCCGGGTCCGACTCATTGGCTATGCAGATGATGGCTCGAGCACCCCCATCTCCCTATACGCCCCGCTCCTAACCCTCATACCCTCTCGTATTGATCACTTTTAGTTATTACGATGCGTCCGATTTTAACGTGTTATATAAGAATGGACTCTGACATGTTCTACATCATCATCACTCTTATGTAGTGTATGTAAGCTTCTTTATATTATTTAGTATGCATGCTCCTTTACTTCAACGTATCGTTTTATTGTCTACTTAGCGCTATGTAATACTTTGACTAGTTGTGTGCACCGACGTATGTCTTTTAGTTATTCATTATATCTTTAGAACTCAAACATGAAGTATTAATTCATCAATATACCCAGAACCCTATACCAGCACATACTGAAGGATCCATCCTTTATAATATATGGCGCACCTGCCATGCGTTGCGAGTACAGGGAAAATAATAATATATTTTTAAATTATTCCGTCAATAATAATATTATACAATGTGCCGATCTACAGTAGAAAAAGACGAGGTATTTATAACCCAGAACACTGCAGGCAATAATGAGGCCAATCTACAATATATGACGGGTACTAATATTATGGTGTTTGGGATGCTGGTGATTTTCATCATCGCTGCGTGCTACTTCCTAGCACGTCTGTACAAAAAGTGCCATCGGCGTTGGATCCAGGAGGAGATGGGTCTCCAGGCTATAGCACGTATCCGAGCTTCACTGCGAGGACATGGAAACGCGGAAACTACGGCGTAAACTGTGAGTTATATTTTATTTTGAAAAAGTGAATTTTCTTCCCAAAAAACTATTAAAAGACAGAAAGTGCGTTTAATTGTGTCGTCATAATAACGAAATAATGTATTAAGGACATTTAATATTAATTAAGTTTATACTTTAGAATAGCAATATTAATTACGTTATAACTTTGCATTATAAATTGTCTACAATGGTGCATAATCACTCATGCAATTTAACACCCGGCCGCGATTATGGAAACGTATGACATTCTTTCGCCGCTTCTAAGTAATTTTACACTATCCTTGTAACTTAGAATTAAAAATGCTGGAATGGTTTAGTAATAATTTTTATTTTTAGAATATGATTGATACTTTAATTAAATATTACACTGTTTTAAAGGAGATTAGGCAATATTTAGTTAAAAAGGGTAAATCTAGGTATAAAGGAAAAACGATTGAAAATAAATCAATCGAGGCAAAAAATGCATTCGATAAATGCAATGAATTATTTTTAATTTTGAAAACAAATAAGGACACACAGCTGTTAGATTCAGCGACAAGTATTTTTGAAAATATAAGACAACTGTATGAGGAAATTAATAAATTGTGTTCTTATCCAGTAGCTGAGTCCTTGGAATCTAATAAAATGGAGTTCGAATTAAAAACGGCTTGTGGTTTATTACCTGTTATGGATGATACGGAAAGCGTAACGAAACGATTGATTGATGGTATTGAGATGTATTCGGATATGATTAACGCATCTGATAATGATTTATTAATTAAATTTATCATAAAAAGTCGACTTTCAGAGAACGCGAAGCTGCGAATGGCTTCAACCTACGCATCTATTCGCGAACTTATTAAGGACATGCGCACTCATCTTTTGACTAAAAAATCTTTTACAGCAATTCAGTCACGTCTTCAAAATACTTCACAAGGTTGGAGATCCATTGATGAATATGGCTCTGAGTTGGAAAAACTTTTCACGGACCTAACAATTTCTCAATCAGATGGTGAGTCCACTAAATATGACATTTTAAAGCCGATAAATGAAAAGTTAGCTGTTAGGAAATTTGCAGACGGGTTAAAAAATTCAAAACTTAGCGTTATACTTGCAGCTCGTAATTACAGTTCTTTAAAGGATGCTATCCAGGCTGCGAAGGATGAGGAAAGTTCATTCTCATCAAGAATATCAAATGGAGAAAATTGTATGTCATTGCATTTCCCTAGAAAAGCGTCGTCGTACACTTCTGTTGCACAACAAAGACATAATTACGGTTCTTCTCAGTTTCAGAGGAATCAAGGCCATCGGGGAAGAATTGCACAAGGACGAGGTCAACCATCAAATCGGTACGTACGTGGCAATTATTACACCAATCGTACTAAACAAAATTCACGTGATTATTACAATTATAATTCGAATAATAAATCTTTTAGAGGCAGAAATTTTCGAAATAATTTTCGAGGCAATACGCGTAGAATTTATTCTGCTGAAGTAGCTGATTCAAATATTACAGAAGATAAGCAAGGTCAAACTGATCAGTTTTTTCGTGTTTAAAAATGAAATTCTAGCATTTAATGGACAAAATAAATTTGTTTCATTTAATTTAGATGGTAATTCATATTATTGGTTATTAGATACAGGAGCGTCTGTGTCAGTAGTACGTAAGGAATGTCTACCTCAAGATATTCCCATTTATGGAAGTGACATTTTAGTCAACGGTATAGGAGGTCAGATTCGTTCACTAGGACATGTGTATCTTACATTGTCATGTGGTAATAATGATTTAGTTAAACATAAGTTTCATGTATTCAAAAACTTGCCAATTAAGGCTGATGGAATTATAGGGTTAGATTTTTTAAGCACTTGTTTATCAAAAATAAATTTAGAAAATAATGTATTAACGTTAAATATTAATGGAAAAGATATTAAAACTAGGATATTTGATATTACAGAAAACAACACTGAATTTTTAACTATTCCTGCGCGCTGTGAATCTTTTCACTATGTAAATTTAAAGTCAAATATTAAAGAAGATTGTGTTGTATGCCCTAAAGAACTGGGTAAAGATTTGTTTTTAGCTAGTGCTATTGTAGATGCAAATAAAAGTAAAATACCAATTAAAATTTTAAATGTAAGTGAGAACAGTATACGTATTCCTATTTTTACTCCGGTACTAGAACCGTTATCCCAATATGAGTGTTATACTTTTGATAAACATAAAGCTGATGCAAGTAGAGCAGAGACTTTAAGTTCACTTTTAAAATTAGATCATCTTAAAACTGACGAGAAAAAGTCTATTGAAGATATTTGTAAAAAATATTCAGATATCTTTCATTTGCCTTATGACAAACTTACAAAGACAAATATTTACGAACAAAAAATAACTTTAAAACCTAATACTAATCCTATTTACACGAAACCTTATAGATTACCACAAAAATTAAAGCAAGAATTAAATAAACAAATTAAAAATATGTTGAAAGATGATATTATTGAGGAAGCACAAAGTGAATGGTCTAGTCCGATACTGCTAGTACCAAAGAAAAGTAATGAAAATAATGACAAAAAATGGCGTTTGGTTGTGGACTATCGGAAACTTAATGAAAAAGTTCAGGATGATAAGTTTCCATTACCAAACATCACTGAAATCTTAGATTCGCTTTCAGGGGCTGTATTGTTCAGCCATCTTGATTTACATTCTGGCTATTATCAAGTTTCGTTAGAACCTACAAGCAGAAAATGCACAGCATTTTGTACAAACGCTGGTCAATTTCAGATGAAACGTCTACCAATGGGTTTAAAAATTTCTCCAAGTGCTTTTAGTAGAGTTATGACAGTAGCTATGTCTGGTCTAGCTTTTGAAAAATGCTTTATTTATTTGGACGATTTAATCGTATTTGGTCGTAATTTAGAGTCTCATAATCGTAATCTCATGGACATTTTTGAAAGGCTAAGAAAAGTAAATTTGAAATTAAATCCTACTAAATGTCAATTTCTAAAACAAGAACTTTTATATCTTGGTCACGTGGTGTCTGCGCAAGGTGTCTTGCCGGATCCGGAGAAAATTAAAGTTTTGCTAAATTATCCAGTACCAAAAAATTCTGATGAAATAAAGCGTTTTATTGCATTCTGCAATTATTATAGAAAATTTATACCTAATTTCACTGAAATTACAATTCCACTAAATAAATTGTGTAGGAAAAATGAACCCTTCATTTGGTCATCAGATTGTCAAAATTCGTTTGAAAGATTAAAGAATTCTATGATTAATCCACCTATATTACAGTATCCTGATTTCTCAGATGATAATAAATTTATATTAAAAACTGATGCTTCAGGCGTAGCAATTGGGTCAGTATTATGTAACAAAAACATGAAACCAATTGCATATGCAAGCCGACCATTGAATAAGGCAGAAAGAAATTATCCTACAATTCAGAAGGAGTTATTAGCGATTGTTTGGTCTATAAAATATTTTAGACCTTACTTGTACGGTAGACATTTCATCATTGAAACAGACCATAAACCTTTAATATATTTATTTGGGATGAAAGATCCTTCAAGTCGTTTGTTAAAATTTAGACTAACATTAGAGGAATATGATTATGAAATAGTATACGTTAAAGGCAAAGACAATGTCGCCGCGGATGCATTGTCAAGGATTGTTATAACATCGGATGAATTAAAGAGTATGAATAATGAAGTAGTAACTGTATTAACAAGAGCTCAAAGTAAAAAGTTAACAGATATAAAAAGTGTAGATGATACAGGATCATTTAATAAGTCCGCTGACACTAGGTCTGATCAACCAAGGGTCGCAGAAATATTAAAAAAGCCTGTTGATTCTGTCGAAATGATATTAATAGAAGGTAATGACTTAAATAAGTTAGTTAAAAATAAAAGGATATCCTTAGAAGAGGAATGTTTTGCATATGAAGAAATAAAAAAGATTATATATGTAAATCTCAATTTTCGTGCACAGTTTACGCGAGCCGAATTTGTGTCGAAATTGAGCAATTTTTGTAAAAAAAATAAACATAAAAGAGATATGTATAATAAAAGATATAAAAAATGCTAGCTTTCTTATAGACCTTTGTAAAGAAATCGATTCAATGAAAAGTTGGTCCGGACCACAAATACATGTATTAAGAGGTATTACTAGAATTACTAAGGACGAAGATATACAATTTATATTACATGATTTTCATTTACTGCCAACCAGTGGGCACGCTGGTGTACGCAGAATGACAAATAATATTAAACGACAATTTTACTGGCCAGGTATCGACAAAGACGTTTCAGATTTTGTGGCAAAATGCGAAAAATGCCAAAAAATGAAACATGGTAAATACATAAAAGTTCCTATGTGCATTACGACAACTGCGTCGTATGCATTCGAAAAAATATTTTTAGATATCGTAGGTCCCTTACCTCAAGATTATGAGGGAAACATGTATATATTAAGTCTCCAATGCGAGTTAAGTAAGTTTGTGGAAGCTTATCCACTTAGGACTAAAGACACTATAGCAGTAAGTAAAGCGCTAGTCGATAATTTTATTTTAAGGTTTGGGCTGCCGAAAACGATAGCAACGGACCGAGGCGCTGAATTTACATCAGGAGTAATGCAACAGGTATGTAAGCTTTTAAACATTGATAAAATAACATCAACTGCATACCATCATCAATCAATCGGTTCGTTGGAAAATACACATAAAAATTTAGGAGCATTTTTTAGAATTCAATGCGATAATAACCCACAGTCATGGTCTCATTGGTTATCTTATTGGACTTTCAGTTATAATACGACCGTTCATTCGGAAACTAAATACCAACCGTTTGAGCTTGTCTTTGGCAGACCTTGTAATGTCCCTTCTAGGTTATGTAATGTAGTAGAACCATTATATAATCCTGAAAATTATTGTAGTAGTCTTAAATATAAACTTCAAGTAGCTTTTAGAGATGCTAGAAATAATTTAATTTTAAGCAAATGTAATCGTAAAACTAATTATGATAAATATTTGAACCCTATTCAATACGATAAAAATGATTTAATATTAATAAAAAAAGAAGTTGGAGGAAAGCTAAATCCTTTATTTGAAGGTCCATTTACTGTTCTAGAGGATTTAGGATGTAATGTAAAAATTTTGAAAAACAATAAAATTGATATTGTACATAAGAATCGGACCAAACCATTTGTATCTTAAATTTGTAAAGAATGTAAAAAGAAAAAAAAACTTATATTTTTTTTTTCTTTTTTATATTGCCGGAGGTGTAGTGTATGTAAGCTTCTTTATATTATTTAGTATGCATGCTCCTTTACTTCAACGTATCGTTTTATTGTCTACTTAGCGCTATGTAATACTTTGACTAGTTGTGTGCACCGACGTATGTCTTTTAGTTATTCATTATATCTTTAGAACTCAAACATGAAGTATTAATTCATCAATATACCCAGAACCCTATACCAGCACATACTGAAGGATCCATCCTTTATAATATACTTAAACAAAGGTCTCCCCTTACAAGGGAGGGGTTGCCATAATCCCCAAGCTTGACAGGCGTCTTGGGGGGCTTAGGTGGTAGGTAATCCAGTAGAAAGACGCTGCTGCCTTTTATGAGGAGTATTATTATGTCTGCCACTGTGTCCATGGTACCAGTACCTGGCAGAATATCTGAGATTACAATGATACCACCATCTGGAAAAAACTCTTGCACCAGGAACTTATTTCTGTATTTACAAAAAATGTATTTAAGTATTAGTATCAGTTATCTGATTTCCATAGTACAGGCTCTGCGTAGTTTGGGATCAAATGACTGTGTGTGTGTGTGTGTGACCAGAATATTATTATTATTATTTACTATGTGGTAGATTCCTTGTGCAAGGAACCGTCCAAGTAGGTATCACCGTACTGTGTGTAAATATGGCTGTGTTCCGGTGTGAAGGACACAAAAGACTTTATATCTAATGTCTTAAGGGCCCGCAATGCGCTAGAGATTCTTCTGGCGTTGCTAACATCTTTAGGCTGCGGTGACTGCTTACCATCAGGCGGCTGTATGCTTGCTTGCTAGTAGTATAAAAACAATCTTGTTAGTTACAGCTTACAGCGCCTTCTCCTATGTTTCGTGCGTTGCCCGTTGGCTTCTTGTAGCACGAAGATATTCCTCATTGGTAAGTCCGCAGTGCGGTATCGGTAATCAGCCTTCAAGTAATCAGCCTTCAATTGCTGAACATGGCTTTATTAAATGTGAGAGAGATAAAGCTTCGCCTGTACTGGCACCTTACAAAGTTCGTTCCACACAGATAACGTTTCGTTATCGTTCGTTTCGTATGCCTATGTTTTACAAATAAACTTCTGTATGCTGTTCCATCTAGCCTGTGGTTGTCCTAGGCGTGGCGCGTTTGCAATATAACAAACTCTAAAGTTTTAATAATAATAATTGTATCTATAATATTGTCTTTTATTTACGTAGATATTACACATTGAAATCATACTACTTTTACGGATTTTATCGCGGTTTATTTTAGATTTTACTATCCCGACGTTTCGAATGCTTTGCATCACCCATGGTCACAGGAGGACTGAGATGTTGAACGTCCTTATACATCGTTGGGTGCTGCAAAACATTTGAAACATCAGGACAATGATATTGCGTCAGGATAATAATAATAACCCCGCAGGGCAGCTTGTGGCGCGGTGTTGGTGCGTAACGACACCACGGACCCGAGTGCTCCAGAGAGTCGGTCAGGGCCCCCACCTCGGCGTGTCTTCGTCAGCCGAGTGGAAACCGAAGGGGACTCTCAGTTCTGGCTTGTGATCCCGTGACCCCGGCCTTTGCAAATAACCCAGTCGCCAGTCCACCAAATGCTCAACCCCATAAACTTAGAATTCTTCTCACATGCTTACAATAGTCCCTTAGCACCTACCGAGGTCAACTGCTGTAATTTCATCATTGTGGCAGTTGACCCCGGGAGGTGTTTTACACCATTTACTTCTTCTAAAACAGGCCTCTACGTGTTGGATCCGTACCCACGCAAGCCTCTAAAAGACCGGGCTAAGCCCGTGAGTAAATAAAACATAAAAATAATAATAATAAAAGTACTTTGATTTCAATTGTAGCTATGTTATCGCGTCTGCCGGTATATCTAGTGTAAAACTACTCGTCAGTTGTTTAGTAAGGTCGAACGACGACGACATATCGTATCTACTTTGTAATCAGAACGTGTAAATATGCTTTTATTTCTTAATTCATAGCAACGAAGCTAACTGCCGTTTACAATGGCCAGTTAAGATTATTGGCTGTTTAATAGTACACGGAGATAATTAGGTTGTTTATTAATGCGGTAGTTATTCTGAATTTTATTAAGGCTTCGAGACTGTAATAAGTTGGAAAATTACTTTGAATGCGGACTGTTCCAGTCCGCATTCAAAGTAATTTTCCAACATTTTCCTTTTTTTGATTTTATAATTGAACGCGATTTAAAAACGATTGTATATACAAACATATAAACACATAAAAATACACCTGAAAAAAGATAAAATATTCCTCGAGATATGCAAACCGCTACATACCTTTTTCTTTTTGTTGTTTTCAAAAGGTACCCGGTCTCCGAGGGGGTGAAGGCCGGGTTATGTGGGATTTGTACCCACCAAAACCTCCCCGGTGGCCTTCATCCACGCTTATAGGGAGACCCTGGGCTCTCCGTTCGGACCTTCGCCAGGGTCTCTCCAGCGCCAGAGCTCGCTAGAGCACACTCAGGAGTAGCTGAGATGCAGCTCCCCTCGGCAAACTCGCGGTGCTCGACGTGGGGAAAGCGCTACATACCTAACTAGTTCCAAATCAATTTTAACTTGTGTAATGAATACTTAGTACTTTTAAAGCAATTTATACGTTTTACTAGGCACTAGGTGCTGCTTGGGTGGACTGGTCCGACTACTAGGGATGTTGGAAATGCCAAAAAATATCGATATATCGATAATCGATATTTTTAAAATATAATTTTATCGACTTCGATATATCGACACAAAAAATATCGATATATCGGGAACAAAATTGTATCCTACTAACGGAACAAAATAAAAACGCTTCTTGAGTGGCAATGCCTTACAGCTGTCTATAGAAAGACGTGTCCATCAGATCGGAAAAAAGTCCACGAAGAAACTGAATTTCAACATAAACTTAATTATTTACTAATTAAACTATATAATTGAACTCGAACAAATATTAACCAAAGAGACTAAATTAACAATACCAACCAACGATCGAACGAAATACGTTACGAAATATTTTTTGGCGCAATCAATGGTAACGCAAAAGGTATGTCTATGGTAAGGGCTAGAGGTAAGACAAGAGGCATAAACTTAAAAGAAGCTTACTGCTTGACTAGAGACAACCTTTTGTTTGCTTATTTTTTTGTGTAGTTTGTACAAGGATGGCTGGGTTCGTTGTAAAGAAATTACACTGATGTTGTGTGATGAAGGTGCAGGGTCGTGTTTTTTTCGCTAAAAATAAAATTAGGAAAAGAAAAAAAGACACAGATCTGATCTTTTCCAATAAAAAAGTTTTTAATAAAACTCAAAACTCAAAAATACTTAGTTTATTTCAAATAGGCTTAACACTTTTGAAAGATCATGTTTTTTTTAAAAGAAAAAGCTACTACCACCGGATCACAATGCGGCCTCAACTGAGAAGATCCGGCAAGAAACTCAGCGGGCTTGTCATTTTTTAACTTTTTTTTAAATAGTGTGTCATGTTACAATTAGATCAGAGCGACAGTGTGTCTTGCCGTTCAAAAGATCAAATAAGACAGAAAAAAATAATAAAATACGACGAAAGTACAACAAACTAAAAAGCCAAAGGGATAGCGCTAGAAGCGCTGGTGTGGAAAACTGACAGTTTCCTGATAGGCGAGCCTGTCTTTCCTCCAAGGTTGAGCCCACTGCCTATCAATAGGTAAAAGTCACGTCGTCCTGTCTCGCCATAATGTTGTTATAAATACCGGTCAAGTACGAGTCGGACTCGCTGACCGAGGGTTCCATACTTTCTTTGGACGTATTGAAGTTATTTTACTATTCGTCTAACATCTCAGCAAAAAACCAAACCGCAATACTAATTTTATTTGTCGAGGTTTTTTAGGTACATAGAAACATCATCATTTTATTTTTCCTGTAAAATATAGGCGAGATGTATTACTTATAAATTATTGATGATTTTTCCTCCATAAACTTTAGAGATAAGGGGCATGGTTTTTTTTTTACATTGTTGATTACAAGCCAAGAACTACGTGACATAAACCAAAATAACAATTTGTTTTGTAATGTGCATGTAAATGAAGCCACTTCATTTAATACCCGACTCAGCATCACTTTGAAATTTAGGCGCCCTATTTCGCCCCCATTAAAAAGAAAAAATAATTATTTTCATTTGCGACGAGTTTAAACTATTCCAAGTTTCAAATCGATAGCATCAGTGGTTCCTGAAATATATCCGAAGTCAGACAAACGAAGTCACACCAGAAGGGTTCCTTACTTACCTTTTATGGAACCCTAAAAAGCAGTTATTATATAACAGGTCATCGGTCACACATTTGCACTCCAGCTTCTGAAACCGTATCTCACTTTAGTACAAGCAGAAGAAATAAATATTCAAATTCCATTTCAAATTCAAATATGTATGAACGGAATTTCTAAATTCAAAGCCTCAATTTCGTATCAAAAATTCTCGGCAAACGGGTTCCGCTCGCAGTCGGCGATTTGCCGATAAGCGATTGAGTGGATCCCCCGGGATTAGTCCCGGACACGTCCCGGGGTGGCCCGGGGAACATTAGCCCCGCACTTATCGCGGGAATCGCTGCCCGGGGTTCTAGTGAAGACAGGATATGAGATTGCGTCGTGTAATGTCTTAATGCATCGGGGTTTGCAACTTGTTAGCGCTTTATTTGTATGGATTTCATCGGTATAGTGTTTGGATGTTAAAAACTTTTGCGTATGATCAAATTATTTTATTTTCCATATTATAATTAGGAATTTGTTCACTGTACGATATTCTGTTTGGGGATAAGTAGGTAGCAAATTCTAAATAAGTTGCTATTATCCTAACAATTCTGTTTGCTTTTTTGACGCTGTGTTCACGGGGACGGGGGTCGCAACCCGCGGCCGCCCTCCTCGGAGTCTCCGCCGTACTCTATGGACGTCTAATGCCTACACCCCAATATCCAGTAACTCTGAAGAACTTATAAGAGCCTATTTCCTGTAGTCTAGAAGACACCCGACCCCCTGTCTAGAAGACACACAATATAATCTGAACAGACTACTTTATACGAATGTATTTATTTGTACAGAACATCGCAGAAAAAAAGCGCTATAGTTGACTTCTTGCGTTCCCTGTGCTCTGTCATTTGATTCTAAAACTAGGCAGAGCCTTTACTATGGGAACCAGACAACTGATACTAATACGTATATTCTTTTTTTAAATAAATACAACACCCAGATACTTGGTGGGAATCGAACCCACGACCTGTTGGATAGCGGCCAGGATGTTTAACCTACTGGACCATCAGACCAGTCAATGGTAAGCGAGACTCCTCTCCATAAATAGTTGCATTGCATCTGCCGATCGTTACCTGAGACATTAGCTATCTGTCGAAGTGCGATTGACTGAACCTACCGCGAAGGGTACTTGCACAAGAAACCATTAAAAAAACAGAGGGTGTGTTATTACAAACCATTCAAGAGAGAGAGTATGACTTACTATACTTGATAACTGCTAGCATATCTGGGACCTCAAATTGAGTCAAGCAATACAAAGATTAGCCAAGCAACCAGGACACTGCATTTCTAAATCCGTGATTTTTTTATTTATTTTTGTAACGCGTGTGCGGTAGAAATACACCTTTGCTTGTCATCCCTGAAAGGGATTTGGTACGTCAGTTTTAAAAGTTAAAGAGTCTAAAACTAATTGTACTGATAACATCCGGTTTATGTTTTAATTTAATTTCCCGAAGTTACAAACACATTACAGCGTCCATAGTCACGAGAGGACTGGACTGATCTTTATATATATAGATACACTGAAATTTTCTGATAAGTGTTATAAATAGCATCACCATAATGGTACCATCTAAAATGAGTGTGGTTAATGAACCGAGCAATTCAGGTCAATGACACAAAGTCAGTGCAGCGCTGGCCGGACATTAGCCCAGATTTGCGGCGTCCGTCACGTCCGATGGCCCCACTCCGACGATACACAGTCAGAGTCTCTTTTATCCCGACGCATAAAGAGGGGTGCTTTAAATTTCACGAGTATGTCTGTCTGTTATGCGAACTATTAAATCGAAAAAAAAAATAGAACAATCATTAAAGCGCTATGTAGAAGCTAAATCTTTAGTAAGCATCAGGATTTGTTGACAAACCAACCGCTTAACCAAGTTAAACCATATCGTTGCAGTTCTGTAGTGATCCAGGATAACCGCGAACCGCAAAGGTCATGCCATTAGCTTATATACTTCATTCCCTTTGATGCGGGCATCCCAGGGCCGCTCCACTAATGGAATGCTCTGTTTGTGAGGTAAACCTCACTGAAGTGTAGCGAATATGGATTACCGTGGATGTAAGTTATCGTGGTGGTGTAGCGAAGGCAAGACTATAAATAGAAACTTCTTCTTCTGCTCGTCCTATCAACTTGCATACGCAACAAAAGCACATAAAATTGGTCAATCAGCAATGTTTTCTATGGTTTAAGAACATGTAGTATTTCACCATTTGAGGAGGCTTTTCCCGCAGCCCTATTCCTTTGAAGCTGAAGAGCAGGAATGTTTCAAATAACTCCTAGTGTCGGGTCCTCAAACAAAATCCATTTGATGTATAGGCACCATCTCAGTTTTACGGCATCGTCCCCAGCAGGGGGGAGGGGGCGGGGTCGGCATTATCGCGACTTTTGTAGCACATAAAACGTCCTGCAACATACATAAATAATATTATGTTGTAAATGTTGGACGCGCGGTTTGCCTCGTTATGCTGCTATCCTCTGAAGTTTATCTTTTAGGGTCATATAGCTTTTATGACGACATAGAGGATAGTGTGCGCTAAAAGTAGCTCATATAAGTTCTATAATAAAATTTCAAACGAACTTAGTTTTGGTCATTTATACCCCAGTTACGTACAACGGGTAATTTTAATAAGTGTTATTTTTTTTGCATGCCCAATAAATAGTTGTAGGTACACGTTTATTTTTTTAACAAGAGTTTAATGAAAGTTCACTTTACACAGTGAATTTTATACTTAATCCCAACTTAATCCGTAATTTTAGAGTATTTTTATTCTATCGAATTATTGTTGGTATTTTATGTCACTGGAGTAGATTAAAATCTAGCTACTAAAACACACGACGTATTCCTTAAGCAAATAATTACTGTTTCAATCAGTGGGACAAGGGGACAAGGGACAAGGGGACAGTTCTGGAGAGGTAGGGTATCTACAGTAGTAACGACTGCTCAGTATTGGAACAGCCCAACTGGGGAAATGCTTATGTGAAGGTACTTCCTCAGTTGGGGTGTTCGTGCAGAAGATATAACGCCAACTTGGAGTGGCGTTGTGTTCATGCGGCGAGTAAGGATACCACCACCTCTAATCTTACATTCTATATAGTTCATGTTATTTTATCTCGATAAAAACAGACAGAGCGATAAACTGAGTATATTGACGTCTACCTCGCCTCGTGTTATGTAAGATTGTAATAATATTGCTATCAGAGGTCGTGGTAGAGCCCCAATGTTTATGAGGAGTCGTTGATCTACGGTGGTGTGATTATCGTTCGTCCCTTACACACATGAAATCTCTGATCAGATATATACTCCCATTCCCTGTGTTTCATGCTCATTGACCGTTCCAAATATAATGTGTATTTTATATGCACTTGCATGATACGACGATTTTCTTATCCTAAAAGTAGGTACTATGAAATTAAATGTTTCTTTACAGCGCAGCGTTCCCAAATTGATAAACAGTGGAACAACATTAAGAGTTTTATATTCAAGTATAACTTCCAGTCCTGGAACTTGGTACGTTTATTCGGAGCAGCCGCACCCCAATACAGGGTAAGTACAGTTTGAAAAGTAAATTAAATAACTCACTTCTGTCCACCAGCTGTGCCCGCCTGAAAGAGAATATAGGCCATATTCCCGGATTGTACTTTACTCGTATACATTTATTTCTTAAGTACATACTAACTAAATATTTACAGTTTATTTACAAATAATATACTTAAACTAAGTAAAAGACTTCCTCCGAGTTGTCGCTGCACTGGGAAGGAAGTGTACCTACCTAAAAGACTGACGGCGTTACCTTTTTGTATAGCCAAGCTTATACGTTGGCAGAAAAAGCTACCAGCCCGACGGCCTCCTGAGACTTCGATAAGTTTGGATGAAATTTCTTTCAGCAAACCGTGCGTTCATGAGTGGTCCCCATGGTCTCCACCGCAAAGGGCGCAAATATATTTCATAAGAACTTAACTGTCCGATACGGCGATAGCGGTTAATTCTCGAGAAGATTAGCCCACTATACGTAAGAGATAACTATAGTCACTTTAGTACATAAGTTCTATCTTTCTTTACTATCATAGTTCTATGGGGTAGAATTCAGTCTTCTGCTAAACGAAAAGAGGCCACTGCAAGATCCATTTTTAAATGCTAATTCGACGCATGGATCATAATTATTCTGACAACAGGTACCTAATCTTTGTGTGCGCCTTAATCAGTAAGACACAAAATGCGGTTGTTGCTCTCTGCAGGATTCAAATCCACGATCTCTAAATAATAAACCTCAAACTTTGATATCTTCACACCTCCTCCATCCATCCTGGATCAATCCTACATCCTCCTGTAAGCCGAGATCTAGTCACAATCGCACCATTGTGGGTCGTGGAATTAAGCCCAAAGAAATTAAAAAGTAGCTAACGATAATTCGGTTTAAACTCATAACTCAAAAGAGTCACTTTTTGCTATTAATGGAAGATGATGGTTTCATAATCTAGGTCAAGGATCTTATTGTTCTCGAAGTACAGTATTTCCGTATTAAAACTAAAATGTTGTACCTACAGTAGCTAGATTATATTATCCGAAATATTTGAGTTCCAGCGATGGTAAACGAAAATTTACTTAGAAAATGATTAATATTCCACCAAACTTTCTCTTTTATTGAAAATATGTTAATCATAACGTACATGGCAGACGTATCTGACCCCGAGGAATGTAATATAACTTTTATAGTTATTTTTCTTCAAAATATTTCATCTGGCAGTGAAGGGATTTTAATAAAATCCTTAAATTCATCCATGTTGAGGTGCGTCTCCATTGCTGCGGAATTTAATATGTTGCAATAAGTCCGAGCTTGGTTCAGTTGCAGAAACATATTTTCTTTAAAATCTCCTGTTTGTTAATGTAGGTACTTACCAATATTGATATTTTTGTAAATATATTAACTAGGGGAGACTGGGTACGATTGTGCCACGGTACGGTTGTGACAGTCGTCGCATTACCAAAATTATAAGGAATATCGGGATGGGTGCAAGAGAAGAAAGGAGCAGCGTGCTGGTCTGCATTAGACGTTTAATTAACTGTTTGACTGATAAATATCAAGACAGTTATAATAATATGTTCGGGTATGTTCGCGTGGGCGCATACGGACTGCTTCCACGCGACCATGCGCAAGCGCTGCGCGTCTTTGGTGCGTAGAGTAAGGGCGAGCTCCAACACCGTCCTAAAGATGATCGCCAGTAGGTTAGATTGTCCCTACGTCCGGCACTGTTGTGACCGCCATGTGGTAACATTCGGTGCGGGACGTAGGTTTCAATTGTAATTCTGTGTATGTGATTTTGTGTGTGTGAATTTTTGTGTTTGTATTGTATCGTGTAATTTATGTGTTTATTAATGTTAATTTATAATATGGGTCAATACTTAGTTACCTGAAATAAATGAATTTTAATTTAATTTTTAATTAATAATTATAGACGCTATAGTGCATTCCTAGTAATAAGCGTTTAAAGTGCTCCTACATTTTATTTCCTTTGTTATGTATTTTTTCCAGAAGTATATTTTATAACATTATATTACATATCACCTGCAATAAAAGTGATTATAGACCAATTTGGTGTATTTTTGAACCTGTCACTTCCGACCCCAAGCACTGGCACAACCGTCCATTTTTTTTCTTTTTTTCTAATTGCTTCTTATATGTTAACCATTGCACTTAAAGGCAGAATTGTAGTATTTATACGTAGACAAATGTACATTTAACTGTAAAAAAAACACCTTTCTTCCAGCAAACTAGTTAGCTGGTTGGATACTTCACTTTCATGGAAGCCCCATATTGAATGCTTAGTCGCTAGAGTCAGAAAATTGATATATACATTTAAACTTTTAATAAAATCTACTGATCTCTCATGCCTTAAAATGATATACTTTGCACTGACCCAATCAATACTAAGCTATTGCATTACATCATGGGGTGGTTCAGTTAAAACTCTAATGCTAAGAGTAGAAAGAGCACAGCGAGCAGTCCTTAAAGTAATGATAAATAAACCGATACGGTTCCCTACAGCTTTACTTTTTTCTCATTGTAAGGTTCTTACAGTACGACAGCTCTATATATTATCTTCGATCTTAAGAAAGCATACCCAGCTTGTGTACAACCCCAATAAGAACACCGAAAAACGTCGCGCAAATCGAGTATGTCCTTCTGAGCCTAGCAGAACGGTTGCTGCGGACCGTCATTATTTCTATCTCAGCTGCCTCCTGTATAATAGGGTTAACAAAGTCCTAGAAATCTATCCTCTTTCTCTTAGGCAATGCAAACTCAAATGTCTTGCATGGCTTTTAAGCTTAACCTACGATAATGCCGAAGAGCTTTTTAAACGTTATGGCTAACTGTCATCACACTTCTCCACTATATGTTCCTCACACACACACACATATACACTCACACACGCACACACACACAAACTCATTCTTACACACGTTGCATACCTACTATTCTTAGTCTATAAGAATTTTTCGCTTTTAAATTGTATTTAACTTTTGTTGGAACTATGTAACTTTTAGGTGGTGGGCGTTGGCACTGCGACACGTTTTTTAACTTCTGCAGAATGTTCAACGTTCTTATTTTTCTGTACATTTAATTTTAAGTTCCCAATAAATTTTATTTTATTTTTTATTTATTAACTATAATCATAACAAAGTTATGGGCGATCTAATGAAAATTGTCACAACTGTATCCAGTCTCCCCTATAGATTTTTAAATATAATTACGGTGAATCTAACGATATGTCATAATCATAAGTCATCAAGCGATTTAGGCTGTAGGCTATGCCAAAGGAATAGCCCTACATACATTCACTCCAAAAACATAGCTCTCCTTCAGGGTTAGTCAGGCAAACAGTAATTAAAATCACGATGGCGTCTCTTACTTATTTATTAGATAGCTTTGAAATACTGTATCTGTGACTATATACGACTTTGTACGTGTACCACCCGCGTAAATAACTACTATGGCAAGCGAACATCTGCTTACCTAGTTCCTCGGTTTATCAACGAACTACCTACAAATTTACGTGATAATATTAAGTCAAATAATATTAAGTACACTTTAAAAAAAAATCTTGCAGAATATGTTACTTTAGTATGTAGTGTCTTGAGGTGTATTAGTATTACCATAAACCTTAAAAAAAAAAAAAATAATAATAAGTATGTAAACATTTTGTTTGTATTTAACTTTTTACTTGATAATAATTAAAAAAAAAAAGAACTCTTTCGCGAAATAACTACGGTTACAAAAGTCTTGACTTAATTTAATCTCTTTTAAGTTGATTTCGGCGTTACGCTGCACTATATCCTCGGCCTTATTTTAGGGCGAGCGGGCTTTGTGCGCGGTGCGAGGCGCGAGGCACGAGGCGCGTGGATCAATGAATATAAAGTTGAGTATAAAATGCGGAATGGCGTGGTTGCTTTGTCCGACCGCCGCCGCCGACCGCCGGCGCCGCGCCGACCGCGGGCGCAAACAACCAACCTACGTTTAGACACATATTATTCGGACGTACCTACATATATTTACTATCTAAATCTTAAAGATACAATGCACTTCTGAAAACAGTTTCTTTCTTAAAATGAAGACTAAAAACCAAAACTCTTCAACCCTGTGTACGAATTATAGGACTCGAGTGGCAGCCATCACTGCACTTGTTGTAATTACTTCATTTGTGGCAGTAATTCGTCGCCGCGCATATAATTTAAAGTATTTAAATTTAGTTGATCGCTTTTAGTGATAAGGCCGCCCATTATTGAATGTTTTATTAATTTGTGTCTAATTATTCTAGTATCTGTTTGTTTGTACGCAATAAATAATTGTCTACCTATGTATGTATCTATCTGTAAGTTCCCGTCTCCGACAATCGGTTGCGTTGCTTTGAAGCAACAAAGAAAGTAATATTAGATGTTTTCAAGGTATTCTATTAAGCTCGTTAAAAGGCAAAAATGACGACACTGAAGGCGCAATAAGAAATACTAAACAGAGAGGAAGCATAAAATATTTCCATGAAGGCAGTTAAAGGCATTTTCGTGTAAGACCACGGGGTTTCTCAAACCAATAATACCTTATGGTGCCTACTATGCGAACGTATTACGTAATTTATAGCCATCGTGATGCGTAGATTACGATGGAAATCACATTTACAATAGATCACATTGCTGCTGGCGGCAGAATCTCTGACACTGCGGTCGCGGTGGTACCAATCTGAACAGACTAAAAATATGCTAAAAATGTAGGTACTTATTTATGAATGATACATAATCCATTACGTTTGAAAAATAGTTTTGTTGTTCACAAATGTTCTTCATTATTACAAAGCAGCAGCTTCAGTATGTCTCGCCAAAGTCTTAACATAGTAACGTCATTTACCTACCGTACAAAATAATTGTCAAAATAGCGGTGCATGGGTGTTTATATGTTATGTTAGGTTAGTATATATATAGATACCTATTGTTCTATATATTTTATTATGTGTAACAATTATCTGGACTCCGGTAACTAAGTATAGTTAAGGATCTTTGAAGCTTAGGATCAAAATACTAGTATCAGCTACTTTGTACCTTGTGTTACTTTGACATAATATATATTTGTGAATGCTGTACATACCTGTAACGAGAGTTCACACTGTACTTGACATTTTGTAAATTAAAATTGAATGAATTGTGAAACTGGCGATGGTATGTCCAATAAATAAAATAAAAATAAAATCCAAAATCAGCTCAAAATATTAGTATAGTGTATGTCAGTATGGCCGCTGTATTCAAACCTAGCTTAGTTTTAAAATCATAAAAATAATTTATGTATGCGGAAGGCAACGTTGGTAACGTTGCCTTCCGCACGACCAGAGATAAATTAAGACTTCCAAGATTCGCATTCTATTTCAAGCAGAGTAGAACAGAAACGAAAACATATCTCCAGTGCGGGAATTGTTGCGGCAAAACTATAAATCACCAGTGAATGACTCCGGCAACCCTTGTTATACGCTACCGAAAGCGGAGCCGCGCTGAAGGAAACCTTATAAAAGCCTTATTATTAAATTTTAAGCGTGCTCCTTTTATCTGGCGGCCGTGAATAACGTGTAGTCTGCCATCGAACAGGAGGGGTGTATTTGGCACGAGCTGCCTGTAGGGCTGCTGTTTTGTTACTGCTTACGCACGTGTACTTATCTCACGTAATATGTTTTGTGAAATTAAAAATACTTTTTGGAAGGTACAGGATCTAACAATACTAGCACATCCACACAGCTCCGCCCACTCTTTTTTTATATCAACTAGCGGTATGAAATATACTTTACGACCTATTCTCATACCTACCAAATATACATAAAATAAGTCATAAAAATCGGTTGAGCCATTTAGGAGGAGTGCGACAGCAAATACCGTGATTTTTATATACAAAGAAAGGGTGAAGAGAAAATAAGATGTAGAATTATGTGGTTCTATTGAAATGTGTACGTAGAGACATTGATTTTATTGAGATAAGTTACGTAAATGCATGTTGTCATACGCTTAATTTGATTTTCAATATATACAAATGGTTGCTGTAGCCAAGCAACAAGATTCTTATTACCATACCGGTGTGGTGGATAGTATAAGTTATATAATTTCAAACGCTTTCTCTTCTGAGGTCATCTCCTAATTCTACTGCCTCAATAGTATTCACGCAAAGGTATTGCACACGAAGGGTTTGGAACGACGAGGGCAGCCCTGCCTGTTGCTAGAGGCTTATTAGAGTAAATCACAGTGGATCATGCCCCCGCCGCCGCGCGCCGCCCCGGTGCGCCCTATCTGAGGGCTTTACAGCATCGCTCCCGTCGTGCCCTGCCTTGGCGGAATAGAGGCATATTACATGAAATGTTTTTGTTTATTCTTTCGGCAACGGTCATGTTTACACGTAGGTACCTACTCTTGATGTTAACTTTATATACTTACTACATTATATAAACAATATTTTTTTTAAAAACAATCGATCAGCTACCCAATACAGCAGACAGTAAATTCAATTTTGCATTTGTAATATTAAATACAGATGTTCTTGAAATCACACAAATTTTACGGATTATTTCGTTTTCGTAAAATTAGTTCATAGTTTAACTATAAATTAAGAGCTAAACTTGTCGCCTGAATAAAACATAAAATATTGATAACTTGTCTTCCTCTAAATCAGAGGTGTCAAACTTAATTTTGCAGAGGGTCAAATACATCGGTATAATAAATATAAACTAGATAAACATTCACGAACAAAATGACATCTAAAATGTGGTCGCGGAGGTTGCAAACTTATCTGTGCTGGTGGCGAAAACGTGAACTCTTTACGATATAACGATTTTATAATGATAATGACTTGTGGTTTGACCTCAGAGTAATTAGAATGGAGCTAGTATCGCATCGATTCGCCGTACAAATTTTTCGTGGCACTTTTCCGGGGTGCGGGAGGCGAAGTAAACACACACAGATACAATTTCACGCATACCCACACTATAATAAACTCGCAAAAAGATACGCACACAAATAAAGAATGACCTGACCATATGAACAAAGACAGTAGCGACACTCCTATCAGCAAAAATAAATTTGTCAGGATGTGGCTTGTAAAGAAATAGCAACACAAGGGTGCTATTTCTCGCTACCACTTTTTGAACCGTGACACCAAATCTAGTTTATATATTATATCGATGGCCAAATATTAAATTTTGAATTCGTAGGTGGGCCAGATTCAAAATAAAAAAAAAATACCGAATTATTTATTTATTAAAATATGTAGTATTTAATATACGGTTGTTAAAAATCATATCAAAGTTTTAAAAGAGGGTAGGTTATGTTGAGCTCGAGGATCCAGATACCTGACTTCTCTCGTTTTTGACAAGCTCATTGATGTCAGGTATCATATTCGTTGTAGTTATTTTAAGAATTGATTGGAGATGTTCATTCGTAAGTCTTGTGCGATGTTTGTTCTTATTTATTTTCATGCTCTAAATTTTTGAGCATTCGATTTTTTTAGAGTCTAAAAAACATGATTCTTCTTTCTGTGACACATAGCGATTGCGGGCCTTATTTGTATCTTTGACATGACTGTTCTAAATAGCTGAAAAATAAAATATTAGCTTTACCTAAATGGTACAATTGTATGAGTAGATATATAGATAGATAGACAATTCTTTATTGCGCACAAACAAACAGATACAAAAAGAATAAGACACAAATTATTAAAAAATGCAACAATGGGCGGCCTTATCGCTAAAAGCGATCTCTTCCAGGCAACCTTTGGATGGAGAGGAAAATAAAGAAGTTACAAAGAGCAGAGGGTGCGCGCACTCGACATGAATAGGTAACATTAACACAAAGACACATAAAAACACATATGTTGTAAACTATAATATATATTCATATGAGTATAATATATAAACATACATCAAATAATACTATTATAAACATACATAAATCAGTACGTATTAATATAACAAGAAAATTACACAAATACCGATTAACTTATTCCGCCAAATAAAACTTCTTCACTAGATCTTTGAAAATAGAGAGATTCATCAGATACGTACAGATATATCTTTGAGTAGATATATCTGTACGTATAGATTTTAATAAAAAGCCTTCATTGAATGGTTCTAAAAGAATTTCATAAAATATACGAGCAATTTGTATTACCTACTACGTGCTGGTGCTACGTCAATTCGTAGCTCCGTAGCACGTAGCACGTAGCACATTATAATAACAATATTATTCCCTGGCGGGTATCTATTAGCAAATTAATTAAGCTCATATTAATTAAACCGCACCACGAACGTAGCTTTCATATTTTCGTATAAAAAATAATATAATTCAACAAAATATTTCTATTTGAAATGTCGTCGTCGTCTCGGTATTCAAAACTTTCTAACTAAATTGAATACTTAGACTTCTTCTTGTTTGTCTAAATGTTTTGTCTAATTTTTTTACTTACTTACTTACAACAGTATCTACCTATATTTTTTTACTAAAGAATATCATGGTGACTGGCGTATTAAAACCTACGTAAAGCTATTACAATCATAGATGGAACAGTCCTAAAGGGTAAGAAAGAACAAAGTTTTCTATCAAAATAACAGTTCGAAAAGACTTGTGAAGTCCGGCGCGCGTGTTTCCCACATAACTAACACAACAGTGAATGTAAATTCGCGACATCGATCGCGCGCCGCGTCGTCCATATCACGGTGCCGTTCGCAAATTGTCCACACAAACTAGTTGCACAAACTAGTTGCGAAATAACAACTATGTCTCTGTGTACGCCTACTGCTAAAGTTGCTGCTTAAATGACCGGTAGATGTTTAGTTATGTAATTGTTATGCCTGCTCTTCAAGCGGGAAATGGCAGAACTGAAAATCGGGGCTGCCTTTAGCAGTTGTTGAGTCACTGCCCCTTGAATTAATCTTGGTCGTTTAGTTTTTATCTTGTTTTTATATTCCCTTTTTATGTCTCGTTTACACATACTTATTTTTTATGCAATCTTAATGATGATTTTTAAGAAGAATGTTATTTGATCGTAGTAAACACTGTTGCTTTATATATACGAATAGCAGCTCAGTTCGAGTCGGGTATCGCCTTCAATACTTTTTTTTATTGTTTTGTGATTTAATTTATGTCTATCTGATATATTCTACCTCTTACCATTGGCTTTCAATTTCACAATTCTATCGGATATTGTCATCTGTTGTCTGTTCTTCGAGAATATTTTGTTATCTTACTTGCGTAGTGGGTAAAGTCAGGTAAGCCCTAATAGGATTATTGTAATAATTTCTCCCTAAATACCAATTTGTTCTATTCTCTATTTTAATATTTATTTAGGGTGGAGCTATAATGTCACTAGGAAATTCCTCTGAGACTCGCTTAATGGACACCATTCGCTAAAGGTGCAGCATGTGGGTCAAACTTTGACCTGCTTGACAGTTAGCTTGTGCATCGGCTAGACTGCGAGTGAATGATGACGACACGCCCGAATTTCCAATTCATATCTATTACAGGATGATAAATATATAGTATTGAAATATATGGTGCTAGCTAAACCGTATAGCCCCTCCCGCGCCCCACCCCTTTACAAGCCGTTTCTGAGTTTTAGCGAGACTAAACAACAGCTATTCATTTCATATGGTAATAATATATAGGCTTTATCAATGGGTATAAAATTAGTATGGTATTGGTATCACAAAATTACAGCTAAAATAATTAATGTATTAACAATATACAACTTTATTGGGATGAAATACCAAACCGTTAAGGAAAAATATTTAATTTCATCAAAATTCCAATTTATTTAACTTATAAGTAGGTGTCGAAAACAGCTGATTCAAATTGATTTAGCTTCCGGGCAACTCCCGCCGTTCTTTACGCCAGCAGATAAATTGTGTCACTTAATTTCATTAACAGTGGCTTCGACCATATATTATACAGTGTCTGCTGCAATTGTGCTGTGAGCTTCTTTTATGTACCGAGTAGCCTCGCTTGCACTGACTCCATCAAGCAACCGATTCCGCTAATCATGATACAGGCAAGCTAGCTAATAGCACCACACTCCCGACCCGGAGGGTCGTTGCTTCTGCTCTGCAGGGAATTAATGGAACGTTGGCGGAAAGTAAAATGGTGAATATATGCACTGTATATTTTCAGAAAATATTTAGCACTTAAGTAGCCAGAACTTTATCATTTTCAAAGAAATTACTTTTTAAGAAACGTGAAAATATCAAAGAAACATGTTATTAATAAATAGTACAATGTTGGTAAAAGAAAGTGGCTTTTGGCTGATCTTATCAATATTAAGTTTAGTGGTAGGGAATTTGTAATTTGCGAAGGAAGAATTCATGATTGTAATAACTACAAGAATAATCAAAATTTACCAACGCCAGACTAAAACTACTCGATAATTTAAGTATTCGATGATCATAGAGCTCCATTTTTTTCGCGGGGGAAACCTTCAAAAGCTTCTCGGGAGCTGTGGGGCTCGACCGGGATATGTGGAATTCTCACCCACTAAAACCCCCGCGGTTGTCAGATCAGCACACGAGAGGGGTTCTCCGGTGGGATCTGCACCAGGAGTCCCTCAGTATCTTGATTTGCCTTTGAGCCCACCGCCGGGGGGTGCATTGTAGTCCCTCGGGAACCTGTCACGGTGCTCACGGAGCCGCCGTCCTCCTCAGAGTCACGGTCGCACTGAATAGCCCACTCCACGAACGACCAGCGACTACAAAGGTTCAGGTACAGCGACTCAGGGCTGAGGATCATACAGCTCATATACCAACATCACTCTAATTTGTGTTCTACTACATTTTCTGTAGGTTCTTAACAACATATCAATCACCATAAGATTACGTCGCAGGTACATAGAAAATACGAATAAAATAAAATAGTTCTGAGTGGAGTAGTTAGGGGAGCTGCCTTAGGGAAGTATGACGAGTAATAAACATATTATATTGCGATGTGGTTTTTGCTTCTACGACTTATTCTCTTTGAACTGTGACTGTGAAGGATGTTTTTGCTGCCAAATTAGACGCTAAGTAAATAACGTACTACTATGTCATTCGAATTAAGTAATGGTATTAGTAGTTCAAGCTAACAACAACTTCTAATGTATTGGACATTCATTTCAATATTTTTCATACTACCAAGGTGGCAAGCAAGCGTGCGGCCGCCTGATTGTAAGCAGTCATCGCAGCCTATAGACGCTAGCAATACCAGAAGACTCATTAGCGCGTTGCCGACCCTTAAGATGATAATAAGTCTTTGTGTCCGGTAATTTCACCAGCTACAGTGCCCTTCACGCTGGAACACAGCAATGCTTACACACTGCTGCTTAGCGGCATAATATTTGACACTGCGGGGGTACCTACCTAGACGGTTCCTAACACAAGGAACCTACCACCTAGTATTAAAAAAATCCTTTTTAAATGTAAAATTACAAATGGTGCTTTAATTACTTAATTCGTAAAATTCTCGTTCCATTTGTACTGACGACCCACCACGGTATAATTAGGTATGTAGTAAATTACGTACAATGAAGACTAGCCCTACTTTCACTATAGCGAATGAAGGGAATAGCTTTAGTACTTAATTTAATTAGCACCGTGACTGGGAGTTTTTTTATCTTTTGTGTTACTATATTATCGCTTATCATAATTACTACTCTATAGAGTGATATTATTAGAGTGCGAGTCATATCATAATATATAATATGTAGGTACATAGTTAGATATTTAGTAGATCCGAGCTTCGAAACTTTCTAAAGTATAGAATATTAAAGGACTTACAAAAGTTATCAAATTGTTGATGGTTTTAAACGGCACACCAATTTTTGAAGTGAAAACTTCTTTAGCGGCGTTGTGCACTTTTATGTGATGGGGAAAAAATGTTAAATTCGCGTCAGGACACGTGACCTGATCGAAAATTCGTAAGACGGCGCAGGGCGCTTTCGCGAATGTTCGTGTGTTTGAGTTACAGCGTGCCACGCGCATCCATGGATGGTGACTGCTGATGGCTCGACCGTCTATGTAGTTAATATAAAATAATTGTAATAGTTCTGAAGTGTTAAATTTTTAATGTAATATAAATTGTCATGTTTGTGTACGATAGCGCATATGAATATTGTATTTTACCACATAAATAATAGTAAGTGCTTTTATACTGATAATTAAAGCAATTCGTGCAAAATTATTCCCTAACCGTTCCAAAATATCAAAAATGCACAACGTTAATATTCAAGTTTTCACTTCTGCCGGCACTCCCGGAGTGCAACCCCATGTTTTTTTAAACGAAAAATCGCAATTTTCTCTGAAGTGGACGTTACAATAGAATTTAATTCCATATACTTATCGAAATATCTTTCGATAATTTGTATAATCGGGATACAGGCAAGCTTAGTTTTCTGACCGAATTTCTGTTAACATAATTCTACTCCGAATCACCACGCTAACCTTGTTTTTCTTAACAAAATCAAAATCGTTGCAATAAATATATAAATACAGGAGTGATCGCTCACCGGTGGCCAGTCAAAGACAATTGGTAGGGTTCAATAAATCATATTCAACCCTACCAATTGTCAGACATTAGCCATCACTCCTGTGTTCATATACAGGGTGTAAAAAAACACGTGTCCGATCCGTGAGGGTCTTATTCAGTGTATCAATACAAACACATGTATATAACTCATTTGTTGAATATCTCATTTTTTTTCCTACTTTGTTCCAGAAAAACGAATCTGATCTTGTATTTTTGGTACAAATTAGAAAAAAAAATTGGGATAATTAACAAATGAGTTATATACATGTGTTTGTATTGATACACTGAATAAGACCCTCATGGATCGGACACGTGTTTTTTTACACCCTTTATATGAACACAGGAGTGCGCATGGCGTACTCCGTAGCACGTAGGGTTGTCACAATTTGTTTTTATAATTTACTTTAAATATTATATTAATAATTATTGTTGTTTGGTCATAGTAAAATACTAAGTAAAGTAAATTTCTATTAGCGCACGGGATGGTAATGATTTCTTTGTTTATATATTACTTTATTTATTGAAGTTCTTCATAGTAAGAAATACAAAAAGGCATTTCGTGGAGACAAATTAAATGTACAAATATATTGTAATTAATTAATAAATTTCCAAATCGTTTATTATAAATGGCCAACTGAAAAATATTTTCGGTTTGTATATTTTCTGGATTTGAAATTTCTGTTATTGAAATGTATAAAATATGTCATTCATTTTCGGTTTCAAAATGGATGCCATTTTCGTAATCAGCACCCCGATAAACCTCGAAAATGACGCCTATAACATTTAAAAAAAAAAAGTAGATATCTGCCATTTTGGATTTGAAAATGGATGCCATTTTCGTAATCAGCACCCCGAGATACCTCGAAAATGACACCTATAACATTAAAAAAAAAGAGAATATCCGCCATTTTGGATTTGAAAATAGATGCTATTTTCGTGATCAGCACCCCGAGAAACCTCGAAAATGACACCAATAACATTTTTTGAAAAAAGAAAATATTCACCATTTTGGATTTGAAAATGGATGCCATTTTCGTAATCAGCACCCCGAGAATCCTCGAAAATGACACCAATAACATTTTATGAAAAAAGAAAATATCCGCCATTTTGGATTTGAAAATGGATGCCATTTTCGTAATCAGCACCCCAAGAAACCTCGAAAATGACGCCAGTAACATTTTTTTGAAATAAGAAAATATTCGCCATTTTGGATTTGAAAATGGATGCCATTTTCGTAATCAGCAGTCAGCACCCCGAGAAACCTCGAAAATGACACCAATATGTTTTATAAAAAAAAGAAAATATCCGCCGTTTTGGAATTGAAAATGTGTAAAATAATATCTCTCTCACACAGCACAGGTAGTATAAACCATTACAACTGCTTACAAAAAAAATACATTCACGACGAATTGAGAACCTCCTCCTTTTTTGAAGTCGGTTAATTTAAACAAATACGTGTCAGCCCTGAAAGTTATGTCCCGAGCTACTAACTAATTCGGGCGGCAGCAGCGTACGCAGCTCGGGCGCGCCAACCCGCGTTTCAACCCTCACACCCCGCATGATTGCCCTGTCTAGACGGCTTCGTTGGACAACTGTATTGGTTTATAGACTGTGGTAATAGTTTATGAGCCTCGTGCGGTAACAATGTAACCGTTGTATTAAACTTTAAAGTATATATCGATGAGTATAACACTAGGAATGTGGAAAAACTGACAGTTTGAATTTATAGCTTCGCTGTCTAGCGATCAAACGGTAAATGGCATGAAAATTTACATTTTATTTTGTATCTAATTTTTTTTTGTCTTATGGTTACCTAGTGGCCGACCTGGGGTCAGTGTTTTCGTGCTGCCCTTAGGCCTCTGACTTAGCTTAACGACTACCTACTGTCTAGATACCAACAGCCGGGACCGACTTTTAACGTGCCCTCCGAAGCACGGAGACGCTGAGTTAAAATGCCACTAAACGATCACCCATCTTTAGGATTAACCTTGCCTGACGTTGCTTACCCAACTGATCGTTTACCAAACAGTGGTTACAACAGGCTTTGACTGTTGTATCTGATGATCAAATATGGATATCTGAAACAAAACCTAATAGTGCTTATTGACGGGCCAGCAATAGGTTCGCCTGATCTGATAGTAACGCCTGCACATAGACAACTGCACTGCCCTGCCACTCGTCACCCGAGAGCTTGGTACTTACGTACCTGCTACAGTGCCGTTCACGCCGGAATGCAGCAATGTTAGACACTGCTGTTAGGCAGCAGAATATTTGACATTACGGTGGTGGTTCCTACCTGTGCCATAGTACCATAAAGTTTCTTCTCCCTAATGATACTCCTACAGATCAGCATTTTTTACCTTTTGAACTATCATAGGATTATAGAAGTTTGGTTAGTATAATTTCATCATAAAAATCTCTCTAAGTGCCATTTCCACTGAAATCATCTGAAAGGATTTCCAGAATTACATAATTGCTTGCTCTTTCTATGAATTATTTATTCTAAGGATATACTCGCAATTAGCTTCGACTAAGACAGTGAGATGTCTTACACAAATATGATCGAAGTTAGATATACATTTACAGTAAACGTTTATCATTTTAGCTTCGGAATAGACGACAATACACATGATGCTCTAAGAATGCGATGCGCTGCCGAAGGGTCCGCAGCTAATAACGCGGAACGAAGCCAGTCGATGGAGGCGGAGATCCGCGGCGCCATAAACCGGCCCACATAAAAACTACACATAAAAGACAATGGAGTGCTTAGTGCAAAGGCTCTCAAAGTCGAGCCCCTGAATGGAAGAAATGAGTTATTTATTTTCTTTGTTTAAGCTTTTACTTAACCACGACCCAGATAGGTACGTTTATTCGGTTTTGGGGACCCTTTGTCAACGTGTTCGCCCAGATAGGTACCGTTGTATGTAAAGTCAGATATTTTGCAGTAAGCATTCCGATGCGAAGGGTTCTGCAAATGTTAAAATTCTGTAATTTCACAAGTTGAGACACTAACTAAAGTCTTAAGTGACAAGAGCGGTTTAGTGCACCTGCTGGCCATGAAAAGGTTAAACATCAGGCGAACGGTTCGCGACTGAGTAATTAAACAACAACATTATACAATTTGCATACCATAATTAGGTTGAATATTTTGGACGTCTTTATTATTTTGTAAATAACAACTAA
The DNA here is from genome assembly GCA_911728495.1 of Furcula furcula. NCBI lineage: Eukaryota > Metazoa > Arthropoda > Insecta > Lepidoptera > Notodontidae > Furcula > Furcula furcula. The sequence continues at coordinate 25,703,249 of OU452253.1, forward strand.
TCGGACAATATTCATGCAAATAAAGAATTTGAATTTAAACAATTATTCTTAATGCAGTTGGATTGTAGCATTATACATAGTGTATAGACTTACAGAAGTGGCAATAGTGTAGCTGAAGGCGTTCACTCAGTAATGTACCAGGCCCGGGGTATATTCCCAAAAAGTGGGAACTTTGCTGGCAATGTTCCCAGTAAACTTCCATATGGCAATTTCTCAATATAACTGGAAATTCACCAAAAATATCAAAATTTACCGGGAATGTTCCCACTGGAAATATTCGCGGGTATATTTCCAGGCTGTATGTGATACAGCCTGGAAATACATCTACATACACTACATAATATATTTTTGCCTAATCAGAAAATAAGCCAGTGTAATGCTTCCTTTCTTTAACTTTTTATCCGTTAATTTGGATACATCAAGCTTTCAATCTATCCATCTACATTAGGTACATCCTAAATGTCGACCTTCGCTAATGAAGAGTTTTGGCCGAGGGGCATCGTATTCCGAAGACTCCGTGGTCAAATACCCAACACCGCGCGCGACACGTCAGCAGTTTTGCGTGTCTTATAATGTTTAGTTTTATTTTTATACTTATGTACCTACTTATACGTTAGTTTATTCTATGGACCCATGTCACCTGCTAATAAAGAAATTATTATTATTGTTAGGTATATTATTATGAATAGGCCATTCTTGCAATATTGTATACCTACATTATAACTCCCATGCCTGGTGCTAGAATACTTGAGAACCGCTGTTTCAAATAATATTCCCCAGCACGCGTGCGCAGTGCTGGCAGTGCTGGGAAGTTAACACTCGATATAAATTAATTAGAAGTAATGAGGCTCGCGCCATTCGCGCCTTTACGATAGATAAATTCCTGTTGGAGGGGTTTTGACCGGAGTTATTGCCCAGCGATTGTTTGGGCCAATTATAACTACAGATGACAATGACCTACTGGTGAATAAATTACTTTCCGAGTAGGTAATAAATGAGTCATAGTTCTGATAGTCAGTTCTTAGCGTCATGGTTTAATTTTGACTGGCGTTAAATCTAAAAGGTTGTTTAATCAGTTTTGGTTTCTGTACCTATATTTCTCCTATTCATTCGTTTTAAGAGTAATACAGAGTATGGGTGAATCCAAATTTGCAGCGCATCTGCAGCGCTGCAGGCGCGCGTTTTTTAGTTACCTAATTTACCTATGGATTTACAAAGGAGCGCTGCAGCGGCGCTGGAAATTCCCCCTTCGCCCTTAGTTAATACAAAATGCATTTAAAAAATACATGTCACAGACATGACATACTATATTCAAGTACCTGCCCTACCTAGTTAACTAAGTATGCCACTTTTGCAATTGGGAAACAATTTCGTGTACTTACCTACCTACCGAATAGAAGGAGAAATCGCGTAATTTTTCCCTAGCAACTAAGTATTTATTACTCCTATTGCTTAAAGTAAGTAGGTACTTACATAAGTACAGATTGAGACCGAACATGATCAATCACAACCAAGGGTAGATAAATACGTAAGGGCTAAGCGTAAGGGTAACTGTTCCTACAAGCGCCCGCATAGATCATGTGGTACTTCGAGAATTCGTATAGGTACTTACCTACTATGTATTTCTATTTAAGCTAATGAGCGCGAACATTTAGTGTAAAATTACCCATGATCAAAGACAGACGTTGACGTCTCTACTACGTGATCATATACCTACTTGATATGATATTACACCAGAAGACATCACTACGCCCCAGAAGGACAAGCTTCTCATGTCTTCTGCTCAAACATTTCCAAGACCATAATAATATGCCAGTATGATGGTAAAAACTACAGTACAGATGATATAATAACGATAACCAAGAAGAAGCCGTCATCGCGCGTTTGGTTTAAACCTAAACTTACACGCATAAATCTCAAATCATATAACAATGGCTACAATAAAATACTCACCTATTATTCAAACCCACACTTTTATACAATAGTATGCAAAAAATCGTAACTGTCGCCTGTTATTTGTAAAGAGAAAGTTTTGCAAACGCAAAGGGGTTAGTGACGGCGAGGGAGGAGGATTATAAAGTAAATGGGGGAATGTGGGGTGATAAAAGGCCTTCCACTTCAAGTGGCGGGCGCGCAAAGCTGAAGACTACGGGGGTGACCTGAGGAGGCGACGATTTTAAAATGTAGTCCATTTAACTAATATCCAACTCGGATGGGCAGCGTTCGGGAAACTACGCGATATCTTCTTGTCCGAAATGCCTGAAGATGAAGGTTTTTAACCAGTGTGTTGCGCCAGTGATGGCATATGGTGCTGAGACGTAGTCCTTATCTGCTGGCCTTGTAGAGTAGCTCAGAGTCACACAATGAGCTATGGAGACCGCTACGCTCGGTATCACTTCACGATACAAACTCCGGAATGAGGAAATTCGCCGAAGAACTAAAGTCACCGACATAGCTCTCATAATCTGCAAGTTGAAGTGGCAATGGGCCGGCCACGTCCCTCGAAGAACCGATAACTGATGGGGAAGAAAGGTTCTCCAGTGGCGACCACGAACCAGAAGAAGTAGTGTAGGTAGGCCTCCCAATAGGTTGACTGACGACATTGTGGATGCAATTAGCCAATTGTCGTTCATTGTGGCGTTCGTAGGGGGAGGCCTATGTTCAGCAGTAGACGTCTTCCGGCTGGTGAGTTGCGTACTTCCAAGACATAGACAAGTAAACAGTGTTAGTTAATAGTCATCATCATCATCATCATCATCAGCCGGAAGACGTCCAACGTCGACGTCGGACGTCGTCGTTAGTTAATAGTAAAACGGAATATTATATTATTTCCATTTAATTTAACATCAAATCACTCTCTTCCACATTGGACAACAACTTGGAATGTATGTTGCCTAGCTATACAAGTCAGCCAGTATATACAAAATTAAAGTGATCGTGAACTATGATGATAATATTATTTGTACCTATAAACTCACACAAGTTTCCGCTGGAATATAATGTTCACATTAAACTCCATATTTAGTTTTAAATTTAAATGAGCATTTTTAACTATCCGATGCAAACAGGTTTACAGACATTAAAATGCAGACTGTAATCTACATATTTATCGTCTTTAGCGGCTTCAAGTGTACTCAGTTAGTTCAATAGAATTTATTGATGGAAACATGGAAAAACAAATGAAACGGTACATAATGTTTTTCTTTTAAAAACCAAGAATGGTTAATGGATAATAACTAAGTAAAAGAAATAAAAATGCTACAAACATATAAATATATTGCTTGTATGAAAAATATTGATATATTCAAATTACACTGTATTTACTTAAAACTACAGACCTGAAATAGTAAAATACGGCAATTGAAGATGCAGTATATTATCCAAATAATCTTCGTGGATTGTAAGATACAGTGTTTTGTCAAAACAAAGTAGAAGGGCTAGCGTGACGCGGGTGCGCCAATAAGAGCGAGGCCGGGTGATCGATTTCAATCTGGATTGGTCGATCTGGCCGAGAGCGAACGGCGCGGTGGCGGAAAAGTATGAGATGATGAACTAATACGTACATACATTTAAAGCTAACTTTATTATTATAAATACACTAAATAAAAATTAATAAATTAAAACTATCTGGAGAGGAAATGTTGTTTTTTAATTATATTTTTAAGACTAAATTACAGCTGCAGAGAAACAGTCAAGGCTTGTCACAAAATACAAGCAAGGAATAACGCTCACGAAGATAAAGAGGAGATTAACGATGGATAAGTATACAATTAAGAAAATAAAAATATGCCAGTCCCGCCGCTGACAGATCGGTAGCCATTCTAGTTGAGCCTGAAATTCCGACACCTCCGATCCTATATCCGTAGACCAGATGAAACAAATACACAAATTTTGCAATCGCTCTTGTTTATTAAGAGGCTCCTCAGTTAGATCTAGAAAAAATCATCATCATCATCATCATCAGCCGGAAGACGTCCACTGCTGAACATAGGCCTCCCCCTTAGAACGCCACAATGAACGACAATTGGCTATTTGCATCCACCGGTTACCTGCGACGCGCACAATGTCGTCTGTCCACCTAGTGGGAGGCCTGCCAACGCTGCGTCTTCCGGTTCGTGGTCGCCACTCGAGAACCTTTCTTCCCCAACGGTTATCGGTTCTTCGAGCGATGTGGCCTGCCCATTGCCACTTCAACTTGCAGATTCTGAGAGCTATGTCGGTGACCTTAGTTCTTCGGCGAATCTCCACATTTCGGATTCTGTCGCGCAAAGAAACTCCGAGCATAGCTCTCTCCATGGCTCGTTGTGTGACTCTGAACTTTTCTAAAAGGCCAGCCGTTAGAGACCACGTCTCAGTACCATATGTCATCACTGGCAACACACACTGGTTAAAAACCTTCGTCTTCAGGCACTGCGGTATTTTGGATGAGAAGATATCGCGTAGTTTCCCGAACGCTGCCCATCCGAGTTGGATTCTTCGGGCGACCTCTTTGTCAAAGTTGGACCGACCTAACTGGACAGTTTGTCCTAGGTATACGTAGTGGTCAACAACTTCGAGTGTATCGTTCCCAACAACTACCGGTACGGGTGCAACATGGACATTAGACATGATCTTCGTCTTGTCCATGTTCATTTTAAGACCCACCTGTTGGGAAACGCTACTGAGGTCGCTGAGCATCGTATTGAGGTCCTCCAGCGACTCTGCCATAATGACTATATCGTCGGCAAAACGAAGGTGAGTGATGTATTCGCCATTGATGTTGATGCCGAATCCGTACCAGTCCAAGAGCTTGAAAACGTCCTCCAATGCGTTTGAGAACAGTTTCGGAGAAATAACGTCTCCCTGTCTCACACCTCGCTGCAATGGGATTGGTTTCGTGCTCTCTTCCTGTAGTCGGATCGACATGGTGGCGTTGCTGTACAAACACTTCAACACTTCGATGTACCTATAGTCAATGTGGCACCGCTGGAGGGACTGCAATACCGCCCAGGTCTCGATTGAATCGAAGGCTTTTTCGTAGTCCACAAACGCTAGACATAATGGCCGATTATACTCCTCGGTCTTCTGTATAATCTGGCGGAGCGTATGTATGTGGTCTACGGTGCTAAAGCCTTTTCGGAACCCGGCTTGTTCGGGAGGCTGGAAGTCATCAAACCTGCGTTCGAGACGGTTCGTAATGACTCTCGAAAACAGCTTGTATACATGGCTCAGGAGTGAGATGGGTCTATAATTCTTCAATAAAGTGTTATCACCTTTTTTGAAGAAGAGAACCACCACACTCCTGTGCCATGCTTCTGGCGTAGTACCCTCGAGTAAGACGGAATTAAATAACTTCTGGAGGACTAAAAGTACCGGTTTTCCACCCGCTCTCAGAGGTTCTGTTGTGATTCCGTCTTCACCCGGCGCCTTGTTGTTCTTAAGCTGTTTGAGAGCCATTCTAATCTCGTACAAGCTGATGTCTGGGATGTCCTCAGTGTAGTGTCGGGTTAGTTGGGCTCTGGTGTCCTGAGCTGTTCGGGCAATAGAAAAAATACATCTGCATTATCGAAACGAGGTAAAGATTAAGCAAAATTGGTACGGAATCTAAAACTAAACTGTATCTGCCACCAATTATGATAGCCTGAGAATTAGTAGGGTTCACTAACAAGCCAAACGATTTTGTCACTTACTTATATTATCTAAATCTTTATTAGGCGTAAATATCACTTTGCCAAGATTATCAATATTGGCATGACGATTAAGCTACAGATGCTCTGCATAAAGATGATAGAAAACCCTCGCGATAGCATTAATGAAAACGGAAAAGAGGAGAGAGTACGCCACCCAGTGGAACACCCACCTCAAGCCCACACCACACAAATTATGTCTCCTCAAATCAGACAGATTGGGAGCGCCCACGAAGATATGAATATGATCAAAGCATTTGATAGCTGAAGAAGCGACATTGAGAGAGGAAATAATGCCTAGAAGGATGTCAAAATCAACAGAATTGAAGTCACTATCAAAATCCAATAATACCAGAATAATTAGATGTTTGTTTTCCATGACCAAGCGTCAAACATCACTTATTTTTACTAAAGCGGAAACAGTGCTGTGGCTAGATCGAAAACCAGATTGATAAGGACTTAAAAGGCAATTAGGTGCAACATAGTCTGCCATTTGTTTGTAAACAATAAATACCTTCCAGGACTTCCAGAACAGAACAAGGAGTGTAGATAGATATAGGACTAAAATTTGTAACAGAAGGATTTGGCTGTTTTGGAAAAGGAATGACAATGCAATCAATCTATTCTTACGGATTATATCGCGATTTATTTTATCCTCGCAAAAGAACACCGTTTCCAACCAAGGATGATTCGTGAGGCTATTGAAATCAAAAAACATCCTAATTTCAATAGAGAAGATGGTTGGGTGTTACCACCAGCTTGGGATCCTGTGATAAATATAATTAAATCCAAAACGAGACAAAACACTGCACGGCGTCAAGATACTGTAAGCTCTTACTGCGTAGGTCGGACCAACAACAATAATAACCAATAAGAATTGAGGGTACATCAATAAAAACAACAACAATAACTGAGGGTACACCGAAAATTATGACAGTATAAATAGAGCGCAGGGACGTTCAACATCTCAGTCCGCCCGTGACCATGGGTGCTGCAAAGCATTCGAAACGTCGGGAAAAATAAAATAAATCGCGATATAATCCGTAAGAATAGATTGATTGCAATGTCTAGTATTCGCGTAAATAAAAGACAACATTATGTGAACCAGTACGGACTGGAAATCGCCAATAAAATTCGCCGGTTAGAAGATCTCAAGACAAAGCGCGCAAGATATACAACATCCTTAAATTTCTTGAAGAGATGTAGAGATCATAATCTCATTCCTACGTGTGTCAAGATTACTGCAAAGAAGGACATACGAGGAAGCGCGAAGATCCTTAGAAAAGCAAGTCATAAATTATTAATCACGGTGATACACCAAACACGTTCCGATCTACATTGCTTAAACCGGGAAATTGAGACGTTATCTAATTTAATAAAGGCAGTATTGACGACAATTGATTATGATGATTGCATAAATACTTTAAATAAACGAGAAACATCGAAATATAATGAATGCAAGAATAATCACATTAAAAAGTATGAAAAATTGATCAACAAATCAAATGTCGAAAATAATTCAATACCAAGTGACGGAGCGCAACCATTCACTCAAGCCGCTAGCACCACAGTTAGTGAGTCACGCGCAGTCATCAATCTGTCGAAACAAACATTAGATGAACCAACGATACAAGTACTCACGAAAGGCCTGAATTTTTCAATTGCGCCAAGAAGGATACCATATGAAGAGATAATATCAAGCGTAGAGGACGTTCTGGGTAAAAATAACTTAGGGAAGGAGGATTCGGAGGCAATTCGTCAGGATGTTTCATCCCTGTTACGACGGAGTTCTTTGCCCACACCAAATCTTCCCAAAACCCAATATGAAGCATTAAAAAACTTACGCACCAGAACTGACATCACCATACTACGCGCAGACAAAGGCAATGCTACCGTCATCTTAGACACCGACGATTACAATCAAAAAATACAACAACTGTTATCGGATGTAAGCACATACGAAAAGGTCAGAACAGACCCAACTAACAAAATTCTCAAAACAACGAGTAATATCATAAAGAAAAACTCCGAGAGATTGAATCTCGATGTCAAGTCACTGATACCTTCTTGTGCAAAGCCGCCGAAGTTGTATGGGTTGCCCAAAGTACATAAACCCAATGCTCCGCTACGTCCAATTGTGAGCCAGATCGACACACCAACTTACAAGTTGGCTCAGCACGTGGCAAAAGTGCTTTCATCACTAAGAGGGCACACACAAGCGCATACTAGGGATTCATACCATTTTGTCAATGAAATCAAACATCTGAGTATTTCTGACAATGAAACTATGGTCAGTTTTGATGTCCAGTCCCTATTCACATGCCTACCTGTGGTGGACTGCATTGAAATTGTAAAAAAGAGGCTAGCCGAGAAAAACATACCAAAGGAATATGCAGAACTATTAGAACATTGCCTTACATCTGGCTATCTATTGTGGAAGGAGCAATTCTATAAGCAAGTAGATGGAGTAGCGATGGGCTCACCTGTATCTCCCGTAGTAGCTGACATTTTCATGGAAGACTTTGAGGAGACAGCCCTCAGAACTTCACCTGTTACTCCGAGATTCTACAAGCGATACGTAGACGATACCTTCACAATATTACCATCTGATAAAGTAACAGTATTCCTGGACCATCTTAACTCCATCAATCCAAAAATTAAATTCACAATGGAGTTGGAGTCAAATAACTCATTGGCCTTTTTGGATGTATTAGTATTGCGAAATCCTAATAATACCTTGGGCCATACTGTGTACAGAAAACTAACCCATACAGATAGGTACTTGAATGGTGAGTCTCATCATCCCCCAACACAGCTAGCTACAGTGGGTAAATCTTTGTTTCAAAGAGCACGCGGAATCTGTGATGATGACCATCTGAGCGCTGAGCTTCAACATGTCGAGCAAGTACTGCGTGACAACAAGCTCCGGATCCCGCGCCGCCATCATAGTGAACGTGTCAAACCAGCCACAGTGGAGCGTCAACCTGCTGTCCTACCATATGTTAGAGGGGTTACTGACAAGATTGGCTACATCTTAAAGCGGGCTTCAATCAAAACTTATTATAAGCCACCAAAGAAGATTAGTCAATATTTACCACCTGTCAAATGCCACATACCTTTACAAGATGCAGGAGTTTATAAACTCGACTGTGACTGTGGGCTCTCCTACATTGGGCAAACAAAGCGTGCAATAAAACTCGCGTTAAAGAGCACATAGCTGATGTGAAACACCGACGCTGTAGAAAATCTGCAGTCTGTGAACACGTTCAGGATCGCACCCGCCATTATATCAGATTTGATAAACCACAAATCCTCGCAAAAGAACACCGTTTACAACCAAGGATGATTCGTGAGGCTATTGAAATCAAAAAACATCCTAATTTCAATAGAGAAGATGGTTGGGTGTTACCACCAGCTTGGGATCCTGTGATAAATATAATTAAATCCAAAACGAGACAAAACACTGCACGGCGTCAAGATACTGTAAGCTCTTACTGCGTAGGTCGGACCAACAACAATAATAACCAATAAGAATTGAGGGTACATCAATAAAAACAACAACAATAACTGAGGGTACACCGAAAATTATGACAGTATAAATAGAGCGCAGGGACGTTCAACATCTCAGTCCGCCCGTGACCATGGGTGCTGCAAAGCATTCGAAACGTCGGGAAAAATAAAATAAATCGCGATATAATCCGTAAGAATAGATTGATTGCAATGTCTAGTATTCGCGTAAATAAAAGACAACATTAAGGAATGACAATGACAAGCTTTCTTCCATACAGACGGGAAAGAACAGGATTCATTTGAAAAGTTTAAGAAACGAGTGATTATTGGACAATGATTGGTCAAGGTAACTTCAAGGTTAGCCCCTCAGTAGCTCAAAGAGAAAGGAGAACATAAAGACAAAGATAGCTAAGAAAGATTATCAAGAGTAACAAGTGACTTCGAAAAATGTGCATTAATGATATCAAGATCTAAACATGTAGCATTCTCAATAGAAAATACCAAGAGATCTCAAGAACTGCCACATCTGTGCAGTTTTAAGGTTCTCCAACTTATACCTACCAACACATTTTTAGGCCCTGTTTTCCCAAGTCAATACACTGTAACTATATGATACAGTGTATTGTAAAAAACAGTTTTGCTCATTTTCTCAAAATCAGTTTTTCGTAGTTACAGTGTATTGGATTCACACGGTACCGCGACTTTGGTACTTCCGGGGTTCCCAACTTTAAGAATTTCTCCCTAAATAAATGGAGAATAATACATTGAACTATTTGTATTCTGATTACTTAACATTTATTAATCGGCAATGTTATTAATCTTAAAACCGACTTGTAGTTAAGATCTTAGTGTATAACACTTGCTTCGAGGAAAATATATTGAGTTTGATTAATTTTGTTCAAATTCATTGAAATATTTTTTTCGTACCGTGCAATGCCGCTTGTAGTGTATGAAATTTAAAACAATCACACACACACACGCACGCGCACATATATGTATGTATATGTGTCGCAGCCGGGCCATTAGTATAGGCTGAATACTAAATGTCCTGTTAATTCTAAAATGTAGGGTATGAGGTCAATAGTATCAAAGTCAAAATCAAAATATCATTATTATGTGTAGGTCCCACGGAGGCTAACACAAAAAAACATTTTTATAAACTACCACTGGGTCGTAACGCGGCCGCTACTGAGAAGATCCTGCAAGACACTCAGCGGGGATGTCTATTTTGTCATTTTTTTTATAAACAATTAAATTCAATTTCATTTATTTGCTTCAATGTGGTAAATACAAAGATGGTACATTAAATACATATTGAGCGTTACACATTTGCCATTACATAGCATGCAAAATAGGTACAAAGTGATTATAAATTGAACAATATTAACCAGAAAATGTCAATTATAATACATTAATTAAAATAAATACCATCTCAACTAAAAAAAACATGTAATTTATATATTAATTATGACAATTGTGTAAACAGTTTTACAAATTATGTTTAAGTTGCCTTCAAATTCTAAGCTTCCATGATTTGAGCAGTTCAAGCCCACGCAGTTTTATCGTCCAGGTAATTCGAGATTTTATAATAATAATAATTTCTTTATTATCAGGTGACATTGGCCCATAGAATAAATACCTTATAAACTAACATACATAAGTATAAAAAATCAACAAATACCTTATAGACTAACATACATATTATATTATAATAATAAACATTAGAAGACACGTGAAACTGCTAACGTGTCGCGCGCGGTGTTGGGTATCCGTCCTCGGAATCGTCGGAATACAACACCCCTCCGCCAAAACTCTTCATTTGTGAAGGTCGACAGTTGTTCGGTCGGCACCCTCACCACGAAGGAATTAAAATTCACACTGTGGCGAGACTCCAACCGTTCGATCTTCAGGTTGAGCTTGGTCTTGATCCGCACGTACTCTACAATATCCTCGACCTTCGTAGAGCATTGTAATCTGGATACATACAGCAGCGTCGCCGGGACGGCTGGACGCACCAGATGGTTTGGTCCCGTCCCGTGGTTTGGTGTGGTTGGAACTCTGCTTCTCCCTCAGTGTTGTCGGCCGCTTTGGTGGTGGCACGGCAACGGCGGCTGCGTAGGCACGTTGAGGAGTTGACGTTCTCACGCGGGTCGGGTATAATAAGCCTTTTTTGACAATCGGCGTTAAAAGGTTTAAATTTCTTCATTGTAAAATCTCAGATATCCTGTGGCAGTTTGTTATATAAGTGTATACTTAGGCCCATAAACAATTGCCTGTTCGGTGGAGACGCGTGGCATTTACAGGTCAATGTCTTGTTGTGTCTTAAATGGAACGTAGAAGTATCGTTTTCACAAATTGTAATGGGAAGGGAGACTAACGATAGTCCAAGGGGTTACTCGGATATACATATGCTTAGATGCCCATATATTATACCATTATGTCAATTATTACATATGTATACGCGTCGAATACAGAACCTCCTTTTTTAAGACTGCTAAAAATATAAAGTATAATTGGGGATAATTTGATTTGAGTTAGGGAGGAAACATTTTCAAGAGTAGTTGGTCCTGTGTGGGACGACACTCGTGCAATACGTATGTGTTCAGTGTTATACTAAATCTTGACGAAGCTAAACGTTACCATGGACTCTTATAAAGCTGCACTGCTTCTTGATTTACTAATAAAGCGAAAATATCAATCGCGGCGAAGGCGGTACTAGCTACATCCAATTAAAAACCTATCAAAAACCTATGTGTACAAGCAAACATCATTATTGTAGATTTGTGTTAAAAATCATGTAAATACATATTTCTTTGAAATTAAAAACCAAGGCAGCAATATTCCTTTAAAAGTGGTAACTTAAATCGACCCCGAAAATAATCTAGAATACCAGAAAAAGTTGGTAACCCTATGTCGAAACAAGCCACACCAGCACACAGTGGGCGTTAAAACAAGCTTCTCTTCCATAAGATTTTTGATAATGTATTTCTTGTGGTTTTTAAATACAAACAACCGTATTCATAATCATAACGATATAAGATCAGTGTGTTTGATTACCTCAATACGTACTTACTGAAAAGACTTTTTAAATAAAATAAATAAATAATTTGCAACTTTTAAGGGATTTTAGGGAAGCACTAGGGGTTGGAGGACTTTCTATGGAGAAAATTTTGTCCCGCAGTTCATTGCAATCAAGGTTTAATGAACTGGTCAATTTTCATTTATGAAACTTACTTTGTTGCTTCAGAGGCGCAGGAAAACCGCTTGCTTTAGAAACTGAAGAACCCCGGGCTCTTCTTTACACTTGGCTAAATGCGACAAAACGAAAAGCGCGAAGTAAGTTATTTATTATTGGTTTGGACAATACAGACCGATTGTCTGAAAATAAGATGAAAATGAAATGACGATGTGTACGAACGAAGTTTTCTTGCATGAAATTATTATACAATATGCGTTGTTACTGATTGTTGAAAACCTATAAACAGTCTATACCTAAGTACTAAATACGTGCAAGCGATGCTGCGGGATTAAGCACGTAGGTACACAATATAATCATCTATCTCGATTACCAATCCTAATTCTACACTACTAGTCACTACCTCAATGTTATTTTTCACAAGACGTGGGATTAAACTAGAGAACACCAATATGCCATCTGGCGTTGTTGGACGGATTAGGTATTGGTATCAGAATCAGTCCAGCAACGTCAGGTGGGACAACTCCTTGTCAGAAGAATATAAACTAACGTGTGGTGTGAGGCAAGGTGGGCTGACTTCTCCCGATCTGTTTAATCTATATATGAATGATTTAATCGAGGAGTTGAGTGGGGTACCGGTGGGGCTCAGGTTGGGTGACAGATATGCCAACAATCTGAGTTATGCCGATGATATGGTTCTGTTCAGCCCCTCGATTAAGGGTCTCAGAAAGCTTATAACAATCTGTGAAAGGTATGCAATAGACCATGATTTAATATACAATGAAAAAAAGGGGAGCCTTTTTCAGATCGGGGAGGGGTCCCAAAACGTGCCACCAGTGATGGTAGCCAGGTGGATCAAAGTATCACGGTAGTGGAGGGAGTCAGGTACCTTGGTCACATTCTGTCGTCTGATATGAAAGATGATGCTGAAATTGATCGCCAGCGATGGGCACTCTCGGTGGTGGTAAATATGATAGCACGAAGCTTTTTTAAAGCTAATGTTCAAACTAAAGTGCATTTATTTGAATCATACTGTCAAAACTTCTACACTTGCCAACTCTGGACAAATTATAAAAGGAGGTCATTGGATGGGATTCGTGTACAATATAATAACATTTTCAGACACCTCATGGGTTTTAAATAGGTACTGTAGTGCCTCTAGCATGTTTACGGAGGCCAACGCAATACAGAGAAGCAGAATTGCTTCATATATGGCCAGGGTTGGTCAGTGTAGAAACGGTATTATTAAAGAATTAGCAGACCGATGGTCTATAACGAACATGTGTAGACGTTGGCGTGAAATAGCTGCATAAAATTCTTTTTTTTATTGGAATGTGTTTTTTTAACACGCTTTTATTAGCTTGACCTGTATGTATGTATGTAACTATGTATGTATGATGGTAATGGAATCTTGCGATGCAATTTTGACCCACTTCTACACGTCCAAATAATTTGAAATTTTGCACATGTATCAAGAACCGGTGACAATACAATAATATGGTATCATCGAGCTGATCAGATGCTGAGGCTCGAAGGTGGATAAGGGAACCCTTGGATGGTAACTAGTAAACACATCGAGTTTGAGCTCATTTGATTTGTTTTAAAGAGTTCTTTTCACTTTGACCATTAATGAGGACCTGATGATGGAACTGGAAGGTAGGGGAATTACGTAGTGCTTTTTTAAATTTAGCAAACTTATTGCGATGCCTATGCGTAGGTAGGTAATATCTGCCCTGTAAATATATGTTTTGCAAAAATCTGCCTACGATTCAAGCTACGAATAAATAAAAATTGCCAAGTTTATCCGTATTTTAGACTTATATTTCTAAGACTAAAAAGTGTAAAATAAATTCATTCAAGTACCTATACTGAACTAAAAATTAATAAATAATTTATGGAACTCGTTTTTTCTTTCTACCCCGTGTTTGTCATTAAGCATAATATTTAAGTGTGAAAGCGTGGAGCGCCTTTTCTGAATAACACCTTAACATTTCTTTCCAATTTCAAGTATGTAAGTAAGTGAGTACTTTTATCGACATGACAATAATTTGTAATCAGTGAATACAGAGAAAAAGCGCTCCACGCTTTAACACTTAAATATAATGCTTAAAGACAAACACGGGGTAGAAAGAAAGAACGAGTTCCATAAATTATTTATTAATTTTTAGTTCAGTATAGGTACTTTATAAAAGCGTGTATTTTTAGTTTTTTAAACTATGAATTTATTTTTGTTTAGTTTTGTTATTATTTATTTATTCTGTTTGGTTTCTTCCTTTTCTTGTCAATGTGTCTTTGTATTTTTTTTGTATAGATCAAGAGTGAAATACACGTATATTATTATTATTATTAAATACTTTGGTTTAATTAAAAGGCTGATGAAGTTCTTTTTTTTATAAAAAAAAACTACGCATTTGTAGTTTTTTTTCTGTCTAAATTGTTCTTATTGTGATTGTTTATCGTAAAGATTATATAATTAAATAATACCTGAAAATTGTTTTGGCGTATAATATCAGTAATATTTTTTTTTTATATTTCATTCAACTTAATTATTTATTTGCGTTTCAAAGTTCTTAAGCGAGTTTACCATTATTCAGAAGGATTAGTCAAATCCTGGTGACTTAGATGCAAAGCGAACTTGTTTTTTTTATAAAGTACCTACTGGGTATTAGTTTATACTTACTTATATGTATATCAACATATTAACAACGACATCTATAATACCTCAATAGCAGCATGTGATATTTGTAAAAGGGTTAAGGTTGAAACTCAGACGGTTTTGTTACCATAACCGTAACGTGACCAAAAATATTCAGCTTAACAATTCAAACACAAAAAAAAGGTGAAACAAATTATATTTTGATACATTTGGAATGTACTTACATTTAATGTTGTTAAGTTAAAAATAAAACTTGTGATTACTAAGTAATTCGATGTTATGGTAATTTTAACAAAACCGTGTATTTGAACTACATAAAATATATTTCATTTTTCAAAAAAAATAAGCTAGTGGACCTTATTTTTGGCCCACTGTGCATCGATGACAGCAGTCGCTAAAACGCGCTGCAGCATTGATGCGGTTGCTAAAACGCGCGACTCCGATACAGCGACCGAGCGCAAGGAGTAGCTCAATGGTCGCGAAAGAGTTGCTAAAACGCGATGCAGTCGCAAAGTTGCCAGTCGTTGCAGCTAGAAAACGCTAGTGGGCGGAGGCCCTTAGGTGGCTTCAATCACTAATACTACCTGCCCTATCTATTTTCACTCTTTCGGTGTGAGTTGGCCTGGAAGTATTCCCCATTTCTCATGAAGCTATTTTATTTTAGGAAAGACCTTGATGATTTACTGACTAATATTTCTACAACAACATGCAGACAGTGCCAGTTATATTTATATAATATGATGGCATCTCTTAGTGGGATTAATTAGCAATAATGATTCAGATTGATCACTCCCTTTTTTTGCAGTATTTAAAAACAAATAGGTGTACTATATTAGTTACATATTCTGCACACATGCAGACTAGAGTCATGTCACAAACAACTATACCTAAGCTGAAAGGGTTTCTATCCTTAATCTTTATTACAAATAATTATATTATAACTAGCTGACCCGCGCAGCTCCGCCCGCTCTTTTATTAGGTACTATTTGCTCCCCTTTTCTCCCTCCTCCCTTGATTTATTTCTCTCTCCATCTCTCTCTTATAAGAAAAATCTAATTCTATGCTCTCTCTCTCCTCTCTCTTTCCCCGTCACACTCCCCCCTTCCTCTCCCCGTTGTACCCTCTCTGAACCCCCTCCCCCTGTCTCTTCTCCCACCTTGCTCCCCCTCACTCCGCCCTTGCTACATCTTAATCCCCCTACCCCTCACCCCATCACCCTCTCCTCGAATCCCCCCCCCCCCTCTCTGGCACCTTCTTCTCGTTCTATATATCCTCGTCATTGTATCTGTGATTCTAACCCACTTGAACCCCTGCAGCTGTCGCATCGCCACATAAGAGTGGGGACCTGGGCCCTGTAGTGGAATCTGCACCAAATACCCCTCAGTGCGCATTATAGTCCCCTTAAACCTGGCACCATCATAACGGGGATGGGGCTCGCAACCCTGTCACCGTCCTCCTCGGAGTTGCAGCTGTCACCCATCTATGTAATGACCTTGCCTAACGTTGCTTAAACTAGTAGCATGACATACACTTTACGAACTATTCTCAGAGCTACCCGATATGCACACAAAATTTCATACAAATCGGTTCACCCATCTATATAATGACCTTGCCTTATGTTGCTTAACCTTAACCTATAGGTAGGAACAACGTTCACAGCTATTTTTTAATTGGTGTAAATATTAGTGAAGTTTACTTTATATTGAAGAAGGGACAAATTCATGCTAACAACAATTTATTAATATATAATTATTTCTATAAAAAGTAAAAGATAAAAAAATGTTTATTGTGGGTTATCCCTAAGAGATAAACATATACCATCGAGGACTTTTTTGTAGCCCTTGTAAAGGTGTACAATACTGTAGTACATTATTTTGATCTATCTCATAAGGTACAGCCAGCGTTTTCAAAGTAAGCTCAAAAAAATGTGTTTATTTACGACATCACATTAGAAACCTCTAAAATTATCAGTGTTTCTCTACTATATTAAACATGTATTATACATATAAACCTTCCTCTTGAATCACTCTATCTATTAAGAAAAACCGCATCAAAATCCGTTGCGTAGTTTTAAAGATCTAAGCATACATAGAGACAGACAGACAGCGGGAGCAACTTTGTTTTATAATATGTATAGATATAGATACTAGATAATTTGACTAGGTACACTTACTCTAATTCTCTATTACAGAATGAACATTTAGTAATTTTTGGTATATGTTTCACTGCATTTAATAAAACATGTATTTGTGTTTTATATCTCTCATTCAATAACTTTAATTCTTCTATTGTTTTATCCTTATTTTCTAATTCTGTCTTAACACTATTCTCAAATTTTCTGAAAAGATTAAACAATGAAGGTTGTTCTTCAGTATGCTCATTTGTGTCAGTGCTTGATCTGTCTAGACCACTATCATTTGGTAGTATTTCACTAAGGGAGTTTGATGGGCTATGACACCGATGAGTTGGCATTGATGATTGAGAATCGCTTGGTGATTGAGGTTCTAATTTAACCTCACAATTATAGAGCTGATCGCAATCTGTGTGACTGTTAGGTGATGTTGATGCACCACCACCTGAAATTACATCTGTCATGCTCTCTAAAGGGTCACAGTGTTCATCACATCCAGTATCTGAGTTTTCCTTATAATCAGCCAACTCTGTAATTTTTTTTAATGACTTCTTTTTATACCACCTTCTAGAATACTCTCTGCTTTTCTGTCTCACCAAATTTTGTTTCCACTGCGGCATGCTGGCAATTGGCAAGATTTTACCTTGTTGTTTCTTCTTAATGTAATTTTCCTTCCTTTTAGATTGCCAAAGAGCATACAAACCCGGGTCATTTCTTATTCGGTCCATTCTGATGCGTTCAGCAAGCCTTTTCTTCTCTAGTCTCTCTTCATTACTCTGTGTGGCTTTGCGAGGCATTCCTGTGACCTGTAATAGAAATAAAGGTATTTTAAGTGTAACTTCCTCGTCCTCCACGAACAGGAAGATAGCATAGGCAGGCCTCCCACTAGGTGGACAGACGAGATTGTGCGCGTCGCAGGTAGCCGGTGGATACAAATAGCCAACAGTCGTTCATTGTGGCCTTCGAAAGGGGAGGCTTACATTCAGCAGTGAACGTCTTCCAGCTGGTGAAGATGATGATGAAGTGTAACTTTTAAAGCGTAACCTGATACTGCATTTCTGCGTTTAATTTTAATCAAAAGTCTTAAACTTTACAGTATTATAATACCTTATCGTCCACTCGATTACAGGGCAACTACACACCATAATTAAAAACAGTACAAAAATGAGTAGATACTTTGTGCGTACATAAAATGTAACATTGCCGTTCACAAAATAGCCTGTTTAATCAATTATTTAATTTCACATCACATTAATCATTTCATTTTTAAGATTTACATGCAATATTGCAACAAAACAAGGGTGCAATTTATATTTAATTCACAAAACCAAAACAATACTTTTGTTTGACAACGACATTACACTGACTGACTGACGTAACTAAATAGTGTTGCCAGCAGATACCTAATATAAAAATGGGCCGAAAGCAGTGCTGGCAGGGGCCGATTTTCGGCTTCGACTTTCTCTTCTATATTGTACACACAAAATATAAAAGACTAGCTGACCCACGCAGCTCCGCATGCGCTATTTTTACGTTAACTAAACTTTTAATAACAGACATTCGTTTCGAATACATAACCTCCTTTTTTATAGTCGGTTAAAAATTGGGACTCACTTTTTACTTGCTCTACGAAACACAGACCAGTTTAGTCCAAATGGCGTTAAACGGTCACCCATCTATTTAATTACCTTACCTAACGTTGCTAACCCGATCGATTACAAAACCTTGATAACAACTCTCTGAGTGTTCCCTTACAAATATTTATTATAATTATGAAGAAAAATTTATAAAGTCGGACCAAGCGTATAACCAAGTACCCATTTTGACTTCAATCCCCTCTCCCAAAAGAACCGTGTTAGATTACGGGATAAAAAGTATCCTATGTCCTACCTCGTAGTAAGATCTCAAATCATGCCAAATTTCATTTGAATCCATTCAGTAGTTTCGGCGTGATGCGCAGCCGTGATACAGACAGACAGACAGACAAAAATTAAAAAAAACTACATTTTCGGCCTCAGTATCGGTTATAGAATGCCCTCCAAATATAATTTTCAAAATATCTTCAATGTACAGAATTGGACCTGTTACAGTTTTATTATAAGTATAGATTCTACTGTACGTGTGTATGTCACTGAACTCCACCTAAACGGATGGACGGATGTTGATGAAATTTTTGGTGTGTGTTCAAGGGGATTCGAGAATTGTTTAGATCAGTGATTCCCAAAGTGGTCTATATCGACCCCTAGGGGTCTATGACAACCTGCAAGGGGTCTACGTGAGCGAAAAAATGTTTGGGGGTCCATGAAATGAAAATTCGGGTCCACGATAGTGGATCTCAACACATACACTGACAGTACCTATTTACTTACATCATAATATCAAGACATATACATTATTTATAAAATTACCTATGAACTAAAAAAGGAAACAGATACGCTTTCATACAATCTAGGGCCTGGGTAAAAATAAGATCGAATTAGATGAAAATGGTAATAGTTATAGGCTAATACATCAATAAACCATTACTAAAAATCCCAGTGAGGTAACCAACCTGAGAGCTGAGTTATAAGAGTTTTAATAAGTCATGGTGGACATTTTTATCAGCGGATGTTTGGAGTGCTATTGACTTTTTTATGTGCTTGGTTTCTTATAATTCACTTTAGTATACATTTAGCGTATGATCTCTGTACAAACAAAGGATTATTATCAATGAAACACAATCAAAATACAAAAATGCCTAAAACAAATCAAGTTATTCATTCCACAGCATAGAGTATCGTGCAGTCGCGAGTTGCAGTGTTGCCAGCAGGCAATTTAAGAATGGGCCGAAAGCAGTGCTGCCAGGGGCCGATTTTAGGCAGTAAAGGCCGACGACTTTCCATTGACATCCGTCGAATTGACGTACTAACCCCCCCCCCCCCCTCTTAACCTTTTAAGGGGGGTAGAACCTCAATTAAAATCACTAATTAACTCGAAAATGGGAGGTTTTTTCCTTCAAAGTTGCGGAGACCTCCCATTTTCGAGTTCTTTAATTTTTAATTCTGAGGAAATTTTCCTCATTTTATGAATTAAAATTAGTAATATGTGTAAAAAACAAGGGTTTCCCCCTTGTTTTGTGGGGCAAAGGGGGGGCCCTCTCCATCAGAAACAGTAATAAAAAACGGGAAACAAGAAATGTAAATTGAAAAAACAAAAACGAAAATCTTCGTTTTTCTGTTTTACAAGAGCCCATCCTTCATCTTTAATTTTACATCTATGTTTAGAACGTATGACCTATGTCTATTTCTTTATATATAAAGTATAGCACTTTAGTACAGCTTTTAGAATAGGAATTGGTCAATCAAACCAATGATTTCGATGGATTGGCTGTCGGAGGCTTAAAGGCCGATGAAGGGCCGATGGCGGCCAAAGGCCGACATAGTTTCGAAAAGGCCGAGAATCGGCCCCCCAGGGGCCGATCTGGCAACACTGGCGAGTTGTCACCATGTTGTCACTGCCAGACAGAATCAGATGTCAGCATAGACTAAAAATACGGAATCGATCACAGCACTTTATCGATTCCTAAATGCGAGTAGATTTTTTCATAAAGCAGGTATCTGACTCTTTGAGTATTAAACCAACCGGAGAGGCCACTGTCAGGCGTTCCCCTCTGTCAAAGTACGAGAGCACCGGTCATACCCGTTATATAAAACTAGTTGACCCGCGTTCCACGCCATTCAACAAATCCCGGTGCGCGCGGAACGACGTAAGCTAAAAATGCCGAATGCCAGCGCGTTTTCGTGTAAAAAAATATAAGACTTATCTAGTGTACCCAAGGATAACGTTACTTTCCATCTGTAAATATTATTTCGTTTATAAATTGTCAAATAATGCACTAAATTTGCAAAAAACTAAAAAATATTATTAACCAATAAGTGTTGCCACTAAATCGTACAAAAGCGTAACGAGCGTAATTTTAAAAGTTGAATGTACTGACATTAGTTTAAGACTTCTATTTCACGTAAATGATTGTTAATACCATTTATTTCTGTAGATGCATAATTAATTAATTAAAGATTACTGTTTGAAATTCAGTATCTTTACTTGAATTTTCTACATATTTTTTTACTAAACACTTTAAAAATTATCGATTCTATGAAACTGTATGTTTATGTTTGGGTGTACTTAATTATTATAAGATATTTACGGTCGTCACTTTTATTCCGAATACTTTCATTTATTTTTAAATACATTGGCCACACCGCAGCAAAGTTAGCGCTGGGACAGCTCATAATCAAATATCGATATCGACTATCAGTATGTTACTCGGACTATTTATTAATCAGATATCCAAAAGAGTTTGTGTAGTGTACCGCATGCCGTGTCACTTTTTAGCCGACTTCAAAAAAGGAGGTTTTCAATTCGACTATACATATATATATTTACATTTACGTATGTTCGCGCATAACTCTGGCAATTATAGACCGATATGAAAAATTATTTTTTGTACGGATAGGCCGATCCCCTGATCGGGTCCCATTAAAAACGATTGCGATTTACGAATAAGTAGGTAGTTCCTAAAAAAAACAAGAATGTCGCGTCAGAAAAATTTATAATAACGCCTTAAGGATGAGACTCGTCGTTTTTAAGGAAAAAATGGTCATAACTCTGGCAAATGTCTTTCTTTCACACTGAAAGTGCGCTGCCGGCCGCTGCCATCTTGGTGTGAATTGAGCCTAACTTCAAATATGAACCTATTTCGATTATTCTTTCTTTATTCGAGAAAGTTAACTACTATAATGATTCCATGCAAATTTCATTACGTCCTGATAAATTGTTCCTGAAGAAACATGAATGATGTAAAAAATGCAAATAAGTATACTCCGTAGGTGCGCTAACACCAATTTCAATAATATTAAAATTATTTTATGCATTTTAGTGCTATTGAAATCGGTTCAATATTTTTATATATTTTATAAAATGATCATAAATTCTTTGGAATACATCTATACTCCTGCTTTTTGTGGTGTATCTATACTGACATCCAATCCTCTAGATTTGTTAGGTCTCAATTTATCCTCCGACCTTAATTTCGGACGATCCATTGAGTCAAAAGTCAAAATCTCTGCTAAAAAACTTGGTATCTTGAATAAGGTGAGGCGGTATTTCACAAAGGAACAGCTGTTGAATCTTTACAAAGCTCAGGTTCGACCCTGCATGGAGTACTGTTCTCACCTGTGGGATGGCTCTGCCAAATATCAACTTGACTCTTTGGATTCGCTAGACAGACGCGCTCGCAGGATAATTGACGATAATGACCTAACAAATAAAAAACTGCAACAATTGGATCATCGTCACCTAGTTGCATGCTTATCGGTTTTTTACAGATTGTTCCACGGTGAATGCGCTCAAGCACTTTTTGACCTTGTACCACCATCCCCATGGGCGCTGGCAGCAGGGTGCAAGGGGGTGCACTTGCACCCCCCTGTCACGGAAGAATATACATAGAAAAAATACATAAGTACGCTTTTGATTAGCGAAACATACTCAATCAAATACCCGCGTGTTTTGAATTTGACATTACATTTATTTACATCATATACATGTATAATTCTATAGTTTAAGTTAATAGTAAAATGTGTAGATGAAAATGCACCCCCCTGAAAGTAACTCTGGCGGCACTCATGACCATCCCCTTTCTTTTACCGGACTGCCAGGCGGCGGCAGGGTCTCCACCGCTTTAACGTTGACACTCCAACTTGCCGAACTAAGCGTTTCGCTTCTTCTTTCCTCATGCGCACGGTCAAGCTGTGGAATACCCTCCCGGACAACGTTTTCCCTGATAAATATAACTTGTGTGTTTTCAAGTCTAGATTGAACAGGCATCTTATGGGTTAGTGCGGTCCATCCTAGACCACATCTTATCTTCACTTACCATTATGTGAGATTGTGGTCAAGCGCAAGTAAACCTATCGCATCGCTGACGCATCGGCACATGAAAGGAGACACCCGGGCTCTCCAGTGGGATCTGCACCAGCAGCCCGTCAGTACCTTGCCTTTGAGCCCGCCACCGGGGGATGCATTATAGCCCCCCTGGAACCAGACACGGTGTTCAAGGGGATAGGGTCCCCGCCGCCGCACAGTGGACGGAAAAACGAAGTTCCCTTTCATAGGATTATTTAAAAATGAAATATTTTATTTGATACTTTCAAGTATACAGTTTTGTCAAGTACATTAAAACATTGAATAAATGAGTAGTTACCGGTTTTTTTATCGAGTCTATACCATCAAAGAATGACTTTCTATATTTCAAATGTATGAAAATGGAATTAGTTTTCCTCATAACTTTTTTCTGTCTAGGATTGTAAAGCTGAAACTTTTAGGTATTGTTGCCGAGCCTATTAAAAAACCACTTGACATTTGACCTTGAACCCGAACTTCCCCGTTCAAAAGATATGAATCAATTAAAAATGCATATTCACTCAATGCATAATTAATGCATTTTATTTATATTTATTTATGATACTCTCTTTTTTTTGTGATTTGTTTAGATATTCTTTTTTATTTTAATATTTTTCCTGTATTTAATCATTTCCAATATTTTTTTATTTTAATAATCTAACTATTTATACTTTATAGAACACAAGCAAGCATATCGACAATGTTGTTTATACTTACCTGTAATGGGTTCACTTATCAGAATTTATATTAACTGTGAACGTTGTAATGTTACTTAATCATAAGTGTACTGTTGGTATATAAATAAATAAAATAAAATATTTGGACGATGTTTTAACACGCGGTAAGTAATGTACTTCAAAAATAAGTTTTGTTTTATTTTTTTTACCCTTTATTGATCCCTGATAGACAACCAGGGCCGTCTTAAGTCTATTCGACGCCGGGGTGCGGGGCTCAGCCTGCGCCCTCGATTTCTTTTACACTGCAGCGTGGCACGCGACCGACGACACACTGCAGTATGAAAGGGGTCCTAGTCAACCAAGAAAACACAATCCACGTAATTTTGATAGTCAATTTCTTTATTTCTCTAAAATGCAAAACGACAATTAAACTTTAATTATACAAATTAAACCCAATTATACAAATAAAAAACGTTTTTAAAAAAATATTCAACCGCCTTCAAAAAGAATCTTCAAACAAAAATTAACAAACACTAAAAAACGAAAAAAATAATTAGAATTTTTAATTCCAAGGACGAAAATGCGTGACTTTTTCTAACTTATCTTGGTACTTACTGAACTGAAGTCGATGCCAAGCCAAAAGAATAAGAACGAATTATATTGAGATGATTGTAATGGCGAAAAACACCAGCAATCCAACTCTCGTTTATGTTGTTATTTAATTGCTTGTTACGAGCCAGTATGCCTCGTCAGTATATACCTAGACCGTGGGACATTTGCCGCGCATCGGACACCGAGCTCATGACGTCACGGCCTCATGAGATGGCTTTCCCTTACCTAAGCTCGGTGGGAACAGACGCATAGACTTTAAGGATAGATACTAAGATTATATATATTTTAATAACTATTGTGGAAGATTAAATATACCACTTTATTAATTTAATCAAATATTTTATTGGAGTTCCTGTGTTCGGCGCCCCCAAACACGTAATTTGCTAAATATCTATTTATTGTATGTACATACATCAAACAAACTCAATTTTTCTTGCTTTTGAGTTGGCAAAGATTTTAATTAAATCATTTATTTTTATATCAATTTTGGATTCTATACTTATAATGATGTATTTTTCTAGCTAGGTATGAGTACTTTTAGGTATCGGTATTGTACCTATGTATTGTATTTTAATGTTAACCGACGAGTTCTCGAATGGAAACCACTGTCCACGAACGAACGAACGTACGTAGCTTCGGACGCCCCTCCAGCCCACCGCTGGACCGACGAACAGCTAGTCGGTAGGCGCCTAGGTATTAGTTGGATGAGGATGGTCGAGATCTGCATGCTACCTAACACTTAAAAAATAAAATTGACTTACCTTGATATTTTTTCTCTTATTTATGACGAAGAAATTCCATTTATTCCATGAATTTCCATGCACTTACAATTACAACTTACACTATGGTTACACTATACATATAAATTAATGAATTTCTCCACTAGATCTTCCGTGCTAATTCGGCGGTCGTCGCAAATGAAATGAGCTAACGAATTTAATTACTTAAAAAGAAGAAATCAGATCAATCACTGACCGACACTTGCATAGGCGCTGCGCGCCGCGCTGTATATTCAAATAAACTTACACCTAATTGTAGTGATTTTTTAGAGATCATTTCTCTTTAAGTGCGAGTGCCCGGACGGCTATGTCAAAGGACGCAATTACTCGCCTATGACAGACGCACAGGTGCCGCGCCGCGCACCCATTTCAAATGAATTTACGACTTACACTTTATTGACTTAGAGATCATTTTACTTCAAGTGCGGGCGACCGGGCGGCAATGTGCCAAAGAGAGTGTATATAAATACACTCTCTTTGGATAAGAGATTTTGCCGCGCGCGTCTTGTATGAAATAAAATTGTTATTTGTGTACTCATAAGAGTCATTTTAGCTTGCACACCATGAGCGGTGTGACAAGCGCCGAAAGCGTAATACAAGTAAAAACTAATACCTAACCTGTGGTAAAACAATGATTTTTATTGATGACAATTTTTTTTTTATATTTTATTTTGCGCATACGTATTCGTCGTAACAAATATATGAAACTGTGCAATGGCGTTAAGTTCAATGAAATATCTAAATATTCAGCGCTCGGCAAGCGCCCCCGGGCGCCCTGTGCCCGGGTGCACCGCACCGCTTGCACCCCCTGGTAAAGACGGCCCTGTAGACAACAAACCTATATGACTAACGATCTTGACGAAAAGCGTACATATTCATAACGTATGCACAACACAACAAATAATGCGATATGAATGACTGATATTTTATATTTGCAAGAATATAGGTAGCTAACACAAGTTCTTAAAATACATGGGTTTCACGTAAATATTTGTACGGCTGAAATGCCGAATATAGTGATCTGGCATTTCAGCCGTAAAATTATGAAAAAAAAAAACCGGTAACTACTAATTTATTCAATGTTTTAATGTACTCGACAAAACTGTATACTTGAAACTATCAAATAAAATATTTATTTTTAAAAAATCCTATGAAAGGGAACTTCGTTTTTCCGTCCATAGTGCGCCGTCCTCCTCGGAGTCACTGCCATACTTAATGGATGTCCTAGGGCCCACGCCCCGTACGTCCAGCGACTCCGAAGGTAACGACTACTGTCTACAACAACCGAGACCGAAGCACAGGGAAGCTCAGTTCAAATGTTCAAGAAAATCCAGACGACTGCTATCTATGTATTGGCCTTACTTGACATTGCTTAACCAACGCTAGCTTATGTCAAAAATACAACATAATTAGCAAAATGTTTTTCCCTTTTTAGCCGTTAAAATTTTATCATAGGAATGAGTAAAGATATTTATTTCTTTTTATTGCACAAAGTTGTTTATAGGCAGACTTTTCATAATATAAGAGTAAGAATGCAGCTTAGGTATTTCTTGAAGTTCCAGACTTAACCATACTGACTTATCCTAATTAATCGGATTTTGACGACAACCCAAGGTTCTTTTCCTATGATCCTAAATTTAAAAATACCTTATTTAACTTTCACCAAAAATATTATCGGAACTCATCGACAATAAAATATCGATAGTGTCATGCACTATCCTCGTTTACTTAAAATTGACGTCATCTCGTGTACAGACAGTGTTGTCACTGTGTGTGAATTTACTTGTGTGCGTATAGATTATGTTAGTGTTTGATAATATTGTCGTGTGCCTGCGTAGCGACGTGGCGAAGAATGCATTAGTAGTAGATAGTATTTGTGTGAGTTACCTCGTCCCCCGCGCAGAAAGTGACAGACTTTTTCTCATAGCGAATAGTGCGCGTGGCGTCTCCTTTTGGTTTAATACTCAAAGATCTGACTTGAACTTCTTGAATATTAGGTTATAGAACTATTTAATAGGTTCCTTTTATGGGGATTTAATTTGTTTGATTAAATTAATCCTGGCTAACTCCCTAGATAGACTAATTTTTGTACTTAACTAATTAACATTTATTGACTATCGATAATCGATTATGTTTTTATTGTGACTAAAACGTATTTCTCCGTTATCTCATTTCCAAGATTAATAAATGAGCTGATTTCTTGCAAATTGATATTGAAAAAAATTGCCCTTTTTTTAAACCTTATCTCATCTTTTTCGATCACTGAATTATCTTGGCCCAGAAATATCCACCTCCACTAGCACTAGCTGACCCGCGCAGCTCCGCCCGCGCTTTAATTACATTTTGCTCCCCTTTTCTCCCTACTTCCTTGATTTATCTCTCTCCATCTCTCTCTCTTATAATAAAAATCTATCTCTATGCTATTTCTCTCCCCTCCCGCTTCGGTCCCCGTCACACTTCCCCTCTTCCTCTCCCCGTTGTCCTCTCTGAACCCTCTCCCTCCTCTCTCTTCTTCCAACTTGCTCCCTCTCACTACCCTCCCCCCCTTGCTCCACTAACTAACTAACTCCTCCGATCACTTACTCCATCACCCTCCCCTCTCCCTCTCTTGCACCCTCCTCTCGTTCTATATATCCTCGTCAATCATGGTATCCGCGGCATAAAGTATACTTTATAACCTATACTCAGACCTACCCGCAAAATTTCATACATTTCGGTTCACCCGACTTTCGTGCACGTAACTCAGAGGTACTCAGATTTTGTTGTGCAAGGCGTTGCGAACGTTCGACACTCGACTCTCGTGCGCGTACCTGAGAGTTTCTCTGATTTTGTTTAGCAAGGCGATGTGAACGTTCAGGTGAAGATTCTCCCATACGACATATTCTTGCTGCCCGTGCTTGAGAACTATGTTTAGAAAGTTGAGACCTGGCTCTCTTAGGCATTTTCAAATGTTTAAGAAAATGCTAATAGCGTATAATATTCTAGCTCTGAAAAGAACTGTTGTTTAGCCCTGAAAAGAACTGTTGTTTAGCCCTGAAAAGACCTGTTGGTTACCCCTGAAAAAATCTGTTGGTTAGCCCTGAAAAGAACTGTTGTTGGTTGTTCTTCTCAGAAGAAGAACTGTTGTTTAGCTCTGAGAAGAACTTTTGCGTAGGTGTAGTTTTAAGAAAGAAATCTAAAAAAAATCGCACGAAAATTATTAGAATTCGCGCACGACCGCTGCGTAGGTAGCCGGTAATATACTCTTATCTATGGGTAGCCGACCTCGCGTCTGAGCCGAGCCGCGCGGGTACCTACCATGAAGCTAGTAGGGTACCTACCTTACTCATAGATCTAAACTCCCCTCCCGCATGCGCACCGCCTTGGTGACGCTCACTTCGCAACGGGCCGTGCAGCAGAAATCTTTTAATTTATAAGCAGTAATATTTTAATTTCGCCATAACTTCAAAACCAAATGTCCAATTTTAATCATTCAAAGACCAAATATTATCTACATAAACTGTACTTAATGATGAAATAATTTATTTTGATAAGGATTAATAGCATGAGTAAAATAAATGAGTTTCAATTTAGTCCAAACAAAATTCAAGATTTTTAAATAAAAAAATGGTTGTTGGGCCTCACTCGACATAGATTCGCGCATGTGCTGCGTACTTTTTTGTAGATATTTATAAGATCTACAATTAATTAGAACATTTTATGGTTCTATCTTGTATAGTTTAGGCAGCGTACGCAAAATAAGTAACTTTTCTGGTTGATTTTTTACACCTTGTGTCCGAAAAAATCCAAATATCTTACGGAACCCTATTTTTTTCCAATATAAAATTTAGCCATGTTACTCGTAGATAATGTAGCTTTCGAATGGTGAAAGAATTTTTAAAAACGGTCTAGTAGTTTTTGAGCCTATTCATTACAACCAAACAAACAAAGTTTTCCTCTTTATAATATTAGTGTAGATAACTTGGTCAAAATCGACTTTAAATCATATTATTACCAGTGCTACTAATTCAAGGGTTAGCTGTACCAAAAGTACCTAGGGTAATACCGATCAAATAGAGGGATTAATCACATTTTCACAGTCATCTAAGTTCACATTTTCACAATCATTTATGTTCAATCTTTTGTGTATATAGGTAATCATTTCTCATAATTAGAAACACAAAAATCGCGTAATTTGTATTTCAAATCAACACAAATTTAAAGTAACATGATTAACTTAAAAATTCTACACTTCGAACAGACATAAATTAAGTTTTCCTTATTACTCAGAGTAAATACGAGTATAAACTGAGCCTCATTATGATCATTAAACTTTGGCTCATGCGTTGCATATTTGCTATTATTTAGCTTTATGACAAATATAAAACAGAAATAATCAACAGACATATTTTAATATGGAGGTACAATTGACGCCTGGTTCAATTCCAGCAATCTAGATCATCAGGATTAGCTTCTTTTTGCGTTTATATCTTATGTGAGATATCTGACAAAAGTTGAATATATTCACTACTAGCTGACCCACGCAGCTCCGCCTGCGCTATTTTTACGTTAACTAAACTTTAATATCAGACATTCGCATCGAATACATAACCTCCTTTTTTATAGTCGGTTAAAAACTGGGACCCACTTTTTACTTGCTCTCCGAAGCACGGACCCGTTTAGTTCAAATGGCGTTAAACGGTCACCCATCTATTTAATGACCTTACCTAACGTTGCTTAACCCGATCGATTACAAAACCTTGATAATAACTCTCTATGAGTGTTCCCTTACTAATATTTATTATATTATAAAGAAAAATTGATAAAATCGGACCAAGCGTATAACCAAGTACCCATTTTGACTTTAATCCCCTCTCCCAAAAGAACCGTGCTAGATTACGGGATAAAAAGTATCCTATGTCCTACCTCGTAGTATGATCTCAAATCATGCCAAGTTTCATTTGAATCCATTCAGTAGTTTCGGCGTGATGCTCAGCCGTGATACAGACAGACAGACAGACAGACAGAAAGACAGACAGACAGACAAAAATTAAAAAAATTACATTTTCGGCTTCAGTATCGGTTATAGAATGCCCTCCAAATATAATTTTCAAAATATCTTCAATGTACAGAATTGGACCTGTTACAGTTTTATTATAAGTATAGATATAGATATAAGAGCAGGCGCTCTTACAAACAAGTACCTTAGGTAGGTACTACATCTCTTGACCCTCGATCTGACATTCATTTTATTCTATTCTATTTTGTGGCATCTAAAACAAATGCTTTTCCAGAGTAATTGCATTTAAGTACCTATTTATGTTTTAACTCTGTTATTAATACCATGGGGGTTATTTGTACCACGGGGTTAATTGCACCACCGACCGGTACTACTGACCCCTGCGATATTGGTACAATTGGGGTTTTGATTAATTTTTGTGGTAAATGGAAAGATCCTAAGTAAGTAAGTACTTACCTGTATAAGTTTTATAACAAAACCATTTTTTTTTGCAATAAATCAAAAGTTATATCAAAAAATTTTTTTTTTTTGAATCCAGTACCGAAGACACGCCAACAGCTCCCGAACAAACCCGAGCGCGTGTGACGTCATAATGTTAGCCTTCACTCATTGCAGTTGATAGAGAAATAATAATAAAATCTTTTAAAAAAAAAATTGAACCGACTTCAATATCACTGAAAAGTATAAAATAATTTAAATATTATTGAAGTTGGTGTTAGCGTACCTGCTGTGTATATTTGGCACCAACTTCAATAATATTTAAATTATTTTATACTTTTCAGTGATATTGAAGTCGGTTCAATTTTTTTTTAAAAAGATTTTATTTTAACCTTTTTAGTGATATTTTCATATATAAAGATTGAACCATCGAAAACCGAAAAATTATCTAGGTAGGTTATGATCACATTATCGTCTACATAGTTTTACATAATTCATGTTTCTTCAGAAAATAATATCCGGTCGTAATGAAATTTGCATGGAAACATCATAGTAGTTTACTCTCTCGAATAAAAAAAGAATCATCGAAATCGGTTCATAATTGTCAGAGCAATGTAATGGAGAACATCAGTTTTATGGTTTTTACCAGATAAATTCCTCCACATCGTTCATGGTCCTCCAGGAAGTTCTTATCCGGTTGTAATAAAATTCATACAGATTCAATACAGTGGTTTCTTCTTTCGAATAAAAAAATAATCATTGAAATTGGTAAATATTTGCCAGAGTTATGACCATTTTTGTCCGACCGAGCGAGTCTGAGCGACTAAAACGTCATCTATATAGGCTTTCTTGCAACTCTCAGTGCGCAGTCACCATTCTTGTTTTTTTAGGAACTACTTATTACTAAGCAATAATTTTTATATGGGACCCAATCAATGGATTGAAGAATGGATGGAAGAAAGATTTTTTCAAATCGGTTAATAATTGCCAGAGTTATGCGCGAACATACATAAAAAAAAAAAAAAAAAATATACAGACGAATTGAGAACCTCCTCCTTTTTTGAAGTCGGTTAAAAATGTGCGTGCGTGGAGTCCCTCCGCGCGGAAGAAGCAAAAACTTCACTCTCGCTCTAGTCTCTTTCTATTCCCCCTCCCCGTGACTGAACGACACTGACCGACACTGAACGATACTGAACGACACTGAACGACACTGAACGACACTGATCGACACTGAATGACACTGAACGACAATGAACGACGCTGAACGAAGATAACGACACTGAACGACACTGAACAAAACTGAACGACACTGAACGACACTGAACGACACTGAATGACACTGAATGACGGAATTACTGAAGACTGAATGACTGAGTCACGTGAGTGTCATACCAACTTAGTAGGTATTAAAAAAATATCGATGATCATAATAAAAATTAATATTATTATTATGGTACTATTGACCCGTGCTACTATTGTACCCGGTCAGTACATGATCCATAAATCTGTCCCACCTACATCCTCTTTGTGTCCCACTGCTGGCTGGGCAGAGGTTTCCTCAATGACCATCCACAAATTTCAGTAGTGGACCATTTTAGACCAATATTCCTTCTGGAAAGCATCTAACTCATCACGCCAATGGTTCTTAGACCTTCCCTGGTGATGACATTCATCCATCAGTACCCACTGACGTGACAAATCTGTCCCACTGATTGCCTTATTGATATTTGACAAAAATATGCCCCGTACAATCATACTTCAGCCTGGCAGCTTTTGTCCCCATATCAGCAATTCCTATTTGGGAACGTATAACCGTATTAGGAGAACTCGATCGGTAAACTTAATGCCCAGCACACAACGCACCATCGCGCTTTCACAAACCTTGAATTTTTGGAATCTTGGGCCTCAGTAAGTGTCCATGCTAAAGCACCGCTTTTAGGATTTGCAGTCGGTATAAACACGTCGCGTCGATGTGTTTTCGCGTATGACGACACATCGGAAGGTCGAACTTTATTAGCGCTTTTATAGACCAGTATCTCTTCCAGGCGTTATTGACACGCCCGCCGTCCAATTTTTTTTTCTTGCTTGCCCATAGTGCCTTGTAGTTGAACCTAAAACCTCGGTTGCTTGTGCCATACTGTGTATATTTAATTTATCATCATCAGCCGAAAGACGTCCATTGCTGTGCAAAGGTGATTATAGCAAAACCCCACTTAGAAGGGAGGGGTTGCCATAATCACCACGCTTGGCAGGCGTCTTGGGGATGGCAGTATTGGTGGTAGGTAATCAATAGAAAGAGACTGCTGCCCGTCGTCTTGTTTTCCCTTAGTAGCCTCATACGGACACCCAACGGGAGGAGATGGAAAGGGTGCTATTTTTACTCAAACACCCTACGGTTTTTTAAAATTAAATTTATAACATTAATTAATTAGGTTGGGGCAATTTCTTACAGCGAAAGTTCTGGAAGCGGTTGGTAATAGTGCAGAGAGCATACTGTGCACTCAAGGTCAGCGCATCCTACCCGCAGGTGGAGCGATCAATAGCAACGCCCGGACGGAACACCCTGCGACCCACCTATCTACAAACACTAAAACTTCAATCTACAATACGTGTGTTCTGGTCTAAGGGTCTAAGGCTCTGAAGCTAGCTAAATAAGAATAATGTCTTGGGACAATCCACACACGGTCATCCGATCCCAAACTAGACAGAGCCTGTATACTATGGAAACCAGACAACTGATACTAATACTTATATACATTTTTTTTTGTAAATACATAGGTACTTAATAAAACTTAGCGGAAATCGAACCCACGACCCATCAGGTAGCAGCCAGGGTGTCTAACCACTAGACCAACGGGTCCGTACGAATATTCCTGTACTTAATATTAATGTCCTTTGCCTTTTTTTTCGCGGGGAAAACCTTACAAGGTCCCCAGGAGCTGTGGAGCTCGACCGGAGTATGTGGGATTCTTACCCACTAAAATACCCGCGGCGGTCGTATCGGCACATGAGAGGGGACCCCCGGCTCTCCGGTGGGATCTGCACCAGGAGCCCCTAAGTGTCTTGCCTTTGAGCCAGCCACCGGGAGGCGCATTGTAGCCCTCCGGGAACCTGTCGCGGTTTATTCATCCATGGCCGTGCTCAATGGACGTCCTAGGGCCCACACCCCGAACGTCCAGTGACTCCGAAGGAATGTCCTTTGCCTGACGGCCCCAACGGCCACTCTATGACAGCTAGTTAACTATCTTGTTAGTTAAGTAAGATATACTTACTCGTATTATAGTGGACAGGTTCTTGCGTAGACACAGCTGCACTCACTATACCTTGTCTCTACTTTTGTAACAAATTACAGTGCTTGCCGACGGTCCCACCTGATGGAAAGCGGCGGCGGACCATGGGTGGAAATAAAGCACACTAGCTTATTAAAAAACTATTCGCTTTAGTTTTATAGACACTCAATGCACGAAAATCGATGCAGGAAAACTGCTCCCGTCCTTGGCTGTAAGTATTATAAATGAAGAAGCAATTGCAATCCCTGAGCCCGCACTGAAGGATCGTTCGCGAAGTAAGGGTGTATAGGTACCATAGAATAAAATATCTGTATACTGACCGTGGGCCTCGTCATCCGGTAATGGATGGTGCAATCCTGTGCACACTCCACAATATATCCTGCAAATACCGAGAGGCTGGCTACTCTACGCCTGTGCTTTAAGTTTTGTAAATTGGGTGTACAATAGACACGGAGTGATTAGCCGCAGAACCGACTTCTTACATACCCATCAGGTGCATTTAACATCTTACTTTTCAGACATTTAGGTTACCGGTCTGTTTTGTCCTTTCAGTAAGGAACAACTACACGAAGCTGTTACTGGTTCTACCCCTGTCCTGCGCCGTGAAGACTACAATCAATATAGAATTTGTGCTCGAGTCAACTCGAGCGCGAGTGCTGCTTGGGGGAATTGGTCCGACTACTATCCCTTTGGCCTTTTAGTTTGTTGTACTTTCGTCGTATTTTTTTTCTGTCTTATTGGTGTCTTTTGAACGGCAAGACACACTGTCGCTCTAATCTAATCGAAACATAACACACTTTTTTTTTAAAAAAGTGAAAAAATGACAAGCCTGCTGAGTTTCTTGCCGGATCTTCTCAGTTGAAGCCGCGTTGTAATCCGGTGGCAGCTTAATGACCTTTCAAAAGTGCTAGCGTTAAGCCTACTTGAAATAAACTATTTCTGACTCTGACTTGACTTGATTCATGACTTTGACGTACATATCCTATATATGTACGTCAAAGTCATGAATCAAGTGTGTCTTTTCTTCCCACAGTCTATGAGTATTCAGGGTAGTGGCAAACATAGCACCATGGGGCAAATTTTTACCGAATCAGCCTGCTAGAAGTTCTAGCCTAGAACACTACAAGTAGAGTCACGGCTTCGTTAGTTAATTGCCACTCACTATGAGGTATGAAATCATAGATGGAAGTAAATCTAGCGGCGTAATTTATGTTCATATTAGGTACTAGCTGACCCACGCAGCTCCGCCCGCGCTGTGTTTACGTTAACTAAACTTTCAATAATATACATTCGCATAGAATACAAAACCTCCTTTTTTAAAGTCGGTTAAAACTTGGACCCACTTTGTACTTGCCCTCCGAGGCACAGAGACGTTTAGTTCAAATGGCGTTAAACGGTCACCCATATATTTAATGACCTTACCTAACGTTGCTTAACCTGATCGATTTTCAAAGATTGTTAACAATGAGTGTCAATGAGTGTTCCCTTACAAATATTTATTATAATTATAATGAAAAATTGTTAAAATCGGAGCAAGCGTATAACCAAGTACACATTTTGACTTTAGTCCCCTCTCCCAAGGGAACCGTGACGAATGTCGGGATAAAAAGTATCCTATGTCCTACCTCGGAGTATTAACCCAAATCATGCCAAGTTTCGTTTCAATCCATCCAGTAGTTTCGGCGTGGTGCTCAGCCGAGATACAGACAGACAGACAGGCAGACAAAAATAAAAAAAAATTACATTTTTGGCTTTAGTATCGGTTATAGAATGCCCTCCAAACATAATTTTCAAAATATCTTCAATGTACAGAATTGGACCTGTTACAGTTTTATTATAAGTACTTATAGATATAGATGTCAGGTACAGACACGCATGCTAAATGTTTCAGCTCTGCGGAATTTGGTCTTAGCGGACACTACGCACAAATTCCGCAAGAGCGATCTATCTATATATCCCGGACTCATATTTATATAACCATTGGTACAAATAATTCCTCGCATATAAGAAACCGTTCTGATACATTGTAATGCATATAAAACAGCGATATTAACAGTTAACATGAGTAGGTCACGAGTCTCCGGAGGGACCCTCAGCTGGGGAACACCAAAAGCAAATTGAAAACGGAACATTTAGATTTCATCGCATTGGTGATGCCTAAGGTAAACCAATTTCGCTTGCGGGGTTACGTATGAGGGAGGCGCTATCCACCCCTTCCGGGCTGTCCCGGGCTGTCCCGGGCCCGTCCCCGGCCCGACATTGACCTGCAATGCGCCGCCAGGTGCGTCATTCATGCACCTCACCCTGGGTGCGGGGGGGCAAGGTGTCACGATGCAATAGCTCGTGACCGGATCAAACTAGTTTGTACCTACAGGAAATTACATTGCACCCGCCCCGAAATTGGGAGTACTATGTTGTAATAGGTGTTGGTGTTGTTGTAGTACTATGTTATTGTGTCTTGAATTCGGAATACTTTTAAACCCTGGCACAAAAAGGTGTATGTGTATCCTGAGCATCATATCTTTCAAACAAATGGACGTACCTATTTGAACGTGTTTCCATGCTGTTTTAATTGTCATGGTTGCCGCTTATTGTGAGTTACCTTTTTGTGTTGGAGATGATTTAAATATGCTTGTGCTTATGCTGTATCTATCATACTTATGTACTTACCATAATGTACTATTATTGTGAAATAAATAAATTTTTCACCCCACCTGCATTAAGTGTCATTACATCAGAGTAATTAGTGGTATCTCCTCTAAGGTCATTACATGACATAAAGTAGGTACCTCATTATAGCCCTGAGTTATAGCCCTATTGTCTAGCCGGGTAATAATGTTGTACTAAACTCCCTTGCGTAATAATGTGATTTGAATTTCAAATGTCCTATCAACACTTACCCGTAGACAGATTTTCTCTAAGCTTTTACCACAGGTATAGTACCACACCATAATGCAGAGACCTGCACGAAAAAAAAACATTTGAAAATCGAACCGGGCGCGACGAGCGAGCAGAATCCAGTGTTATTCTAGAAAGGAAATCGCTGCAAATCGCTATGTCGATATTATTTTAACTGTAGCAGTATTTGTATTTTATTACCTCGCAGTAGGTGTGAAAAGTATCTAGTGTATTCTACTCGGGGATAAAGGTGTCTTTGTCTTGGGCGATCTTGAATCCCTCGCTGTATACTCAGGATTCTAGAGCTCGCGATTCAATTTCACGCCCGCGACATAAGACACTGCTTTATCCCCTTGAATAAACTACTATAAAAAACTACTATAAAAAAATATAAAAAAAAAAAAAAAAAAAAAAAAAAAAAAAAAAAAAAAAAAAAAAAAAAAAAAAAAAAAAAAAAAAAAAAAAAAAAAAAAAAAACGCCGTTAGGCGCTGTGCCAATTTATTAATAAAGTTCAATTAAATGTTTTAAGGTGATAATTATACAAATAAAGTGTACTAAGGCAACGTATATGCCCTAAATGTATTGGATCATTGTTATCTGCGCAAGTTATTACATTGTTGTACAACTGCAACGAAGTTAGCTATGATCAAGTTTCACCCATGGAGTGAAGGGCGACCCAATTACATTTAATAACAAATAATTGTGGTGGAACTATACTTACAGTGCCTTTTTAATACCAATTATTGAAGTGTCTGCACATAAATACACTTAATTTTGGGCAATTCAAGTTAATTAATGAAATTGTCTACCCACCACAAAATTGGTAGCACAGACGCTATTGCCAACAGATTTTTCTTTCAGCATTTTCAGCACCGACTATAGCTTCCATAGTAAAACATGATGACTCGCAGAGCAACTACTCGTGATTTGGAGGATAAGCTGAGGGCAACTCTTAAGGAACTGGAGTCCTCAAAGAACTTGTGCCAACAGCTTTTACAGGAGAGAGATGACAGTGAAGTGGAAGTGAAGAAAATTGTTGACAAGAATACTAATCTCAAGAATGAATTAGCCGAACTACATATACAACATATGGATATACTTGACCGGTACAAACAGCTTTATGACATTGTAACTGACTTTGAACACTGCAGTGACATACATCAATTAGCCTTAAACCGTGTAACTAAGTTAGAAATCGAACTAAGCGAAGCCCATAACACTATTTTAAACTTACAATCTGCTGAAATATGTAGAAAATCGGCTTCTACCCAAAATCTTTATAAAGAGTTAGTAGATGGTGAGTGTAGTTCTATGTGTGTTTTACCAACGGTTACAATTGATGGTGGTAAGAATAATAATAATTTTTGTAATTTCAAAAGTCATAATAAGATAAAAAAATATTTAAAAATTAATAAATTCATAAAAAGAACTAAAAAAGCACTAAGTAAGCAAAAATATATTAAAACAAACATTTGTCTTAGAAAGGAGCTCATACAAACCCGACAGGAAATAGATTTATATAGTGCTGAATTGGAGTGTACCAGATCTATGTATAAGTTAGACACAGAGCGACTGCAGGCTGAACTACTAAGAAAAGAAAACTCTATTACTGAGATATTTAATAAATATTCAGTTACTCAAACTCAACTGAATGAACGTATGTGTGAGGCCAGTGATCTAATAGACTTGGTGCGGGAAAATGCTGAGAGGTATGAGACATTGACAAACAATCTCTCGCTCAACCATTGCCTCTCTACGTTTCCTGAGACTCAGCATATACCAATACCTTTACCGAATAGGGTTCAGCCTGAAATAAACTCTAAGAATTGTAGCAAAAACAAAACTTTATTATTTTGTGATCAGATTGGTGTAGATTTTGGTACATTGCTAAGTAATAAGCTTAACCAAAGAATTGTCAACCATTGCTATACTAATGTGTCATATAATAGGCTAATAGCAAAGATCACCCAGACAGACATAGACAGGTCAACCAATATAGTCTTATTATTTGGTAACAGTCTGGAAATTGTAAAGAAGGATATTTTAGAAGGTATTAACATCTTATTAAAATTAAACTTTGGAAAACTAATCTTATGTGCCTTCCCTTATTGTAATAATTTAATGAATAGACAAAACAAAAATATTTATTATTTAAATAATCTATTGTTTACATTGTCACAATATAATGACAATATTATATTTTTTGACACAAATAAATTTATTAGTGGATTTAAATTGACTAAGGAAGCTATGTTTATTCCTAAAAAATGTAAATTGTCAATTGCTAGATTAATAGCATATAATATAAATTCTGTTATAGGCTATATAACAAAGTCTAAGTTAGGAGACAAATCCGCTGTGTTGGACTGTACTAATACTGTGATAAATAGTTTAAACGACTAACTGAGACAACAGAGAGGCACCATCCTATCTCTAGCTTAGTAAAGACATCTATTAAAATCTTTAATCAAAATATACAAGGATTGACTTCAAAAATGTTAGAATTAGAACTGTTATTAGAAAAAACCAAATATGATGTTGTGTGTATTAGTGAGCACTGGCTGAAAGACTATGAGATGCTCGTAAACTGTAATAACTATTCGGTCGCCAGTTACTATAGTCGTAAGTCTAGGCTTCACGGTGGCTCTTTAATATTAATAAAAAATAATATAAAATGTAGAGAAAGAAAAGATATTGTACATCTCTCAGTGGAACAGAATGTTGAAATCTCCTGTGTTGAGCTGGACAAGCATATTATAGTGTGTGTGTACAGACCGCCTAACATACAGAATTTTAGTGTTTTCGAATGTGTAATGGAAGATGTCTTAAACAAGATCTTTGCCACCAATAAATTTATAATAGTATGTGGTGACTTTAATATTAATATTTTAGAAACTACATGTTACAGTGACAGACTTTTGAGTCTGTTTAAAACATTTAATCTAACAAATGTTTTTCTTGAGCCGACTAGAATCACTTTAACCTCAGCTACATGTATCGATAATATATTTTGTAATTGTGCATACACTGATAAAGCAGTTGTAAATTACTTACCCTCTGATCATAGTGGACAAACTGTCACATTTAATTACTGTCCGCCTTTAAAAAATATAAAGATAAATGGTAGATACATAACTACTAAAAATTTGCAAGTATATAATAACATATTGTATAATAGACTGAATACTCTTTCTTTTAATTTAAATAATCCGAATGAATTTTACTCCGACTTTTTTTCCATTGTACATTCAGAATATAATAATAATTTTCCAATAAAGTCTAAAACAATTAAATGCAAATTTACCTTTAGTGATTGGGCAACTACAGGAATTCGTAAAAGTAGGGACAAACTTTTTGAGCTATACGAGCTAAAGGCCCAGTATAATAGTGTAGCTTTTAACCAATATGTTAGACGTTTTTCAAAAACTTTCCGGAAAGTATGTAAGGCAGCTAAGGCATTACATATAAGTAATATATTAAAGTTGGCTGATAATAAAATAAAAACTACATGGAAATTAGTTAATAGTGAACTTGGGAAAGACAAGAAGCGTAATACTGATTTTACAATTGAGACTTCGCGTGGACTCATCAGTTCTGATCCACAAATAGCACAAGAGTTTGAAACCTTTTTTGCCAACATCCCGAAAAAGACTACAGAACATTTAAGCTGCTCTCCGTCTCTTGCTATAGCATTGCTTAAAGAGAATGTATCTTCTTGCTCAGTAGAATTTTCTTTTGAACATACGGATCCACAGTCTATTATTAGAACGTTTAAAAATATTAAAATTAAATCAACCGAAGACCTATGGGGGATGTCCGTTAAAGCTTGTAGATCAGTTATCGATACTGTGGCGCCATATTTAGCCTTGATTTTTAATAAGTGTGTTGATGATGGGGTTTTCCCAGATTTAATGAAATATAGTAAAGTTATCCCTCTACTTAAATCAGGTAACTCAAAAGATCCCAATAATTATAGGCCGGTATCGGTTCTGCCAGTCTTTAGCAAGGTTTTCGAAAAGATAATATTTAAACAAATACTACAGCACTTTAACAAAAATAACATTCTGCATAATCAGCAATATGGATTTACTAAAGGCCGTTGTACGACTGACGCTGGTGTAAGCCTAATACAACATATATTTAACGCCTGGGAGGACGCACAGGATGCTATAGGCATCTTTTGCGATCTCTCAAAGGCTTTCGATTGTGTAAATCATGAAACGCTGTTGCTTAAACTAGAGCACTATGGAGTTAAAGATAAAGCGCATAAACTGCTGGAATCTTATCTATCATGTAGACAACAAACTATCCAAGTAAATGGGGTTGAATCGTCTGGCTCTGCAGTTGAAATGGGTGTCCCACAAGGATCTATACTGGGTCCATTCTTGTTCTTGGTTTATATTAACGATCTCCCACACATAG
This sequence comes from Furcula furcula, assembly GCA_911728495.1. Taxonomy (NCBI): domain Eukaryota; kingdom Metazoa; phylum Arthropoda; class Insecta; order Lepidoptera; family Notodontidae; genus Furcula; species Furcula furcula. Next base: position 25,744,464 of record OU452253.1, read on the forward strand.
TACAAAAAAAAGCAAATGTAGTGTTATTTGCTGATGACACCTCTCTGATTTTTAAAGTAGGGAGACATACTAATGACTGTGATGAAGTAAATAATGTTATTATAGAGGTACATAAGTGGTTTACTATTAATAATTTAGCACTAAATAAGGAAAAGACGAAATGTATTAGGTTTTCATTGCCAAATGTCAGAAGTAGTAAATGTGATATAATACTAAATAAGGAAAAGCTTGAGTTTATTAGCAGCACAGTTTTCTTAGGGATTACGCTCGACTCCAAGTTACAATGGGGTCCCCATATTAAAGCTTTGGTCGGACGGCTTAGTTCAGCTGCTTACGCAGTCAAAAAAATCAGACAGTTAACAGATGTTAATACCGCAAAAATAGTTTATTTCAGCTACTTTCATAGTATCATGTGTTATGGCATTCTACTATGGGGCAGAGCGGCCGACATAGAATCGATCTTTATTTTGCAAAAGAGAGCTATTAGGGCTATTTATAACTTAGGTAGTCGCGAGTCCCTTAGAGAATTGTTCAAAGAGGTCAACATAATGACGGTCGCTTGCCAATACATTTTTGAAAATATCATGTATGTCCGTAAAAATCTACATCTTTTTAAAAAGTTAGGTGATAGGCATTCATATAATACTAGAAATAGGGATAAATTAGCTCAACCAGTGTTTCGGTTATCAAAAATCCATACATCTTTCATGGGGTATTGTGTAAAATTTTACAATAAAATACCTTCTAATATTACCTTGCTTACGGACTGTAAATTTAAGGCTTGTATAAAACGCACACTTTGTAAACGGGCGTACTACACACTAGATGCCTATTTAAAGGATAAAGATGCTTGGCTAGGTGCATGTCCAGCTCCTATGGAACGAAAATAGCTGTTAGCTATTTCATATAAATGTATACTGATATATATATGTATGTATATATACATATATATATATGCATGTCATCATCATCATCATCATCATCAGCCGGAAGACGTCCACTGCTGAACATAGGCCTCCCCCTTAGAACGCCACAATGAACGACAATTGGCTATTTGCATCCACCGGTTACCTGCGACGCGCACAATGTCGTCTGTCCACCTAGTGGGAGGCCTGCCAACGCTGCGTCTTCCGGTTCGTGGTCGCCACTCGAGAACCTTTCTTCCCCAACGGTTATCGGTTCTTCGAGCGATGTGGCCGTGGCCGCGTGTGTATATGCATGTAGAGATATATATATATATATATGTAATTTCTCTGTGCCACTTCCTTATGTTAAGGTTTCATTCTATTGGTTACTATTGTTATGTAAGTACATGATTGACGATTCATAAGCACCCACTGTATGGTTTACATGAATAAAAATAGTTCTGATTCTGATTCTATAATTTTAGTGCATTATTCCGATTCCGTGCTTAAGAGGGCTTTCAAGTGCGACAGCCAAAAAACTGAGAATGTGGTCTTTTATATTCGAAATTATGAAAAACTGTAATAATTCTAATATGTTTTTTTTGGTCGGTGAACTGTGTTGTACTTTTATCTTGAAAGTTAGCAGATTAAAAATTCCAAAAACCTCTTACTTACTTCTCAAAACCAATGTTTTATAAGACCATTTTTTTGTCTGTGCGAAACACGTGAGTTTAGAGTCCATTTCCTAAGATTACATCCCTGTTAAAATAATAAATGAGTATGCAAACATCATCAAAAACCAGTGGTTAAGAAAGTTGGCAGAAGATATTGTTTAATTTATATTGTTTACATATGTAAATAACCATCAGACTGAAACGAAAATTTGCGAAAATTGCTCGGTTTAAATAATGTTTTCTAGCCCTTCAAAATCTTTTATAATAAAAAAATAAAATTTTTACTTACAAGAAGAGCTATTTTTGCAAACAATATATTTTTTTTATATTTTTTTAGACGGCTAATTTTCCAAAATAAATTATTTTATTATTGGTATAAAACGACATGTGTCAACGCAGAAAACTTACGTGCGCTCCGACGAGGGCAAGCAGATCTTCAATTTGAAGACTGTTTGCGGCCTCACCGGCTTCGCCGTAGAAGCCCCCCACAAACGTGGCCTACCCGGGCAGTGCCATAACTGCCAGCTGTACGGCCACTCCTCCCGCAACTGTTTCGCGCGGCCTCGCTGTGTGAAGTGCACAGGAGACCACGCGACGTCTCAGTGCGAGCGCGATAGGGAGACGGTGACCGAGCCTCCCGGATGCGTCCTCTGCGGGACCATCGGGCACACCGCGAACTATCGCGGCTGCCCGAGGGCCCCGAGGAGGAACCGCCGGGTGGCGAGGCGCAACAATCTCCGCGCTCCCCCCCCGCCCCTCGGTGCCCTATGCACCAAGGGCCTCCGCCCCTCCACCCTTGGAGTCCTACCCGCCCGCGCCTTCAGCGCCTCAGGCCCTGGCGCCCTAAGCGCCTCTTACGCAGCCGCTTCCGGCCCCCCGCGTCCCCGCGCCCTCTGCGCCGCGACCGCTCTCATCGTCCCAGCCCGCAGTGCGTCCACCGAACGCGTGGGATAAGACACTGCCCTACGTCCGCCCCGCCGCTGCTCCTAAAGCAACGAGCGTCCCCGCCAAGCAACCGGCCGCGCCTGCGCCTTCAGCGCACGCGTCCAGCCTCGCTTCGGACTTCGAATTGGTCCGACGCTCTATCGATGGTATTAACATCGATAGAATCCGCCTTTTCGCGAGCCGCCTTCGGTGCGCACAGAACCCCTGCGATAGAGTACAAGCTATCGCCGAATTCGAGGACGTGTACTACGCCCTGTCCCCCGTAAACTCAAATGTAGGCCCGTAAATGGATTTACACCAGAGTAGACAAAAACCCCATTCCCTTTCCCTCGCATTTTTCAATGCGCATGGCCTCTCCCGACAAAGAGATCAGGTTGCTGACTTCCTGCGAAGTCACCAAGTTGATATCTTGCTGGTGCAGGAGACCCTCCTGAAACCCTCTCATAGGAGTCCGAATATCGCCAACTACCATCTTGTGCGAAATGACCGTGACACCTCCCTCGGAGGTGGCACTGCCATCTATTACAGAAGGGCCCTGCACTGCATCCCTATCGATCCCCCTGCGCTCACTAATATAGAGGCCTCGGTTTGCCGCCTCTCTCTTTCCGGCCATTCGGCTGTCACTATCGCCTCTATCTATCTTCCACCTGATAAGCGGCCCCTCAGGAGTGATATCGAGTCACTCCTTGACCTGGACAACGCGGGCATTCTGGCCGGCGACTTCAACTGCAAGCATGTCAGGTGGAATTGTAACGTCACCACCGGCAACGGCAGGTGCCTCGACGGCTTGGTCGACGTTCTCGACTTTGACGTCATCGCACCTATGCGCCCGACTCATTATCCCAATAATGTCAATCACCGCCCCGATGTCTTAGACATGGCCCTCCTGAAGGGCGTGACCCTCCGGTTGCGCTCCTTAGAGGTTCTCCATGAGCTAGACTCTGACCACCGACCGGTCCTAATGGAACTAGGTCCGCCGCCCATTTCCCAGCCGGTCACTAGGACCGTTCTGGACTGGCATCAGCTAAACACCTGTTTAGCCGATGCCGACTCTCCGAATCTTGCCCGCTTCCCGGCGCAAATCTCGTCCCCTCAGGACACCGACCAAGCGATCGGCGCTTTCACCGATCATCTCAAATCGGCCATCAGCCAGTCCTCCCAGCAGGTTGAAGCGGACAACTTTTACGCTGTGCGCTTCAAGCTGCCCGATGACATTAAGGAATTAGTCCGCGCTAAAAACGCGGCTATTCGCGCGTACGACTCCTACCCCACCGATGCCAATCGGGTCCGCATGCGTGCTTTGCAGAGGGACGTGAAGCGCAGCATCGCGGAACTCAGGGAGGCTCGATGGGGAGGGTTTCTAGAGGAGATCTCGCCGTCACACCAGGCTTACTGGCGGCTCGCGAGATCCCTCAAAACCGACACCGTAGCTACCATGCCCCCCTTGACCCGCCCTTCAGGCGACCCACCCGCGTTCGAGGACGACGAGAAGGCTGAGGTTCTCGCTGACTCTCTAGAGAGTCAGTGCACACCCAGCTCCGCTCCCGTCGATCCGGCGCACCTCGATCTTGTGGATAGGGAAGTAGAGCGCAGGTCCTCACTCCCTCCCACCGAATCCCTCTCCCCGGTCACGCAAACCGAGGTGGAAGACCTGATCAAAGGCCTTAAGCCAAAGAAAGCACCGGGCTCCGACGGCATCTCCAATCGCGTTCTCAAGGTTCTCCCTGTCCATCTGATATGTCTTTTAGTGACTATCTTCAACGCAGCCATGTCCCACTGCGTCTTTCCTGCCGAATGGAAAGACGCGGATGTAGTAGGTATCCCTAAGCCGGGTAAGCCTCGCAGCAGCCCTGCGAGCTACCGGCCTATCAGTCTTCTCAAGTCTCTCGGCAAACTCTATGAGCGCTTGCTATTAGCGAGACTCAAAGACTTTGTCAGTTCTAATAATATCCTTATTGACGAGCAGTTTGGCTTTCGAACCAGACACTCTTGCGTCCACCAGGTGCACCGCCTCACGGAGCACATCCTGACCGGGCTCAACCAGCCCAAGCCCGTCTACACAGGCGCCCTATTCTTCGATGTTGCCAAGGCCTTCGACAAGGTCTGGCACAACGGCTTGATATACAAGCTCTTCCAGTTAGGAGTCCCCGATAGGCTCGTACTCATCATACGAGACTTTCTCTCGAATCGTACCTTTCGATACCGGGTCGAAGGTACGTTTTCTTCACCCCATCCTATACAGGCCGGAGTCCCTCAGGGCTCCGTGCTCTCTCCCCTCTTGTTCAGCCTGTTCACGAACGACATTCCTCGTTCGAGCAGAGTCCAACTCGCCCTTTACGCGGATGACACCGCTCTCTATTATTCCCATAGGAACATGTCCTATTTGACGCGTGCTCTTCAAGCCGCAGTCGACGCCCTGGGTCAATGGTTCCGTACGTGGCGCATAGAGGTGAACCCGGAGAAGAGTGCCGCGGTGGTCTTCTCCCGGGGACCCGCCAATATGTTCTCCGCGCGGAGCCTTCGGCCCAACAGACGACTAGTCCCAATATCCCTATTCAATCGCCCTATCCCTTGGACTAGGAAGGTTAAGTACCTCGGAGTCACCTTGGACTCCCGCATGACTTTCGGCCCGCACATTAGGTCCGTCCGCAATCGAGCGGCTTTCGTATTAGGTCGCCTGTATCCCCTTCTCTGCAAGCGGAGTAAAATGTCGCTTAGAAATAAGTTGACATTATACAAAGCTTGCATTCGCCCAATCATGACTTACGCGAGTGTAGTTTTCGCGCACGCCGCCCGCACCCGTATCGATAGCCTCCAGGTTATCCAGAATCGTTTCCTCCGTCGCGCCGTCGGTGCCCCGTGGTGCATGCGGAACGTAGATCTGCATTCCGATTTCAAATTAGATCCCCTTCGTAAGTTCCTCAAAGAAGCGTCGAAACGCTACTTTGAATCCGCGTCCCGTCACGCGAACAGTTTAATCCGCGCCGCCGCCGATTACGCCGCTAGTCCTTCTGACTCGCGCCGCAGACCACGGCACGTACTGCTCGACCCTCCTGACCCCATGACGGTCCTATTGGACCGGGATGCGCCGACCCCTCCCCGACAACCGTATGCTACACTAGCTATCAGACACCGGTCTCGCCGGCGAGGCCGAAGGGTCGTACGTATGCGACCGCAACGACGTGCATCACCCCACTGAGTTTCTTGCCGGTTCTTCTCAGTGGGGGTGCGTTGTGAACCGGTGGTAAACTCAGCCCTCTCTTAAGCGACAGCCCAAGCCGAGGCCGTGCCTCCCTGAGGTGCCCTTGTGCTCGTCGCTACTTCTGCCGTAAAGGCTAGAGCGCTTCAAGCGCTCGCCTCCTATTGTCCGGTGAAGCTGCAATAGCCATCTGCGGTTAACAGCGTCTATCATTCCCAAAAAAAAAAAAAAAAAAAAAAAAACTCAGTAGCGGCCGTGGCCTCGTACAGACAGGACTTGTGTCGCTCTTGCTCCCACCCAACCTCTCGTAAATCACGATTCGAACAGTACATACGCTGTGCTTCATACTACGACGAAGTAATTTTAATACTTTACGAGTATTATTTTATTTTTAATGATATAATATTTATATTTATCATTATACTAAATTATTAGTAGGTATTATATCATACCAATATGATACAAGCAAAAGTATGTATGTAAGAATGTTTGCAGTGTAACCAGATTTAGCAGAATTTAACCCCCATTTTTTTTCAAAGCAGTTTTAACAGAATCTAATACACTGGACCGCAACGAAAAAGGGTCGGTTAGAAAATCTTCAATATCTTCAAAAGTACCTGACCTAGCTTTATGAAATAAAGACTAAATTAAAGAATATTTTAATGTGCTTACAAGAAAATAAAAATAAATAAATTCAAGCTATTAAACCACAGTACCGTTATTCGAAGCTTATAATGAGAGCGGCACTTCCGGTTTCCCGTCATATTTCTTCCTATTGGTCTACTTCACTGTGATTTGATCGGACGTGACGTCATATTGCCAGGCGGGTGGGGGGAGCTGTTGTAAAACACGCTCACTCCATTCGTGTTCATTGGCGTCTTGTTTCCCGTCACGGACACCCGTCCGAGGCTACAATATACAACTGTTTGTGGAATTTAAATCAAATTCTAAATCAAAATAATTCCAAAAGTATACAATGTTGAACAACAATATTTGCTACAAATAGTTGAAGCCGAACAAAATGCACGTAAGTACAAAACATTTTAACGGTGTTTGCCGTTCGTTTTGTTTGTGTTCCTAATGAAATGTTTTATACTATTGATAATGAAATGTTTTATACTATTAAATAGTGTGTGGTTTGAATATAGTGCAAGTAAATTGGGCTATGTTGGTCATAAATTTGTAAATAATCAATTTTCATTTAGCCTACTGACAGTAATTTGTATATTTGCAAACTTTAAAAATTATTATTTAATACTTGTGCTGAATTGATATTTTTATTAAAGTTTAATGTGGGTAAGCTTTATGTGCGAGTTTTCCAAGTGGATAAAAAGTAACTGACACATAAACATGTAATATTACAAAATGTAATCTACCTGCAGTTTTAAGCATTTGCAGAATTATTTTGTAGGCGAGTTCTACGATAATAATACATCTCTTATAGTTAGTTCTAAGCTTTTTTTTCAGAATGGATGGTCAATTTACAATAATACAATCTGAACAGTGAAACAGTGACATTAGTTGTACTTGAAGAAAAGGCGCTCAGGCGTTATCAATGTGTGATAATTGGATAAATTCAGTAAACAAGTGAGTTTTGTTAATATATTACTTTTGATTGTGCGGTATCTGTAAGTTCACGTGTGCTGACAAGTAGAACTATACTCATAGGGTAACCTAGGATTGGGAATTAAAAGCCTAGATACAGTATAAATGGAGTATTTAAGTCTTATAACTGTGGCCGCCACCTCAATTTTATAGACAAACCATTTGCGACCATATTTTTTGTTATATCTAACAAAAAAAAAAAAAAAAAAGCTAAAATAGCAGGCAATGATATTATATACAATATCATTGTATCATTGCTTGCATGACAATATTTCGTACTCTTCTTGTGTGGGCTATGTAGGTTAATTACTATTATAGTCTGTGAGCAGAAAGGTGGAAATATTACTGTTTCAAAGTTAATTGAAATACAATTACGGTTTTCTTTACTGTTCTGTTGGGACTGTTCTTCGCTAAGTACTTGGTGCCGGTTTATTTGAAACTGTATAGTTATTTTGAATTTTTTACGTGTCTCACATTTAGGAAAACAGGATAAGTTATTTCAGGTTACTTTACATCTTTATTACCTACGTAACGCAAGTAATCCCGTATTACGAGCGCCTGAAAATTGATTGTTACGAACAACCGTCAACATCAAATCCTTAAATAGTTTGTTAACACAGTTTCTTTAATATCTAATTATGATGACTCGTAGTGCACATGCTCGCCAGGAAGAGTCTAAACTCAGACTGGCGTTAACAGAGTTGAAGGAAACCAAAGAGCTGTGTTGTCAAATGAACAAGGAAAGGGAGGATAACGAATTAGAATTTATAAAAATTTTAAATGAAAATAAAAAACTTAAAAGTGAAATGGCTAAATTGCATACACAATGTATTGATGCCCTAGATGCTCGGGACAGGCTCCAAATTGTCGTAAATGATTTTGATAAATGCTCAGAAGAATATGTTTTGGCCCTAAATCGCATTACCTTCTTAGAGGAGAAGCTTAGAGTGTCCCAATCCCAAATCTCACAGTTAGAAACTGCAAAGTTAACTGTTACCACCTCGCTGAACCAAAGTCTTTTCGATGAGTTGGTTGGCAGTGCCCCGAGCATGGTTCCTGCTGCTCTTAGGCAAAGACCCATAGCAACTATTGATTTAACATCTGGAGATGATGTTCCACTAAGTACATCTGGGGGTATGACTAAGTGCAGTAGCAAAAAAATAAAGAAATATATAAAAATTAATAGATATATAAAAAAAACTCAGAAACTGGTAAAGAAACATAAATTCTTTATTAAAAATGTTAAATTAAACCGGGAAAGACTAAATTTGATTGATACATTAGATATATATGCATCTAGGTTAGATAAGTGCACTCTGAAGCACAAGATGGACACCCAAAACTTGCAAGAAGATATCTTACACCTTCAAACTAAACTAAAATCAATATCAGATAAGTATTCAGATTCACAAAAATTAATGAAAGAATACACGCTGGCTATGAATGAGCTCATTAACAATAATTCATAATAACACTAATATTAACCAGCCCTCAGTGTGCTCCTCATCACCGGCATGTAGCTCTATTCCTTTACAAACTTTAACACAACCTTCCCTTGATGTTGTTGGTGATTATATACCTGTAAGTAAGCACTCTGTTAATTATGTAACCTCAAATCCCACTGAAATTGTTATGTTTAGTGATGAAATTGGTAAGGACATGGGCCACTATTTGTCAGATATTATGAAGGGACATTCTGTCATAAATCATTGTATGCCTGGTATGACCTATGCCAATTTAATGGACAAAATATCTAGACATATATTTAGCCGGGATTCAACATTGATTATCTTGATAGGAAATAGAGGAAATGTGTCCAAAAAACTGTTATATAAATATCAAGAGATGTTATCAAATATTGACGTTAAAAAAGTTGTAATGTTCACATTTCCCTACAGTAAGGGTTTGCCACAGGATGAAAATACTAGTAGATATAAGTTAAACTTGACATTACACACATTGACACACTGTAATGTTTATGACATGGAAAATAAATTTAATTTAATAGACATTAATAACTTTAAAGTTAATTTTTATATGACAAAAGATAAATATTATCTTTCTAAATATTGTAAAAGAGAGATAGCTATGTCGCTATCATATTATTTTTACACATCAGCCAAGAACTTGGCTACACAGGTTGCTTCTTTTGAGCAACATAAATTTGACATTCATGTTAATCCAGCCAAGAAGTTGGCTATCAATAATGACAATCTAATTAATTTAAATTAGACTATACGACAACAGAGACCAACTCTGGCATTTTTGATAAAAATAATTGCAATATAAGCATTATGCAAAGCCCATGTAATATTAATACTAAGTTGCATCAAAATATAGTACCATGTATCAACCTGGTGCATCAGAACATACAAGGAATGTTGGGCAAAGACTTAGAAATTGAATTGTTCTTGAACGGTCACAACATAGATATTTTTTGTGTTACTGAACATTGGCTAAAAGATGACCAGTTCATGTTCAATTTTAACAACTACCAGGTTGCCAGCTCGTTCAGCAGAGTAAACATGATACGCGGGGGCTCTTTAATTATTATGAAAAATAATATTAAATATAAAGAACGTACTGATGTAGTGAGCCTTTCTGTTGAACGTGTTATTGAATTAGCTTGCATTGAGACTGGGCAGTTTTTGGTGCTGAGCGTATATAGACCCCCTTGTGCATCATATGATGTTTTTGAAAATATATTAGAAACTGTTTTACACAAATTGTCACACACTAATAAATCTATCATTGTCTGTGGAGACTTCAACATAAATATACTGGAAAATACTAATGTAACTAGTAAATTTATAACCTTATTTAGATCACACAATTTGTATAATATTTTCTTTGAGCCAACTAGGATAACCTCTTTTAGTGCAACATGCATTGACAACATTTTTACAAGTTTGAAACCCACACACAAAGAAATTATTAGTAAACTGGATTCCGACCACTGTGGTCTAGTTGTTACATTTCCTAGTAAAATCATCAAATTTCAACGAAACATAACATTTGTTCCTATAAATAAACACCGCTTATGTCAGTTTAAAGCCGCCTTGACTGACAGCCTACCTGTGTTGCCCTGTCATGGCGATCCGAATATATTATACAATTCTTTGTTCCGAGAAATCGATAATCGATTTGTAAAAATTTTTAAGCCCAAAACTGTATCGATTAATAATTGTGTATCGTTTAATGACTGGGCGACTGTTGGTATACATACCAGTCGGAGAAAACTGTATGAGCTTTATAATGAAAAATCTGTTAATTCCTCTCAGCTCTTTAAAGAATATGTAAAAAAATACTCAAAAGTTTTCAAGCGAGTCTGTTCGATAGCTAAGTCGAATTTTTTAAAAAATAAAATCCGAAATGCGGATAATAAGATTAAAACTACATGGAATATTATAAATAGCGAGACTGGTAGGTCATCAGTAAGAAATAATGATTTTTGTCTACATGTTAACAATAAAGATGTAACAGCGGATTTAGATGTAGCGACAGAGTTTGAAAGGTTTTTTAGTGATGTTCCTATTAATATAACGAAAACTCTGAATTCCTCGTCCACTTCCGCTGAAATAATATTAAATGAAAATGTACCACAGTGTGACACAGCTTTTAAATACTCTTTTGTGACTGCTAAAGACATCATAAAAACTTTTAAACAACTTAACCAGAAAAAGACGGCTGATGTATGGGGGCTTTCTGTCCAAATAATAGCTTATATAATTGACATTATTGCTCCTCAATTAGCAGTTATATTTAATAGCTGTGTCAAGAATGGAGAGTTTCCTGACCTCATGAAGCACAGTAAAATAATACCTTTATTCAAGTCTGGTAGTACCACTGAACCTACGAATTTCAGACCAATTTCGGTGTTGCCAGCCTTGAGTAAAATTTTTGAAAAGCTTCTTTTGGATCAAATGTTAGGTCATTTCAATAAATATAACTTGTTTCATGATAAACAGTTCGGCTTTAGAAAGAATCGGTCCACCACTGACGCGGGAGTCGAATTAATAAAATATGTATATGAGGCTTGGGAGGAATCACAGAACGCCCTTGGTGTATTCTGTGATTTATCCAAAGCTTTTGATTGTGTAGATCATGATACGATGGTCAGGAAATTACGCCACTATGGTATAAGGGACAGAGCTCTTGACCTTTTAACTTCATATTTGCATAATAGAATTCAGAAGGTTGACATTAACGGTAAGAGATCTCCTGGTTCTGTGGTCTCCATGGGCGTCCCTCAAGGTTCAATATTAGGCCCATTTCTGTTTTTAATATATATTAATGACTTACCCTACTACGTAGGGGACAAACTAAATGTTGTATTGTTCGCTGATGATACCTCTCTTTTATTTAAAGTCAGGCGTAAACTCTATGAATACGACGAAGTAAACAATGTACTTTCTAAAGTTGTCCATTGGTTCAATGTTAATAATTTGAAACTTAATGAGAGCAAAACCAAATGTGTGAAATTTGTAACACCAAATGTAAGACAGGTGGCAACCAATGTGGAAATTAATGGAGCGAAGTTGGACCTTGAGGAGTCGACTGTGTTCTTAGGTATAACAATTGACGCTAAACTACAATGGGGCCCCCACATTAAGAAATTGTCAGGTAGACTGAGTTCCGCGGCTTATGCAGTTAAAAAAATAAGACGTTTAACTGATATTGAAACCGCTAGAATTGTTTATTTCAGCTATTTCCACAGTATTATGTCTTATGGTTTATTACTGTGGGGATCTTCTGCAGAACTTAATACCATTTTTATTCTGCAGAAAAGAGCTGTGAGAGCCATTTACAATCTGGCTCCTACTGATTCACTAAGGGAAAAATTCAAAGAAATAGATATTCTAACGGTTGTTTCGCAATTCATATTTGAAAATTTAGTTTATATTCAGAAAAATAGTGTATCTTTTAAAAAGTACAGTGCGATTCATAGTGTTAATACCCGGAACAAACACAATCTTGTTTTACATTCCACACGTCTCCACAGAACAAGCAAATCGTTTATGGGCCAAAGTATACGCTTCTATAACAAACTGCCACAGGATATCCGAGATCTTCCACTGAATAAATTTAAACCTTTGATAAGAAGCCGGTTGTCGAAAAAGGCTTATTACAAAATCTCGGATTACCTAGAGGATAAAGCTGCGTGGGCTTGAACTGCTCAACTCATGCAAGCTTAGAATTGTAGGCTTACAGTTTGTAACACCTCTTAATCTGGTGGATTACTGATGGCTGTTTCACAAGTCAATTGATTGATAATATAAAGATTATGTGAAAGTGTTTTGTGTCTTGCCTGTCGAGGTACTACTTAACAGCAGAAGTTAAATGTGAGCCACTGTGATTTTGGTTCGGTCATGCTCGCCATCGAAAAGTCTTTGCTTGTGGCGGCTTCGTGTGGCGGGTCACCCCCTTCCCTCTAATATGGTTGAGGGGAGTGATGGCTGCTGCTCGAGTCAACTCGTGCGCGGGTGCTGCTTGGGGGGACTGGTCCGACTTCTATCCATTTGGCCTTTTAGTTTGTCTTAATTTATTGTTTTCTTCTTTTCTCCCTTGCTTTATGTTTCGAATGGCAGGACACAATATCGCTAATGTCGATTCATTTGTAACAAAACAATGTTTAAAAAAAAAAGTGAAAAAATGACAAGCCCGCTGAGTTTCTTGCCGGATCTTCTCAGTTGAGGCCGCGATGTGATCCGGTGGTAGCTTCTAAAAAATGACGATTCAAAAGTGCTAGCGTTAAGCCTATTTGAAATAAAGATTTTTGAGTTTGAGTTTGAGTTTGAGTTTAAAATCTCTTAGAACTTTTTCAATAAGTTTGTGCGACGCATTATTGAGTATTGAGAAACGTAGAGATGCTATTATATTATCAAATCTGTTTGTCTTGGAGAAATCCAGTGCATGCGTACGCAACGCAGTAACTTTTAGTGTCTAATACACATAATTCACGTATATATATGGCAAGCCTCGTATGGTTACAATCAATATAAAGTACTATCTCATGGCACAAGTTGCCATCCATCGTTGCAGGATGGGTGCACAAATTATAAACCTCCCATCTTGGGGGCAGTACATGTACAATTGCTCGTCGTAAGGCAAGCTCCTAGTTTCCAGATTTAATTTTGATAATCTTGTCAAAGCCTAAAAGTTGTCGGCTGAAGTCTACTTCACCAGCATAGAGTACCATCGCGTGGTACGAGGTCTAATTTCTATTCTCCTTTGCATAACTTTTGCAAATATTATCGCCCACCCTCGCAGGATGGGTACACAAATAATTAACCTCTCGCAGCATGGTATGTATCATCTTATGTATGTTGATCATGACCACGCACCTGATTCAGAATCAATTTTGACGATCTTGTCAGTCTGACCGTTGTTGGCTGACTTCTACTTCACCATCAGCATTAAGTACCATCACGTGGCATATTTTCTAGATTCATTTTAAATTGCATGGAGTTGCACAAACCACCACCCTCGCAGGGTGGTGCAGGGGCATATATGTATATATATATACATATAAATAATAAAGCTCCATCCCGTAATGGTACATATGTATATAAGTATAGTTATTTATTTTATTTCTTAGTTGCCCATAAAAAGAGCATGTATCCGGTTCTTAAAATAAATTTTGATTTGTTAATTTGGAAGTGGTTTGGCTGAAGTCTATTTCACCATCAGTATATTGTCCTTCGCAAGGACTGCACATTTTATTACTCACCCTCGCAGGGTGGATACACGAAGATTTAACCTCCCTCGCAGGGACAGTAACATGTATAGCTCGCGGAGAGAGCACGTACAGTGTATCCGGTTTTTAGAATTAATTTTTATTTGTCAATTTGGAAGTGGTTGATTGAAGTCTATTTCACCATCAGTATATTGTCCTTCGCAAGGACTGCACATTTTATTACTCACCCTCGCAGGGTGGATACACAAAGATTTAACCTCCCTCGCATGGACAGTAACATGTATAGCTCGTGGAGAGAGCACGTCCCTAATTTTCAAAATCAATTTTGGCATTCTTGTCAGTCTGAAAGTTATTTTCTGAAGTCCATTTCATTATAATAATTTGACTGGCCCGTCGTTCTCATAGACACCCTGACTCCTACTCAGTGGTCGTGGGTTCGATTCCCACCAAGTTTCTGTTACTATTTATCGATATAATAGTTGTATGGTTGCCGTTGTGCAGACTGTATCTGGTTTGGGATCGGATGGCCGTGTGTGGGTTGTCCCAGGATATTATTATTATAAGCAAAGTGACATTGACAGGGTGTTTTTAGCAATTACGTACCTCCGCAGGGTACCCCAATAAGTAACAGTTCCCTGCAGGAGTTGTAACTGCATATTGCTCTTTGAGAGAGCCTGTTTTTCTGTTAAATTCAGCAGAGATATTAAGACATTAACAGTGTGTGTGCCTGGCACATCGTCTTATTAATAACCTTTTTCTGGGGAGTTTGTTCTATCACGCGCTCTCGCGGGGAGAGAATACAGAGATTTACCTTTCAGAAGAAGGTTGCAGTTGCTTTACAAAATTGCACGTACGTGATTCTATGAATCAATTATATATAAATATATAATTTTCATAACCCTGGCTTGCAGTCACGTCTTGGATCCTAATCATGTTCCCTTATTTTTACTGTCTTAAAATATCAGGACCAGTCGAGCGTAAACTGCTAATAGTTTATCAAAGTTTTGGATACAACATTTAAAGAGTTCTTCAAACAATGAATGGATATGATGTGGGGTCAACATGTCCTTTATTTGAAGACCACCATTACTTTTTCTATACTATATCCCATTTCAAAGTTAAAAGGTATGTACTCTTATAATTGGGAATTCTGGGGATCCATAATGATGGAATCATTCACGAGTTTCTATAAAAATATCAAACACAATTATGTGGGTGTAAGTAACCAAGTTATGGCAAAAATGCATCGCCTGCATTATTAGCCAAAGTAATGCAGTCCTCATTCACAATTGCGGAGAACAGGCGTATAACTGTAATTGTTCTAATGAGAATAAAGATTTTTTAACCCCATAATTTAACTTCCGATCAATGTCGGGAGTAAGAAAATATAAAGAAAGCAGTTGCATTGCAACCAAAAGAAATATTTGCAATCCTGCTTACTATCTCTTGTAATTTCGCATTTATTACAAAGTGACTACACAAGTTTCCTTTACAGAGGTAAGGGAAACTAGTATGCAGACAGGGGGGTGGGACCAACCATTCAGATGTTTATGAATATTATATTTTTCAATTAGTTCTTTACAAATACAATACAAATCAAATTTCATTGATAATATTTTATACAACATCCTTCTCAGATAGGATATATGGGGTACATAATATGTCCATAAATATTTAAGGTACTTTGGAGCAGAAAGACTACAAATCATCCTCCATGTATGATTATTCGAGTATTCAGTGAACATATACTAACTCGTATTGTCTCTGAAGTATTCTGGTATAGATTAAATATATATATTTAAACGTATTGGCCCTGAATTATTTCAGAGAGCAGACTCTGTTCTTGAACGAGTTTTGAGTCAACTATTCATATGACACAACTTTTAGAGTCCTAGTTTTCGCATACAGACAATATTCTTCCGTTCTGAAACTTAAAAATGTGAGTTTTGGTGATCCAGACTTGACGTTTCAAATCGAACCAAATATTACATTAAAAATTCACGAATTAGTTTGGAATCATCATGAGCTAGTCTTGATTTTCTAAACGAAATAAAAATAACTCGTTTATAGCGGATTCGAGCATCAATCATTGTTGATTGGTATTATTATTGCCTAACTCTGACAATGTACAATACTGATCAGTCCAGTTACTTGCTTGTTAATTCTTAGCAACATGTTCTTAAATCGATTTTACTTATTAATCCTTTACTCATGTATTTAGGATATGATTTAGTGAGCAATTTTCAAAGTAGCTTACTTCACATGTAGAACACATACTTGCATATATAGCAATGTATAGACGATTTAACATTTATAAAAAGACCCTGACTAATGACTAGAGTAATGCCTTAATAGAGTTTAGATAAAAATCCCATATAATGTATCTATTACTACACAAAGTGAAGTCTACCCTTCACACTGTTGCTTGCTGGATGCTAAGGATTATCACACTGCATAATAATTAGAGGTAAACATTGTAACATCACCTAGTACTCTGTAAAGCATAGTCGTGTACAAGAAGTGCGTTAATCGGAAGGCCACGTACTGCAAAGTATACAATATTGATTTTAATGGCTGATACAGTTCTATTCTCCTTCTCTTATCTTTCTCTGCTACTCGTTTCTAAAAGAAATAATTAGCATATACAAATATATATATATATATATATATATATATATATATATATATATATAAGAATGCAATCAATTCAATTTTTATTTAAAATTCATACTTGGATATTTAAAATACATCCGTAAATCACATTGGCGTCATTAATCTACTGATATTACCAGGCGATAACAAACACGTCTCATTATAAGCTTCGAATAACGGTACTGTGGTTTAATAGCAGCGTTTTCCCTGAAAGAAAACGCATATTAAACTACTTACCTTATTCGAAGCTTACTTTTTAAACCTGCCTGGTATTTCTTCGACACAATGAACACGAATGGAGTGAGCGTGTTTTACAACAGCTCTCCCCACCCGCCTGGCAATATGACGTCACGTCCGATCAAATCACAGTGAAGTAGACCAATAGGAAGAAATATGACGGGAAACCGAAAGTGCCGCTCTCATTATAAGCTTCGAATAAGGTAAGTAGTTTAATATGCGTTTTCTTTCAGGGAAAACGCTGCTATTTATTTTTAATAAATGTAAAATAAATAAAAATGCATAGTTTTTCCAGTATTCTCATAAATGTAAATTGGTTACAGATGTGCCGTTTTCACGCATTTTAGTACTTTGTGTTGCCTCCACGAGCTTGCAATACTGCTGTTATGCGATTTGGCATACTTTCTGCTAGGTTTTGGAGCTGATACTGCGGAATATTCTGCCATTTCTCTATTACAGCTTCTTTCTTTGCTTTCATTTCACGTAGCGTAATTGGCAGAGGATTCCGCTGATGTACACATCGTCACAGTTCGTCCCATGCATGCTCAATGGGGTTAAAGTCGGGGTTGCGTGCTGGCCACGCCAAATTTCTGATACCGACTTCTTAAAAATAGACAAACACTATCTGAGCTGTCCGCGGGCGGGCATTGCCTTGCATAAAAACGGCATTCTCGCCTATGTCCACTAAAAAAGGGACCAACGTAGTCATTCAGAATTTCAGTGACATATGTTTCTGCAGTTAAAGTGCCATTTTCTATCACCACTAGCTCAGTGCGGCTTTCGGATGAAATCCCAGCCCACATGTGAACAGAGACTCCGCCGTATGGTACTTTTTCTGCTATACAGGCTTTGTTATAGCGCTCTCCCGGTCGTCTGTACACTCTTTTCCTCCCGCCGTGCTCGTATAAACAGTATCTAGACTCGTTTGGAAACATAACTCTTCTCCGTCATTCAGAGTCCAATTCTCGTATTCTCTACCATAACTCCACCTTGAGTTTCTGTGGTGTCTTTCCAGTTTTGGGCCATTTGCAGGTCTTAATGGCTTTAAATTTGCTTCAGCCAGATGCCGCCTTACTGTATCCGTACTTAAATTGTTTCCTCCAGCTCGTGAATGATGATTCTTTACTTCAACAGCCGTAAGAAAGCGAATTCATAAAATTATTGACACCATATAGCGATCCTCCCGCGCCGTCGTGCACCTTGTTCGGCCTGTTTCTGGTCTTTGAAGATAAGATCCAGTTTCATGGAAGTGCTGGAGTACTCGCTGAACTGTAGAAAGAGTCACACCAACAGTTGTCGCTGTATTTCACTGACTATGCCCATCTTCAAGCATTGTCAGGATCTTGGTACATTATTCAGGGGTTAACGACATGATGACTTCAGAATTATAAAATTTATAAGATAGTGACGCCATATTTATAACTTCTTTATTGAAAAGCTAAAACAAAGGCGAAACAATTGATTTGACTTTTTTTGGTACAAAATTAAAAAACGACCATTGTT
The DNA here is from genome assembly GCA_911728495.1 of Furcula furcula. Lineage (NCBI taxonomy): Eukaryota > Metazoa > Arthropoda > Insecta > Lepidoptera > Notodontidae > Furcula > Furcula furcula. The sequence goes on from OU452253.1 coordinate 25,762,881, forward strand.
TTACATTTTTAGTTTTTTTTTTATACAATTATCAAAAATAAATAAAAACTTTTTTATATTATTTTATGCGGCATTAAACATTCTTTAATTTAGTCTATTTCATAAAGCTAGGTCCAGTACTTTTGAAGATATGGATGATTTTCTAACCGACCATTTTTCTTTGTGGCCCAGTGTAGTTCATTAGAAATTTAAGTTCAGCAGAAATTTGCGTAAAACACGTAATGAAATCATTATCTTTATATAAATCCACTTTCTATTTACCTACGTCTGATTATCAGTACTCACAGCGGATCTGTGTGTCTGAAGTTGGGTTTGGCAAACCATTGCACAAGTAGTCGTGAGTTGTCAATACAAAAACACAAAAATATCAAGCTTTTATTTAACATGCACTATTTGTATACCTACAGTATGTAAGTTGTCCGTTAACATGGGCAAACCATTTTTCGACCATTTGTTTAGTGTTTAATCTTCCCTTAATTTGCACAGGCGTCATGTTATATAATGAAAAGAAGAAGTAAATGCGTCATTTGCTATTAGTTACTAAAGAGTTCCCTATTTTATCAGATCCTAATTATATAATAAAATATGCGTTGAAACATAAACATTTAAATAACTCCATTCAATTCTGTTAAGTAGTTTTTGAGAAAATTGTGAATATACATTGAATGCTACTGCGGTAATAAAGAAACTGTTGGCAAAATATCATAATTTACAATACATACAATTAATCAGAAATCAAATAGTTGCCCAACGGATCAAGACTGTTAATATACAAACATACATCAAATAATACTATTATAAACATACATAAATCAGTACGCACTAATATAACAAGAAAATTAAAGAAGAAGAAGAAGAACATTTTTATTTACTAAAAACAGCGAATACACAAGAGTTACAAAAAAAAAAAATAATAATAACATAAGGGAAAATAACAAAATAAAGATGCATGTAAAAGAACACTATGCCGCTGCTTTAGTAAACGAGGTTGGCTACTCAGCATATAGCTAGAACGATAGCTAAGTTACCGCTCCAGCACTGATTTTCAGTGCCAACCCCAGTGACACTCGGATATCTGAAAACTTCTTAGATTTAAACTTATTTAAATACTTAAAACTAAAACACCTAACAATTATTCCATAGGTAGATCGATCGAATTACACAAATACCGATTAACTTATTCCGCCAAATAAAACTTCTTTACCAGATCCTTGAAAATTGGCATTGACGAAGCACGCCTTATAGAAACGGGCAAGGAATTCCGCGAACCGTCATTGTCAAGGAACTGCTATGTAAGGGCATCGTAAGACAAAGGTTTTCCGAGGACCTAAGACTATAGGTGCTAGAATTCGACAAATAATCGAAACGTTCCCTAAGATAAGAAGGGGTGGACGGATTAAACAATAATTATAGAGAAGAGATAAAATGTGAAGATTTGAGTTTTGCACAGAATTGGGAAATATGGTCAAATTTACGCAAGTCAAATATAAACCTAATGGACAAATTTTGCAATCGCTCTAGCTTATTCAATTGATCCTCTGTCACGTCCAGGTAACAAACGTCAGCATAATCTAGTATAGGGAGTAGAAGTGATTATACAAGCGCAACTTTAGTGGCAGTGAGTAGAAAATTACGAAGCCTTTTTAAAGAGGCTGCCGAAGCAAACATTTTGCGACTAATGGCATCCAACTGTGGGCCCCAATTAAAACACCGGTCCGTTATAACACCAAGATTCTACTACTACTCATACTACTACTACTACTATTCATATTAGGTACGACTTCTCCAATCTCACCTTAAAGTGTCTACCTACGTGAAGACCAAAAGACGTTGCGTACAAACGTAGTATCTGTTTAAGGTTATGTACAAATTGAAATAAAACTATTTTTACGGACTATATCGTAGTTTATTTTATATTTTACTTTCCCGACACAAATCTAATGAGTTCACGAATACATACTTGCAATGTTATCCCACCTTTTCTGCATACCTACTTACACAATTCCCAGGAGGAATTACTCGAGATTTCTCCAAGATAAGTACTTAATACTTATAAGGCAAAAACTGTCTTCATATTGGAGCAAAAACCTTTGACGAATTTTGGCAATGATAGGGAAGTTGTGTTAGTACCTAAGGTTTAGAGTCCCAATGGGATCGTAGAAAAATAACTTTGTTACGCAAAAACTAAGTAAGTTAAATTTTCTGAAGAAATCTGATGGGCAACTCTATCTACAGCTATTATATGTGTGTGAGTACCATAATGTATTTTCTATGAAGTAGAGTCTAATTATCTGTTTGTTGTCCGTGGTACCACCAGTAGTACCACGGACATAAATAATTGTCCGTGGTACCACCCACCATCTCCTTATTTATTAGTAGGTACTCATGTATTTTAATATATTTAATGTACATAAACAAGTTTTTAGTGACATCATGTGAAATCTTTCCAACGTTATGGTTCCAGATCGTAACAGAGGTATTTGTGTGTATGTTATAGTCTACTTACACCCATATATATATGAAATAAGATCTGCTGTCATCATGTTCTGGAGCTTCTAAACAGTTTAGGCCTCTGGAATTGTGGTCTTGACTAGTCTTGACTCTCTTCAGAGACGAGCCACCAGAATTGCCAACGATCCAGAGCGGCAGTATGAAAATTACTAATTACATAACAAACACAAATTTCAATCAATCTAACGTCAAGTCATGATTTCTTATTCATGCAAAAGTTGAAACAACGAAGTAAGAGCTACCACGCCAAAAAATAGCACGCTATATAACTAAATGTCAAGGTATATCGTGCTAAACTTGACATAGCAGGTAAAGGCACGAAACGGCTTAGAACCATTTGGCACCATCGCGATAGCCATGTTAATGGCAGACAGTAATCGGTATGAACAGCTAATGATGGCTATGACCCTATAACGCTGGGCTGTGTTTTTTACAATGCTATTTAGTAAGTAGGTAGGTTAGCTGCACAAATAATAGTTCACGCCTTATGTAGTAGTGAGGCTGATCCTGCTCGCTTCCGTCCATACAAGCTTCATTCCATCTCTTAGAACTTAGACCTATCTAAGTAAGTACTTAAGTATCTAGTTTTTGTCAAGTGCAGGGGAAATAGTCTCCTCAATACGAAATAATTAAGTAATTGGACGCACTGGACGATCAACCCTGGAAGATCTTGCTGCCTCTTCTAATATTTCCAACTCCGACATGACTAGCCCTTTAATTTGACCAATTTATGTCGACAATGACAGTAAAAGAAAGAATCTTAAATATACTAAAATTCAATAGACATAGGTCTATAAAAGAATTCTTTGCTTCGTATTAGTTTGTCCAAACATTTTGGTGAAAAATAAAACATCTTGCTCTTAAACAAATTCTAAATCTAAGTGTATAAGTAGGACCTAACTTATGCAAAATCTGCAGCAATAGTAATTTCCAAATGCCACTACGGCTGGCAAGTGCGTTGTAATAAGAGCTGGCCTTGCGGATAGCCCAGTGTCACCCGGCAATAATCCGGGCCTCGGCGAGACGTCGCCGCCCCGTCAGCGGCCACCCACCTGCCCACACCCCACCAGAGATGTTTCTACAACTGCACGAACCCTGGAACATTTCGTGTTCATGTAATTGTAGAGGAAAATATGATCTGATAGACTCTCATTATCGGTGACAATAAGGACCTATCAAATGTATCCGCTGAGATTGCGCGACTTTAATTTGTTACTATAAGTGTAGCTCTTCTATCTGACTGACGGTCGAGGGCTTCCGCCCTTTTACTGCCAGCACCGCAGCGATCCCTCTGACTTGGGATATTTGTATTATTTAATAACCTAGTAGTACTCTAGCTGTAGCCCGCGGCTTCGCCCGCGTCGTTTTAAATTAAGGATGGTTTTTAAAAATATTGTTTACACTTTTATTAAACCTGGACCTATTATATGTCATGTCATCAAATATACATACTTGATGACATAGCCTGTATTTTTGTAACTCTGTCTGTCTGTCTGTCTGCTACGCTTTATTTAACGCCTAATCCACTGAACCGAATTCGATGAAATCAAACTGCATTGAACTGGTTCGAGTTGGATCAAGGTTGATTGATATGGATTGAGATAGACCGAGGTGGATCGAGATAAGTCAAGGTGGATCGAGATAAGTCAAGGTGATTTGAAGTGTGTCAAGTTGGAATAAAGTGGATTGAGTTGAGCCAAGCTGGATCATCAAACTCAATTGAACCGGATAATACGGGATTGAGCTTAATAAAACTGGTTTGAGCTGGATCAAACTGGATCAAGCAGGATCAAGTTGGATCGAGCTAAAGCGAGGTAAATCGAGGTGGATGGATGTAGATCGAGATGAACCGAGGTGGATCGAAATCTGGATGGGTCAAAGTGGGTCAAGGTGAAACAAAGTGGATTGAGATGCATCAAGCCGGATAAATCAAACTGCATAGAACTGGTTCGAGTTGGATCAAGGTTTAGAAAAATATCCAAAAATTTGTTTCTTCAATTGTTGTGTTGAGTTTATTTACCGAGTTGCGTTGCGCAGGTAGAGTACCTGCATTATAGCATTAAATGGAAAACCTTCTTTGTGCTAACTTTTCAACCCCATGAAATTAACTTAGGGGTTGTTTTTGCCGGAATACGTATGTTAGATTCTTGTGTGCAATACATAAATTATGTACTTATTGGCTGTAGTTAAAAAAAAAAAATTTGGACCCCAATTAGAACCTCTATATTATTGGCACATGGATTTGCATTTGCGGTGATAAATGTATTCGCAAAGTTTCATCAATGCAGCATGAATTTTTTATGCGCTTTTCATACTCAAAAACCATGCTATATACCATATACCCCTTTAATGGTCGTTTTTTTAAAAAGTTATGAAATACGTGTTTGTTTATTTCTTTTGCTCAGTATACTGACAAAGTTTCATGTCTGTGTGATGATTTTTTTTATCCATACACACTTTGGGTGCCCATTTGACATTTGACCCATTTAGGTGTGAAATGTCGAGTTCGTTCTTATTGTTCACCTAAACTATTGAATAATGTTGGTTCCAAATTTCATGATTCTACTTTAAATAGTTTTGACTGTATGGTGATTTCTAGAAAATACGCCTGTTCTTTTATTAATATAGATTATAATTTTTTCCCTCTTATCACACTTTAGGGGTAGATTTTTTGAAAAATAAATAGTACTTGTTCAATCATTTTATTTCAAGGGTATTTTCACCAACTTTCAAATCAATTGAACTAAGTAATAATTATTTCCCATACAAAGTTTACCAACCTCTAGCGCACCCCCAATGATTGTTTTTAAAAAATCCCGGATCACGTATTTATTTATTTTATAAGTACAAAAATCTTTCCAGTGAATTTCAAGTCAATCGAACCATACAATAAAAAGTTTCATACAAAATAAAACACCCCATTTCACCCCCATTTAATCAAAGGCTGCGGGAGGCGAAGTAAACCCACACGGATACAATTTCACGCATACCCACACTATAATAAACTCGCAAGTTGCGAGTCGCAACACATTCAAAAATCATCATGCTCTCTCCAGTAGTGGTATCTCCTCTAAGTTTGCATTTGTTGATTTGTGTGACAAACATAATAAGTAGATTTATATCTTCACTGGTTTATATATTAGGAATAGAGTACGCGTTTGTCTATGGTCCCATTAATAATAATAATAATAAACGTTTATTTCAAGTACAAAATACTCATATTAGCAGTACATAATTGAGCTTATGCTAAATTTCTAAGCAGATCAAATCATTGAAATCCAGAAGCGTTGCACAGATGAGTCATAGCTGTAAGCAATTGCTTTCAGTGTATTATGGGTACTATTAAACAAAGCGTAGGCAGATTTTCCTCTACGAGGCCGATTTTTTGAACTGTTTAAAGTTATATTACAAGAGTTATATTCATATGTAAGTGATAAGTAGTAGGTAATAGGTTTGATCTGTCACAAGCGCAAATGTCGATAAATACAGCTAGCGTTATTGTACCTATTGTCGTGTACATGATATTGATGTATTTTGATGTTCTTACCTGTGCCTACGGTTCTTACTTGCATTTGAGCATTCTGTAGTACTTGTACTGATTTTTGTTCTGTGTATCTTCATTATCGTATCGGTCAAGAATTTTAGAAATACATGGATTTCTAGCCTAGAACAAATTATTGAAGACAGGTCCATTCACCCTTAGTTATGTTTTTATCCCTCTCACACTTTAACTAAAATTGCCATGATTAACACAAAAAATCCCAATCCCGATTATGAGAATTGTGATAAGACAAGATTTCGCAACGTCCGTCGGGGCTCTCCTGACAGACTTTACATGAATTATAAGAAAAATTATCACGTCACCTTGCCAATAACACGTCAACTTGAGTACTGTCTATGGACGTCAGTAATAAATTATATAGAAATCATATTCCTAAACCAGCCCTTCACTACCCTGATTGTTGGTAGCTGCCGTTTTAACATTATGGCAACTCTCATTGAACACAATATGGCCGCTCCGTCATATGTTTTCTACCACTTCGGGTTTTTAAAAGATCAATTATGACTGTATTCTCATTAGATTCTCTATTTAAACAATGTAACATGTTGTACACAATTGCAGAAGTGTTTGGAAGCCAAATTCGGACAATAAGTTTCACAGGTTAGTGTATTTTTGCGATAATAACCGTATTTAATGTATTCATACATTTTTACCTTTGAATCATAATAAACAGTCAATATTGATTAATTTTAGTGTTGTGTGGCGATATATAAATGATATCCTATTTTATTCTGTCAATTATGCTCTAATAATCACCTAATTTTTAATAAACATTGTGCATCAGTAGGGTGACCACTAACACTTAACTTAAGATTTTCTGAGACTGGAAGGGTACGTAATTTTACATAAGTATGAGTACCTATTTAATGTTTTAAAGTCAAATCAAAAATAAAATATTTTGCACTCATAAGAGGACCCGTAGTCACAATATACCCGTACAATATAATTTGCAACTTGTACCAACGGAAATACAATATAATTTCGAGACATTATTTTTATATATTTAGTACTAAGCAAACTAGACTCAGATTATGTATTCAGATTTATTTATGAAAATCTTCATAATAATAGTTATGGTTAGGTATAATTATACGGTACGTGATAAAAAGTCAACATGTATCAAAATTCTGCCTGGAAAGTAAGCCCTGATAGAAATATTAATAATATTTATATTTCAGCTTCCCGAAAGATGTTGCAAAAGGAAATAATGTACTTACCCATCGATATACTATATAGTATATCGATGTACTTACCAATTAAAGGATAAATTAATCAAGGATATTTGTCAGCTTACATTAGCAGCTGCTTATACTTTAAAACAGAGGGACTATGACCCAGACAGACCAGGACACCTTCTAAATAGTGCTGCACCATTCTATATATCACATTCATGTGATTGTGTTTTAACTTTGACTAAGGTCAACTTTGATTATAGTTATTAAAAAAAAATAACAAAAATGGTTATTTCATTAGCTTACTTTTGTGTGTGTGTGTGTGTGTGTGTGTGTGTGTGTGTGTGTGTGTGTGTGTGTGTGTGTGTGTGTGTGTGTGTGTGTGTGTGTGTGTGTGTGTATGTGGATGTGTGCGTGAGTATATGAATGTGAGACATGAATTATGAGTGCAATTTAATTTAATAAAATATAGAATTTTCTGCTTCCTCGTAGGAAATGGCATCAGTAAAGACTGACTCAACATTTATAGAAATATGACAATAATTATACATGAATTCAAGGAGAATTTCGTAGAAATGTACAGTCCTGGCAAACGCTTTTACCGCATCCGTGTATTTAATTATTCTAATTTAGGATTGTGATTAAATGCTTACAAACACTAGCGAAATTTCCATGTAAAATGTTCTCCATTACAGACTGGCTTGTATAATAAGTATTATGAATGTTAGTAAATGATTTACTATATTGTTGTTTTTCATTTCTATAAAATCTATCCATGCATTTATATTCATATTCATATCATTTATTGCTTTCCACAATGTTGACAAGGTCTTAAATTAGAGGCTTACAGCTAAGTACAATTGTGGACCCTGTAGGACACAGCAAAATGTATATAAGTAAAATTTAATAAATAAAACATTGATGATTATTAATTTTCCAAATAAATTATAAGTAAGTATGTCAAATAAATTAAATGTCAAAGAAAAATAAATGTTAAAAAAAAAAATAATTATAAGTTATGAAGTTAAGGATTAGGTATATTGAAAATAATATTTTTTTATTCTAATTATTGATAATTCGTGTATAGTGTAAATTAATAATGTGTAATATGCAGGTACATTATAATTAAAAATTTGTATGTCAGATTAATTTAATTGTTTGTCATTTATAAATTCGTTAATTGTGTAGTATGCCATTTCAACTAGTATTTTCTTTAGATTATTTGTAATTTTTTTATCGCTGCTTTCATTTTTTATCCGATCCGGTAATTTATTGAAAATTTTTATTGACATTACCTGTACTATTTGAATGAAGTTTCACATGCGAGTGAGGTAACATTAACATATTTCTATATCTGATTGATCGGTTATTTTGTTTATCCTTATGTTTGTCACCACGGGTTATATAAAAATTTGGATATTTCCTAACGAATTTGCATATTTCCAGTATATAGATAGATGGCTTTGAGTATTAATCCAAAAGGAGACGACACGCGCACTATTCGCTATGAGAAAAAGTCTGTCACTTTCTGCGCGGGGGACGAGGTAACTCACACAAATACTATCTACTACTAATGCATTCTTCGCCACGTCGCTACGCAGGCACACGACAATATAATCAAACACTAACATAATCTATACGCACACAAGTAAATTCACACACAGTGACAACACTGTCTGTACACGAGATGACGTCAATTTTAAGTAAACGAGGATAGTGCATGACACTATCGATATTTTATTGTCGATGAGTTCCGATAATATTTTTGGTGAAAGTTAAATAGGTATAAGGTATTTTTAAATTTAGGATCATAGGAAAAGAACCTTGGGTTGTCGTCAAAATCCGATTAATTAAGTATGGTTAAGTCTGATACTTCAAGAAATACCTAAGCTGCATTCTTAGTCTTATATTATGAAAAGTCTGCCTATATACAACTTTGTGCAATAAAAAGAAATAAATATATTTACTCATTCCTATGATAAAATTTTAACGGCTAAAAAGGGAAAAACATGTTTGGTTGCGCGGAATAGTTTAATTTCGCATTATTCATTTGTAGTTGTTTCTATGCATTTTTTTATTGGTACACTAATATCCTACACCTATCCTTTTCCTACGCACATATCTTTCGTTTGCGTGGGTGAGAGAAGAATACCCACGTATTGCGTCGAGCGATTATGCATCCACCCCAGTCGTCGTTGTCACCTCGTCGATTCGAACTGTGCTCGTCGCGTGCACCGTGTCTCGTAATTCATTTTCAACAATAATGGTGGACTATCATTAAATTATCGTGAACCGACAAATATCGTTTTGTTTCTACCTTTGGACATTAATACAGTGCTGTGAAGTGCCGATTGAACTATTATCGGACCCCACATCGAGGAGGCAGAGGTATCAAGTCATGCGCAGACGCCGCGTGTGATATAAGGTATGTGCAATCCATTACATACATAATAGAACCTGATATTTCCCGTGGAATATCCAAATGGTTCTATTTTCCTACCAGTATTAGTGTACCAATCGTGTATTTGTTCGTTTTATCTACTTAATTAATTGCCCCCTTTCGTCTAGCAACCATCCATTATTGTTTCGTCATTCACGTAGAAATTATCAAAATTAGCGCTGTAATGCGCTAATTTTGATAATTTCTTACGTCGTTCCGCGCGCACCGCGATTTGTTGAATGCACTTACTGAATAGTCTGTGGTTGAATGGCGTGGAACGCGGGTCAACTAGTTTTATATAACGGGTATGACCGGTGGTCTCGTACTTTGACAGAGGGGAACGCCTGACAGTGGCCTCTCCGGTTGGTTTAATACTCAAAGATAGATGGCAAAGTAAGTATTTTATGTTTTATAAATATTGGTTTACTACTGTCGGGTTGTACTATATTAACTATGATTCGAATTAGTTTCTTTTGAAGAATAAAAAGCGAGGGCGCGTCATTCATCAGGCGAATGACGTCAACTGCTAGACAAAGGCCTGCCCCAAACAAAAACGTCGAAACTTAATGGTATTTCGCCACTCGGCCACGCATCCACCGGCTTCCTGCCACGCGTGTGATAACATCGGTCCATCTTGTGAGGGGCCATCCTACACGGCTCGTGGTCGTTATCTAGAAACTTTCTCCCAACGGCCATCGGTTCTTTCAGCTATGTGCCCCGCCCACTGTCACTTCAACTTGAATATTTTCAAAGCTATAGGGGTACTCTACTACAAATACGGCTCTTCTACGAAACTATTAGGTTTCGCTACGTGATAAAATCAGAAATGAACAGACAATGGAGGATGGATGAATATGCTTAGGCATAGCTAACTCCATTGCTTGCTCGGGTTTTATAATAAGCCGACAGTAAACAACCAAGTCTCTGTGCTTTAAGTTATCACTGACAGCACACGATTTACCTACTACTACTTACCTACTATAAAATACGTTTTATATGATATATTCCTATCTTACGTTTTTGTTTTCGTTAAATACGTAATCCGTAAGTATTTATCCTAAACTTCGATCCGTCGTGGTCACCCTTATGAAAGAGACAAAAAACATAACTGAAATGATTCAAGGCCAAATTTCTTGTCTTCAAGACATTCTTTGCGTTGCATCATCCATGTGTATCTAAGGTCCTTGGTATCGGTCATGAAGATATAGGGTCAAAGTGGAGACAACACTCCCAAATACATGACTGAGGTCAACGCTATCTCTTTCATTGAGGTCGAATCTCCCTTTCTAAGAGGGTAACCTTGATGTTTCATGAAAAATCAGGACATCTTTTTAATTTCGTCGCTTAATACGACTTACTTGGCTTGTTTAAGCTTTAAGTTTAAACCGATTAAATTAAATGTCTAGTTGCTTACGTTTACCTCTCAAAATACGACGGGACGAAAAACCGACACGACCGTTGAGAGACCAGGCGCAGGACCTACATTTTACATATCTATCTGACGCATGGAGCATCTTACTTTACAGACAATCAAGTAATAAATAAATAATAAGTTAATGGTTGTGAAAATAAAAGCATATGAAGTTATGATAAAAAGAAATTGTATTACAAGATCATTTATTCAGTACGTTTAACGATCTCCAATTAATCACAAGATATTGAATAGCAATTTCCATTATATGCAAAGAACTAAAACAGCTTGTAACCCACACATTAGACGATAGAAAAAGCATTTGCAGTAAATTTAGGTTTCCATTGGACCAACTGCAGATCATTGCAGCTTCATAAAATTTATTTTCGAATGGATAGTCATAATATTCCTTCGCTCAATATCTTTAGGAAATCTACAAGAAAATAAAAAATGTATTAATATTGTCCACGGGTAAATAAAACAGTATGTATAGTGACAGGTATAGTGACAGGTTAAGAAATATTGACATAAGGAAACGTTGTGGTATGAAAGAAGATGTTGTGACAAAAATTGAGGTATGCTGAGATGGTTTGGCCATGTCGAGAGAATGAATGAGGAACGATTGACGAAAATAGTGTATAAGGCGGGTCTGAATGAAAGTGTTGGAAGGGGTAGACTTAGGCGGACGTTTCAAGACCAAATCAGGGACGTCTTGAAAAAAGGCCAGGTCAAGAGTACCCTAAACCGAAGAGCATGTATGAAGGGAATAATGAAAGTGGACGAAGCGAAACAAGTATGTAAGGATCGTAGCAAGTGGAAAGAAGTGGTCTCTGCCTACCCCTACGGGAAAGAGGCGTGATTATATGTATATTTATAGAATGATATAGGTACTCTCGCCGATACGACCACAGCGGCCAATCTTTCGCAAGATCAGCCATCAGCCAGTGCACAAATGCTTGCGTAGCCACAACTGCACTCTTTCTTCCATTTACCTCTCACAATTTAGTGATACGAAAGATCAACACGACCGGGGAGAGGTCAGGCGCAGGACCGAATTTTATATGCCTATCCGACGCATGGATCATCTTACTTTACAGACAATCAGATGACCAGCCTGCATTGTCCTAGCCAGTAAGGAACAAATATACAAAGTTGTTGCTCCCCGCAGGATTCGAACCTGCGACCCCCGGTACGCAAGCAAGCGGTTTCCCACTGCGCCACGGAGGCTACTAGACGCAACAGGACTAGGAGGCGACAAGAATAAATATGATTTTAATAATATGTTTAAAACTACATACATACTTGAACATACAATATTTTTTCCATATCAATCCTTTGAACTAAATACCTACATCGTATATTTTTTATCATAAAGTGGCGGTAAAAAGATCCCCAAAACGGAAAGTCTTCAAAAAATCTTTACCATGGCTACTCTATGAAAACAATGTAAAATATTTTAAATTAGATAATTCAACTACAAATTAATAGAAAGTTAAACCCAATACTAACAAACGAACTGAAAACGTGTTATGTGCCTATCGAAAGAAGAACTGATCGAAAATATGGTGCATAATCCAAAGGGATCATCGGTAGGTACATTATTGAACAACTCGGACTTACGAGTGATATTCGGTATCACCTAAGGGGTACAACATATTTTTGCAACTAAGTACTACACATTTTATCACCAGTCTTATTAGTTTAATTCACTTTATCTTGAAATTATGGTATTTAAATGTTGGATCGATTTAAATGACAGACAGTTTCATGCTGACAATAAGCGCCAGTGTTGCCACAAAATACGAACCCTTAAAATCGGTATTTAAAATTGCATTTGAGTACAATTGGCGAAAACACAATAGAGCATTATTCTAATCGTACTCGCAGAACAATACCAAAAAAAACATTATTAGACATGATTGTCATCGTATTTTATGTTTTCGGGTGGAAAACAATCTTTTGATGTTGAAGTAGAGCATTTCTTTATTAGGGTATCCATTTCTCGGGTAATTTAAATTATTACATGGACCACACATTGGACCACTTAGAAAGAGAGAACCGGCCTCAATGTAAGGGATAGCGTATGCCTCAATCAACTATTTGGAGTTTGGACTCCACTTTGACCCTATATCTTCATGGTATCGGTCTTCGCGAATCGTTAATGTTGTAATCGTACGTTTCTGTCAAGTGTCAGTCTGCTGTCAGCGGCTGTCAGTTCAGTTTCCTTCTGTCGCTGTCAAGTTTGGCCTTCAATTTGGTGGAAATTCGAAGGATTTTTGTTCGATTACGAATGGATTTTGCAAAGTATCAGTAAAGTTTGTGATAAAATCAATGGTGTGACACACAATAAAACTGTTTCCCCGTTACAATGACATCGAGGAGTAAGAATGCTGTGCGGGGTTACGAAACTGAGATCGAAAAGAGCCGCGAGGAATCTAACTGGAAGAAGGCTGTGGACTTAGCTCAGCAGCTGAAGGCCAGGTCACCACAACACGGTTAGTCATCACATAGATAACAGTCAAAGTTCATCAGAGGACTATTAAAATAGAAAAAAAAAACATTTTTTTCTATTTTATAGTAGATCAGTTGTCATCACTGCTTATCAGAAATATTTTATAGTTATAATGATACATTATTTATCATTACTTCTACAGTACTAAATGCATTGCATGTTGCTTTAATTGTATTTAAAAAACTACAGTGAGTGTACTGTTGTTTCTAATTAGATTAAATTTATAATTTATTTTGCCTTGACTGACTATGCTGTTCTTTTGTAATTCTTTTTCAAGTTTTTATTTGTGTCTGAGGTCAAAATATTGGTAAATATTTGCCAGAGTTATGACCATTTTTGTCCTTAAAAAGCGACATAAAGTCGATATAGGCTTTCCTGCAGCTCTCAGTGCGCAGTCACCATTCTTGTTTTTCAGGAACTACTTATTACTACGCAATAATTTTTTTATGGGACCCAATCAATGGATTGAAGAATGGATGGAAGAAAGATTTTTTCAAATCGGTTCATAATTGACAGAGTTATGCGCGAACATACATAAAAAAAATATATATATATATATACAGACGAATTGAGAACCTCCTCCTTTTTTGAAGTCAGTTAAAAAATGCCCTGCGATAGTAACAGAACATACTAATCTTACTCCTATATTGTTACTCCTATTTTGAAGAAAAAATATTTTTTTCATTTTCATACTCCTATATTATACGCACAGCACAGTGTATAATATAGGAGTATGTTACACTGTTTAACTTGGCAGACACACTGACCTCAATCTTGTTGTTGTTGAGACAACTAGGTATGTACTGACAAAAACTGTTTTGATCTTAGTGAGTTAACCCATTTATAGATTATTAGGATGTTACTGTGACTAAGTGGTATGTTACACACATATTAGGGATTCACAGTTCTAACATTAGAATTTACAATAGGACATTGGATTGTTATTTTAATATAGCAAAATTGTCTTGCAGTAGGTGACATAATAAATAATAGGACAATATTACACACATTGTAATAGTATAAATGTAAATTTAATAAATAGGTACACTCGCGGTCATGAATGGTGTACCACCATAAGGACGACAATCGCTTGCACGAGTCGGCCCAAAATACGTGCGGGTGGCGTAAGCGCATGTATCGTTGTTCAAACGGATTTGATTGAAAACTGGTACACCATTCGTGTCCGCGATAGTACACAATAATATAGTTCCAATCTAAAAAGAATATATTATTTTTTGCATCTATATTAGACATGTAATAAACATTTGATAGTACACCATATCCAAAAAGGCTTTAATTTGCCTAATGGACCTTAATTAAAGGTTGTTTTATTATTTTCAGAGAGCCTTGCTCATTTTCTTATTGGTGAGGGTAAACTCGAAGCACATCTCGAAGAATGGCCTCCAACCAAAGAAAACATAGAAAGAGCACAGAGAGAACTATCAGATGCCCGAGGGTACCTGACCCTGGCCACCGATGAAGCTGGCAAGAGAGCCGGGGTTGCATTGGATGCTCATTTATTGCTTGGCAAACTAAATTATGCTTGTGGAGCGTATGATGATGCGTTGAAGCATTATAAGTTGGCAGAGTTAAATACACTGACAGAGAAGGAGTTACCTGTGTAAGTAGTTAATGTTATTCATATTATACAGGGTGTCCCAGAATGGATGTCCAAGTGGCAACTGTTATGTTAATTGTGTTAAGCCAAAAATAGGCAAACAGATAAATCTCAATCTTTTTAGGTGTTATGCATATATTGAATTTTTTTGTAAATGATGAGACTGATAAGTCTCTCATCCAGATTGTGATCAGCAAGTCTCTGTCTTCTAATGTGACTTACCTCATAATATTTAGGTCGCCACAAAAAGGAAAAGATTAGTGTTGTTGTATTCTGTGGTGTTGTGCTGACTGGCACAAAAAGTATAGATAAAACTATGTAAACATATTATCATAGCTTATTTTTTATTTATGACTTAAAACTTTAGATAAAAGTGTACTGATTCACTTTTAATAGTATTAGTTTTATAATAAAGTCAATAAACTGGGTAGCACTGAGAGAGTACCCACAGATTATCCACCATGATATCTTCAGGCCAGCAGTTTTTCGCATGAATTCATGAATCCTTGGATAAGGTTTATGCAATACAGTGGCTGGCAGCCCCTCCCTTCTAAGGGGGAGGCCTCTGTTCAGCAGTGAATGTCTCGGCTGCTGATGATGATGAATACAGTGTCTGTGTTCCCGCAACTCGCCACACTTGAAATGATGTGCTGTGCACAAGGATAAACCCGCGCCGATCTGATGGTGATAGTGGGTCGCATCACAAAACGGTTTATTCTTACACATATTAAAATTATAACTCTTTGAAAAACCCGGTCATAACAACTCCATAAATCGAGTTACATTTATTTTTGGGCCATCTTAATTAAGCTTAATTATATCGACACAATTACAATGGCTCATTGTCAAGTGTTAATGCTACACCATTTTAATTTTAATAGCGTGACGTGAAGTTGAAACATAAACAGTTATATTTTAGTGCCTAACTTTTTAGTAACGTTAACTATGATGCTATGAATATTTACATGTGTTCATGGTTACGTCATCTATTACTCACACGCACCTAACACTAACAGAACCTGCTGCGCGTTAAATAAAAGTATAAATAAAATCATATTCACATTGATTTGTTAACTGCTAGGAATATTTATTTATAACTGAACTATAATACTCTATAATTAGAGCGGAACTTATAGTTTGTTTTACTTATTATTTGTATCATTATTCTGTAGCCTCCGTGGTGCAGTGGGGAACCGCTTGCTTTGCAAACCGGAGGTCGCGGGTTTGAATCCCGGGAGCAAAAACATTCTGTAGTTACTACTTACTGGCTAGGAATAGGCAGGCGATCACCTGATTACTTGTAAAGTGAGATGACCCATGCTTCGGATGGGCATGTAAAAAGTTGATCCTGCGCCTGACCTCTCCTTGGTCGTGTCGGTCTTCCGTCCCATCGTATTGTGTGAGGTAAGGAAGAGGAGTCCACTTATGTCTACACAAGCATTTGTGCCCTATAATATGTTTCGCATAGATGGCGGATCTTGTGTAAAGATTGGCTGCTCTATGGTTGTTATTATAGTTTATTATGAAATAATTATATTTATTGAAAACTAGATGTTCCCCATGTCTTTTTGCACCCGTAAAATTTGTATGTAAGGAATGTTACATCATTTTATCGAATATTTCTGTTGAAATGAGCATCATTTTTAAATGGTCAGAATTGTGTAGTTCTGTGTTACCAGTTAGGACAATAAAAGAAAGATATTCGTTGGGGAATATAATAAGTTAGTCCAGTCGTGATCATGTGAGAATGTGAGAGTAAAGGAAGAGGAATTGCACCTGGCTACTTGTGCACCATCTAGAACTGTGGCTTCTGTGACCGCATCTGTCACAAATACATCAATTACTTATCCATACTATTTCTTCTCTGACAGACGGAGTCTCCGCATAGTGGCCGAATCGTACGCGATCAAGGGATTGTGCTTGGAACAGACATCAATACCGGGATCCACCAGTCGTTTTAAACAAGCCGAGAGAGAGACAGAAACGGTAAACTATCTCTTAATTAATATAAATTAGTCGCCTCTTTTAGCCGCAAATCGTAACATGTCGATAATCTGATTTAGACTAACCGATTTCTCAAAATGACGGCAACAAATAAATCGACTTCGCGAAAACGGTACTCAACAAAATCCAAATTGTAACGCGCAACCGGTTGCTACACAAAAACCTATGAGATCCACTTCTATCTTCTCACTTCACTCATCACTTCTATCTTTTGCAATGCAATGCAAACCGGAGCCGCTCCTGAAATAGATTTATAAAATCGGTTTTTGCAACGAACTGCAAAATCTGAAATAAAATTAATAAGTTTGCCTAATAGCCCAAAAATGTCCATGCCTAATTATTACGCGGTGATATCATTAGTTTTGATTTCTGACTCCAAGTGGAGTTATCCTTTTAGCACTGTTCTCAGCATTATCACTGGTGTTCAGATCCGTAGTTTCGAGCTGTCGTCGGACCTCTCGCTGCTGTACCTGCAGCGGGCGGGCGCGGGGGCCCGCGCGGGGCCCACGCTCGAGACCGCGCTGCAGCGGGTCCCCATCCTGCACATACGCGCCGGGAGACTACAGAATGCCATAGACAGGTAACCCCTCGCTACTATACCTGCAGCGGGCGGGCGCGGGGGCCCGCGCGGGGCCCACGCTCGAGACCGCGCTGCAGCGGGTCCCCATCCTGCACATACGCGCCGGGAGACTACAGAATGCCATAGACAGGTAACCCCTCGCTACTATACCTGCAGCGGGCGGGCGCGGGGGCCCGCGCGGGGCCCACGCTCGAGACCGCGCTGCAGCGGGTCCCCATCCTGCACATACGCGCCGGGAGACTACAGAATGCCATAGACAGGTAACCCCTCGCTACTATACCTGCAGCGGGCGGGCGCGGGGGCCCGCGCGGGGCCCACGCTCGAGACCGCGCTGCAGCGGGTCCCCATCCTGCACATACGCGCCGGGAGACTACAGAATGCCATAGACAGGTAACCCCTCGCTACTATACCTGCAGCGGGCGGGCGCGGGGGCCCGCGCGGGGCCCACGCTCGAGACCGCGCTGCAGCGGGTCCCCATCCTGCACATACGCGCCGGGAGACTACAGAATGCCATAGACAGGTAACCCCTCGCTACTATACCTGCAGCGGGCGGGCGCGGGGGCCCGCGCGGGGCCCACGCTCGAGACCGCGCTGCAGCGGGTCCCCATCCTGCACATACGCGCCGGGAGACTACAGAATGCCATAGACAGGTAACCCCTCGCTACTATACCTGCAGCGGGCGGGCGCGGGGGCCCGCGCGGGGCCCACGCTCGAGACCGCGCTGCAGCGGGTCCCCATCCTGCACATACGCGCCGGGAGACTACAGAATGCCATAGACAGGTAACCCCTCGCTACTATACCTGCAGCGGGCGGGCGCGGGGGCCCGCGCGGGGCCCACGCTCGAGACCGCGCTGCAGCGGGTCCCCATCCTGCACATACGCGCCGGGAGACTACAGAATGCCATAGACAGGTAACCCCTCGCTACTATACCTGCAGCGGGCGGGCGCGGGGGCCCGCGCGGGGCCCACGCTCGAGACCGCGCTGCAGCGGGTCCCCATCCTGCACATACGCGCCGGGAGACTACAGAATGCCATAGACAGGTAACCCCACACAATCAAACCACTCGTCTATGTTTTTTTTTCAGTTTTATTTGGGCCGGTCATTTGGGTTAGTGGTGAACGGGTTATCCCTGCGAATGGATACTTCAAAAACTATATGTTATGCCGGCCACAGACCTTACGATATACTCGAGCAAGTTTAGAAACATGCTTCGGAAAACTTGCGCAAACGCAAAAAATTATCACAAGTTCGGAATTGAAAACTACCTAAACTTGGGCAATTCCAATATACGTTATACTGGCGCAACTTGCGCCAGTATAGTAAGGTGCGTGCCTGGCATTAGTGATATTTTTCTGTTACATACTTGCTTGTTATTTTAATTAGTGTTATAACGAGTATGTAATATACTCGTTATAACACGTAGATCGTTTTTACTTCACTCGTAAAATGTGTTGATCGACTTATTGGAAATGCCGTCAGACTATCAAATGTGTAGTCGTAACAGAACCACGAACCAACCGTGCAAGATGTGAAAAGGCACACCTTTAAAACATCACTGATTATATAGAGTCTTTTCACACTGATAAAATCTTTCTAAAGGACCATCGGAATTTTTGTATGAACATTTGGCCCACTCTAAAAAATTGTGCAACAGTGATGAAACCTACGTCATGTGAAAGCTCTTGGCGTATACTTTTTAGCGCTGGATTTGAACATAACTGTCATATAATACAATAAAGTACACTTCAAGAGTTTTCATATGACATATAACTCATCACTGTTAAACAATGTTGAAAAAGTGAGTCCAAAATGAGGCATGGTTCTTTTACCAAAATGAGAAAAACCAAGGATTGTGCGTAGTGACGTGCAAGTCTGGTTATTGCCAGCAGTGGCCGCATATAGGGTGATGTTGTATCCCGCCAGGTACCGCGAGATGCTGGGCGCCGTGGAGTCCGCGTCCACGCAGGCGCTGCGGCTGACGCTCACGCGACAGCTGGCCGAGGTGCTCATGCGGGGAGTTACGGGACAGGTAATGGACTAAAGTGGAATATGCTTTAACTTGGGCGGTAATGAACGATAGTAGCTTTTATATGTTTTCCTAAGGACATTGTCTTCCATACTTAAATGATGATGTGATCATGAATGAAACAATGTCTCCCTGACTTGCACGGCCACAGTGGACAATTTTGACCGACCGTGACGAGCAAGTTGTTTGAAATTTGCACTCGTTTCCAGTGAGCTGAATAACTACATTTAATAACAATTAAAATTAACAGGAAACTATTGTTGAATACAATTCGTTTCCGACACAGGTATACAAAGCTCCAGAAAAATTAGAAATAGTCCCCACGCAAGGAACTCTGACGCGGCGGAGAGAAGAGTACGTGTCTGAAGGCCCGTGGAAGCCGAAGAAATACGCTGCTATCAATCAGGTAACAATGAAAGACTGGTTGACGTCTGTTTAAATAAAAAGATCGGCTTATAAGGGCGTTATTATTTTGATAGTCTGATAGTATTGCCGCTATTTTCGCTACCTTAGACTTCTATACGTATTAGAGTAGTAAGATTACGGTATCAATCAGTGAAAAAATCCGTTACAATTAAATTTTCTAGTGGCTACTCATGTCTCAATTGGAAGTTTAGTCACTTTGGAATATCTGATGCGTCCGGTAAACATGACATGAAAAAACTATGGGGACTCGAAAGGCTCTTTCCGCGCTCCCTTATACAACTTAATTTTGAGTATACCCTAAAGCAGAAGGTAGTAAGTTTAGAATCTGTAATATAATCGATAGCAATGGTTTTCAACATATGTTTTAGTATAAAACTGACGTTAAACCTATTTTACTACGTAAAGTTATATTTTTCTGATTTATTGAAATACAATCTTTTTCGGTTATTTTGTGCTTGAGGTGTACAGAAATTAACGTTGTATACCTTTATTACAAGAATATTTCAATAATCGATACTCGACAATCGAACGGTCTTTGCATACTCCGCCGTTGTGGCAGCTATGGACACGGCACGAGGTGTAGGTATATGCGCGTGTGTGTGTGTGTGTCAGTTCGTGCCGCGCAACGAGTACGAGGAGGTGGTGCTGCTACTACTGGTGGGGGAGGCCATGGCGGTGCGTGACGCCGTGCTCTCACAGAGCGGGGAGTTCGCCGCCGCCCGCGACCACTCGCTGCGCAACGCGGTCGCGGTCATCGACCTGCTCGCGCTCGCCGCGCTGCGCTGGGGACAGCTCTGCTTGGTGCTCGAGGTGCGTATATTACAGTTCGCCGCCGCCCGCGACCACTCGCTGCGCAACGCGGTCGCGGTCATCGACCTGCTCGCGCTCGCCGCGCTGCGCTGGGGACAGCTCTGCTTGGTGCTCGAGGTGCGTATATTACAGTTCGCCGCCGCCCGCGACCACTCGCTGCGCAACGCGGTCGCGGTCATCGACCTGCTCGCGCTCGCCGCGCTGCGCTGGGGACAGCTCTGCTTGGTGCTCGAGGTGCGTATATTACAGTTCGCCGCCGCCCGCGACCACTCGCTGCGCAACGCGGTCGCGGTCATCGACCTGCTCGCGCTCGCCGCGCTGCGCTGGGGACAGCTCTGCTTGGTGCTCGAGGTGCGTATATTACAGTTCGCCGCCGCCCGCGACCACTCGCTGCGCAACGCGGTCGCGGTCATCGACCTGCTCGCGCTCGCCGCGCTGCGCTGGGGACAGCTCTGCTTGGTGCTCGAGGTGCGTATATTACAGTTCGCCGCCGCCCGCGACCACTCGCTGCGCAACGCGGTCGCGGTCATCGACCTGCTCGCGCTCGCCGCGCTGCGCTGGGGACAGCTCTGCTTGGTGCTCGAGGTGCGTATATTACAGTTCGCCGCCGCCCGCGACCACTCGCTGCGCAACGCGGTCGCGGTCATCGACCTGCTCGCGCTCGCCGCGCTGCGCTGGGGACAGCTCTGCTTGGTGCTCGAGGTGCGTATATTACAGTTCGCCGCCGCCCGCGACCACTCGCTGCGCAACGCGGTCGCGGTCATCGACCTGCTCGCGCTCGCCGCGCTGCGCTGGGGACAGCTCTGCTTGGTGCTCGAGGTGCGTATATTACAGTTCGCCGCCGCCCGCGACCACTCGCTGCGCAACGCGGTCGCGGTCATCGACCTGCTCGCGCTCGCCGCGCTGCGCTGGGGACAGCTCTGCTTGGTGCTCGAGGTGCGTATATTACAGTTCGCCGCCGCCCGCGACCACTCGCTGCGCAACGCGGTCGCGGTCATCGACCTGCTCGCGCTCGCCGCGCTGCGCTGGGGACAGCTCTGCTTGGTGCTCGAGGTGCGTATATTACAGTTCGCCGCCGCCCGCGACCACTCGCTGCGCAACGCGGTCGCGGTCATCGACCTGCTCGCGCTCGCCGCGCTGCGCTGGGGACAGCTCTGCTTGGTGCTCGAGGTGCGTATATTACAGTTCGCCGCCGCCCGCGACCACTCGCTGCGCAACGCGGTCGCGGTCATCGACCTGCTCGCGCTCGCCGCGCTGCGCTGGGGACAGCTCTGCTTGGTGCTCGAGGTGCGTATATTACAGTTCGCCGCCGCCCGCGACCACTCGCTGCGCAACGCGGTCGCGGTCATCGACCTGCTCGCGCTCGCCGCGCTGCGCTGGGGACAGCTCTGCTTGGTGCTCGAGGTGCGTATATTACAGTTCGCCGCCGCCCGCGACCACTCGCTGCGCAACGCGGTCGCGGTCATCGACCTGCTCGCGCTCGCCGCGCTGCGCTGGGGACAGCTCTGCTTGGTGCTCGAGGTGCGTATATTACAGTTCGCCGCCGCCCGCGACCACTCGCTGCGCAACGCGGTCGCGGTCATCGACCTGCTCGCGCTCGCCGCGCTGCGCTGGGGACAGCTCTGCTTGGTGCTCGAGGTGCGTATATTACAGTTCGCCGCCGCCCGCGACCACTCGCTGCGCAACGCGGTCGCGGTCATCGACCTGCTCGCGCTCGCCGCGCTGCGCTGGGGACAGCTCTGCTTGGTGCTCGAGGTGCGTATATTACAGTTCGCCGCCGCCCGCGACCACTCGCTGCGCAACGCGGTCGCGGTCATCGACCTGAAAAATTAAGGGAAAAGAAGAAAGCGCGGAAGAAGTGAAACTTCCCTCTCGTGCTTCTATTCCCCCTCCCCGCGAATGAACGACACTGTACGACACTGAACGACACTAAACGACACTGAACGACACCGAACGACACTGAACCGCTCTGAACCGCACCGAACCGCACCGAACCACACCGAACGACACCGAACGACACTGAAGCGCTCCTAATCGCACCGAACCGTACCGTACCGTACCGCAGCGAACCGCACCGAACCGCATCGAACCACACCGAACCACACCGAACGACACTGGACGACACTGAATGACGGAATGACTCATGTGAGCGCTTCAATGGTAACGTTTAACGCGATAAACGTAAAATTTTTTGGAAGTCGCATAAGTAGTTTCACTTCAAAAACGGTGCGGTGTTCTAATAAAGTTTTTAATATTTAATTTATTCCTATAAATTGTTAGTAATGCGTTACATTGATGTTGTTACAGTGAGCGCACAGTAACGTGTCTATAAAAATTACGAACGTAAACAATCAACAAAGTTTTTCTTTTATTTCAACGGGGTACGCCCACGTTTCGCAGTCTAAATCGTCCTTTACTTTTTATATCTGTCACTTTCATGGATACCCGTGGGGTGTCCGGGTAAGAATAGCAACCACCCATCTCCTCCCGTTGGGTTTTAGTTTATTTTTAATTATTTTTTATTTATTGGGTGTCCGTAAGAGGCGACTAAGGAAAAAAAAAAAAACGGACAGCAGCGTCTATAAGAAATCCAATAGAAAGTATAGGTGGTAACGTATACTGCGCCTCTCAAGCCGCCTGCCAAACGTGGGGATTATGACGACTTTTCCCTCCTAAGAGGGAGGACTTTCGGCGGCTGCTGATGCTGACTTTCACGAATGCATACGACGCGCTCACGCGTTTCCATTCTGTACAAGGTGCAAGTGTTAGAGTGTAACGTGTTGCGCAGTCGCTGGAGCGCGCGATGAAGTTCTCGTTCGGGTGCGCGCACGTGTGGCGGCAGCGCGCGCTGGCCACCGCCGCCGCCGCCGCGCCGCCCGCGCCGCGCCCCGCGCCCGCCGCGCGCGCCCCGCCGCCGCCCGGTGAGTACCGCCACTGCACTGTGTATCCGGCTCGAAGGACCAGCATACTGTTTATCGATCACTTACTCTTCGATGTTTGAAATGAAATCAATGAATATTTCATTAAACACTACGAAGCATACGATATGGCTCGAAGGACCGAATCGCCATCCGGCTCGAAGGACCGAAATGATATTCTTATTTTTGTATTCATGACTTCATGATGCCGCGTGTCATACGCCGGACTATTTCGAGTGGATGTGCGCGTGTTTATTTTTATTAAAATGTGAACATAATGCGTTTCGTGGACAAAGGACCATGCCCATATTAGTATGGAGCTGAAAGTCAGTAATGCCATGCAATGCCCAAGTTGCAGCTCTATGTCATATTATAACTTTTAACAGTATTTATATGATATCTAGATTTAATGACATATAAAGCACCAGTTCAAAAGATATTGGATTGGACAGGAGGCATAATGTAGTGTTTGGGCAGGCAGCGTCGCGTGGGGCGCGGGGGTGCGCGCGGGCGGCGTGCTGCGGGGGGCGGGGGCGCTGCTGCCCGCCGACGCGCCGCTGCGGCTCGTCGGAGCCAACACCTGCTACCGGATGGGATGGGTGCGTGTACTGCATACATACTCACACATACACACACTCGTACACACACTACATACATGCTACATACACAGCACTCTTTATGGCCGCTACACGATATAGCGCCCATATCCGGAAAAGAATGGCGGGTCACCTCCGTGGTGTAGCGGGCATTCGCCCGAGTTTCTGGAAACTAAGGTGACCGATGCGTCGAGTGGTCATGTAAAAAGTCGGTCCTCCACCTGACCTCTCCCCAGTCGTAGCATTCCTACAAAGGATACTTACAAAATGATTATGAGCTACCTACCTATTTTCACGTTAGCGATTTGAGCCCCTCTGGCGAGGGACGCGGATCCCTTGCCTCATGCGTCGAGCGCCTACACAAGTTCCGACATGCATCTAAAGCTCGCCTCACGCATCGAGCTAGACAAGTATCGACACATGCACGTATACAGTTTAGGGCCACTAATTAAAATTAAATTCGTGGATATCACGTCTTTTTGAGCTATAATTTGTGTTCAGATAGAGGAGGGCATAGAGTTGGCCGAGCAGGCGTTATCGATAGAAGAGGAACGAGACGGGCCCATGCTGGCGCGGTGCTGCCTCTACTGCGGCATCGGTTACCAGATGAAGGCTCAGGTAACACATTAAGTACGAGATCCAACTTTGATTTTATTTAAAAAAAATCTCTTTTTTTGCCCGAGTAGCATTCTTGTTCGCATTTAGTTAGGCCTTCTTAGGCCTCATACCCGCATGTCGTTGGTACAATAGTAATCTAGCCAATCTGAAATTCTTGACCTAAGTGAAGTTATTTTTATGTACATTGTAAAATATTGTATCTGTAGCTGACATTTACTTTTAACCAATAAATTAAAACATTGACAAGTTAGATGGAAACGCCAAAAACGCTGATTAACAGTACCAAATTATAAGTTTTAATTTGACCTCCTCAACAATTTGATATTTGTAGGTAGTTTACTTTTGGTCAGACGATGTTTGGCGTATTGTTTGCGTGTTGGGCCAACAAATGATGACCAACGTAGAATTGCCTACTAAAACTCAACAACATTAGTACGCTTAGATTAGCGGTTGGATGATGATTATTATAGGCCGACCATTTAATACGCGTATCGCCTGAGGGGGTAGAAGGGAGCGAGGGGAGATGTTAGCGGATGGGTGAAAGGGGTGCGCGGAGCAGAGAGCTTACGTCAAGTGCGGCAGTGCGCTGGCTGTGCTCGCAGCGCGCGGTTGGTGTTTTTGTTACGGACGCTTGAAGATAAACGCACAAGGTATACGACTACCAAGATAAATCTCAAGATGAATCGCTCTAATGAATATTGTCTGCACGATCGCATCGTTGATGAAGAGATGGACCGATTTATTATTAATTTGCAAGATTCTGACTCCTCAAGCTACACAGACAGTGATGATGATTCAAGCGATATGAATATTAGTGACGAATAGTCCTATAAAATTTTTATCTGTGGTTAAATATTTCTTAAACGGAGTTAATTATTGTTTTATGATTTTGTACCTATGAAGCTATTATAAAATATTTGTAAAACTTAAAAATAAATACTTAAAAAAAATATACTTATTATTTTATTCTTTACCAACAATGTCTATCTCGAGATAAATCTTTGGATTATTGACTCCGTGTGTAGCGTTACCCGCCCCCGCTCCCTTCTTACCGCGCAGGCGATACGCGAGTTAAACGGTCGGCCTATAGTCGTTTGAACATGTTTACATTAGGTTCAGTTTCCAGTGCCGCAAAAAAGAAGTAAACACTAAAATATGTATGATTTTATACTCATCATCGTCAGCCTGTAACCACTGTTGGAAATATGTCCCTCCAATTGAACGCCACTGACTCAGATCCTCGGCTCTCTTTATCCAATTTTTGCCTGCCACTATGCGTATATCGTCACTCCATTTTGTTTGCCAATTGGCGGTTTCCACTCAATAACTCGTTTGTTCCATCGGTTTTACGGCAGATAATGCCCAGCCCACTGCCACTACAGCTTGCTAATCCGTTGGCCTATGTCGGTCGGTAACTTTGGGTCTCTTGTCTGATCGCCTCGTTCCAGATTCGGTCTTTCAGAGAAAGTTCGAGCATAGGCCATTCCATATCTCGCTGACAGACTTTAAATTTATGCACCAGCCCTGTCGTGAGTGCCCTCGTTTTGACTCCGTAGGTCATGGCAGATAGGACGCACTGATTGAAGACTTTTGTCTTCAGATTCTATGGGATAGGCAACGAAAACTGAGAAACGACGAGAACTGGGTTATTGGCTCTTAGTTTTATTGAAGTTCATGCTGAGAGATCGGTACATTAAGGAGAACTCAACTAGGCTGTTCAGCATCTGTTGTCACATACATCATCGTCATAAATATTGTTTCCCTGTCATAGAAAATGAATTACCGCGTGGATAAGGACGCGGCGAACGATAAATCATTGAAGCATTTGATCCGAGCGGCGCAGTTAGACGACAACGACCACGTCGCGTTCTACTACCTAGCGATGCAGTACATGCATCTGGGGATGCTCAATGATGCCATGGTGAGTGCACTTTGTTCTTATTTAGAGCAAGAACACGCGGAATTATACCACTTGTTGTTTGATTTTGAGTTGCTGTCCAAATACCGCAAAACTGCATTGGATATAGTTTTAAGATTTTCGATAACATATAAATTTAAAAAAATCTGTGAGCATGTAACGGCTTCTGTGAGCATCTGTAAATACATATGAATAATTAAGATGTTAGCTGAAACAGTTCATATGAACGAAGTTGACATACGGTTTGGTTGCTTGTCTAGTGTGGATTGTAGATCGATCTTGCTTAACGTAGCCGAACCAATTGGTCGTTCACCTGTTACCTGGCCTAAACGATTCATAGAGGTACATGTCGCATGTAGGACGCGACACGGTCGTGCCTATCAGCGCGAGCGGAGTGCGGGGGCGGGCTGCGCCTGGCGGCCACCCTGTGGTCGTGCGCATGCGCGGGGACCCGCGGGGCGCGCGCTCTGGCCGCCGCGAGGCTGGCGCGGGAACACTACCCCGCCGCCGAGTGGCCGGTGGCGACCCTCGCCGCACTCCAACTGACGTGGGACACCGGGGAGGTACGTACTCGAGCTCTGGCCGCCGCGAGGCTGGCGCGGGAACACTACCCCGCCGCCGAGTGGCCGGTGGCGACCCTCGCCGCACTCCAACTGACGTGGGACACCGGGGAGGTACGTACTCGAGCTCTGGCCGCCGCGAGGCTGGCGCGGGAACACTACCCCGCCGCCGAGTGGCCGGTGGCGACCCTCGCCGCACTCCAACTGACGTGGGACACCGGGGAGGTACGTACTCGAGCTCTGGCCGCCGCGAGGCTGGCGCGGGAACACTACCCCGCCGCCGAGTGGCCGGTGGCGACCCTCGCCGCACTCCAACTGACGTGGGACACCGGGGAGGTACGTACTCGAGCTCTGGCCGCCGCGAGGCTGGCGCGGGAACACTACCCCGCCGCCGAGTGGCCGGTGGCGACCCTCGCCGCACTCCAACTGACGTGGGACACCGGGGAGGTACGTACTCGAGCTCTGGCCGCCGCGAGGCTGGCGCGGGAACACTACCCCGCCGCCGAGTGGCCGGTGGCGACCCTCGCCGCACTCCAACTGACGTGGGACACCGGGGAGGTACGTACTCGAGCTCTGGCCGCCGCGAGGCTGGCGCGGGAACACTACCCCGCCGCCGAGTGGCCGGTGGCGACCCTCGCCGCACTCCAACTGACGTGGGACACCGGGGAGGTACGTACTCGAGCTCTGGCCGCCGCGAGGCTGGCGCGGGAACACTACCCCGCCGCCGAGTGGCCGGTGGCGACCCTCGCCGCACTCCAACTGACGTGGGACACCGGGGAGGTACGTACTCGAGCTCTGGCCGCCGCGAGGCTGGCGCGGGAACACTACCCCGCCGCCGAGTGGCCGGTGGCGACCCTCGCCGCACTCCAACTGACGTGGGACACCGGGGAGGTACGTACTCGAGCTCTGGCCGCCGCGAGGCTGGCGCGGGAACACTACCCCGCCGCCGAGTGGCCGGTGGCGACCCTCGCCGCACTCCAACTGACGTGGGACACCGGGGAGGTACGTACTCGAGCTCTGGCCGCCGCGAGGCTGGCGCGGGAACACTACCCCGCCGCCGAGTGGCCGGTGGCGACCCTCGCCGCACTCCAACTGACGTGGGACACCGGGGAGGTACGTACTCGAGCTCTGGCCGCCGCGAGGCTGGCGCGGGAACACTACCCCGCCGCCGAGTGGCCGGTGGCGACCCTCGCCGCACTCCAACTGACGTGGGACACCGGGGAGGTACGTACTCGAGCTCTGGCCGCCGCGAGGCTGGCGCGGGAACACTACCCCGCCGCCGAGTGGCCGGTGGCGACCCTCGCCGCACTCCAACTGACGTGGGACACCGGGGAGGTACGTACTCGAGCTCTGGCCGCCGCGAGGCTGGCGCGGGAACACTACCCCGCCGCCGAGTGGCCGGTGGCGACCCTCGCCGCACTCCAACTGACGTGGGACACCGGGGAGGTACGTACTCGAGCTCTACTCCTGCTTCCGATTGGTTACGCTCGTACGGAACTTATGAAACTGGAGAAACTGCACTCAGCGAAGAGGCGAGTTAAGAGGCTAATTGGTGTTTAGTTTAGTAAGACTAACTTACAAACTATCTACTAAGTATGTTACCGGATACATTTTCAAGTGTTCACAAGAATTATATGACTTGAATCTGCGATCCCCTTACTATCATCGGACGAAGAGACGCACGGCGGCACCCTCACGTTGTGAATGTCCCATCAATCCGGACTAAGAGATTTGTTTCGTCATTTATAATACGTACAGCTGAGGACAGGCGTCGGCATGCATCAGCTTTCCTACCCGATGAAAATAATTTTCAAAACAAGAGTTTTCACTCTAGTAGCTTCTGATTAGCTAGTATGCTCCATCTCCCCCGATTACATTGCCACTTCACTTCTTAAACTCCCAACAGGCGGCATTGGCGACAGGCAAGGAGTTATTGTTGCTACTGAACAGTGACCAGACGGAGGCGGATGCGGACCACAACGGGTACGCGGAGTTGGACGCGCTCTCGGACTCGCAGCATGACGACACGCAGAGCATCAGGGATGTTGGTGAGACAACTCGATTAATCACTATAAATGTTCTTCTCATATGGATTTATATACAATACTGAGTATTGCATTAAAGCCACGGGTAATAAAAATATCTCGCATCGCCTTCAAAGAGTGTGGTAGTACGTGGTCTAGACCACTGATATGACAATAATTGTCTTAACGAGAGAGGTCTTCTTGAAGAGCGACCATGTCATCAACAGAATTGAGTTTAGAAAAAAATATTGTCATTCTTATAGCAGTGTAAAAATGACAGATACATGACCCAATATCATTAGTATATGTGATAAATAATAGCGGACCTAACAAGGAACCTTGTGACACGCCGGAATAGGAATCCAAGAAGATACATAAATCTTAAGAACTTCCGCATGAGTTTTGTTTTCTATATAAAAGTAAGTTGCTGCAACAACGTGCTACGATCAATTAGATCAAACGCCTTGTCGTAATCGATATAGATTACATCCATTTGACTTCCTTTACTGATAGCCTCTGTAGTAAAATCATTTGATGTCAAGTATAAAGGAAATAGATACGCTTTCATACAATCTAGGGCCTGGGTAAAAATAAGATAAAATAAGATGAAAATGGTAATAGTTATAGGCTAATACATCAATAAACCATTACTAAAAATCCCAGTCAGGTAACCAACCTGAGAGCTGAGTTATAAGAGTTTTAATAAGTGATTTTTATCAGCGGATGTTTGGAGTGTTATTGACTTTTTTATGTGCTTGGTTTGCTTGTGTGCTTGGTGCTTGGTAAAGTAATCCTGGCTAACTAGGGTTTTTGTACTTACCTAATTCACATTTATTGACTATCGATAATCGATTATGTTTGTATTGCGACTAAAACGTATTTCTTAGTGATCTCATTTCCAAGATTGATAAACGTGTTGATTTCTTGCCAATTGATATTGAAAAAAATGCCTTTTATTTAAATCTTATCTCAACTTTTTCGACCACAGAATGAGCTTGGCCCAGATATATCAGCCTCCTTTAAAAATTTTAAAAAACCCCCGATGTAGGTAAACGAACTCTTATAATGACTTTCCTGTGCCTGATCAGTATCTAACTACTCGTCAAGATTTAATCATAGATTTATAATTCGGTGGGTCCTACATTTAATGGGGCCGAGTTCCTGTTGCCACCTTTATGTTCGGCCCATCACCATACTCTGATCAACATTTTTCTACCTACTACTCGCAGCAACCTATCCAACGAATCCAAACTCGGTGTGTACGTTTATCAGTGTAGAGATCCCGTAACTACCTTCCTGCACCATCATCAGACCCTGATCACCGTTTTTCTAGCAACTACTCGTCGAGACCTATCCATCGAGCCCAAACTCGGTGGGTCTACGTTTATTGGTGCGGAGATCCCGTGACCACCTTCCTGCTCCATCATCAGACCCTGGTCACCATTTTTCTAGCAACTACTCGTCGAGACCAACCTAACGAGCCCAAACTCGGTGGGTCTACGTTTATTGGTGCAGAGATCCCGTGACCACCTTCCTGCTCCATCATCAGACCCTGATCACCATTTTTCTAGTAACTACTCGTCGAGACCTACCTAACGAGCCCAAACTCGGTGGGTCTAAGTTTATTGGTGCGGAGATCCCGTGACCACCTTCCTGCTCCATCATCAGACCCTGGTGAAGGTTACCATTTTATTTAGTGTCATCAGATTTACTATGTTCTAAATTTCAAATCTTTCGGACTAATAGAAGTAATGAAAAATGTCTATTGTATACAAAATATCCCTACCTCGAAAAAGGGCTGATGGTCTTCAAACGGCTGGACCGATTTTCATAAAACATAGCTAAGAACCATCTCGCTTAAACTAGCTTTCAAATAAATAAAAAACCTAATTCAAATCCGTTCACTGGTTGGACCGCTACGATGCCACAGACAGACAGACGGACAGACTTCCGGACATAGGCTTCAAACTTATAACTCCCTTCGTTTTTGGTCGGCGGTTAAAAAGATTATTTGCCCGAGCCCAATCTCTGAATACGGTTCAAGTGACGATAAACGTGCACCAAAGGACCATGCCCATCTGTGTCCCAGAAATGCCCAGATAAAGTATATTACAAGATTGCTCTAATAAATAAAAACTAGAAATATGTTGTTAATTTTAAATCATATGAAGCACTGGATAAAAAAAAATTAAAAATAAGTCGTTCTGTTGACATTGCAGTACTTGTCTAACCAAATTGTTTTCACATACATATTGACACTATACAATGGAAACAGACTAGATAATTCCAAATAACTGACATGTTTATCTGATAACATACAGATAAGTATATAAAAGAACACTGATCTGGCTTAGCTTATGTGATGATGATCATGAAGTTCCTAGTGAAAAACTAATAGCAATGTTGTCTGTAAACGATAAAATGTATAAAAAACCAGTAGGAGGTTATCATGTTTAATGTCCAATATTTTTTGAACCGGTGCTTTATATGACATTATAATATACTGCTTTACATATTATCTGATAACATACAGATAAGTATATAAAATCTTTTTAAAAAAAAATTGAACCGACTTCAATATCACTGAAAAGTATAAAATAATTTAAATATTATTGAAGTTGGTGTTAGCGTACCTGCTGTGTATATTTGGCACCAACTTCAATAATATTTAAATTATTTTATACTTTTCAGTGATATTGAAGTCGGTTCAATTTTTTTTTTAAAAGATTTTATTTTAACCTTTTTAGTGATATTTTCATATATAAAGATTGAACCATCGAAAACCGAAAAATTATCTAGGTAGGTTATGATCACATTATCGTCTACATAGTTTTACATAATTCATGTTTCTTCAGAAAATAATATCCGGTCGTAATGAAATTTGCATGGAAACATCATAGTAGTTTACTCTCTCGAATTAAAAAAGAATCATCGAAATCGGTTCATAATTGTCAGAGCAATGTAATGGAGAACATCAGTTTTATGGTTTTTACCAGATAAATTCCTCCACATCGTTCATGGTCCTCCAGGAAGTTCTTATCCGGTTGTAATAAAATTCATACAGATTCAATACAGTGGTTTCTTCTTTCGAATAAAAAAAGAATCATTGAAATTGGTAAATATTTGCCAGAGTTATGACCATTTTTGTCCGACCGAGCGAGTCCGAGCGACTAAAACGTCATCTATATAGGCTTTCTTGCAACTCTCAGTGCGCAGTCACCATTCTTGTTTTTTTAGGAACTACTTATTACTAAGCAATAATTTTTTTATGGGACCCAATCAATGGATTGAAGAATGGATGGAAGAAAGATTTTTTCAAATCGGTTAATAATTGCCAGAGTTATGCGCGAACATACATAAAAAAAAATATATATATACAGACGAATTGAGAACCTCCTCCTTTTTTGAAGTCGGTTAATAAAAGAACACTGATCTGGCTTAGCTTATGTGATGATCATGAATTTCCTACTGAAAAACTTATAGCAATGTCGTCTGTAGACGATAAAATGTATAAAAAACCAGTAGGAAGTTATCATGATTAATATCCAATATCTTTTGAACCGGTGCTTTATATGACATTAAAAATAGTTATCATATAAATACTGTTAAAAAGTTATCATATGACATAGAGCTGCAATTTGGGCATTGCATGGCATTTCTGACTTTCAGCTCCATACTAATATGGGCATGGTCCTTTGATAGTTTGATAATTTCAGTTTACGTTGATTGAAGAGTATGAAAATCGAATGCGGTAACTAGACGTAGGTTTAATGATTCAGTGATTACATTGTAAATGATACGGTATGCGTTGTCCACGGTGCGTCAGCGTCGCTACGCGCGGAGTCCGCGGGCGCCTACCGCATCGAGCGGGCGCTGTCGGAGGGCGCCTCGTCGCTGTCCACGGCGCGCCCGCGGGCGCCGCTCGCCGACCAGCGCGCGCAGGCCTGGCTGCTGCTGGCGCAGCTCTGCCTCAGGTGAGTCGCGGGCGCCTACCGCATCGAGCGGGCGCTGTCGGAGGGCGCCTCGTCGCTGTCCACGGCGCGCCCGCGGGCGCCGCTCGCCGACCAGCGCGCGCAGGCCTGGCTGCTGCTGGCGCAGCTCTGCCTCAGGTGAGTCGCGGGCGCCTACCGCATCGAGCGGGCGCTGTCGGAGGGCGCCTCGTCGCTGTCCAAAGCGCGCCCGCGGGCGCCGCTCGCCGACCAGCGCGCTCAGGCCTGGCTGCTGCTGGCGCAGCTCTGCCTCAGGTGAGTCGCGGGCGCCTACCGCATCGAGCGGGCGCTGTCGGAGGGCGCCTCGTCGCTGTCCACGGCGCGCCCGCGGGCGCCGCTCGCCGACCAGCGCGCGCAGGCCTGGCTGCTGCTGGCGCAGCTCTGCCTCAGGTGAGAGCCCGAGCTGTGTGCGCTGCCAGTGTTCATAGCTCGGGACACGACTGAAAGAATTTGACGCAAAACAAAGGCCATTTTGTTCTGTTGAAAATTTATCTACTCTGTGTTTTATTTTCACAGTAGTCTCACTGTGCAACCCGTTTTATGACTCCATATTAATATGACACAACGCCCATTAAACCGTTCAATAACCGTCCAACATTTCAAACCGGAACGACATCAATTCCATTCACGGTACCCAACGTTGCCTGACGACAGGGCCCTCAAATGGCGCAGTCTTCTTAGAAATTCAGCTTAACGCTATGTTACTTATAATTCATGTTGAAATAATGAATTGATCACAGGTTAGGACGTGTGAGCGCCGCGGCCGGTTGCGTTTCAGAAGCGGCCGCGTTGACACCCTTTAGTCATTTAGTATTATATACGGTAAGTGTAATTCAATATTTTTGTAGATACAAACATATCCTCTGACTGTAAGATCCCCGTTGGTTTTAAAATCCAGGGCAAGGAAAATGATTAAAATTTATTTTTTGTTATCGAGAACTACATTTGTTGGGTAAAAGTATTTTTTTCTCACGGGAAAAATCTTCAAAAGATTCCCGAGGACCGGGATATGTGGGATTTTTGACGCACTTAAAATGGGTTGATGTATTTATGAGGTTAATACACAATAGGGACGGCATTAATGGGGGTCAATGCACAGTTAGGGGTCATTGCATCAGTAGGGGTCAACGTGTTAATTCCAGTGCTCAATTCTCTTTAATCGGAGTTAATACCGGTATCGTTATTAATTATTACGTGATAAATTTTTTGTGTTATACCTATCTAAGTTAATGCTATTTTAATCAATATATGTAAGCCACAATCCTACTTGATGTTAAGTGGTGCCTGCAAGCTCCACTGGCTCTTTAACAACACGGGGAAAGTATTGCCTTACCGCCCAAAAAAGGGATGAAGGGATTCTTTAGTATAACCTGCGCCAATAAAGAAACGAATCATAAGTGGCGACGCTTATCATTTCCTCTCACTCGCACATTATTCCTGTCTTTAGTCACACACGTCGGTACTGCATGCAAAAAAAAAAAACAGTCTGGATCTGCTTACACGCTGTCTCGACGCGCTCCATCCTTTCAAAATTCATTCTTAAATTTTATTGTTTTTATTTAATACAATGTACGGTAACAAATAGTTACCGTACATTGTATTTGTTAAGTTTCTTCGTTGTGTTTATTGTTTATTTTTCATTGATCCCCCGATCACAACATGATTTTGATAATAATGGGACCAATTCGGTACTATATCCATTGCAAATAAAAAAAATTGTCCAAATCGGTTTATAATCCATATTTCGTCACCTGTTACTATATCCACACCAAATTTGACGCACCTTCGTTGAATCTGGTAAGCATGGAACTGCACCAATTGAAGCGGTCCGTTTTTTGAGCCTCGGTCAAATTGTGTGGGATCCACCGTGAGCACAGCTTTATTACACCCAAATGTTTGTGTAGGATTGATTGTATTTGACTCATGCCTATGTCTAAGGATGCGTGAATGGAAGGTCACATGCCCGTCTGTTTCAATCATACGGCGCACAGCATGTTGTTGTTCACAGCGGTGGACGGGCGACCATCGCGAGATTCGTCACTGAGATTGACACGACCGCGCTTGAATTCTGCAAACCAGCTATAAATAGTCGTCTTGCATCATCGATATACTATACCAACTAGATTAGCAGTCACGAACAAAATGACATCGAAAATGTGGTCGCGGTTACATATACTTACACAACTATACACGTAGCTAGAAATTGTAGAAAATAGTTTTAAATAATTCGGAACGTCGGACTAATAGAAGCCTTCACATGTAGTAATAAAGTCTAATTCTGTATGCAGTAATGTTGGCACATAAAACCTTTACATCGGAGACAAAGAAAAATCAATAAAACCGCCAAAGCTATACGAAAAAAAGTAGTTGTTTTGACTTAAACAAAAATGTACTCATTTAAAAGAAAATCTTAACCACTATAAAATAAGGTTCAAAACAGGTGTGTTTCCATTGTGTGTGTACTGACTTACAAACTTATCCGTGCTGGTGGCAAAAATGAGAACTAATTTTTTATTATGGTAATGACGTGTAGTTTAACAGTTTCGTATAGACAGTGGCGACACGCCTATCGGCAACATTAATTTTGTCAGTCTCTAGCGGAGAAAATATCAAATAAATAATTTTTATTTCGTATTATAATGATATCTTACTTATATTTATTATTTAAACTAGTAGTAATAAGAACACGAAACGAAAAAAAAAATCTCCATCTGCAATTTTAGTATTACGATAAGTATTATATTATTTGGACAGTTTATAAACGCGCAATAAGGAATTTCGATACATCCTGTTGTCGGCTCGTACTAATTTGAAATAGAGCGACAGCCGTCTCCGTAGCTCTATTTTCGTGACCACTTTTCGGGTCGTGACAGCTAATCTAGTTGGTATAGTATATCGATGTCTTGCATGGTGCTTCGTCGCCAAAAGCAGATTGAAGCCGAGCGATGCTCTGTTGAGCTGTCAAATTACACTTAAAATCGTAGAAAATCATACTACGAAAATTTTCCCGAGTTAAATCCATGTTAATGTAGTCACGCAATTTTTAAAATGGCGTCACAATGTAAAAACAATTGACAGTCAGATGAAACAAACTGTATTCTACAGCCAAAGGGTTCCATTTTAAAATGTTGTAATTACTTTTTAAACATTGTTTATGAAAGTGGCCAGTTCCGGAAACTTTTAGTGTGACTTATGTAATTGCTTTGCTACACCTAATACTCGTAACACTCAGTGATCGGCAGAGTTTTTTGAACACTGTATTGTAGTTTCCTGGTTCAATATGTGACCGTTGGTTGCAGCGCGGGCTGGTCCACGCGGCCAGCGTGGAGTGGCAGGAGGCGCGCCAGTGCTTCCAGAACGCGCTCGCGATACACCCCACACATCTCGACAGCATCGTGCAACTAGGTGAGTTGCTTACATGATACGTAGGTTATGACCATACCACGAGGGATTATTTGTTTTGAATCCAGACTATTCACACCGATAAACACGATAATCACGATAAATCACGATAGGATACATACCATATTGTTTCTGGAACATATTTAGATACTAAACTGTGTTCATAATTTGATACTTTTGAATCTTAAGATCAATAAGTATCAATTTGGCTTGTATTTGTCAGTTAAATTTGTAACTTATAATTTGTTATATTAAGTTCTAAGTGGCGTTTTATTATTTAATTATTTTCGTTCGTATTCATTAAATATTTTCTTTGATATGTCATAGTAAGGAGATAAGAAAGACGTTCGTTTGATGTTAAACGATACACGACTGCCTATAGACGGCACTGTATAGTCGCTGGTCATCCGAGTTATTAATTATTAAGTTCGTTGAGCCCGGTAACTTCGAGACAGGAACACGGCAATGTTCACGCATTGCTGCTCTACAACACCAATATTTAAACCGCGATGGTAGAGGGACTCGTTCTCCAAGAGGAAACCTTCGAAAATTCTCCGTCGGAGCGGAGGCCGGATTATGTGGGATTTTTTCAAATAAAACCTCCCAGGTGGTTTTCCTCGACGCAATAGACCGTGGGTTCGAACCTCGCCAGAGTCTCTTCTGCGTCAGAACGAGGTCCGGGGGGAGCCGAAACGCACGCTCCCCCGGCACCCTCGCGTCGTTCGCGACGACGCAGGGCCTCACCGCGTAGTCAACCACTCGGGAGAGACTTAGTACAAAAGAAATGTGGTCGTCGCATCAGGCGCGGCGTACTACAACCTGGGCTGGCTGGGGCTCGCGGAGAAGGCGTTCCGCGAGGCCGCCGCCCTGGCGCCCGCGCGCGCCGACACCTGGCGCCGCCTGGCGCTCGTGCTGGGCGCCGCGGGCGAGCCCCTCGCCGCCGCCGACGCGGCCGCCGCCGCCCTCGCCCTGCACCCGCACGAGCCCGCGCTGCCGCCGCCGCTATGACCAGGTGCGTACTCCACCAGCGCGGCCGCCGCCGCCCTCGCCCTGCACCCGCACGAGCCCGCGCTGCCGCCGCCGCTATGACCAGGTGCGTACTCCACCAGCGCGGCCGCCGCCGCCCTCGCCCTGCACCCGCACGAGCCCGCGCTGCCGCCGCCGCTATGACCAGGTGCGTACTCCACCAGCGCGGCCGCCGCCGCCCTCGCCCTGCACCCGCACGAGCCCGCGCTGCCGCCGCCGCTATGACCAGGTGCGTACTCCACCAGCGCGGCCGCCGCCGCCCTCGCCCTGCACCCGCACGAGCCCGCGCTGCCGCCGCCGCTATGACCAGGTGCGTACTCCACCAGCGCGGCCGCCGCCGCCCTCGCCCTGCACCCGCACGAGCCCGCGCTGCCGCCGCCGCTATGACCAGGTGCGTACTCCACCAGCGCGGCCGCCGCCGCCCTCGCCCTGCACCCGCACGAGCCCGCGCTGCCGCCGCCGCTATGACCAGGTGCGTACTCCACCAGCGCGGCCGCCGCCGCCCTCGCCCTGCACCCGCACGAGCCCGCGCTGCCGCCGCCGCTATGACCAGGTGCGTACTCCACCAGCGCGGCCGCCGCCGCCCTCGCCCTGCACCCGCACGAGCCCGCGCTGCCGCCGCCGCTATGACCAGGTGCGTACTCCACCCAGCTGCTAGGCCGGGGCCGGCGCGGGGCCGACTGACGTGCCTGCGTGCACCGGTGCCGCGGACTCGGGTCAGTGTGTGCTCGTAGCGCCCTCGATACTGCGCCAGCGACCGTCGGCGCTGCGGGTTCGGTGTCTACGACCGGATCGCCGTGGATGCTACGCTGAATCTACTGGATATGTGACTTCTCAGAAGCGACAATCGGGTCCGACGGACTTAGTTCACTGTATACGAACTAGATACGCGATCGCAGTGCTCTCAGATCTACTCCGTACCTATGCGACGTCACGGATGGGGTTTTCATGCGTCACTGCCATTCACACCGGTGCCGGTGACTTGGGGCAGTTCAGTATGCGAGCTAGATGCATCACCAGTTAGCGATCCGCTGCGGCTTCGCCCGGCCTTTGACTTTATATGTACGACACGTAAAATTTCTGGATGAAAGTGTCTGAGTGCTAGCGCGCACGAGCGACTTTGGTCACGGTGACTTTTTTGCCGCTGTTGCCCGTTATGTTAATGTGTATGGAGATGTGCGCACGTTGCGACATAACAACCTGGTGACATTTTTGTCTTCTACATACATATTCGCAATAGAATGACAAAAAAGTCACCACGACAACAGACACTCGTGCGCGTTACCACTAAATTGCGATAACGGCAACATTACCTACCCATTACCTATTTAAGACGATATAAACTTACAAACCGATAACTAAAGTGGTATTTTATGACCAGATCATTGACTGCAGGGATAACCAGCTAACGCAAGCAAGTAAAGAAATGAAAACGTCCCGTAATTATAATTAAAATAAAGCTAACATTTGTAATTTTGAATTTGACTCTGACATTTTTAATTTCTAATTCAGACATTCCCATTTTGATAGTTCTCAACCAATTCCAAATAAATTTCATTATGCCAGTTCATGATAAAATAAAACCTATTTATTTCCATTTTTTTGGATAAAGATTGCGGCAAGATTAACACAAAAATATCGAATTATCTTGTTGTCATGACTCTTGAAACAGTAAATGCGTCATTGTGGCGTGTGGAGTGCGGATGTCAGCGAGTGCAAATTTCATTAATTATATAACGCAAGCTGTGTAATATTTGTCATGTGATATGTTATGAGTTATTAATTATGCGTTAGTTAAGTATAAACTTATTAAACTAAGTTACCTGGCCTTGGAATTGAAGTAGACATCTCATAGTTCCCTATTATATTTGAATGATATTCTAAAAATAATGTAAATATGGTACAGTGTCAACATGGCTTGTATTTGTTTCGAATAGCAAGAAATATGTTTAAACTAATTAAATTACTGCAAATGTGCTAAATTATTAAGATTTATTTATTATTATATTGTATACTTATTTATGGGATCTTTCTAATTTTACAAAATTATTTAAAATAATTCCTAAAGCTTCATTATGTCAAAATGTATCTTTGTATTATGTTGTCTTGCTTAATATTTTAATACATTCCATCACAAAAACAATTCATTTTAGTATGATTATTATTCTTGTATTTGAAGATAAAAGTGAAATTTACCTCGTAACCTTGAAATGAAGTACTTACTAGTAATAACAGCTGGAGATAAATATTGATTTTGATCAACGTTTTTAAGTAACATTGTCGTTTCCGACGATCGAATTTATCCGAAATATGTAAGTACACACGGCTCCACATGAAACTCGACACCCTATGAAACGATAACTACGCTTTATACAACACAGAGAATTATTGGAAAAGGGGCGGAACTTGCGGCGGGTGCAGGTCGCCGTCCGCACGCGTCGAGAGGGACAAAATAACAACAACATATCGCACCCTCTCGCACGATTCGTAGCGTTAATCTTCTAATAGTTCAGCCCAAGCAGTCTAGGTCGAGGTGTCGCCGTGTGTACAAAAATTGTGGATCAAGAATATTAAGTACCTATTAACTTTATTCACATCAGTTAGCAGAAAAATAACTAAATAAAACATATTAGTGTACTGAATAATTGAGATATCCTCCTTTTTTGAAGTCGGTTAATGTAAAAGTAATATTGGCGTTTTGTGTCCCTTCCAGTGGCTTTAAACTTATCTCTCTTGCTTTGGGACATAACTATTCACATAAATTTATTTAAAATGCGAAATTGAAATGAAACTAATTTTACGGATTATATCGCGGTTTATTTTTGATTTTAATTACCCGACGTTTCGAATACTTTACAGCATTCATGGTCACGGGCGGACTGAGGTGGTAGCTGTCCAAATGTCATAGTTGTCTTAGGGTACCCTCCGGTCTTCTAATTATTATTGTCGTCCGATCGTTTTGTTTGCCCGATGTATGAGAGCCCACAGTCACAATCCAGTTTGTATACTCCTGCATCTTGTAGAGGTATATGGCACTTGACTGATGGTAAAAAACGATCGGTAAAAACCCGGGTAAAAGAACATATAGCTGACGTTAAACATCGACTCTATACGAAGTCTGCAGTCTGTGAACATGTTCAGGATCGCACCCGCCATTATATTAGATTTGACAAACCACAAATCCTCGCAAAAGGACAGCGCTACCTACCAAAGATGATTCGTGAGGCTATTGAAATTAAAAAGCATCCAAATTTCAATAGAGAAGATGGCTGGGTGCTACCACCAGCTTGGGATCCCGTGATAAACATAGTCAAATCCAAAGACAAGCTTTCCACTGCAAGACCTCAAGACACTGTAAGCTCTTTCTGCGTAGATCGGACTAACAATAATAATTAGAAGACCTGAGGGTACCCTAAGACAACTATGACATTTGGACAGCTACCACCTCAGTCCGCCCGTGACCATGAATGCTGTAAAGTATTCGAAACGTCGGGTAATTAAAATCAAAAATAAACCGCGATATAATCCGTAAAATTAGTTTCATTTCAATGTGTAATATTCGCGTAAATATCAGAAATCATTATAAAATGCGAAACCTTATTTATTGAAATATGCCTATTTAAATATTTTATATAAATATGTAAAAATATGTTTAAGTAAATGACCAGATTTAATTATTAAAAGGATATTAATTATTTTAGAGTAATATAGTCATCCCACTTTGTTTCATGCTTTCTATAATACCTATACTAATTATTCAAAATGGAATTACAATATTGTGGTCTTACAGTAATTTTGAATTGATAGTGTAATCTACTTAGCTTATTATTACGCATATCATTGGTATTTCGCTTAGTCGTATTGTTAGTGGTCTCGTTCCTAACTAGTCTTTCAACCGAGGGTCTTTTTGGTCAACAACAGTATACCTATCAATTAGATATGTTTAATTATATAGGGTTGTAGTGCTAAGTACACGGTATGGTAATTTGGTTCATGGGTGACAGACAATCTTCAAAAGCTGAAGGGTGTTTAATATACCTCTATCTTTATTTGTAACTTAATTTGTATTGTATAAAGAAAATGTTTGTTTGTGATTTATGCTGATACAAAGTTGAGGTTAGCGCAGTTTGTTTCCAATATTCTTTAATTCAAATTAATGCTGATAAAGCGATTGAGGTTATGGCAACAGAAAGAGTAATTAACATATATAAATCATCTGCGATATCTTTATAATAGCTAACTGATGATACGACCATTTGATATATAAAGTACGTTTCATTAGACTTGTACTTGATAATTGTTTGATTATTTACATAGAGTACTCCATATTATACTCTGGTAGTAGTATAATATAAAATCGGTGGGGGAATTTTAATCAATTCTATTCTGTAATACTGGTTCAGTTTTGATAAAAAGGTGATGGATTTAAGTCATTACAATTTATTTTGCATTTGTATAGAGTTATTAAAATAAGCAAAAATATGGAAAAAAAATCGAGGTGATTTTGAATTATATCGATTAAAATGACTTAAATCAAGATTGTATGCATGCATTGATAAAAAACATTAAACTTTCTGATTGTTTGTTGTATATTGTATATTACGATGTCCTATCTGTAATGTGATTTAAATCTGGCAATAATTCGTGTCATGTGTTGTATCGTGCGTAGTTTATAATCACAATGTCTGTCTTAGTTCTTAATTATACTCAAGATATTGTTCGAGTGGCAATGAATATAGTTGCACTTGTAATATTTTATGAATGCTGCCAAGTAGTAATATAATTTCAATATTATTCGACTCATTGTTTATGGTGTACATTTTAGACCCCCAGAAGAGGGAATGACATACTCTAAATAAAACTCTCTAAACCAAAAATCACTGTTTTTTCGTCTCATTTACAAGTTGTTGTATACTCGTAGCAATACGCTTGTCCTTGCGGAAGGACATGATCGATGAGGGATAATACTTTATAAAGTTTTTTATACAGTTCTGTTGTTTTTTACCAATACGATAATAATAGCATGTATCACTTATATTTTATATAGAAATAATAGAGTAAAATAAATGATGTTCATGACACTAACTATGGTTCTTCCGTTTAATTATTACTATCGTTCAGTCATCACACTGATCACACGTTATAGTAAACAAGTCTATTTGGCTGTCTGGTTGGTATACATATATTTATGTCAATATATATTTTCATAAATTTTGACATTTAAGTGCACATTCATAATGTCCAAGTAACGTAATGTATAATATTAATGAGCACCGAATCGTGAGAATAATCTTGAACAAATAGGTATTATGTGCAAATAATAATGTAAACAGACATAAATGAGGAACCATAACCTTGTGATTGCACAACTATAAAATAATATAACATACCGATAGTATAAATAATAAATAAACATTTTGGAAT
This sequence comes from Furcula furcula, assembly GCA_911728495.1. Classification (NCBI taxonomy): domain Eukaryota; kingdom Metazoa; phylum Arthropoda; class Insecta; order Lepidoptera; family Notodontidae; genus Furcula; species Furcula furcula. The sequence goes on from OU452253.1 coordinate 25,806,428, forward strand.
AATCAAAGTGAAGGTGGTTTCACTTTGATTATTCCAAAATGTTTATTTATTATTTATACTATACCTTGTGCACTTTTGACGTAGTTCTATTTACTTTTATATCAAGAAAATACGTAAATAAAATATTCAATATAACAGCATTATACCTTTCATACTACAATATGAACAATATGATGCTGACTGCTAATGCGTCATAGAGATTGTTTGATCGCTAGTACAGTCGGTTACTGGAGGGTTTATGATAGTAATTTAATCTATTAAGCAGATATGTCCTACAATAAACTTACAAATAAATTATACAGGTGATCGGTTGAATCACCGGCAACCTTCGACAGGGTGAATCAGACCGTGATGCATTACACAAATCCATACATGTGTGTAATTCAATAAATTACAGATTTTTAATTCGATGTGAACTACTCAATGTGATCAATCCTCCGACGTATTAAGGGATTAAATCGGCTTCTTGTAGGTATACTAAAAATATATTGACATACAGATTGAATATTTTTTTTCATATACATTAATTAACACTGTGTTATTATTATTTAAAAGAGTTATTGGTAATCAGTTTGTACGCCGACTGTACTGCATTTTTTTATATTGTAATTTTTTTATTTAGCATTCAGTATTTACATTTTATATTACTGTTGGTCCCAAACTAGCTTGTATCTTGTATTATAATTATAGGTAATTCGATGCCATAAATGTGGCTTGTGACAACTTTATTATTTACCTGGAGAACTTTAACTAGTAGTTATTGATAATAAATAATATATTTTCATATCACCTGTTTAACTAACTATTGTCTGTACTCGACTACAATAATTACATGTGTTTTTAATATTATTATTACTACAATTTGCCACTCGTAAACAAACACTAAAAAAATTCTAGTTAGCGACGACGGTAACGATTTTTTGTGCTTTGAGACGGACATAATCGATACAGTGCATATTACCCAATTGGCTATATGGTTAGAGCATTTTGAATATCCTAAAGAAAAGACACTACCCCTGTCGGTTGGAACAGAAAATTGTTCGGTAACTCTTGAAGTACAAAAATTGTAACGTTGCGTTCCTAAATGTGGGTGGATGTGGTAACAACATTATCCAATCATAAACATCTCGAGCAAACAGCATGTTCTGAAAAAGCGATCCTTCCAGGTCTGTTGAGGCACGTTATAAGTCTTGTAACTTAACGTCACAAAATGTATGCCAGTAGTCCTTGGCATATTGACATCAGTGTCCAGATATAAAGATAATATTGGATAGATGTTTTAACTATGTCTAGAAAATCTATTATAAATGTTTGATGTTGGTTAACTGGTCCCTTCCTAGTGTTCACTATTCATTAGACGAAAGAGAGATATTTCAACTCGTGTGTTTGATACTTTGCGCTGTTTGGATGTACGCGATTTTAAGATAAAACTACCTCAGGGCTCAGACAGCGTAACGGAGAAGTCGCGCGATTTTGGCTGGAGGTAATTCGATGCGATGATCGGCAATTCAATATATCGTCTGTGTCGGATTTTCATTTTCTGACATAGGTTCCTGTGGTCGCGAGCACGTAGCGTGCGATGTTGGGCCTAGTAGGTATTATATCGATGTGTCTAGCCGATATAATATTTAAACTAGATTCATTAATAAAATTACATCTAAAACGTGGTCTTGGACTTACCTGTGCTGGTGGCGGAAAAGAGAACTAACGGGTTTATTATGATAATGACGTATAGTTATGATAATGACAGTCTCATATGCACTAACGACACTCCTATCGGCAAATATAATTTTGTCTGTGGCTTGAATAGAAATAGCGACACAACCGTCTCGGGGGCGCTATTCCTGTGTGCCGCTTTTCGGGCCGTAACACCTAATCTAGTTTAAATATTATATCGATGGCCTAGCCGACCAAATGCTACTAAGAGCCTTAATAAACCAGATACGTTTATGCTGCACTCTATTTTAACCAGTCAATGTATTGAAATCAAGCAGTTTAGAGGCTACATTGATGCTGCATCGCGGTTTGGCGACTTGCTTAGAGCTTAGTCGCCGCATCAAGTATTCAAAAAGCGTCTAAGCTATTTAGATTTTTGATCGCTGATGCTAGTATCATGTTAGCTATTTTGAACGCGCTGCATATATCTCGCGATATCGCCTGCATGCTGGTTGACACCTTAGTATTACTTATAATTTCAGAACCTAGAGTCCTTGATGATATTATTTAACATCTGGTGGGTTAACTGGTACTATTAGGGATAATTGTTTGGAATTCTGGTATTTATTTAAAAATGATCTAGGAGTTATAGGTTAGCTTCGCGAGTTAAATTATAGTGGAGTTTAATCGCGCGCATCCTATCGGCTTTATAAATGTAATAGTATGAGTATTGTAAATTGTATCCTTGTAATTTAACGACCAATGTAATATTTATCCTCGGTCAGCGTAGTTCGGTAGTATTTATGGATGTATCGGAGTCATGGAAATGTTCTATTGTAACTGGTACCTATCACTTGTTAATTACACTCATGCATCATTTCAACAACATTTCCAATAGTAATAATCTCTGTGTTATTTTTTTAAGCTTATTGTTTTAGTTACCTTTACTAATTACTACGTACAGTCAGCGACACGTCAACGTACACTATGCCCTTGGGACAACTCTTATTCCGGAGCAGTAAAGGTCCTTTTTGTAGTGTAACTGTATACGTTGTTGTAACTGGCTGACTGTACTATACTTTTTAAAATAAAATTCGTTGCAGATTTAGAAAAATATAGTAAATTGGTAGCGTCCAAAGATATTTATCTGGCCTTTATTTAATCTCTTTGATAGCATCCAGCAGCAATAAATTAATATAGAGATGTAGAGTGCATTGGGTTGCTTCTCGGGTAAAGTGTTTTTTGTTTTGTATTTTTTTTTGTTTTTATACTTTATTATTGTACTACTGTACGTATACCATATATGATATTGAAATGTGAAAGTGGAAATTTTGTTGAAATGTGCCCCAGTACTTTCAGTGACTCGATAAGAACGCAGTTGAAAATAAATTCTGAATATATTGATGTAGATACTTAACATAATTTTAATTATACATATATTATTATTATGTAACAATATAAATATATTGTATTGTATAAACCTGTTGTGCTCTTGTTTACACTATAATATGTTGTAGATGTTGTTCTTGGCATTCAATGTTGATTGTATATAAAACTTTTAAGGATATTAAGAATAATAATTATTACGTTACATAATTCTGTGTTTTATTTCGTTGTTACATTATAATATAGTAGATAATTTATGAGCGTTAGCGCAATACCTACTTTTGCTTCGATAAAAGGGCCCCATAGGATTCGCATCAGCGCAATAAAGAAAGCCTAGTCCCTTGTTGGCGCAGACAAAGGCGGGGCATGCTATCAACCGAGACAGTGGTTTTCCTTTATAATCCAGCGGGTACGGGTTTTGATAGTTTACGAGCTCTATCAAACAGTCAGTTTTTTCCATGCATTTCACACCAGCGCCCCAGCGATAACCATCAAAAACTATTCATATGTACGGATGAAAATTAACAGTTTGATCGAGTTCGTTAACTATCAAACCCCGCATTAGACCCCCGGAACAAAAGTTTACGTAACCCAACGTCCTTTGTTACTATAGTAGATGAATAGTTTTTCAGTTTGTCGGTCAGTTTTTATTGCGACACAAGTAAAGGTAACTGTACTCGCACTAGTGGTAATGAAACGGAAGGATTCAGCCAGTATCAGAAGGGGTCATAGCCAAGTGTGATCGCTGTGCCGGTCAGTCCCGGTTGTGATCTAGACTGCAGTCGTCAAGCAACTCAGAGCCCTGTGGATAGTAATTAAACACACCATGTCTAAAAAATACTCTTTTTCTAGCACAGGCATTAAACGTTTAAGTACTTACTAAGGCTAGATTTTTACGCGCGGTTGGAGCATAATGTACAGTGTGACCGTTTCATAAAAAGGTAATCAACTAAAAGAATATGATTTCAATACTAAAAATACTAATATTTAAGCAGAATTATACTAAAATTATACTTAAAAAAAAGGAAAAAAACGGTCAAGTGCGAGTCGGACTCGAGGACCGTGGGTTCCATACCATTTTTGGACGTATTTAAGTTATTTTAATATGCTTCTGACACCTCAGATAGCAAAAAAATACTGTAAACTAAGTTTGTTTGTCGAGTTTTTTTTTTAAATATCGTTTTATTTTCCCTGTAAAATATAGATAAGTACACATGTATTATCTGTAATTATTTCAGATATTTCCCTCCACCAACTTCGGAGATAAGAGAATGGTATTTTTTAACCGGCTTCTAAAAGAAGGTTCTCTATTCGACGCGTATGTATGTAATAATAAAAATGCGTAATATTAATATATGGTTGTCTTTGTGGGCTTCTAAACAAATTTACCAATTTTTATGAGTGTATGTATGTATGTAGAAATCTGTGTGTTTCTCAGAAACTACAAGTCCGATTTCGAAAATTATTTTTGCAATAGTTAGAGTATTTTTCAACTTAGGGTAGAGTACAAGTTTCATCAAAATCGGTCGAGTAGTTTAAGAGATATAAACTTTTTATGTTTTCAGTAAGTTACTGTAACGTAGACGTTCGAGTTGCGTAATAGTGCTAATACCACAGATTATAGGATACTACGCTAATACCTATTTTACCAAGTGTTAATTTAACTATTTAAATAAAACGACTTCATAGTAAATTATCTAAAAAGCATAAAATAACGAAAATATATTGAAGTCGGCGTCAGCTCGTGCTCGTCTTAGTCTGTGCTAGCACCGACTTCAATATATTTTCTTACACATCTCTTAACAATCGGGATCGTTTGTTGCCAACCGAGTAGCCGCAGTGTTATGATGTTCCATCCATTAATTACCCACCCGAATGTGCAAGAAATAAGTAATACAACAACGAATTACGCATCGTGGAACTAAAAGTAAAATATTAATATAAAAACTGTACAAAAGAGATAAATCATACAGTTTCGGTAAACATCAGACAAAGACAAAACTACGCAAGTGAAATTGTATGAATGTTTGTGCTACCAGAAAATTTACCAAAAAATACACTACAAAATGTCCTTTTAGTTAAAATTTTACCAAAATATACTAACATTTGAAATTATACCAATAAAATACTAAATCAAAATTGTGAAGCCCAAATTCTACCAATTTGGTATCGAATATACCAAAAACGGTCACACTGAATTAATGTACCTACGGCGCGCGGGTCGGAGCGCGACTACGGTACCGCGCGGTCATGTAAACGATAATCACCGTTTATTTGGATCTTGTACGCGCGGTCTTATATACTTAGCCTAAAACTACAGGTACCTACAGGCGGCCGCGATCTTCCTAAAGGGGAAGAACTTCCCCATTTAGTGCTGCTCTAATTTTCTCTGTGTCCTGCCTCTTCTTTTTAACATGCTTTTATACTACCTAAGTACATTGCGTATGTACGATCAGTGGCTTGGGCACCTACTGTTTCTGGCGCGTGTAGATTGCAAGTCGAGTGCGAACTTCTTTCTTCTTTTTATTTTATAAAAAATGAAGACCTCCATTGCTTATTTATGATTTCAAAACAAGTTTCAAACTACTTGACACTGGTGAAATCGTCAATAATTGATGGAAGCTATAATTTTGTAAAAGAAGACTAAATAAACCCGGACCTAAACTGTTCTTTAGTCCATATATACAAAAGTAGGTACTCTGTGCTTTGAGCTTCTTGGTTTTTAGTCTTGCCCAAGTCCTTCCTTCAAGTCAGGCTCCAACAGGCGCGATCGCAGCCGACGATTCTGGGGGGGGGGGGGTTGTTATATTTGACTGTCCCGTTGGTCTTGTACCAAGACAACCTAGTCGCTACCCAATTTTGCCATGTACGAATATGGATTTGGGGGGGGGGGGGGTCATGATCCCTACGACATGACCTCTCCCGGACCGCCACTGGGTTCAAATCAGGCTCGGACTTGGGGTAGCCCGCACACTGCCGTAAATATTCTACAACCCATGAGACTTAATTGTGCACCTGGCCAGCGAGGTGTATTTTAAGTGGGGCGGGTTAATTATTATTGACAGTGTGTGGCTAGCCTTAGACAATTCGGGTGTTTTCCTTGATAATTTCCTTATATGATTGACGTGCGTTTGTCTGAATGACTGATGACTGACTTATTTCACATGGAGTGATTTTGGTACCACAATAAAATTTTCTTGTGTACAATTTATTTATTTGCTTATTAACTATAAAACTTGGTTCTAACTAATAAGTGAAGACGTGTAGAAAAAATGTTTTTGGCAAAGTTCGACCACTGATCTCGGTGACTGATACTCAAACTACTCAAAAATACTCGTCGCTCGATGTTCTCTCGCTAGGAATAATGAAAAAGGAAGGCGTGGATTTGGATTCCGTGCTGCAGGAGATCGGCCACTGCGGCCGCTACCAGCGACATACCTATTATTACATATTGCTCGTAATAATATTCAGTGCTATTTACAACTGCCAATATGTCTTCAATGTAGCCGCAGTCAAGTACAGGTATCTCAATAGATTGATGCTTAAAGACAGTGCAGAGGCTATTCTTCTTAATTTCTTTTCGTGTCTTCTAATGTGGTTAAGTATTGTCCACGGTGGTGTGCTATACGTAAACGATAGTTCTTGAAAGAGAAGATCGAGTAAGTAGTTAAGAAGCACAGGGCTCACTTCTGGTCAAGCTGCCTAGGTAGGTTTTAGTCAGTCAGCATTGCATTTTAGCGCTTTGTAGCGTCCGTGCCATGGCGCAGTGGGAAACCGCGCTTTGCAAACCGGAGGTCGCGGGTTTGAATCCCGCGGGGAGCAACAACTTTGTGTAGTTGTTCCTTACAGGCTAGGACAATGCAGCCCGATTACTTGATTGTCTGGACAGTAAGATGATTCATGCGTCGGCTGGGCATATAAAAAATTGGCCCTGCGCCTGTCGTGTCTGTTTGCCGGATTGTTAGAGTAAAGAAGTATAGAGTGCACTCGTATCTACGCAAGCACTTGTACACAATAATATCTCCCGCGTAGATGGCTGACTCGATCAACCATCTACGTCGAGACGTGGTCCCTAACTGTTGGCCTTTTAGATAAAGCTCGGAGTCACTAAACGGGCTATGTTCGGAGTTTCTTTGCGCGACAAAATCCGGAATGAGGAGATTCGCCGAAGAACCAAGGTCACCGACATAGCTCTTAAAATCTGCAGGTTGAAGTGGCAATGGGCAGGCCACATCGCTTGGAGAACTGATAACCGTTGGGGAACAAAGATTCTCGAGTGGCGACCACGAACCGAAAGACATAGCGTAGGTAGGCCTCCCACTAGGTGGACAGACGACATCGTGCGCGTCGCAGGCAACCGGTGGATGCAAATAGCTAATTGTCGTTCATTGTGGCGTTCGAAGGGGGAGGCCTATGTTCAACAGTGGACGTCTTCCGGCTGGTGATGAGATGACTGATCTTAGCGCTTAGAGTCCTGCGGGCCCCCTTCGGCTTCAATTCGGCCGACGAAGACAGGCCGAGGTGGTGGCCCTGACCGACTCTGGCTCGCCACAAGCTGCCCTGTGGGTTTATTATTTCTATTATTTGCGCTTTTGAGTTTCAAAACGTATCTGCGTTGCATATCTATCTACGTAAATTCTGCCACACGTAGATGCCAAGTGCCAGAATGTGAGTCCACGCCGATGCAGTTCGAGCCGAAAGAGTGGGGCGATTGGGCGCTGCCGGCGTCGGGGCGGGACTGCCACCGTTTGGTGCCAGTCGGAACCAGTTGCACTGCCGGCAGCTTCCTCGCCGACAAAACGCAGCCTTGCACTTCTTGGGTCTATGAAAATAATGATAGCATCGTTGCTGAGGTACATTTATTAATTATATTTTGCGATAATTAGGGCTTGCTCGTTGTTATTGACAATTTTAGAACACAATGTTTGAAATGTTTGTATGCAACTTTGTGATGAGATTGGCAGCTCATTGCAAATGATATAAGCGACACGCCTTCCTATGAATAATTAGGTACTTGATAGTCATCTGAAACATTAGAGAACGCCCAGTAAGTTTCAGTGGCATTCACACCGGTTTAGAGCAATGTTTAGACATTGTAACAGAATATCTTGGCAGTGGCCCTTCTTTTTGAAACCGTTCTGAAGTGTGTGGTTCCTAAGGTCTATAAACTTACATATAAGTACATTACGGCCCTTTGATACGGCGGTGTTTGAACTAGTTCTTACGTCACATGAATTTATGTTTACGGTGTTTGTAGTTCAATCTCGCGTGTCAAGAATGGAAGCGTACGCTGGTGGGCTCTGTCCACAGCGCCGGCGTGCTCTCCGCACTGCCGATCACCGCCATTGTATCTGATACGTTAGTCAACAAAACTTTAAAGTTCACTATAAGGTTCATCATCATCAGCAGCCGAGAGATGCTCCACAGCATCGAAGGGAGGGATTGCCATAATCCCCACGCTTGGCAGACGTCCTGGGGATCGCAGTATAGGCGCTAGGTAATTCAATAGCAAGACGATGCTTCCCGTCTTCTTGTTTTCCCTTAACCGTTTCTTACAGGCACCCATCGGGTAGAGATGGGAAGGTGCTATTCTTACCCGGATACCCCACGGGACAATATCTACTAAGTTAGGTAAATGGTTTTACTAATTTTCTAATTTGCGGATTCTCAGTAATAACGTGTTACCTATTTAGGTTCGGACGTCGTATAGCACTGGTGGTGACGTCCGTGGCTCCGGCGTTCGTGGGCATCGCCCGGTCCTTCTGCAACGGGTACATCACCTACGTGGTGTTGGAGTACATAGAAGCCACTGTTAACGCAGGAGTCTACAGCACTGCGTTTATTTTAGGTGCTGTTTACCATACTAAAAATTCAGAAATACCGAAATTGGGACAGGGTATAACTTTCCCTCCGGAGTCGCTGGTGTAGGTCCTAGTTCGTCCGTTGCGTACAGCAGTAACTCCGATGATGACGGCGGCAGGGATGCGACCTCCGTCCCCGTGGGTTCAAAGGCAAGGCACTGAGGGGCTTCCTGGTTCAGATTCCACCGGCGAAACCAGTGTCCCCTCATGACGTGACAAACGCGGGGTTTTAGTGGGGGTTGAATCCCACATACCCCGGTTGATCCCCACAGGTCCCGAGGACCTTTGGAAGGTTTCTCCCACATGAAAAAAAACTGGTGTCTGTTACACGATCGCAGTGGGTAAGATAGTAAAGCTTAGTTGCTATAGTAATTATTAACTCTATGATTGTATGTAGTTTGTTATTTGACAAATGGTATTGCAGTCAACGTCTGGGTCAGACCTACTTAAATGACATTCAAGTTAAAAATCGGTAACTCAGGATTCGTGACAGATTTTTTGTGTTTCTTACACATTAATGTATTTACTATATTACTTGCAGCTCTAGAAATGGTGGGCTTGAACAAACGTGTGATCGGTGGTAATATAATATCCAGCACGTTCGCCGTCGGCCAGACCATCGCGGCGTTGATCGCGTGGGTCGTCCCCTACTGGCGCACGTACACCCTCATCATCTACATACCTTCCGTGTTATTCCTCTCCTACATCTGCTTGGTAGAGGAGAGCGTGCGATGGCTACTCAGCAAAGGACGAAATGCAGAAGCCGCCAGAATAATTTTCAAGGCGGCCGCCATCAACGGAAAACAATTATGCCCAGAGACTGTTAGGAAATTAAAGGAGCGCTCGTCATTAGACTTGTCCTCCACGACAGCCCCCGAGCCTCCACACCTCGAACAGCAGCTAGAGAAGTCTGTCTTCATGCAAGTGATACATTCAAGAACTATGCTCTTCCGAATGGTAGTCTGCTCTTTCTGGTGGAACAGCGTGACGCTCATCTACTACGGCTTGTCTTTGAACTCTGTAGCTCTCGCTGGCAATAGATATATAAACTACATACTGACCTCGCTAGTGGAGATACCTGGCTATTGTCTGAGCATGTTGACGCTCGATCGGTTTGGAAGGAAAAGCTCTATTATGACGTCATTCTTTGTTTGCGGGGTGTCGCTTTGCGTCTTGCCGTTTGCGAAGAAACGTAAGTAAATTGTAAATAGTAGCGTAGGTTAGATACTAATTTACAAATCGTGGATGAAATATTAGATTGCTGAATGGATATATTGCTTACGAAAACAATCTTTTGTTTCTCTATAAAACTATGTGAGTCTACATAGGTTATTAAAACTGGACAGTGGGTACCTAATATGTAAGTACTAAAACTCAGTCGTCATATCTAGCGTCGGTATAAATATGCAGTATTAATATCTGTATTTATTCGCTTGCTACTTCTAAGCTAAACAATGGGTTTTGAGGTGGTTTTTACTATAAAAACAGTATTTTTTTTATAGAAAGGTAGTAACTGTGTTTCCGTGTAACCCTGTTTTGTACATTGTATTTATCAAAACGACTTACTAGGTGGTAGGTTATCCTTACGCAAGGAACCGTCCAAGTAGCTACTACTTACCGCAGTGCCAGATATTCTGCGGCCAAGCAGCAATCTTTAAACATTGCTGTGTGAAGGCACTGTAGCTGGTGAAATTATCGGACACATGAGACTTAATATCTAATGTCTTTAGGGTAGGCAACGCGCTATGCGATACGTGATTCACCTCCAGCGTCCACAGACTGCGGGCCGCATGCTTGTTTGCCAACTTGGTGGAATTAATAATAACGATGTTTTATGTAGAGAGTATTAAAATGCCTTTGTAGATGGATAATATTACTACGCGTTTAAATTAGAACTTGTATTCTAGACAACATGGTGGTGATACTGCTATCGATGGTGGGCAAGTTGTGCATCAGCATGATATTCTGTTCGATATACATCTACACGATCGAGCTGTTCCCGACGCAGGTGCGGCACTCGCTGATGGCCGTCTGCTCCATGATCGGCCGCGTCGGCTCCATGCTGGCGCCGCAGACGCCCCTGCTGGTCCGTACCAAGTGCACCAACTAGTATACCCTGTAGTGCTGCGATTATGTTCACTGCAAAAATAAAACACTTACTACTTGAACTGCTCTATTTTCAAATGTTACTGCTATTGCGAATTCAAATTGCCGATTGCCTGTGTGCTGGTGGTTGGTGGTTAGTGGATGCATAGGGTGGGGGTTGGGTTACCAACTCTCGAAAGGACCAACTCGGGAGAATTTTATGAAATCGATTAGTTTGTTGGAAGGTTTTTGACGAAAAATTCATTTATTAATTTATAAATTTATATGTACTTACCTTGCATTCGAGCAGCATCTAATACCCGTCGGCTCTCCACCACAAAATCATAACAGAAATGATTTTGTGGTGAAAAACCGACAAATATTAAATGCTTTTTCATGAAAAATCGACGTTTGTTAGTATTTGTAACTCTACTTTTCCACTTTTAACACGTCTTTCGATTTCGTAAAGAAGTCAACCCGAACACTATGATAAAGTAGTAAAAGTATGTCTATGACTCTTGTATGCCCTCCACTGTAGAGGCACTATTCTTATCTATGCTGTAGAGGGCGAGGTGCTACTAAGAGGAGGCATGAGAAACCACCGAATTTACCTCCAAGGAATCGACAACGTCGACGGCGAGACGAACAGGTTTACACCGGTAGCGACACGTGCGAGCGACGACTGCGTACATAATATTTAGAAAAACTGGAGAAATTATTGCTCTCCGGGAGTTCGGGAGATTAACCATTAATACCGGAGTCTCCCGGGCAATCCGGTAGGGTTGGGAACCCCAGGTGGGGGCCTGGGGCTCTGTGCGTCCTTACTAATTACGTAGGCCCTGCGTCGTCGAGAGTACCGCGAGGATGGCGGGGGGAGCGTGCTTCCTCTGCTACCACCTTGAAACATGACCATGACCATGGATATCCTTTTTTATCCAATCTTAATGTTTACGCAATGCTGCTTTGCCGCAGATTACTTATATAAAAATAAATAATGGTGGATATGACTACAGCGGCCAATCTTTCACAAGATCAGTCATTTACGAAGGAGATATTATTATAGTGTGCAAGTGCTTGCATAGACACAACTGCCTCTCTCTCTCTCTCCCCCCTCTCTCTCTCCCCCCCTCTCTCTCTCTCTTTCTATCTCTTTCTGCCTTTCTCTCACAATCCAATGGGACTGAAGACCGACACGACCAGGGAGAGGTCAAGCGCAGGACCAACTTTTTACGTGCCCGTCCAACGGATGGGTCATCTTACTTTACAGACAATCAGGTGATCGACCCAAATTGGCCTCGCTAGTAAGGAGCAAGTAACTACACAAAGTTGTTTCTCCCCGCGGGATTCGAACCTGCGGCCTCCTGTTTGCGCAGCAAGCGGTTTTCAACTGTGCCACGGAGGCTACAAATTAGATTACTTATCTAATACGGTAACTGGATGCTCTCATAGTCTCCTGGGCCTGGTCTCCAGTAGTAGCGGTCCTAGCATCTAGTTTTGTTCCCCAGATGGTGTACATGGAGTCTCTGCCATACCTACTGTTCGGCGTGACGGCCGGCATCGCGGGCGTGCTGATGCTGTTCACACCGGAGACGCTGCGCATCAAGCTGCCGGACACGGTAGCGCAGGCGGCCAACATCGGCACAGCGCCCAGGACACGCCAGCGCACTGACATCATCGTCGACTGACTGTATTATACTGTCCTGTATAAGTACACACACATATATATAGATATACACATTGTTGTAGATGTGAACAGTGTCAAGATAAAATTATATTTCTATAAACATATTTGATTTTATTTTATTCAAAAACTAGTCGGAAACAACAGTCCAACTAAACTTTGTTGGACCTGAGACTTGAACTCTCAAGATGAAAGTAACCGCGTTTACTTTGCGTTTTGTAAGCAAAGAAAAATTAAATTCACTCTTTTCGATCGGTACCTCGATAGGCACTGCCACCTATGTCCTCCGGTTGGGTGTCGTAAGACGAGACTAATGGAAAAAAGAAGACGGGCAGAATAGTCTTTCTATTACCTTCATCAGCAGCCGAAACGTCCACTGCTGAACAAAGGCCTCTCCCCTTAGAAGGGAGGGGTTGCCATAATCCCCACACTTGGCAGCTGGCTTGGGGATCGCAATATAGGTGGTAGATAATCCAATAAAAAGACACCCAATGGGAGGAAATGGGTGGGTGCGGCAAAGCGGAAACCAAATGTATTTATGACAAGACAAGCCCGCTGAGTTGCTTGCCTGATCTAATCAGTAGCGGCCGCATTATCTAAATAAAACCGGTCAAGTTCGAGTCGGACTCGCGCACCGAGTATTTTACTACTCGTCTGGACACCTCGGATGGCAAAAAACCAAACCACTAAACTAAGTTTGTTCTTCGAGGATTTCTTAGGATTACTAAAAAAAACACTTAGAAAGATCATGTTATTTTTCTATAAAATATAGATAAACATGTATTCCCCGTAATTATTTCAGATTTTTCCCTCCACAAACTTCGGAGATACCTAAGGGGGAACGGTATTTGTTCGGACATTTTTAATTATAAGCCAAAAACTACGTGCCATAAACCAAAATAAAAATCAGTTTTGAGAAGTGGAAATGAAGCCCATTCGTATGATACCCCACTCGATATATTAGTCTCACTTTGAAAGTTTTATGACCCAGAGTCAGTGGTTCCTGAAATACACACATCAAAAGTGTCTAGGGATCAACATATATTTTTGCAATAACTTTTCTCCTGATTGATATTAATTAAAATTTTCTTTAAGGATTCATCAAATAAAGTGTTTTCGTTTGTCACAGTAACGATAAACTAAGTCACCTTTGCATTAATAAAGAAATTTGCCATTTTCCTAATAAAGGGATTTTTGACATTTGAACCACTAACACAAAAGTTCGAAAAAAAGACTGAAATAACAGTTTTCTTTAAAATTTTATTGGGTAACTTAAACAATTAATAATCCGTGTTTCTACCGCGAACACTAACAACACAAGAACATCGGTTTGGCATACTCAAAATGAGTTCATCCAAATCACGCTGTGGAATGGCCGCCCATGTTCGTTGCAACAACAAAAAAAGGTCTTCTTGCGACTGGATACCCTCCATATTCGGCAGAGCTCTTCTCTGTAGCATATCCCATGCATGCTCAATCGGGTTCAAGTCTGGCGACTGAGCAGGCCAGGGCAGGACATTGATGTTAGCTGCGGCGAGAGTCTGTCTTACAACTCTTGCGGTGTGCGGTCGTGCATTATCATGCATTAACTGAAATAAGGGACCGATTTGCACTTGTAGAGGAACGATGACGTCTGATACAATCGTCTCAGCATAAATTTGAGCGTTGAGGTTGCCTCTGATCCAAATCAACTCAGTTCTTCCGCCGATCCAAATACCCGCCCATACCATGATGGTTCCACCACTATAAGGATGGACTTCCTGGCAGGATTTTAATCGCTGTTGGCGTCCAGGGGTTCTCCAGTGTCGTATACGTCTTGTATCCGGTCTCATACCAAAACGAGACTCATCAGAAAAGCACACGAAACGCCATTGTTCTTCTGCCCATTTTTTTGCCCAAAAATGCTTGATCCCTAGACACTTTTGATGTGTGTATATAGGTGTGACAGACAGACAGACAGGCGAAGTCTCACCATAAGGGATGGAGCCCTAAAAACAGATTTTTGTGTGCCTCCGTGGGGCTTATACATGATAAATATATTTTGACATTTTACTGCGCTTCCATCCACTGCTGCATGCACCGCTTACCATCAGGTGGCACAGCCTTCAAGCACTTGCTTATATTAAGTAAACATTGGATATTTCTCACTAGCTCTTAGTGAATGACTAGTAGATATATCTATCGATGAAAATGATGGTTTTAAATTACCTTTAATTTATTGTTTTTCTTTGAAACCCATTTCATTGAGTATTATGTAGTTAGGTACTTACGTCAATGCTATTGTTTCCTCAAATTAATTATCATGAATGATCTTAACTCTACATCGATGAAAACCTAATAATGCGAAACACGGAAAATTTTAAAATAATGTGAGTAGGTATTGGTGCCGATTCTGTTGTCACACACTAGACTAAACTAGACTAAATTTTAGTTTAGTCGTGTCTTTCCTATTCAGAGATCCATGAATTAAACTAAATTAGGTATAGTTTGATAGAATATAATGGTTTTAGTTACTCAACTTAGTTTTAAACATATTTTGCTATTCTGTTGTGCACAGTTTACGTCATTTATGCCTAATATTAGAAACTTCAAAGTAAAATTAGATCAAATTAGTCGGCATCTAAAAGATGTCGATTAAAATAAAATAGAATAAACTAAAATAGAATGAAATAAATATTAAAATTAATATTAGAATAAATATTAGAATAAATAACAAAAATAAATATTAATATAAATAATAAAATAAATATAAAAAAATAAATTAAAAAATAAAGTATCAAAATAAAATAAATATTAATAATTATTAAAAAAATATTAATAATAAATTAAATATTAATAAATAAAAAAAATATATTTTAATATTTATTTAAAATAAATATTAGAATAAATATTAAAATAAATATTAAAATAAATATTAGAATAAATATTAATATAAATACTAAAATAAATATTAATAAATAAAAAAAATATTAAAATAGATATTAAAAAAAATATTAAAATAAATATTTAAACAAATATTAAAATATCAAATATTTTTTATTAATAAATAAATATTAATATAAAAATATATTAAAATAAAATAAACATAATATTAAAATTAATTTAAGTATCGTAGCCGGAGAATTATTTTAGTTTAGTTTAGTGTAATCAGATGAACAAGAGAATTGTTTTCAACTAACATGATTTGACCAATGAAAACCTAGTGAGGTTTTGGGTGAGTTGATAGTGATCAACTCAATTTAGTAGCTGTCGAAATCAAATTAAGCACTTAATCATCGTTTGACACCACTAAACTAAAATTTAGTCTAGTTTAGTGTAGTGGTGACAACAGAATCGGCACCATTGTTGATTTTTATCGACCAAGTACTTATCCCAGAATAAAGGTTATGTTTTTTTCAGTGTATGTTCGGTCTATGGCTTTTAACATAATTAGATTTTTAAGACAGTGATATGGGAGTAAAGATTCTTATCATATTCATCATTATCAGCAGCCGAAAAGTCCACTGCTTAACAAAGGCCTCCCCCTTAGAAAGGAGGGGTTGCCATAATCCCCACGCTTGGCAGGCGGCTTGGGGATCGCAGTATAGGTGGTAGGTAATCCAATAAAAAGACTGCTGCCCGTCTTCTTGTTTTTCCTTAGTCGCCTTTTACAGATACCCAACAAGAGGAGATGTGTGGGTGCTATTCTTACCCGGACACCCCACGGGGGGTTATCATATTAGGGTAAAGAAAATACAATTAAAAACAAACAGAATGGCACGCATACTATCCTATTTGTTAGGTACCTATACTAAAGATGTTAGATAGGTACATGTTTTTGAGGTTTTGTGTGGAAGAATAAAGTTATTTTTATTCGTGTTTAAGTCGATATTGCACTTTAGAGAAACTGTTGCAACACACGTATATACAATAAACAGTGTTGTGAAAAATAATCGAAACTGTGGGAGTTGCAATCGCTGATAGTAATACAGTACAGTATACAGAATATAAAACAACATAACCCTCCACCTGGCGCATTCGGGCAAAAATACTCAAATCTTCTTATAAATTTTTATAATGACCAGATTTAAAAAAAATTATAATATATATTATGTATATTATATATTATGTATATAATTATACATATAATATAATAATAATTATAAGAAGATGTGAGTATTTTTTTTTTACTAGCAACGTACAAAACCTATGTTTGGTCCCTCTGTTTAAAGGGAAGCCCGACGGTTCGTGCACTGTCTGATTTGAATTATCATCAGAAGATTATAGAGTGTTCAACCAAGGCTGGCGGGTATCAACATTGTCATGGCGACGTTATCGTCAGACGATCGCAAGACACGCCGCGAAGCTGTCGTCTCGGCGCCATGCCGAGGAGAGACGAGGTAGACCTCGACGCGATACTGTCGGAGCTGGGCCAGTTCGGACGCTACCAGATTAGAATATATTGTTACATTCTGTTGACCATTGTGTTCAGTGCCGTGTATAACAGTCAGTACATATTTGCTGCAGGCGAAGTTGGATACAGGTAGGAAAGAGAAGTCACTGCTTATTTTTAAAGAAATTTATTTCAGCATACCTTAATGGATAGTTATTTTTCGGCAAAGGAGCAGCCAGTAACTTTTATGTATATGTGTTCTTTTAGATTGTTTTTTGGGCATGATGTACCTATGTAGAGATCAGTATAATTCATCAAAATATCCTTGAATTAATTGGTTCGTTCTCATATATGTTTTTTGCACTACCTTAGTATTGTAATAATAATTAATATTAATTTTTATTTCCTTAAGTGTTTCCTTAAAAGATTTATATTTTAAGTGATGACACATATTTAAATGCACCTTGCAGACCCAGATATAATCCTAATACAACAATATCGCAATTAACTTATTACGAATTCAATAGATACTGCGATAGTATGAAGTTTAGCTTAAAACCAGTGGATTCATTAACTATATTACAAACTATTAAGGAACTTAAGTCCAATGCATCCGGAACTGATGGCCTAACTTTAGATATGATATCAATGTTAGTCCCTAAAACACTTGATGTAATTACTACCATAGTTAACAGATCCATTTTAACATCTAACTTTCCGCAAAGCTGGAAAACAGCAATAGTTAGACCTATACCGAAGAATCCCAGTATCTCTGAAATAAAAGAATTAAGGCCAATAAGTTTACTGCCCTGTCTTTCTAAAATATTAGAAAAAGTGGTAGGCTCCCAGTTGAGAAATTATTTAGAGATGAACAATATATTACCAGATAAGCAATCTGGATTCAGAAAAAACCGCAGTACTTCTACAGCAATTCTGGATGTCATGGATAATATATTAGCTGCACAGGACACGGGAATGGGTACAATGCTGGTCCTATTAGATTTTTCTAGGGCCTTTGAGTCCATAAATGTTCCATTACTTCTGTCAAAATTAACATACTATGGTTTGAACCCGCCACGGTCAGATGGTTTCATTCTTACTTGGATAAGCGTGCGCAGTTTGTTGAAATTCGCAATAGTGATGGGTCTGTCTCGCGATCCTCTACGTCTAATGTGAATAGAGGAGTTCCGCAGGGATCTGTGCTTGGCCCTTTGCTTTTTATATTGTTCAGTGCAGATATCGCTGATGTAATTAAGCACTGCAAATTTCACATTTACGCCGATGATGTACAGATTTACCTATCTTTTAAGACTAATGAGATTGACAATGCAATTAAGATGATTAACGAATACCTGGCCAATATCTGTAATAGGGCTAACTGTAACTCTCTTCTCCTCAATCCGAGTAAGACCAAGTTCATGATTTGTGGCTCTAAAAATCAAATTATGCGTATAGGTAGTTATAGCCCCAAAATTTACGTCGATGGTACAGAAATTGAGCGAGTACAGGAGGCTAGAAACCTTGGTTTGATAATGGACGATGAATTACGGTTTGAACGTCACGTAGCTGAAGTTGTAAGAAATTGTTTCTATCGGCTGAAAGTCCTATATAATATACGAAATCACCTCAGTGTGGACCTTCGTATCTAATTAGTAGATTCGCTTATACTTTCGAAATTTAACTATCTGGATGTTGCTTATGGACCATGGTTGCTGACAAGAACGGCTAATCTTATCCAAAGGGTCCAAAATGCTTGCGCGAGGTTTTATTTTGATATTCCGCCCCGAAACCATGTCACTCCCTTCCTTAATAATTCGAATATGCTTAAGATGAAATATAGAAGGGAATTACATTTTGCGACGTTATTATTCGGTGTGATAAAAACGGGAAAACCAGCGTATTTACATTCCAAACTACAATGGCTGTCAGATTATAGCAGATACCCAACGCGTGCAGCAGCGTATGCTTTACGTATACCACAACACAAGACTGCTGCCTTTCGGGGTAGTTTTAGGTACGCAGCCTCTAAGTGCTGGAATAATTTACCACCTCCACTGCGCGTTCTAAGTAATTTAAAAACATTCCGTCTTATTACGAAAAGCAGTTTAACAATAAACCCAGGTTTAGACTCAGGAAATCGTTCCTTAAACCTGAGTCTAAACCTGGGTTTATCTTTAAACTGCTTTTTGTAATAAGACTGATTTAGTTTAAAATTTAAAAAGCATGTTCTAGACATACAAAAATCCAGCACAAACTAATAATCATACATACAATAAAGATACTGGCGCTCGTGCCGTAGACGGGTAGTTCCTAATCACCGTAGTATAGCGCAATTGAATGAAGGACACGAATGTTATATTTTTATTACTACCGGCGAAGTTTAGGATTACATTTTGATATTAGTACATTTTATTTATTATTATTATTTTTTAAATTAGATCTGTATAATCCTTAATCTGGCATTGAACAGCATGCCACCTAGGGCGTCAGCTGAAAATCAGCGCTGCATTTACATGCAGCATTTAGCTGAGCTGTTGCCTTTTGAAGACACATTTATACACACACACCGAGATTGTTTGTCGTGAAAGTAATTTATTAATTAAATATTGTTATTGTCTTTGTGTGCTCTATGTAGAATAGTGAAGTGTAATTTGTGTATGTTGATATGTGGTTTTCTTGAGTTTGTTGTAAAAATAGTATTTGGCATACTAAATTCATTTGTATTTAAGTTAAACTTACCTAAATTAAGCTCTACTGTATTTAGTTGTCTTGTGTGTGTGTTATTAGTGTCTTTAATAAATGTATTTTCTTCTTCTTCTTCTTCTTAAATGTTTCTTAATTTTTCCGCTATGGTTTGACATGAGACTAACTAACTAACATGAGAATATATTTCAAGTTATTTACTGTGCGTATTACTTTCACGACTGAACAGCTGAACCAGTCTTAATGAGATTTTAATTATGTGTGTGTCATGAAACACAATACTTTCAAAATATAATAAGCCTTAAGGCTTACACCAACAGGTACTATATTTTTGATACGGTCAAATACCGTATTGTACAAAGAGGGGGCTGCCCTAATACGGATTATTTTTAACGCTGCCGGCGGTCGACGCGTGATCGCGGTGCGCGCTTCGCGTGTTAACATGGTTTAAATGGGAATCATCCGTCGTTGAGCGGTTCAAAATATTCTAAAGGAAACCTTCATCACTCCGCAGGTAACATTTTAAAGTACGAAAAATAAGTAGAAAAATACGTGCGTCAGTTGGGCATGTAAAAAGTCAG
This sequence comes from Furcula furcula, assembly GCA_911728495.1. NCBI lineage: Eukaryota > Metazoa > Arthropoda > Insecta > Lepidoptera > Notodontidae > Furcula > Furcula furcula. Next base: position 25,826,753 of record OU452253.1, read on the forward strand.
TCTGGCACCTAATTTGACCCCGTTCATCTCGGTCTTCTGTTCCATCGGATTGGGAGAGAAAATGAGGAGAGTGCAAGCAAGCGCACTGTTAAAATGAATTTGTCGGACGTTGTTGAATATTAGGTGCTGTAGCCGCAGTATCTATTGGTCAGGAAAACATTATTATAATTAATATATGTAGTATTTACTTTCATGTACCGGAAATAGTTTCAAACTTTGCTATTTAAAATTTTTAGACACAAATTCCAATAACATTACCCGTTTTGAGAGAACCCGGAGCCTCAGTCACAGTGACTGCAGTTGCGTTCACACTTCCGAAGTAGTCAAATTTAATACTTACCTCATTTTAGTTATGAAATGTATTGATGTTCTGCATTAATATCGATAAGATTAGCTCTACTTTGATCACTGTTTGCTCAACTGCTGCTAAATTACTTTTATATCTCTTATCTTATCATAATGATGATAGTCATGAAATATTTCTAATATTGAATATTTCAGGCAATATTTAATTTAACCTTCGCGTTCGTAGGAATTAAACTTTTCTTGCTTAACCCTTGAAGGTAATCTGAATGTAACCACTTTCAGCGAACATAACTATTATCGTTGAAAGATGATTGGGTATATTTCAATAGCTGGCACCTTTTTTTTCGCGGGGGAAACCTTCAAAAGGTTGCCGGAGCTGTAGGGCTCAACCAGGGTATGTGGGATTCTTACCCACTAAAACCCCCATGGCTGTCGCATCGGCACATGAGAGGGGATACCCGGGCTCTCCGGTGGGATCTGCACCAGAAGCTCTTCAGTGCCTTGACTTTGAGCACGCCGCCGGGGGCTCCAAAATAGTCCGCCAGGAACACGGTGCTCACGGGGGCAAAGGTCGCTGCCCCACCGCCGTCCTCCTCGGAGTCGCCGCCGTATCAATAGGTGTCCTAGGGCCCACACCCTGAACGTCCAGCGCCTGCGAAAGAATATACTAATAATAATATTTTCACACCACCTGCTTGATAATGTCACATTATATGTCATATATAGATGACATAAAGTGCCTCATTATATCCCTATAGTCTAGCCGGGTAATAATGTTGTACTAAACTCCCTTATAATAATAATGTTGTACTAAACTCCCTTATAATAATACAATAGTCTATTTCTTCGTAACCAAGGCCGTTATCATTTTTCCTTTAACATCTGCAGGTACCTACTTACTTACTTAGGTGTTCAGTGAACTGTAACTACAAACAAACAAGAATGATGACTTTTTCCAGATGGACAATAGTAAATGGTATAGGTAGGCAGTTCATTTTCACGGTCAATCTATTTTTGATTAATTCGAAGCAATTTGAAGTTCTCTTTGCTTTATTTATTTATTTATTCTTAAGCACATTTAAATATGAACAAGGTAGACTTAATGCCTTAGGCATTCGCTGCCAGTCTCTCTTTGGATGATGCAGAGGGTAATTGATTTATTATTTGATTTTCCTAGAATATTAAGAGTTTGACCTCTAAATTAATATAAATTTCTTTTTTGTCTGGTATTTGTTTAATAAAAATGTACTCATAAAGGAAATAAAAGTAAGTAAAATTTGCTTCTCCTCGAAATATCCTATAAGGTTAAAAAAACGGTGACTCCTTCGAAATAAGTATTTAAAACAATATCAATATGTAGGTGGTGAAGGTCGCATTCAAGAGGACCTTTACAGTGTTCTTTTTTAACCCCTGACGAAACGAGGTGTTTTCTAAGTTTGATGCCTATGTGTGTCTGCGGCATCGTAACTATCTAAGAACGCATTTGAATGCTTTTTTTATTTACATACTGGTTGAATCCAGTTGGACAGCCTTTTGCAAATCGATGTAGGGGATTTTAGGTATCTAACAAACATTTTCTATTATCTCCATTCGTTCAAAAGTCATGAATATGGATAATACAGGAAGGAATGTGATAACAGGATGTCAAAAACAATAAAAGTAGATGACACGAATTTGGACTCGTTGAATAAGACTCGACGGGTAGTCGTTAAAAATGGTGATCAGGGTCTGATGATGGAGCAGGAAGGTAGTTACGGGATCTTACACCAATAAAACTTAAAACTTATATACATAGAATTTATACTCGTTATCCAACGAGCTGATTAAAGAACTGAAATCTTTATGTATGCTATACATACTAAATAGGTTTGTTTATAATGTGTTTATAATAAACACTTTGCATAAGTAGATAACTAACATAAGGAAGATGTTTTAAAAACAGTCAATGGTAGGGCCTTGCGCTTACAAACGTGGCCGGTAACAAGTGTTATCCTGTCCCCTATTATATTTTTAGTTACAAGATCTCGTGAGATGAGTGCCGTGGACATAACTATGCATAAGTAAAAAGGAGGTCGCGGTTTCCTTAACTGGTTCACCTAGGAAAATATGTACCTAATACTTACATATTTATATCTTATTTACTATATTTTTTACCCAAAGAAACCGCTGATAGAATTAATTTTGTGTAAATATATTATGTATCAATATACATAATATATTTACACAAAATTAATTACTTAAATATTTTTGAAGTTGGTGCTCAAATATACACGATACGTACGCTACCACTCTAATCGACTGACCAGCACCAATTTCAATAATATTTAAGTTATTTTTCACTTTTTAGTGTGGTGTCTGTTGAAGACGGTTTATTTTTTTTTATAAAATAATATTTTATACGTTTTTTCATTTTAATTTTTAAACTCTTGACGGGTTTTATTAATATAGACATTTTATGATATTTATGACGACGTATTTAGTATCCCAATGGATACTAAATACGTCGTATTTAGTATCCCAATGGATACTAAATACGTCGTCATAAATATCATAAAATGTCTATATTAATAAAACCCGTCAAGAGTTTAAAAATTAAAATGAAAAAACGTATAAAATATTATTTTATAAAAAAAAATAAACCGTCTTCAACAGACACCACACTAAAAAGTGAAAAATAACTTAAATATTATTGAAATTGGTGCTGGTCAGTCGATTAGAGTGGCAGCGTACGTATCGTGTATATTTGAGCACCAACTTCAAAAATATTTAAGTTATTTTTCACTTTTTAGTGTGGTGTCGGTTTATTTGTATTTTTATAAAAAAAATATTTTATTCTTTTTAGTCATATTCTCTTGAATAGTCGTTACTCAACTATACTGATTTGGATAGTATAAAGTTGTATCACTAACAGGTATAAGTTTAATTTTTTTAAAAACCCTCAACCATAGATCTAAAATTCGGTGGGTCCTACATTTAATGGAGCAGAGTTCCTGTTACGACCTTCCTGCTTGCTCCTATCACCAAGCTCAGAAACATCATTTTTCTAGCAGCTTACTCGTCGAGACCTACGCATCGATACCTTAAATTCGGTAGGTCTACGTTTATTGGTGCATAGATCCCGTGACCACCTTCCTACTCCATTATCAGACCCTGATCACGATTTTTCTAGCAACTACTCGTCGAGACCTACCCAACGAGCCCAAACTCTGGGTATACGTTTATTCGTGCAGAAATCCTGTGACCACCTTTCATGCTTCATCATCAGACCCTGGTATCATTCATTTGGTTAGGTTTTCATTGTATCAACGGATTTACATATCTTCTAAATTCTAGACCTTACGGACTAATAGAAGTAATGACAAATGTCCATTGTATACGAAATATCCCTACCTCGACTTGGAAAAGAGCTGATGGTCTTCAAACAGCGAAACCGATCTCAATTAAACCAGCTTTCAAATAAATAAAAAAACGCATACAAATCTGTCCACTCGTTTGAGCGCTGTGTGTGATGCCACATACAGACAGACACGACATCCCCCTCCCCGACATAGGCGTCAAACTTATTATACACTTCGTTTTTGGTCGGGGGTTGAAAAGTAACGATTGAATTCGGTAGGATGATCTGGATGGTGTATGACCATTTTGTAGACGAAGATAGCATCTATTTTATGGTTTCTACCGGTCATATCTTCTTCCCATCACTCACCATGTTCTTCGAAAAAGTTCTTATCCGGTCTTGATGAAATTCATACCGGACCAACTTGATGGAACGTCCATTAGGTACAAAGAAGAATCATCCAAATCGGTACATATTTGGCGGAATTACGAGTGAACATACATTAAAAAAATACATACACGATGAATTGAGAACCTCCTCCTTTTTTGAAGTCGGTTAAAAAAGAAAGAAGTAAAATGTGGTAAGTACCTATGTAACGTTATTTTGTACACGCAAGTCACTGGTTGGGTTATAAAAATGGTGTCAAGGGACATGTTTGGGATCATATTGCTTTCAATTTATTATCTTGAATGCAGATTCGCGAGGCCGAGGATGTAGGCACTTTAATTTTCCTCGTTGTAATACCGGTCTACCTTATTCGAGTAAGCATCTGAACTTTATGCTGCTAAAGTAAATAAATTCGACTTCGGGGCTTCACCATCTGTTCGAGGAGGAATTAGTTACTTAATTATTACTGTATTCGAGTAAGCGAAACATGCGGAACAATAATTAATTTTTAAAACTCGATGTTAAGCAAATAAAAAATTATTATATTCTTGAATACCTATTGCAATCTTATTTTCTAGAGAGAAAAGAACGAAGTATGTCTGCGTTCCTATCCCACGTACAAGTAAGATTAATTTAACACTGCTGTTGCCATAAAAGATGGTGGTAGTGGTAGGTCCCTTGATGTTTATATCAAAGACAGATTTACAAAGCAGCGCTGAAAATTTTAAGTCACCCTTAGACTTTATCACACTTAAGCATCGAACTTAGGACTTTGTTGTCAGCGAAGCAGCCGTACTCATTTTTAAAGGACTAGGTGGTGAAGTGTTAATGTAAATAGACCTAAAACCAACTCCTTCAAGCCGTCCTTCATGGTGATCTACGAGCAACAGTACTCTTCAGTCCCAAAAAAGCATTGACCACAAGTGAACATTTATACCTATTTTAAGCAGTCCTTTTTCCGTTTTCCAGGTGCCAAGTGCCAGAATGCGAGTCGTCTCCGCCAGTGTTCGGCACAAATGGCTGGGGCTTATGGGCCCTGCCCGACTCAAGCAGCAAGTGCGAGCGACTCGTGCCAGTCGGCGAGGAGTGCGTCGCTGGCAACTTCCTCGTGAATGAGACGAAGCGATGCACATCGTGGGTGTACGAGAGTGACCACACTATTTTTGCTGAGGTAAGTAGGTACATGTTGAAATGAAACTACAGTTTAAAGCAGAAATAATAATGATTGCATGGGCTACCATGCATTACCAGAGCTACTTTTAGCTAGTACCTATTGGTTTTTCTACTCAAATTATTTGTCATCGCCCGCTCGTTTACGTTTGCCTGCTATGTCAATGGTTTCATCTTTAATCCTGGTTTCCTATAGACGATAAACGGAACAATAAATTGTATGAACACAGGAGCCTTCGTTACCCGTATTACTACCAGTCTTACTGCCAGTAGTAGCACGGGTATTTATTTTTGCCCGTGTTACTACTGAATGCTTTAGTAGTAACACGGGACAGTTTTATTTCCCATATTACTACCGGCCATTAACATTGTTAAAACTTCTTCATTTTTCCAAAATTCCAAATTGATATCTATGACTAACACAAATATAGCAGATGGACTAGGAAAGCATAAGATACAAGAAGCAGCGTTTTGTAACCATCTTTGGTAAGGGTAACCCCTAAAGGCCTCTCCTCATTCGAGAAATAAAATCTGAAATGAAACGTAGTTGTCCGTCGTGGTATTATATGTACATATTCTGTGGTCGTGGTACCCCAGGGTTTAGACGTAACATCTTAAGGGCAGACGCACCAGGAAAGCAAAGGACATGGGGAGGCCTCACGTCTTGTACTATCCAGTATGACTTTTCAAATGAGGAGGAGGCCTTTTGGGTTTACCCTTACCACAGATTTACAAAACGCTGCTTCTTGTATCTTATGCTTCCCCAGTACATCTGCTATAATTTGTGTTTAATAAAGTCATAAATATTAGTTTAGAATTTTGGAAAAATGAAGAAGTTTTAACAATGATATTGGCCAGTAGTAATATGGGAAATAAAAATTGTCCCGTGTTACTACTAAAGTAGTCAGTAGTAACACGGGCAAAAATAAATACCCGTGCTACTACTGGTAGTAAGACTGGTAGTAACACGGGTAACGAAGGCACAGGAGTGATAGCTAACCGGTGACAAGAAAATTAAAAAAGCATGTACCTACTTAGTTTTAAATTTGTGCATCTTTATGATTTTTTTTTTGTGTGACGAGGCTTTATTTTTTTTCTTGACCGTGACTTAATTATATGACCCATATGCATGCGATATGTTTATCGGCTAATCCGGCATTTATTCTAGGTGGAAACCATGGGTTAATAATTATATTGTTTTTCTTGCGCAATAACACTCCTTGTTGTTATCTCTAACGAAACAATTGCACCCACTTCTGAAATACATATTTGATTAGATTATTCAGTAGGTGTTGATTACTCTCGATAGTTATTTGTAAATGATGAGGTCTATCTAATAATTGTGTTAGATTGCGAAGCGGGGTAATGCGTTCAAGGTTTTTAATAAGAGGCTGATAGACAAAAATGCTACTGAAATAAATTCCTTTACATTATTTATCATTATATTTCATTATGGTTCAAAGTTCAAAGCCATATTAACGTGACTTCAAAGCTTCAAAGCTACCAGCACTCGGTGTTAGGTCTCTGTTTCAAGGGAACGTTGAGATAAGTTACCGCAGCAGTAACAGATACTGAAGCAGATGGAACAGGATGGAAGGAAAAATCTATAAAGTAAAGGCCGGGCCGCAGCTCGTGTTCGTCATAGCACATTTATTCGCCAACTGTTTTCTAACGAAAAATACTCTCACAAACAAAATATATAAAAATGAGCCACTATAAATTTGAATATAAAAGTGGCCAAAAAGGTTTGCAACGGTGCAGGTCGCCAACGGATGCTCTGCCGCCAAGCAGCAGTGTTTCTGGCGTGAAGAGCACTGTAACTGCTGAAGTTAACAGACACAAGAGACTTAATAGCTAATGTCTCGGGTGACGGGCGGCAGTGCAGTGCAGCTGTCTATAGGCGGGCGTGTCGCGCGACCATCAGGCGTACGTCTTGTTGCCTTATCACGTTGAATAAAAACACCTTTAGTATGTCATCATCAGCAGCCGAAAAAACACGTCCACTGCTGAACAAAAGGGAGACCTTCCCCTTAGAAGGGAGGGGTTGCCATATACCCCACGCTTGGCAGGCGGCTTGGGGATCGCAGTATAGGTGTTAGGTAATCTAATAGAAAGACGCTGCTGCCCGTCTTCTTGTTTTCCCTTACGGACACCCAACGGGAGGAGATGGGAGGGTGCTATACTTACCCGGACACCCCACGGCCAGTTTAGTAAGTAATGTTTGCCAAATATTAGCGACTTAGAATAATAACGCCTAGAACGATAGTTTCATACGAAAAAACTGTCTCGTTTGAGGCACAATATCATTGATGTAGGCGTAAGTCGCGCGTATTGACGCTCTGCGACACGCACACAAGTGAGAAAATAATGTTGTTAGGGGAATCAGATTTTCCCCAAAATTAGGGAAAATGGAATTGCTTCTTACTGAGGTCATTATTTAATTTTTAGAATAAAATTACTATTATTGCTGACAGTGATGAATTACTTTTTAATTTAAAAGATCTGAAATACTAAATCTACGATCTAAAAATCTTGTGTCACTGTTTTTGTGGTCGCACTCCTCCGAAAAGGCTCGACCGATATTTATGATTTTTTTTATGTATACTTGTTAGGTGTGAGAATAGGTCGTAAAGTATATTTCATATCACTAGGTTAAGCAACGTTAGACAAGGTCATTACATGGATGGGTGACCGTTTATTGCCATTCGAAAACGTAAGCGTGCGCGGATCATCTAGTACTTAAATAAATCTTTTCTTAATAAGCAAATTTAGGGTGGCAATTTTCCTTTTATTGGCAACATTTCATATAATGTCGTCTGTTGAAATTTAAAATTATTGTTTTCACTTTGGCGATTGTTTTACGTTAAAATATTAGATTAAACGTAATGCTTGCAAGTGAAATGTTAATGTTATGTTATGTTAAGTGAAATGTTATACAATGTTTCTTAAGTTTTTCCAATGTACTATGATTTCCATTTATTGCACAAACCATCATTTTAAAATAAAATATCGAGAGCTGCTAGCCCTACGACTCGACTATAAGCACTGACGCGGGCTGTTCGCTACTGAGCCATTCTGGCTCGGTTTTACTTGCCTCACTGTGCGTACATGTTCACGGTTTCTATGCGTTATTATTCTAAGATTAGCGATATCTACTACATGCCAGGTACTACAGCAGTGTTATCTTGATTGTGCTCGTATCATATCATGCAAAAATTGCTATCGATAACGTGTCAAATCAACCTTAGTATCTAAACGATAAAACTTACGCGATCAAAGGGCAGACGATACTGTTCACATTAATTTGACCTTTTTAATGCTTGTCTAATAGTGGGATTGCCCGAGGGGTGTCAAGGTTAGAATAGCACTCACTCTAGTCCGTTCATTGGGTGTCCGTAAGAGGCGACCGAAGGGAAAACAAGAAGACGGGCAGCAGCGTCTTTCTATTGGATTACCTACCACCTATGCTGCGATCCCCAAGACGCCTGCCTTATGGCAGCCTCTCCTTTCTAACGGGAGGGCTTTGGGAGACGTCTTTCAGCTCTTGATTATTATGAATAGTGGGATTGGAAGTTGATGGATTTATGGCCTCCATGGCGCAGTGGGAAAGTGCTTGCTTTTAAAAAGTCCACTAGGTGGTAGGTTCCTTGTGCAAGAAACCGTCCAGGTAGGTACCACCGCAGTGTCAGATATTCTGCCGCCAAGCAGCAGTGTGTAAGCTATTGTTCATATCTCTAATATAGTTACCGTGGTACTCGTCACAAGGATATCGAACGGGAAAGAAGTAACAGCTGTCTTTTTGGTTTCAGTTCAACCTTGGGTGCCAAGAATGGAAGCGCACATTAGTGGGCACCATACACAGCGCGGGCACGTTCACTGCGCTGCCCATCACTGCCTTCGTGTCCGACACGTCAGTATCTTCGTACAAAACCAACTCACGTCACAAATCTGGCTAAACTTGATGCGTGGTCATATGAGGTTATAGGAAATCACCAGATACAGGGGCGCCAGATATAGGGGGCACCCAGATATAGTGGGGCGTCCGGTATTACATGCACTTCTTACGAAATCTGTGTGGCGTCGAGTAGATACCGAAGTTGGATGTAAAATAAGGGAGTCCAAAGTGCAGGCATCGGTAGGCAGTTTATTGTTAGGCACACAGAAAAGACACAAGTAGCAATTACAAGCGATAGCAGCTTAGCACTAGAAGAACAGTGATAAAAAAGATAGCACGTAGGTAGATGGCAAGCGTTGAAACGATAAACAAATCGGTACGCGAATCGCGTCAATATCAGCTGGTAGCCCATGCCTGATCTTCGTTAATATTTTTAACTAAAAGTAAAACCATTAATTTTGTTCCCAATTGTACATCGCTGTCGGGGTGGAAACCTTCAAAAGGTACCTGGTCTCCGTAGGAGCGAAGGCCAAGTTATGTGGGATTCCTAAGTACCCACTAGAACTTTCCTGGTTGCCTTCATGAACGCTAAGGAGAGACTCTGGGTTCTACGTTCGGACATCACCAGAGTCTCTCCAGCGCCAGACATCTGCTAGAGCACGCCCCGGGGGGAGCAGAATTCCACGTTCCTCCCGGCAACCTCGCGGTGCTCGGGCACCTATCACCTAAATGGCAACATTGGTAACTACATAATATAATTGGGGTGAGCGATCGTAAGACGTGTCTAAAATGCTGAATTGGATTGTGATAGTACTTATGGTTCCTTCTGTTTGTAGTTTCGGTCGTCGCGTGGCGCTGGTGGCGACGGCGGTGGCGCCGGCCGCGGTGGGCGTGGCGCGCGCCTTCACCAACAACTACTGGCTCTACATAGCGCTCGAGTATATCGAGTCCACCGTCGGATCGGGCATATACAGCACCGCGTTCATTCTAGGTATTCGTAATAATAATATCCTGGGACAATTGAAGGGCCCGTTGCTCTAGTGGTAAGACACCCTGGCCGTGGGTTCAACTGCCACCAAGCGTCGCGCTCATCATGTCAGCTCTAAGATACGTCCACTGCTGAACATACGCCTCCCCACACACTTCCATTGCGATCGATGTTCTGTCTCTATATCATTTGAGGGTTTTGCCAAGATCACTAAGGTTGGCAACCGGATTGGTAATCGCAGTGAGTGCCGAAACACTCGCACCGGTGCTGCCCGTACTCGACATGCGGAATTTAATTTGATTGGCGTGGGTGGTTTTGGTTATCACGCAATTTGTCGGTCATAGCCCCATTTATTATCAGCACCACGGACAGGTGAGGTTGACGTTTGGAAAAGCTAGATAACTTGCCTTTCCTCCTCACTCCCCTTATATGAGTATATACATATTTACAAAAAAATCTATAGAACAGAACCGTGTGTGATTGTCTCAGGCTAATATTAATATCCTAAGGCAATCGACACACGATCATCCTGACCATGCATAAAATGTTGGTCCTGGGTGGGAATCCAACCCAAAACCCGTCCTGAATGCCACTAGGTTCACGAGTCCGTCATGCGTCATTCACATGAACTTAACTACAACTTGAAACTGATTTCATCGTCTATCACCAAAGTCGTCGTTAACAAAGTTAGTATCGAAAAAGAGTCTTGAGGTACATCAGATTATACAAACAACTCGCCTGGTTACTGAATAAGTACGATATTAGTATATTATGATACAAGTGAGCTAAGTTGCTCATTACTCACGAGGCTGTGGGTTGCAGCCCGAGCCGCAGGCGAGGGCGTAATTCAGCCGAGTGTGTCATGAGCAGAGCTCACGAGTTTCATACGACGTTTTTCAACACACTTGCGAAGAAAAAACAATATAATTTACCACAACGACAAATACAATAAACACAAAATATGACAATTATGGAAAATGGCGCGCGTTTTTTTTTTCACGGGCTCAATACAATGTGAGTGAACATTCAGCCTACTTCAAAATTATAATATTAAGTGATAAAATGCAAATATTTTATAACTAATTATTGTTATAATGAATAATTTGATAATAATAAATGTTTGTTTGCTTTAATTAAGGGCGTACACATTTATTTATTCCAAAAAAATATATGGATTTTCAGTGGCACTCCATCCGCAAAGCCTGTTTGCTTTTATTTAAAAAAAATAACTGTATTACCCGGTTGAATTAAGAATGCTTTATTTACTCGCATATAACTTGCTTTTTTATTACGCACTAATGCGTAATGTCATTACGCACGCGTTTGTAATAGCTCGGTTTATGGCGCTAAAATCGATGTATTAAGGCTCACTTTACGAGCAAGTGTGTTGAAAATATTGATACGATTGTATATGGATGTAGAAGTCAGTATCTTCTAACATGTCAAGTAACAGCCGACTACTAGTTCTCCATATATTAATAATAATAAAGCATAGCAATAGATAGTAAAGCACGCTAGATAATTTAAACAGAAAAATATAAAAAGCTGTTTCAGAGGAACTGCACGTATCAATTACTGCCCTCAAGACAAGACCATAACACTATTCTGAGGTGGCGTTTCTTGGCTATGTTCTTTGAGCCAATTTTGAGCAAGAGATCCCGCTATAATCTGGCCATCTAATTTTTTTAAATATTCGTTTCAGCGCTGGAGTTGATTGGACGCGACAAACGAGTTCTTGGTGGCACTCTAATATCCTGCACCTTCGCACTCGGACAAGTGGTGGCCGCGCTGGTCGCCTGGGCCATCCCTTACTGGAGAACTTACACCCTCATCATATACGCTCCATCTGTACTCTTCATCGTATACTATTTCCTTATAGAGGAAAGCGTGAGATGGTTGATGAGCAAGGGAAGAAAAAAAGAAGCCGCTGCAATCATTTTCAAAGCGGCAGAAGTTAACAAAAGTAAACTATCGCCGGAGACGATTAAAGTTCTGACTGAGGAGTCGTCAGAAGTTAAACCTCGAGCTGATAGTACAGATACAGAAAAGAAGCAGTCACTGTTTATACAAGTGCTCAAATCGAAGACCATAATGTTCCGGTTAGGGGTGTGCGCGTTCTGGTGGATAACATTGACGTTCGTGTACTACGGGTTGTCGATCAACTCGGTGTCACTCGCTGGAAACAGTTACGTGAACTATATTCTGACGTCACTGGTTGAGATCCCTGGGTACGGCCTGGGACTGCTCACGCTGGACCGCTTCGGCAGAAAGTATTCGATTATGACGGCTTTTATCGTTTGTGCCGTAGCACTCATCGCTCTGCCGTTTGTGCCAACCTGTAAGTTGTTGTTCAATTGATATTTTATATCAACATTCGTAATTTCTCAAAGCTTTTGTCAAACAAAATCAACAACCAAGTGTTCTATTAAGTCCATTATTTATATGTTAAATCTTATGGGCATAAGCACGGCGTCGTTGACGGAATATAAGCCGTTCAGTTTTCAGATATTGTTAGTTGGTTATAGAAGCGCTCTGAGCAAGGGATACCTTTGTCGTTTTACCAAAATACTCCAAAACTGCGTTCCATTATGCTTCAGATCGCTTTAAATGGAAAACTATCGTCCAGTACAAACTTTCAATAGCATCTCAAATCAGAGGTCGTGATTTTCTCGCATTGTAGTATCAATCGAGGAAGATGACTTCAAAGCTATACCATAAAATACATCATTTGTATTCTCTAGGAATAAGCAAAGATTAATTAATGGATTAAAAAAATAAAGACGCTTCAATAGCCTATCAAGTTACCTTTTTTTCTGAACAATTCAGCGATGAGTCAAGCGGGTCGTTCCACTGATGGTCGCGCGACACGCCCTCATGGGCTGCTGCTGACAGCGGCATGTACCACGAGATGTAGGTAACTCAATCAATCTCCAGGAAAATAACTCTGTTTCAGCGCTAGCGTGGCTGCCGACGGCACTGAACCTGGTGGGCAAGCTGTGCATCAGCATGGCGTTCAGCTGCATCTACATCTACACGGGCGAGCTGTTCCCCACGCAGGCGCGCCACAGCCTGCTGGGCGCTTGCTCCATGGCGGGCCGAGTCGGCGCCATCGTCGCGCCGCAGACGCCGCTGCTCGTTAGTATATTTACACGTCATTGAACCTGGTGGGCGAACTGTGCATCAACATGGCGTTCAGCTGCATGGTGTACAAATAAGTTTCCGCCGTTTTAAGAAAGGTAGTGCTACACAAGGTTTAGGTTAAGGTTAATTTTTGTCACAACATCTTCTTTCAGACCACAACGTTTCCTTATGTCACTATTTCTTAACCTGTCATTCAGTTTAACTCCTATCATACTTCTTAACGCTCTCATATCAACTGCATTTATTCTGCTTTCATGTTTCTTCTGCCATACCCAACTTTCACTTCCGTACATGAGTGTCGGAACCAACACCCTCTCATGCACAGCCAAACGAGCCTCGTTAGACAACTTCCGACTGGTAATAAAGGAGGGCAAAGCTATTAATTTCTTCTTCTTCTTTCAATATCACTTTCACACTTTCCATCTCTTGTAAACTTTGAACCCAGATACACTAACTCATTCACCTGTTCAATTTGTTCATCTCCAATCACGATATTGCAATCTGTCACTGCCTCATCTCTTTCAAACACCATCACTTTCGTCTTCTTTACCTTCATTCTTTATCTTCATTCCCTTTCTAACAAAAGCTACACTCATAGCAGTTACCATCTCCTGCAACTCTTCGGCCGAAGACGCAAGTAATACTTGGTCATCAGCATAGAGAAAACATTTGACGAGTAACTCATTCATTCTCAACCCACTTTCATTCTCTTTTACATCTGTCAAGCAATTGTTCATGAACAGATTAAACAGCCACGGTGACGCTACACATCTCTGTCTAACACCTTTTTCGATATTAAACCATTCAGTGTATGCCCCGTTTATCCTTACACAAGCACTAGAATGCCTTTATAGGCAGATTGCAATGCTCGCACAAGGATACTGCTCACACCGTTCACGGACAATGCTGACCACAATTCATTCCTCACCACTCTATCATAGGCCTTTTCTAGATCCACGAACGCGCAATAGACCTTCTTGTTGTTAACCAAACACTTTTCGGCTATGCACCGCAAGGAAAAGACCTGATCCGTACATCCCATTCCCTTTCTAAATCCCGCTTGTGCATCGCATACTTTTTCGTCTATTTCATTCACAACCCTTTCAATCAACACTTTCGCATACAATTTACCGACGACATTGAGAAGGCTTATAACCCCGGTAATTTCTGCAGTCCTGCCGTGACCCTTTTCCCTTATACAATGGCACGATCACGGCTTTGCACCAGTCTCCCGGTACCAGTATATTTACAGGAAAAAAATCATCATAATGTGTATTTGGTGGGATTAGCTGGGTGTCGTGTATTATGAGTTGCTTAATCCGAGCGAAACCGTTACTGGAGCTCTCTACCGAACCTACTCCAGACCCTCATTACTACTCCAGACTCGACAAAATATTCTCCTACATAGTAATGGTCCTCCGCATGTTGCGGATTTTGTTAAAAACTACTTGAAAATACTTAATTGGGAAATGTTACCCCACCCGCCGTATTCACCAGACATTGCGCCGTCTGGCTATAATTTATTCCTATTGATGGCACATGGTCTGTCTGAGCAGCGCTTTACATCATATGAAGAGACCAAAAATTGGGTTGTTTTTTGCATAGCATCAAATGATGAAGAGTTCTTCATACGTGGTATCCGAATTTTGCCTGAGAGATAGGAAAAAGTAGTTGCTTGTGATGGACAATACTTTGAATAAACGTAATGTACTGTTCAATCACAATGAATTCCTAGATTTTGATAAAAAAAACGGCGGAAACTTATTTGTACTCCCATGTACATCTACACGGGCGAGCTGTTCCCCACGCAACTCCTATTGCCGAAACGAGAAAATTTAAGTCCTCGCACATGTCGATGTAGAATGCTTAGCATATCGTGGAACGAGAGATGCGCTAACGCATTTATTTTCGAGAAGCTCACCATCCAGGAAAAGCTTGCTATTATCTGTATTAAAGGAATGCTTAACTTATTTGGGACCCGATCAGGAGAACTTTGGAAAGCCCCATTTTATGACTAGCCAGGTGGAAAGAAAAGCAGAGAACGGCTTCCAATGTATTAGGCATATGCTATCACAGCAGTTACCGGAAACACAGTAGGTACAGGCGAGTTTACAAAGACCTCAAAATCGAGCGGTCTGAAAAATGGCTGTGATACAATACTGCAGCAGTTTTGGCTCCTAAGATTACGACTAAGAAGAAAAACTATTACGTTACCGAGTAGACAATACTGTCAAGCAATAGTATAGATAGTCTTTTCCAGTATGAACGAGCCCGCAGACGGAGTACCTAACTTAGGGCTCAAATAACTACTGCTATAAACCAAAAGTAAACCCCTAAATTATAATTTGTTCCAGATGGCGTACATGGAGTCCCTGCCATACCTCATCTTCGGCATAATGTCAGGCACGTCGGGCCTACTGATGCTGCTGACGCCGGAGACCCTGCGGACCAAGCTGCCTGACACGGTACACCAGGCTGAAAACATCGAAGCTGTCAAGACACACAAGAAAACTGACGACAATGCTGCTGACTAGTCAAGGATAGGTTAAGCTATTAGTAAAGTGGTGTCCACAAAAGATGTTAGGTTATCCTAGCATCTTTGAAATTATTTGCTCATTGCATCTTTAACAAAACTGTTGTAAAGGTCACAGATCATAGCATTAAGGAACCCTCGACTTCGGTCTCCGGTGCGGAAAACAATTATCATGTGAGACGAAGTGAAGTTATCATGTTAGCAAAGATTAGTATTGATTAATAAAGTGCCTACATTTATATATCTAAACTAGATACCTACTCCAAATGATGATCAGATATCATCTACTAGATACCGTATACCATAACTTGGTCCTAATCACATAGGTATATAATTCAAATTATCTTTCTTCACGAGGGCGCTTATATGTTGCCACTTTTTTACAATTATCTACCATCACCAGATCACAACGCGGCCTCTACTGAGAGGATCCGGTAATATCTTTGCTGTAATGATTTAACGTAATAATTAGGCATTAGTTATATTGACTAGTGTCTTGGAAATGTTGTGTACGCCTTTAAGTGGAATTTGTATCAGCACAAAAACAGCTAACCATTATTTGATATTGTAAGTTACGATATACTTTCTGTTGGTGTACCTTTTTAATAAATAAATAAATATATAAATAAGTTACATAATTTGGTCAAATTTAAATGTTAATCATGAAATTAATTAATACATATTGTCACGTAACGTATAGTTTAGAGTGGAGTGAGTCGTCACGTTACGATGTAAGTGTGAGCATAGGTGTAGAGGTCAGGTAGAGAGAACCCGGAGACCACTACGAAGACAGGTAGGTACCAAAGGGGGAAGTAGCAATTAAAGGATTGAGAAGACAGGACTTTCAATTATACAATTATATATTTACAGTTCTCTAATAGGTGCACAGTTCATTATCACAGAATCGGGAACGCGGACACTTATAATCGTAAAAGATCACATAACTTGCTTGCACGTAAAGGCTCTTGGGCGCAGGGAACGGTGCCCTAGCGCCTGCAAAGGCGGGCGGCGTGCCTAGATGGCACAGCCGCAGCCAGGCTGTTAGACGCCGGCAGGTTCAGCACCGGCCTCAGTAAAGTCAGCCAGCAGGCCGACCGATGCGATAGGGTGCGGGCGTCAGCACGCCACAACAGCAGCGCCCGTAGTCTCGGGCCTCTCGCGTAGATATTCTCCGATCCAGCACTGGACCAGGCTCAATTCAGCCTCCAGTCCCACGATTTCAGAGTCTCGATCCTCGACTCTCCAGCACAGCCTCTCTTTTTCAGCTCCAGCCCAGTCTCTAGACTCACGTTTTTTTTGTTTATCTCTCAACTGTCAAGTTGAGAGATAAACAAAAAAAACGTGAGCTCCTTCTCTGAATTTTGAAATTTTAAAATATTAATTAGAAATTAATACAAATATTTATAAAATGATGAGGTATGACAATGGAGGTTGAAATATGAGGTTGTAATGAAATGAATATGCTACATGATCTATACTTATAATAAAACTATAACAGGTCCAATTCTGTACATTGAAGATATTTTGATTATTATGTTTGGATAATTATGTTTGGAGGGCATTCTATAACCATAACCGATACTAAAGCCAATAAAATCTTTTTAAAAAAAAATTGAACCGACTTCAATATCACTGAAAAGTATAAAATAATTTAAATATTATTGAAGTTGGTGTTAGCGTACCTGCTGTGTATATTTGGCACCAACTTCAATAATATTTAAATTATTTTATACTTTTCAGTGATATTGAAGTCGGTTCAATTTTTTTTTAAAAAGATTTTATTTTAACCTTTTTAGTGATATTTTCATATATAAAGATTGAACCATCGAAAACCATAAAATTATCTAGGTAGGTTACGATCACATTATCGTCTACATAGTTTTACATAATTCATGTTTCTTCAGAAAATAATATCCGGTCGTAATGAAATTTGCATGGAAACATCATAGTAGTTTACTCTCTCGAATAAAAAAAGAATCATCGAAATCGGTTCATAATTGTCAGAGCAATGTAATGGAGAACATCAGTTTTATGGTTTTTACCAGATAAATTCCTCCACATCGTTCATGGTCCTCCAGGAAGTTCTTATCCGGTTGTAATAAAATTCATACAGATTCAATACAGTGGTTTCTTCTTTCGAATAAAAAAAGAATCATTGAAATTGGTAAATATTTGCAAGAGTTATGACCATTTTTGTCCGACCGAGCGAGTCCGAGCGACTAAAACGTCATCTATATAGGCTTTCTTGCAACTCTCAGTGCGCAGTCACCATTCTTGTTTTTTTAGGAACTACTTATTACTAAGCAATAATTTTTTTATGGGACCCAATCAATGGATTGAAGAATGGATGGAAGAAAGATTTTTTCAAATCGGTTAATAATTGCCAGAGTTATGCGCGAACATACATAAAAAAAAAAAAAATATATACAGACGAATTGAGAACCTCCTCCTTTTTTGAAGTCGGTTAAAAATATTTTATTTTTTATTTTTGTCTGTCTGTCTGTATCTCGGCAGAGCATCACGCCGAAACTACTGGGTGGATTGAAACGAAACCTGGCATGATTTGAGTTAATACTCCGAGGTAGGACATAGGATACTTTTTATCCCGACATTCGGCACGGTTCCCTTGGGAGAGGGGACTAAAGTCAACATGTGTTCTTGGTTATACGCTTGCTCCGATTTTAACAATTTTTCATTATAATTATAATATAAATATTTGTAAGGGAACACTCATAGACAGTTGTTAACAATGTTTGGAAATCGATCAGGTTAAGCAACGTTAGGTAAGGTCATCAAAATAGATGGGTGACCATTTAACGCCATTTGAACTAAACGTCTCCGTGCTTCGGAGGGCAAGTACAAAGTGGGTCCAAGTTTCTAACCGACTTTAAAAAAGGAGGTTTTGTATTCTATGCGAATGTATATTATTGAAAGTTTAGTTAACGTAAACACAGCGCGGGCGGAGCTGCGTGGGTCAGCTAGTACTTATTAAATTAATTAATTATCGTTTATGTGGTTATCTGTTAAAATCACTCGATGAGTTTTGACCAAATGTGTGTGTGTGGTAGATATGCTATGGCATAGCACTTCTTACGTAGGACCTAGCAAAAATATAGAAGTGATGATGTGTAGTTCTCCTTCAGATAATGTTCAATATGAAACTATGGAGTTGGCTGTATAGTTGACGATGACGACGATTGTCGTACCTAGATTTAATACCAGTAAAATGTTTACGATTTTTTGCATAATTTGTAAATAGAGTTATAGCAGGTAGAACGTTCGCATCAAGTTTTAATTTATGGAATAAATTTTGCATTGAATTACGCCCTTAAAATCGCTTGTTAAATGTATTATTATTATTATATTATGTAGAATATAAAGATTAAGTACATTGTAAATAAGTATAAATATATTTTTGATAAAAATTATTCTGTAAGAGATTAGATTGTAATAGGATAATATTAAATTATCAATAAAACATTGTCTATATTCTTTTACATGATAGATAATCTAAATCAGTAGTTTCCGTCCTTATTGGTAATGATAGCTATTGTTTTGTAGTCATCTTGTAGTAATATGGGACCAAGTTGTCTAGGTGGATCACATAAGTGAGTGCATTTCCCCAGCAAGTAAATAGTTCCTAGAGAGGATGCAGTTAAACGAATAACTAGAGCATAATCTGCAGTCAATGTGCGCGGGATAAGAAAAAACAATGTCTTATTCTCTGCACACGCAACTAAAATGTAGTGTGCTTCCCCGTACCCACTATACTTCAATCAATCAAACGCGGTTCATCAAGCTAGAGCTCTTTCAACCTTTGCCATCCCAGGGGCACAGCTTGGGCACAGCAACATTTGAAGATGACGTTATTTTAATTATTCTATTTTAATTATTATATATATTCTGTTGATACCTACCTACTTATTACTCGGGGCCGCCCGGCTGGGCACTTGAAATAAAATGTACCCTACTTCTATTGTAGCCTTCGTGGCGCAACGGGAAACCGCTTGCTTAGCAAACCCGAGGCTGCCGGTTCGATCCCGCGGCGAGCGACAACTTTGTGTATTTGTGTATTTTTCCCTTACTGGTTAGAGCAATGCAGGCTGAACACCTTAACACAAATTTTATGGTACCTAGTCGTTTATCAAATTTATTTTCACGCCCAGACAGCATTAGGTGGGTGCTTCTTAGGTATTTCTTATTTGTAGGTTAGTCAATGATATTGAGCCTAGTGCAATTCCTCCAGCTTCATAATCTTTTAGGAGTAGCTAACGGACAAGGACCCCTCCTTGTCCGTTAGCTTCTTCCCCAAGAGGGCTCGGAAGACGCAAGCTAAAAATATCACTTGGCAAGGGTCCAACCTAGATTTGAGGAGCTGACGACCATCTTCTTTTTTTTTTCAACCTTTAGTAGTAAAGAGGCATCGCATGAAATAAAAGGGATAATGGGACAAATAATATATGTTAGTGAAATAATCTTGTTGCGTAGTTGATAAAAAAATCATACACGCGTCATCTTGTACAAGGCTTAAGAATGCATTAATTCATACAATCAGTTGATCGGCCGTCACTCATATATTATAATAATAATCCTTAATTTATCTGATAAAACATTATTACGTGTTAAAGTTATTAATCGCTTTGCGTCCGCTTTGAATCCGTGTAGATAGATGAATCTAAAATATCTACTTAATTTTTTTGCCAAAAAATAAAACGAAATAATTAAGCAGGCAAGATTTCAGTTCTTTTACATTATATTTATTTTATACTACCATGCGGGCCGCCTGATGGTAAGCAGTTACCGCAGCCTATAGACGCTAGCAACACTTGATGAATTACTAGCGCGTTGCCGACCCTTAATACCTTAGCCACTACGTCTTTTGTGTCCGGTAATTTCACCAGCAACAGTGCCCTTCACACCCAAACACAGCAATTTTAAATCACTGCTGCTTGGCGGCAGAATATCTAAAACTGTGGTGGTATCTGGATACAGTAGGTTATAGGTAATAAGTATTTGGCACTAGTTAAAACTAATAATAAAAATAAGACATAAATGTAGTACTTATTATTTGTTTTATCATGTTTAACTCGATATCAATATCGCCGAAATCTAAATGACCTATCGTAAAATTAATAATATTACATTCACGTGCCGTCTGAGACTAGCTGTGTTCCCCGACGTCAATCATTAGTAGACTTACACCCGGGTTAGAAGTCTCTAGGATGGATACGTAGGGTGTTTAAATACTATTACTCGAGAAAGATTAAAAAATAAAAACCGACTTCAAAGAAAATTATCTAAAAAGCATAAAATAACGAAAATATTATTGAAGTTGGTGTTAGCGTACCTGCTGTGTATATTCTGCACCAACTTCAATAATATTTTCGTTATTTTATGCTTTTTAGATAATTTTCTTTGAAGTCGGTTTTTATTTTTTTTAAATAGTTTATTTTACACTTTTTAGTGACTTATTTTACCAAGATAGGTATCAGCACTATCACGCAACTCGAACGTCTACATTACAGTAACTTACTGAAAACATAAAAAGTTTCTATCTCTTAAACTACTGGACCGATTTTGATGAAACTTGTACTCTACCCTAAGTTGAAAAATACTCTAACTATTGCAAAAAGAATTTTCGAAATCGGACTTGTAGTTTCTGAGAAATCCGTGGACAAACCTACATACATACATACATACATACATACACTCGTGAAATTTGGTAAATTTGTTTAGAAGCCCACATAGACTAACATATATGAATATTACGCATTTCTGTTAATATTACATACATACGCGTCGAATACAGAACCTCCTTTTTTGAAGTCGGTTAATGATAACTACGATCTATTGTATTCAAATCAAGATATGTGTTTTATTCTTTACGTTCTTAATTGTATTTAAAAGGATCCCTTCCAACACTTCCTTATTAGGTATTAAGTATATCACTACATAATTTGAAAATAAAGATAATTAAAGTTCGAAACCATATTATAAAAAAGCCTCAGAAGATCAATCAAAACTATTGGCACACACAAGTATGAACTTTTATTTTTAAATGTTGGACATAAGTAACTACATTTAAGAGAGTACCAAATAAAAATGTCCCTGAATCGCGCAACCGAAGTTTCAAGTATATTGAGTACTAGCTGACCCACGCAGCTCCGCATGCGCTATTTTTACGTTAACTAAACTTTTGATAACAGACATTCGCATCGAATACATAACCTTCCTTTTTTATAGTCGGTTAAAAACTGGGACCCACTTTTTACTTGCTCTCCGAAGCACGGACCCGTTTAGTTCAAATGGCGTTAAACGGACACCCATCTATTTAATGACCTTACCTAACGTTGCTTAACCCGATCGATTACAAAACCTTGATAACAACTCTCTATGAGTGTTCCCTTACTAATATTTATTATATTTTATAGAAAAATTGATAAAATCGGACCAAGCGTATAACCAAGTAGGGTAGACTGGGTACGGTTGAAACAATTTCTCTTATATCGTCCATAGTTTTGGTTTTTATATTCCGAGTGATGATGAAGATATCTATACTTATAATAAAACTGTAACAGGTCCAATTCTGTACATTGAAGATATTTTGAAAATTATATTTGGAGGTCATTCTATAACCGATACTGAGGCCGAAAATGTAATTTTTTTAATTTTTGTCTGTCTGTCTGTCTGTCTGTCTGTCTGTCTGTCTGTCTGTCTGTATCACGGCTGAGCATCACGCCGAAACTACTGAATGGATTCAAATGAAACTTGGCATGATTTGAGATCTTACTACGAGGTAGGACATAGGATACTTTTTATCCCGTAATCTAGCACGGTTCTTTTGGGAGAGGGGATTAAAGTCAAAATGGGTACTTGGTTATACACTTGGTCCGATTTTATCAATTTTTCTTTATAATATAATAAATTTTAGTAAGGGAACACTCATAGAGAGTTGTTATCAAGGTTTTGTAATCGATCGGGTTAAGCAACGTTAAGTAAGGTCATTAAATAGATGGGTGACCGTTTAACGCCATTTGAACTAAACGGGTCCGTGCTTTGGAGAGCAAGTAAAAAGTGGGTCCCAGTTTTTAACCGACTATAAAAAAGGGGGCTATGTATTCGATGCGAATGTTGCGCAGGCGGAGCTGCGTGGGTCAGCTAGTGTTAAATAAAAGAGCATGTTTCGATCTACTAATGGGCAATGTGATCTTAGTTCCAGGTGTGTTATTTTAGATCTAATTTTGTACTCCATTTAATATGAATAAATATATTTGTATTTGTATTTGTATTTAAACAGTAGATCAAATTGAAAAAAAAAACCGATTTGTTTCAAACGTGCCCATACCAGGGGCGGTTGAAACAATGATTGGGGTCAGTTAAAACACATGCGAATAACACAAAATATAATATTATAACATGTTTTATTTACTGATTAAGGATCTCTTTGACAATAATAATCAGTCTTCATTGTTTTAAATACTTCAAACGATAATCAGCCTTTAAAGTTTTTAGAGCACGCTAGCTAGAATCTACGTACATTACCATTCATCTGTAACTATAGATTACATAACAGAGACTTATAATTTACGTAAATTTACAAAAAATTAAACGAAAATAAAGCTATTTGTTTTTTTAACATAACAAACTAAAAAAAATGATAATTAACGATAAGTAGACAAAGAGGAATTCTCTTTCTTCTTTGTCTTTAATTAATAAATCAATCATTAAGTTAAATATAACGATTAATCTGAGTCGCGGTTTTGGCAAACATAGTTAAAACCACCTTCTGTACATTCCTCGTGAGCCCACAGTTTGCAAATAGTGCATTGTAGCCACTTTTCTCCAGACCTGCTCGCTGAATGCCTGGTGCCATACAAACAAGACAGAAGCACTCCTCTTCTTCTGATGACGTACAACAGGATGTCCTGTTGTACGTCGTTTTTCTTTTTTCCTTTCATGGTGTTTCTTTTGCTTTTTTTCTATATCCAATTGCTTCTTCTTTCCTTCATTCAGTTACTTCATAACTTGCTTAACTCAATAAAAACGATGTTTCAACCGTCCCCAACTCCTGCTTTAGGTAAAAAGCAGTTATAGTAATTGTAAAAGCAATTAAACATAAAAACTAGTCACAGTACCATATTGTACAAGCTTTATTTCAAACATATACGCACACTCAATACTCTCACTTTAATAGAAACCACAATAATTGGAAAACTCTGCGAGCAAAAATACTTAGTTTTGGATAAAAAAACACAATAGGGTCTCTTAAAAACGTTTAAAGCACATGGAGAGCAACGTAACACTGTTGTTCGTGTTCGGACCGGTCATCCGCTTGATTCTCCCCTTGGACCCCTCACCGGTGCACAAAGGGTTTGCGAGATATTCGTGTTGTTTCAACCGTCCTTTGTTTCAACCGTACCCAGTCTACCCTACCCGTTTTGACTTTAATCCCCTCTCCCAAAAGAACCGTGCTAGATTACGGGATAAAAAGTATCCTATGTCCTACCTCGTAGTAAGATCTCAAATCATGCCAAGTTTCATTTGAATTCATTCAGTAGTTTCGGCGTGATGCTCAGCCGTGATACAGACAGACAGACAGACATACAGACATACAGACATACAGACAAAAATAATAAAAAAAACATTTTCGGCCTCAGTATGGGTTATAGAATGCCCTCCGAATATAATTTTTAAAATATCTTCAATGTACAGAATTGGACCTGTTACAGTTTTATTATAAGTATAGATATATATACATCATCCAAAACATCAAACGTCGGGAGTTTCGGCCGTGGCCGAGCATCACACCTCGCTCGTTTGGAGGATCCTCCCTTTAGCATCGCTCCGCGATAAACTCATAATAACGGTTGCTTTCGGACAAAAATATCATTCAAATCTGTCCAATCATTTGCTGCCACGATGCAATAAACAGAGCGGTACCTACAGTAGTCACAAGGGAACTTTGTGTGCCTGAAGTTGGCTGCAAGACGCTGCGCAGTAGCTATTTTTATGTTTTTGTATTCATAACTCAATACTGTAGTTGCGCAATGGTTCGCCAAACCTAATTTCAGACACACAAAGATCCGTTGTGACTACTCTATAACCACCGACACAGGCTTTAAACGACGATGTTGGGATTAAAAAAACAAACACATAAATGTTTGTGTTTTTCATACATATATTGCCATCTTAATGATAACGTGACGATCTCGTTTGCGATATTAAATAGCGATCAAATCGGGCGGGCACGCGTCTCGGCGGCACACTCGCCACACCGCCACCATGTCGGAAGGTCGTCCCAGCTCCGCGGAGGCCCCGCGGCCTAGCGCCAACGGCAGGAAGGGGAGCCGTCCCACCAACAGGAAGGGGAGTGTGTTCGACAAGCCGCTGGACCTGGACGACGTGCTGATCAACGAGCTGGGCCAGTTCGGCCGCTACCAGCTGTTCAATCTGCTGCTGGTGGCTCTTCCTATCATCATGTCTGCATTCATGAGCGAGTACATCTTCTCAGCAGCCGCCATACCGCACAGGTAACTGTAGTTTTATGTACGTTTATAAGTACGTGTAATAAGTCTAAATGTTTTTGGCTTTTTGAGAGAGATGGATGTAATTATTACCCTGGGATAATCCACACACGGTCATTTGATTACACGAATACGTAGGAAGATACTTTTTTTTATAAAACATCCTACTTATGGAAATAAATAACACCTAGCTAGATAAGACAAACATACATGTTGATACACACAAATGTTTCCCTTGGATAGAAGTCGAACCCATGACCTATTGGGTAGTGGTCAGGATGTTTGACCACTAGCCGGACCAGCTTGCCCGTCAAAATATTATTTAATTGATCAATTTTGGGCTTCTTTAAAACTATTCAAATATAATAAACAAATTCAAAATTATGTACTTATTTCAAAAAGGCTTAACGCTTTTGAACGGTCAATTTTTTTTTAATAGCTAACACCGGATCATAACGCGGCGTCAACTAAGAAGATCCGGCAAGAAACTCAGCTTTTTTTTATCAGTGTTTGTCTTGTTACAATTACTTAAATCAACCTCAACGACAGTGTGTCCTGCCGATCAAAATATAAAAAAGAGAGAGAGAAAAAAAATAGAACAAACTAAAATGCCAAGGGGATAGTAGATTAAATCCTATCAACCTGATACCTGACCTGACCGGATGTCCGTATTTCTGTCATTCTATTGAAATGCAGAAGACATCAATGGAACAGTAGACCGGTAATACCAAGGACAGACATAATAATTTTACCAAGCAGTTGTTGTCTCAAGGAGACAATGCACCAAAATAATGAAAATTTAGAAATTATATATTACTACTTAGTTAAGCCACTTAAGTAATACCAAATTGCAAATTAATTATTACTGTGTACTTGTAAATAAGACACTTGATGCACTTTTTCACTTGACACTTTCTTTTTGTGATTGGAACTGTTTGTACGATTTGTAGGAATACCTATTGCGGTGATTACTTTGTGATTTGGTATTTCTTTTGGTTGGCTTGGCATCACTTATAATAATTTTGGTTTGAAGTAAGTACTTACAAATAAACTAAAGTATTGATGGTATGAACAGTTGAAGACAAAGAAGCTCCTGTATCAATTGAAAAATTTATTAATCATCATATACCAATTTCCCAGATGTCGAGTACCAGAATGCGGAGAAAACAGCAAGGACTCGTTGTTCGAGCCGGAGTGGGTGCGGGACGCGATCCCGGCGTCCGGCAGCGGGCTCGCGAGCTGCCAGCGCTTCGCCCCCGTCGCCGGCGTCCCCAACGGCTCGCTCAATTACTGCCCCGCGACTCTCTTCCAGGACAACACCGTCGACTGTGACGGCTTCGTCTACGCCAGGGACAACTCTGTCGTTTACGATGTCAGTATTTTTTTATATATACAAAGTAGGTAGACTGAGTGAATTACCATAAAGTAAGTGATATGAAAGTCAAAAACCTTAGTCTCCTTAACCTTGTATCAGGCAAACCAACTGCTAGCTAGGTGACTATGGGGGGCCGTGCATTTCTGCTCCCCAGGGACGTGCTCTAGCTAGCGTCTGGCGCTGGAGAAATTTTGGCGAAGCCCGAACTTTATATAGCGCCCATGGGGCCACTGGGGAAGTTTCAGAGCCGAGTGAGAGCGGGTGAAAGTTTCCTCTTCGATACCAAAAAAAGGCAAGGGGGATAATTATCTATACCGGCTGACTGGTTGAACATGAAACATATTCATAGAAGACGTTCAGCACTCGATTCTCGACCTCAATATGTAATAAAAATAAGTAACTACTTAATATTTCACCTAATTATCAACCAAAAATAGAAAATCACCCGTGCGCGCCTCTAAACTGATTTTCGGTTCGCAGCGATAAGCTGTAATACCTACCTATGTATTGATTTGTGTACAATGGTCGGTTGGCTATCTCTTTCTTTGTAAAAAGCCGCGTAATCATGGAAGACACCTAGGAGCAAGGTTGCACATTATTGTAATTAAGGTAGATTTGTTTGTTATCTGTAGGTATTTATTTCATTTAACTTTTTATACGTTACTTAAGACCTTGAACTGCTATAACCTTAAGTATGTTCAACCAGTCAGCCAGAATTTCAAAACCTACAAACCTTCTCTTTGGGTTATTTGAGGCCAACGCCTGGCTGGTGGCTCTTCAACCTTTTCACAGGAATATAACGCCACTCAGTTACACTGTTCTATAAATTGGAGGACCAATTTATAAGGTTCAAATTTCCGAGTCTATAAAAAATCTTAAAATATGACAACAAATTGCCCAAATACGGTCTATTCCTTTTTAGTTCGATCTCGGATGTCAAGAATGGCTGAGAGCACTGGCGGGTACACTGAGCAATGTTGGCACGCTGCTGGTGCTGCCGGTTACGGGCTACGTGTCGGACAGGTTCGGCCGACGGATGGCGCTCGTCATCAGCGTGTTCAACCTGGCGCTGTTCGGCCTCATCAAGGCCTTCTCCGTCAACTACGGCATGTACCTGGCCTTCCAAATAATGCAGACCACCTTTGGCGCTGGCACATTTAGCACTTCTTATATTTTCGGTATGTTCCTCCCAAGATTTATCCAATCATTAATTTTCATCATTCTGTTGTTGTCTGAATCCATTTGCAAATTTAGAGTAATTGGCAATGTTATGCAGGTTAATAGGATAGACGAGGTCTTAAGTGGACTGTATCGATCAACTCTATGTGGGACGCCTTCTGACTTATTAATGCATTTACGAGTATTTGCGTCCTTACTTTTTCCTAAAACTTTATACTGTATGAATGGGATATGTTTATAGAAGGTTAAGTTAAAATACTGTCACTTTTGTAAACATTTTGTTAGTTATAAAATTCAGTTAAATCTTAGATTATTTTTCCTACATACTGGACATTGTTATGAGAGAGCCTAGGGCTTCGTCAATAAACATACGATGTTTGCTTTAGAAAATATCTAATCACTTATAAGACGCTGATTAAAACATAGTGGTACATAAACCTTTTGTTTATCAGACTTGCAATTTTGATATCTTAATTACAAATTATCTGTCGTGATAAACGCAAGGTAGAAGTAGGAGATATGTGATGTTAAATTGAATAATAATAATTTTACAATATCTAAACTCAATTAAGTAAAACCTTGAACTAAATATGTGGTAAAAATAATGTAACCTTGACTGACGTAGCCTCCTGATTAGCAATCACGTAAAATTACTTCCTCAGCAAACAAGTGTTAAAGAAAATAAAGTATATAAACTCTTTCAAAAATGGCTACCAGTTGTACGATGTAATACTATAATATTTCAGCAGTAATAGCATTAGCAAAGACAAAATAACCTATTTTTGAAATTGAAATCGAAATAAGTAGATTAGAAAAGTAAAAGTTTATACGTTATTTGAAGAAAGATAAAACATCTTCAATAAGCATAAAGACAGAAGCGTGTAAGACGATGAGTGAATGAGAGAAGCTCTATACCTAATGATGATGAGTTCGCTGCAACAAGAAAACTGAGGAATAACAAAGACAGGTACAGCGGGAATAATCAGTCCGTAAAGTGTGTGTCGGGTGAGGAGTGGCAGTGCAGTGTAGCTGTCTATAGGCAGGCGTATGGCGCGACCATCAGGCACACGTGCTGCTGCTGACATAACAGTCAACTTAGCTTTTTCATCCATTACTAAAGCGCCTGCTTAAAGGAAAAGGATTCTTCTAACATGGATGCATGTGTTTACCCTATAAACTACTACGCTTTACCATCCAGCGAGTTGGACGGCTCCCAAATGAATTAATGAATTTTAATTACCAAAATAAATAATGGTCGATTATGAACCGCCAAAATGTATACCACAATATTTGTAAAGAAGTGAACTGTTTTTCTGCGGAACAGTCTAGCCTCAATCGCCTCAATTGATGCACTTAAAGAAATAGAGCTGTCAAATATTATTTACGCAGAACTTCACGAAGGTCAATTAATTATGTTTTAGCTACCGAGTACGTGGGTCCGAAATTCCGGGTGTTGACTAGTGCCACGTGTTCCTCGATGTTCGCCGTGGGCCAGGTGATCCTGGGCGGGGTGGCCTGGCTCGTCCAGCCGTGGCGGTATATGATCATGACGCTCCACATCCCATGCTTCCTGATTATCTGCTACTACTGGATCTTGTCCGAGAGTGTGAGGTGGTTACTCTCGAAGGAGAAGTACGATGAGGCGAAAGTGGCGCTGGAGAGAGTGGCCCGATTCAACAAGAAAGAAATCAGCGAGAAGTCGTTAAATGCGTTGATGAATCCTCCGCCTCCGGCGCCAAAGGTAAATTAAATCATCTTTATTATGCTATTAAATTTCGATTCCATTAACATTAATGTATAATGTCAAATTAGTGGAATGACTACTTTTTATAAATTATTTATTTTTACTTTTACTTTCTTCTTCCATAATAATAGAATACAAGCCTAACTGTCAATTTACGTAAGTGTTAGAGTAAAAAATATCGATCAATCAAAAGATGTTAGCACTTCGAGTCAGTAAGTAATATAAAATGACCTTTGGAAATCAGATAATCTGCCAAATGTTTCTAACCACTCTCTCGGGGAGTACGGTCGTGAAGTTACTAAATGACCAGTAGAATTCACTTTATTGATCATACATTTGTGTACTTTTACCCATTCAAGTACTCCACTCTCTAACCGAAGTTAGAGCTGAGCTAGTGAAATTAAGTATCTAACTACTTTTCACCAGGATCACTACAAAATATAGAACCATTACGAGATTAAGCGTTACAAAAAAAAATGCTATTTAAATCCTTAAACATAATCGTAATATATTTATTTGCACAAAAAACATGGTATAATTAGATGTTACAGTTTGTATACAGTACATACATGTTTTTGCTAGAATTATATGTACATAGCATGAATTGTATGTATCTATTTAAGTATGTATTTACAAAAAAAAAAAAAAAGTATATAAGTATTAGTATCAGTTGTCTGGTTTCCATAGTACAGGCTCTGCCTAGTTTGGGATCGGATGACCGTGTGTGGATTGTCCCAAGATATTATTATTATTATTATAGCATGCAAAAAAGAAAAAAATAATTTCATATCATTTCAATTAGTTCTTTTACGCTATAAAAGTTTTTTTCAAGTAACCAGTTATATGTATAAGGCATAACTATATCGATATGAGGTATAAGACAACAAATAAACCGATCTAATTAGGAATCTCAATTTCTTTAGTCGATAGGTAAAATGATTGCTATTTACAATAGAAATAATAATAATAATTTGTTTAATCTTTGGCGGATTAAATGGTATTTTGGTGGAATTTGCAATTAAAAAGGATATTTCGAACCAAAACACTTTATATTTTAGAAAAAGTACTTACAATTTCGTATGCAAAGAACGATCGAATCAAAGTATTATATAAATTATATACGGTAGCTGCTAAACAACGATGACATCCAAAATAATGAATTATGGAGTAGGTAGACACTATAAAAATGAAGCTATGATTATATTAGCAGGCGCTTTAATAACGGTAATAGTAAAATTAAATTGTCTTTCAGGACGAGAACGATCCTGGCGTTATCAGGGCGATTCTGAGCTCAAAAGTGCTCCTCCGCCGCGTATGCACCACTCCCATCTGGTGGATCACCACCACATTCGTCTACTACGGTCTGTCTATTAACGCCACCAGCCTCTCCGATACCATGTACCTCAACTTCATCCTGACTTGCGCGATTGAGATCCCCGGCTTCTACACAGCTGCACTGATCTTGAATAGGATTGGCAGGAAGGCGACGCTGTCTGGAGGATTTTTATTCAGTGCTGCTTGTAATATCGCCTTCGCTTTCATTCCTAATGGTAGGTATTTCTTTTAAATCATTGATATAATTTAAATCAAACTACTTTTACGGATTTTATCGCGGTTTATTTTATATTTAAAATAGTTTGATTTAAATGTGTAATATTCGCGTAAATAAAAGACGACATTAATTGATATTATACTTTAAAGTTAACACCATATTATATATTATGATATATTATTATTATATTATTATTGTGATTATTATTATACATTATGATAGGAAATTCACTGGTAATGGTCAGGGGTTGACCGTGAGTTGAGTCATTCCAATTTTAAGACATGGACTATCTATGTTAAGGTTACTTCTAGAATGAGCGGTTTATGCAGATGCTCGAGGCATTGCATAATTTTTATACTTCTATCACAAATCTAAAGTTGGGTATGTTAGGTTTTCAAAATGAAAATCAGTGATTATTTCACCTATTGGATGTGTTTACCATGATAAATAGCGAATTAGTAAAACATTGTCCATTACAAATTTTATCTCGAGGTTGGAGAACCGGTAACGATACCATCGTAAATAGTATTATAGATAACAAACTCATGTGAAATTTAAGTTAATATTTGAGTAAATATATTATTAACGTGGAAAAAGCGAAAAGTTTTTGTTCAAATATTGCAGCGATAAAGAAAATGCAAAACACGACACCTTGAACACTAATTGTTGCTTGCAGTTTCTAAATAAAAATAAATAAAACAACTTATATGCACTGTTTTAAACTTAGCGATTTATAATAACATGTAATCCTGGCAGTAAAAATATTAACTTATATGCAATACACATAATATAATGTACATGCAGAACAATAATGAAATATACAAAATATAGGAATAAAAAGGGGAATTAATAAAACAAAAAATACTATTTCATCGGTGAACAAAATCAACGAAGATTCAGATTCACTTAAAAGTAGTGACACTTCAAATAATCACAGATTTCAAAATCTATTTCTGGTTCTTAGTGCAAATAAGGTTCGTGTGTTATTTCAGATCTGGAGGTCCTCCGTCTGGTGGTGTACCTGCTCGGCAAGTTCGGTATCTCGATAGTGTTCACGTCACTGTACCTGTTCACCTCGGAGCTGTACCCCACGCAGTACCGACACAGCCTGCTCGCCTTCTCCTCTATGATAGGCCGTGTCGGATCGATCACAGCACCACTCACTCCCGTCCTGGTGAGCTTTACTTATTTTTACTAGTTATAATAATTTTCTTCTGGAGCGTCTTCTTTTTATCATTTTGAAGAATCAAATTTAGTATTAGTTCTATTCTATTCTATTCTTGGTGGCTATAAATTTGGGCCCGGTATTCCCGGAACGCACTTCGACCCAGTTAAATTGGATCCATTGTGCATGCCCTAGCCCTTACTCTGTAGCTGGCATATCGAAGAGCTCCCTCAGGTACGCAACGATCGCGCCAGCTTGGAGCTGTACATAATCATTTGGCGTAGGATAGGCTACTCCCAGATGATGCAACCTACGTCTCGCAAGAGCGTCGCAGCCACACAATATGTGTCGCATTGACTCTTTTTCATCTTCGCAGGATCTGCAAATGTCACTAGTACTTAGCCTCATTCTGTGTAGATGCTCGTTGGTGCATGCGTAGTATTAGTTACGATGCGTCCCGCTTGATAATCAAAGAGACGAAACTTGTCAATTTATACGTCGTCGTCTATAGTAACATTTTTAAAGCTTATTATAAAATTTACTAAGGTCTAATATTGTGATTATAAATTAAAAAGAATGTGAATTTTTCAGATGGAGTATTGGGAAGGGACTCCTTCTATAATGTTTGCTGCTATGGGAATTCTCTCCGGTGTCCTGGTGCTCACGCAGCCAGAAACCCTCGGATCTAAGATGCCAGACACCCTCGCTGAGGCCGAGGCGATCGGCACACCTGAATTCAAGTTGCAGAAGAGTTGATCTTTGCGTTGAGAGAAAACATACCGTACCGGTTGAGACTTGAGTCATAACGAATCCAAAATAATGTTAGTTATGAATTAAGTACTTAATTAGGGTAAATATTAATAGGAAAAATTAGTGGATGAATGCTAAAACAGTATGTTAATATCTACATGAGTTTAGTACGGGTTTTGGTAGTTAACGAACGCAACAAACGGAAAGTTTTCTCTATACGTTTCTAGTTAAACATGGGAGAAAACTGACAGTGGGAGTGATTTCGCCATCAAAACATTAACTATCAAAACCACAGGAACAAAAAGTTACTTTAATTAGGGTGTAAATATCATCCCATAGATATAAAGGATAGTTTAGGTTGCAGAAATGTTTTATTTATTGACAATAATTAACATAGTAGATTATTAGGTGAAGTTAGTAAAACTTCTAGTGTTATTAAGTATAGGTATATAATATAGGTTATTTAATTTAATTAATTTAATAAAACATATTATGAAAAGCAGCATGATATAAGCAGCATGCATGAATGATCAAGACGTATCCGACCACTTTGAAACGCCACGGAAGAAGATAAAAATGGCGCCATAAAATAGGATTATCATATTGTATTTATGTTGAAACTATGCAGCAGATTTGAATATAATGCTTAATGCCAAAATAAGTATCACTGATATCGGATGAGGGTTATTCTGCCCGTGTCGAGCTGATAGGACGGCATGGTAGAAATTGACATCGATTTCCAAAGGTCAACTCGACTGTTTTGGTTTTTGCCTAAAATAGAAAACATATACCTACCTATTCTATGTAAAAATAAAACATATAGGAGTTAATTTTATAAATTAACTTACTATAACAATTAATTGTCATCTTTGTATATTTAAAGAACACACGAATCACAAGAATTATGTAAATGCCCAGTTTCAAAATATAATGTAGTAATACTACTCACTGTTGTCTGCAGTTACAAGTTTCATCGATATACTGAGATAGCAACGTAATTTAATTTACTCTAGTTCGTAGACGTTCAATGGAATTTGCCTGACGGAAAGCGATCCGCTTACCCAATAACTGCTTTGCAACTCGTTTCCTGAGACGTTAGTTGTTAGTTGTTAAGTCTCAAAGCGAACATCGCATTTCATGATGAAGAAGAATGTTTACCTACAAACTGACACTTTGCGGCATGATCTGAAAAATCATTTTTACATACTACCATCGGATCGTAACACGGCTGAGACTGAACTGAGAAGATTCGGCAAGAAACTCAGCGGGCTTGTCTGTTTTGATATATTTTTTACAGCTACTTTATATCCTGTTACAAATGGTAAGATTCCTTAAGAAGTGGCCTTAAGATTCTAACCTTGCATGAGTTAGTCAGTTCAAGCCTACGCAGCTTTATCCTCCAGGTAATCCTAGATTTTATAATAAACCTTTGTCGACAACCATTTTTTTATCAAAGGTAAAGATCCGGGTTGGTCTTCTGATCGAGGAGCCTGCGTTGTTAGTCAGCAGTATCACTCTTTGTTTTATATTCTCCTTGGATTAAGTGTCTAGACTCTAGACGTTGCCTAGTTTGGAACCTTATCCTATATTATTGGATTTATTTATTTGTACATTAGAAAACTTTAAAGAGACTTAAATCTTTAACGCTATCTAAATATTTAATTAAGATACATGCCATGTCATAATTATACACAATGTATAGGAATAAGACATTTTGTATTAAATTAAAATGTTCGACAATCCGCCGTCATATTATTTTGCCACACATACAAACAAACCTGAACATAATTAAAATATACTATTCATTAATAGTTCATCATCATCATCATCAGCCGAAAGACGGCCCCTGCTGAGCAAAGGCCTCCCCCTGAGAAGGGAGGGGTTGCCATAACAGCAGGCGTTTTGAGGATCACAGTATAGGCAGTAGGTAATCCAATAGAAAGACGCTTCTGCCCGTCTACTTGTTTAGTTTGTTGTCTTTTTTTTACGGACACCCAACGGTAAGAGATGGGAGTTCCGGTTCCAGTAAAACATTATTACTTACGAATAAGTAGTTCCTGAAAAAACAAGAATGGCGCGTCTGAATAATTTGCTCAAACGCCTTAAAGATGATATAATAAGCTACAAGAAAGGTCACAAGTCTGGTAAATATTTACTAATTTCAATGATTATTTTTCTAAGAGAGAATGAACCACTACAATGAATATACATGTATGAATTTAATCACATCCAGATAAGAACTTCTTGGAGGACTATGAATAATGTGGAAGAAGTTATTTGGTAAAAACAATAAAATTGATATTCTCCAATATATTACTCTAACAAAAATTAACCGAT
This sequence comes from Furcula furcula, assembly GCA_911728495.1. NCBI lineage: Eukaryota > Metazoa > Arthropoda > Insecta > Lepidoptera > Notodontidae > Furcula > Furcula furcula. The sequence goes on from OU452253.1 coordinate 25,862,136, forward strand.
TTCGATGATTCTTATTTTATTGGCATTGGGACTTGACATTCGGATGTCCAACCGAACATACGTGCAATAAAACATTTAATTAGTTTCGATAAAAATACAGAGTTAAATTGAGATAGTGTGTTACAAAAAGTTTATATAGAGTGTGTTAAGGAACATACAGTGTTATCCATTGTCATAGTGCAGTTTAAATCCATAAAATTACAAAGTTATGAACTAGTTTATTGAATTTATACAAGTGTCTACCCCATAGTGAAAATAAAAATAAAACTACAAATATACTTAGTTCCTTGAGTAACAATACTGAAATCGGCAATAAGCGGGAGGAAAGTGTAGCGCTGTTTTGGATGTTGGAATTTGTTTCATGATGCTACAAGTGCTACGAAAACACCAAGATATCACCATAAAAAATACTGATGACAGCGCCATCTTCGGAGTTTGCTATAAAGTAATCAGTATAGGAATAAGGGGCTACAACTAATATCTACATCATTGCCATCTATTGAATTTTTCTGAAAATAGTATTGATCATTGAATTAGATAAAACGCCCGCAGAACGGTGTGGTAGCTGCCGTAAATATATTTCACTTACAGAGGGCGTTAAATGTTCTAAGTGCAGCTCCCTGCACCATAGGCTTTGTGTTGCACTGCCCTCGAGGGGAGTGGTTTTCCCTAACTGGCGGTGTCCCGAATGCAAGAAAGGAGATTCAAGAGATAATAGAGATGACACCCCAGTGAGGGGTAAACAATTATATGCAGGTCAAGGCAGCGAGGAGAACATACACGCCAGTCCATCACGCAGCAGCGATCCCCACAGTGTTGTACAGGAGGTGAGCAGTGACAGTGAGTACACTAATAAGGATTTAATGGAGGAAATTAGGTTGATGCACCGTGACTTCTTGGATTTCCGAAAGGAAATTGTAGATCTGAAGTCCGAGTTAAGCACCTGTCTTGCTCGCATGGATGGGCTAGAAGCCCGGATTGAGGTTTTGGAACACCGAACCACGTCTCAGGTAGCGACACCGGAAGGAGTAAATGAGGTAATAGCACAACTTCAGGCGGACCTAAACGACCGTGATCAAGACCTCATAATTAATGATCTTGAATTGCAAAACATCCCGGAGGAAAAAGGGGAAAATCCTACGCATCTGGTGGGCCTGGTGGCTGTGAAACTTGGTGTAAAACTGGAGGAGCGCGATATTGTGAGTGCGGAGAGGTCGGGAGGACGTCATCTGAACACCAATAACCCTGAAGGAGCTACAGAGTTGCGGCCGCGTCCTATAATTATCCGTGTTGCTCGTCGTGACTTGGGGGACGAATTGCTACATAGTGCGAGGGTCCGGCGCACGACCAGCACCAGTGATTTAGGCCTTAAGGGGAAGGTACAACGTATTTATATAAATGAGCGACTAACCAAAATTAACAGACAATTATTTCGGTTGGCACGGGTGGCAATTCGTCTGGACAAGACGGGGGCGTATTCTTGCTCGGCGGAGCCAGGGGGACTCGGTGCATAGGCTCCGGTCCGAAAGCGATGTTACTAAAATCATTGGCCCAATTACGGAAAGTATTTAGGCAGCAATTTAAAGGATATGAGCATCATTGGTTATTATTTATATTAAGTATATTAGTTGTATGGCGAAGAGGAAAATCACTCAATATGTTTGTTAGGAATAAGAAAAGTATAGATAAAATAAATAATTTCCAGAGGTATATTTCGTTTATATATATCACCTATTGTATTACTTATTATGTATATGTTATACTAAACATAAAAGCAGCTTACACTATTATCCATTATTATACCAATACCTATTACTATACTAATACCTATTACTATATTATTTGCCTATTACTATACTAATGTCTATTATTATACTATTACCTATGACTACAAAAATGTTTGTTCTATTTACAGTAATTGGAAGTACAATTTGTTCTACACGGTTTCGAAAAATAATGTGAAGCAAAAAGTCGAAAAAGGCAGGACGCACAAAATATTATATAAAGATTAATATAATCATTATAATTTTGTTATCATCAAATGATAAGGATCAAGTATCTTACTATATTAATTACAGTAACAAACAAATCAAGGGGTTAAGACATTCTATATTCGTAATTAATAAGAAGAATCTACAGATACAATATGCGCACAATAGTAGGTATAAATGATTAAAAATAAATGCTTGAAGTTTGGTCTACTAAATGCAGGCTCCCTTGGAACTAATCAGGATGAGTTTATTATTGCTATGAATAAGTACTTAGTGGATGTTATGACTGTAAATGAGACTTGGTTACGGGCTGGGGAGGAAGGTCGTGCACCTGTGGCCGCAGGTTATAAGCTGAAACATGTGGCGCGTCCACTATCTACTAGAGGAGGGAGGGGAGGTGGGGTTGCGTTCTATATAAAAATTGGCGTTAATGCTAGAATAAAAACACATCCGGAAAACTAAGATATAGAGCAAGTATAAGTGCCTTAAGATGAATGGTAAAACTATTATGGTTGGCACTGCCTATAGACCACCCTGGCTAGATGTAGATACTTTTCTAAATGGAGTAACAGAGACCATGGTATCTCTGGCGCCATATGATAACATAATTTTATTAGGTGATTCCAACATCAATTTGTTAGATAAAAATGCTACTAACACAAAAAAGTTTAATGAATTTTTATCATACTTAAATTTAAAACAAATTGTACAAACAGTGACACATTTTATAAGGCAGAGCCAATCGCTCATTGATGTCATATGTACGGCCATAGCGAATCAAAAAGTGGAAGTAAACCACATAAGTGAGCTCAATCACCATTCTTTCATCACATGTGATACAGTAATCAAAAAGGAAATTGCAAAGCCTAGACTTGTTACATACCAACCACTATAAAATGATTTACCAGATCTGTTTGAGAAGGACCTTCAATCGATTCCATGGGATGAAATATGCACTATACAAGATGTTAATGAGATGGTCACAACATTTAATGACCATGTTTTACAGCTGTTTGATATGCACGCACCAGTAAAATCGAATGTATTTAAAACACAGCATCAACCCTAGATAACTGATAATGTAATACTAATGTTTAAACTAAGAGATGAAGCTAGAGTAAGGTATTGCAAGACAAAATCCGACATTCATAAGGAATACTATTTGGAGTTAAAGCATCAGGCTATTGTAGGACTGATAAACGAGAATCGAGCCTTTTTTACACAACACGTAAATCGTAACAAAAAGATTCTAAACAGTTATGTAAATCATTAAAATCAAAAGTCCTTACAGAACATAAAGATAACACGCTTCCAATGCACTTAAGTGAACCTATTGCGATAAGTAAAGCATTTGTAAATGTACCAGGCACAAACAGTGTAAGCATTCAGCAGCTCACATATTATGAATATCATAGACACGGTCAAGAGATTTTTTTTCTACACACAGTGACACAAGACCAAGTGCTTAACATAGTAAAGACACTCAAATCAAATGCGCTAGGTGTGGATGGAATTAATATTGATATGGTGAATATGACTTTACGTAACTCTTTAGTGAATATGACTTTACCTAACTCTTTAAAGACAATAACAGAAATAATTAACAGATCGATTATGTCACACAAGTTCCCAGATCTTTGGCGGCAGGCTCATATTCGTCCGATTTCTAAGAAAGCCAATACAGTAGATCACAAAGATTTACGTCCAGTCAGCATCTTACCTTGCTATCTAAGATATTGGAGCGAGTGGTTTATACACAAGTAATGCAGTACTTAGAAACAAATAACATGTTACCGGAGCTGCAATCAGGTTTCAGAAAAGGACGCGGCACGGCTACGGCGCTATGTGATGTAGTAGGAAATATCCTTGAGGCACGTGATATAGGGGAGGGGTCAATACCTGTATTATTAGATTACTCACGTGCATTTGACGCAATTAATACGACACTTCTGCTGTCTAAGTTGGCATACCTATGGCTTTACCACAGATACTATCAAATGGTTTGAAAGTTATCTCTTGAATAGACAGCAGACAGTACAAGTACAAAGTACTGATGGTGCAACGGTCTCGTCAGAGCCAATAAGCCTCAGTCGTGGGGTACCACAGGGATCAATTCTCGGTCCGCTTTTATTCATATTGTACAGTGCAGATGTCATTAATTGTATTCAGCGATGTAAGTACCACATATATGCAGATGACATAACTATACATATCTTTTAATCCCAAAGATACCAGCAAGGCAGTCAAGAATATTAACAGTGATCTGCAGAGAATTTTTGATTGGTCTGAACATAACTCCTTAGTTTTGAATCCATCAAAGTCAAAATTCATGATAGTTGGGAGTCGCCAGCAAATGAAAGTCATAAAGGAAGCTAAGCCTACAATATTAATAAACGGGGAAAAGATAGATATGGTAAATGTGGCATGCAGTCTGAGCCTTACTATTGATTCAGAACTACGTTTTAAAGCTCATATTAATAAGGTAGCCAGGAACTGTTTTTATAGATTAAAGATTATATATTCCATACGAGAATATGTTAATGTGGAGATAAGGAAGCAACTTGTAGAGAGTCTGGTATTGTCAAAACTCCATTATTGCGACACAGTTTACGGACCGTGCCTACTAAAAAGGACAGAAAAGCTGATACAAAGAATTCAAAATGCTTGCGCCCGGTAATGTTTACAAATTCCTAAAAGGAGCTACATTACCCGATACTTAAATGAAAATGACATTTTGAAGATGGCTGCAAGAAGAAAACTGCACTTGTCTTGTCTCTTATTTGGAGTCATAGCTAATCAGAAGCCTACTTATATGACAAGATTAAATGGAGGCAAAGTAGGTCACAACTGCATGCAATAAGGTCTACCATGACTCCACTGCTTGAATGTCATCAAGCATCGAACTGCGGCTTTCGAAGGTTGTTTTAAGCATGCAGCCATACGGTGTTGGAATGACATAACACCACCAATTCGTGACGTAAAAACAATTAATTCGTTTAAGTATAATCTCAAAAAACATTTAATGCAGGATCAAAAAAGTGACCCTACTTATGGCTGAACACATTTTTATTATGAATGTATAGACAATGTATAGGCACTTTATAAACAGGTACTGTTTGCGCTGTAAAAGGTAGGGGCTCGGGGATCAGCTGTGCAAGCCGCCAACGCGAACCCGCTCACCGATGTGGGTGTCCGCGGGGTGAGGAAGGGAGGAGAGGGACGCCAACCCCCTCTGTTCGAATGTGTCAACGGCCTACCATTCGCAATTGAACCCGCTTTTGAATCTCACGCGCCGTTACGCTTACGCTTATATGTACTTACGCTTCCACCTTAAAAGAAGCGATCGCGACTTAGAAAAGGCGCAAGTTTCGGTTGTGCGCCCGCGCATCGAGAGCACAGTGTTTACGCTGTTCATCTGCTGCTGGCACGCGAGGATCTAGTCATCAGCATCCCAGAGAGAGGCGCGGACGGCAAAGGTGAGTGCAGTTTGTTCTTTCCGTGGCTCTCTGCCTTCACAGCGCATACTCTTTAGATTCCCCTCAAGGGGACGCCTATCCTACGCTTTAACGCATCATCAAAAAGTGGTCCGTACGAGCGGATTTGAATCACGCTAAACGCATTCTACAGTCCATAAATTCGCATCCAATCTGATAAATCGCTTGGATTTCTCATTTCCTTTGTATATTATACACGCACGCTTTTAAATACGCTTTGGAAAAAATCTATAGTTATTTTTCCATACTGACGGTAGTGAATTTTAAAAATCAAATTCAAGAAAATCATTGTAAATCCGTTAAATCCCTTAGTATTTTGTGCAAGGTTTATGTTTTGTGCAAAGTTTTATTATATTTCGCATTTGTTTATAACAAAAGTAGTGATTACCGTGTGATCAAGTTTAATATTTACGCTTTGATCGAGTTTCTTCTATAAATTTGTCCACCATGGATGTAAAATTGAAAGTAGTTATTGCGAAGAAGGAAGCTATATTTGCTCATATTAACTCATTATACAATTCTGCCAAAGATATTAGTTTGTCAGGCATGGATACGCGATCAAAAGAGAATTTTCTGGCGACCTCTTCCAATTTAGATAAATTATACGATGATTTTAATAGGTTGTGTGACGAGCATAACGATTTACTGCTTACTAAAAATCCCAATCACCAGTTAGACTTCAGTAACTGGAGTGCATTCGAAACGTTGGTCGCTAAAATCCGCCATACTCGTAATAGCCTTCTGGCATCGCGGCGAGAAGCCTCGTCTGCGAAGGTCACGGAGGACACCGGTGCATGTCGCTTACCACCCTTGGAATTAAAAGGTTTTTCAGGGGAGCCAGAAAACTGGCCGCTATTTTACCAGAATTTTAAGACGGCGGTACACGAAAACAAAAATTTATCAGACGCGCAACGGGTGCAATATTTGGTAGGTAAACTAACTGGCAAAGCACTCAATGTTTTCGCAGGCATTATTCCCAACGAAAAGAATTATAACACGATCTGGGAATCCCTAGTGACTCGGTACCAAGACAATCGAATGCTGGGAGCTATGTATTTAAATAACATATTGAATATGAAACCGGTTCCCGGTTCAGTCGAATCATTAAACGAATTCATAGAAAACATTCACTCGTCAATTTTCGCTTTAAAACAACTCGATATAGAAGACTTATCTGATTTTATTCTTACCCACATCGCAATTAAAAAATTAGACACACAAATAATGCAAACGTTTGAATTATCACTTAGTGGTTCGGATATACCGACTAGCAAAGTCTTAATAGATTTTCTAAGACATCACGTTAAGGTGTTAGAAAGAACGAGCACCGTGCGGTCGAGCAAGACGCACGGCCGGGAATCGAACCCCGGACCTCGCTCGCGTGTTTCGACACAAAAAGTATCTCACTCTTTCGCTATCACTAAGAACGTAAATAATTCTAGTGTTAAATGTGTATTTTGCAAAACATTAAACCACAGTCGTTTATATGAATGCACCGCTTTCAGATCTGCACCTGTGCAGGAACGCGTCCTTTGCGTAAAGGACAACAATTTATGTATGAATTGTTTGGGTGCATACCATCACATCAAAGATTGTCGATCGCACAACACCTGTAAACATTGCAAAAAAAGGCATCATTCATTGTTGCACTTAGACACGATCGGAGCGGCCGCGGCGCCGCCGATCGCGCACTCCAGCGCTCATTCAATAGGTGGTGAACGGCAGGACGACAACACGTCGTCACATCTCAACGCACGCGCAGGTACTGCTGGTGCACCGAACAGCTCCATTACACTGCACGCTTGTAATATGACAGTCGCAAACGAAACCAATACAACTGTGATTTTGCCTACGGCTACGGTATTGGTACCTACACAAAACGGTCGGGATACGATGCGTTGCATTGTAGATAGTGCTTCGCAAAACAATATTATCACTCTCGCTTGCTGCCAACGGTTGAACTTATCTATTCGCCCGCTGGTCAATTCGTCGCTGAAGTCAGTGGGTTCGATTTCGGCGCCGATTAAAGGTTACGTTACAATAACTATCCAGTCTAGGGTATCCGACGCACAATATAAAATAACGATGTTTGTAGTGGAAAACATTACCGAACGGCTCCCTACTCATGAGGTGGATACCTCACTTATAGAACACTTCAGCCATCTCCCATTGGCTGATGAGTTATGGAGCGTCCAAGGGGTCGTGGATGCGATCCTTGGGGCCCAAATATTCGCAAGCATTGTGTTAGGGGGAAAAGTAATGCCACCGTCTCGCGACATTTTGTCTAGGAATGCGGACACGCCGCTTCCCGCGCCGTACGCTTTGGAAACCGCGCTAGGTTATATAGTCTTGGGTGAAGCACCTGTCTCGCGTCGTGAAGAAATCGCGTGGTCTTTCGGTCCTTTAATCAATGACATCAGCAAAGATCTAGCCAAGTTCTGGGAACTCGAGGAAGTACCTTACACAGTTTCCATGAACCCAGAGCACCAGGAGTGTGAAAATATATTTAAATCTTCGGTCACTCGGGAAGACGGGGGCCGTTATATCGTTTCGCTGCCTTTTAAAGGTGATCCCGCGACATTAGGGAATTCTTTTACGCAAGCTCAACGTAGACTGACTGCGTTGGAGCGAAAATTTTCCGCTTTGCCTTCATTGCGTCTCGCTTACAATGAGGTTTTCACAGAGTACTTAGGTAAGGGTTATTTATCCGAAATACCTTTATCTCCTAACGCAGTAACTAGTGAGGGTTACTATATACCGCATCACGCAGTTGTTCAGCCAAATAAGGCAACAACCAGGACCCGTGTGGTTTTAGACGCCAGTGCTAAGACTGACACTGGGGTTTCGCTTAACGACCTCTTGCATATAGGGCCGAATTTGCAAGCGGACCTATTTACGCTTCTGTTAAGATTTCTTCATTTTAAAGTCGCTATAACTGCAGACATTCAGCAGATGTATCTGCAGATACATGTGGCACAAGATGATCGCAAATATCAAAAGGTACTATACCGTTTTAATGATAATGAACCGATTCGAACCTTTCAGTTCAATTCCGTGGCATTTGGGCTTCGCTCGAGCCCGTTCTTGGCCATGCGCGTCGTCCGCCAGTTGGCTGACGACGAGCGAGATCGGTTTCCTCTTGCTGCTAAAGTTGCGAAGCAAGAGTTATACATGGACGATTTGACTACATCAGTACAGACCGTGGAGGATGGCGTTCATTTAGCAAATGAATTAATCACATTCTTTAAATCTGGAGGATTTAACCTGGTAAAGTGGGCAAGCAACTCGCAGGAGCTTCTCGCTAAGGTGCCAGAGTCTCATCGCGCGCCAATTGAATTCACTGATGATAGTGACACGCTCAAGGTCCTCGGTCTGCAATGGCTGCCCAAGTCAGACACGTTTTCATTTAAAATCGCTAGCACATCTGAAGGAAATACTAAACGTGCTATATTATCTACAATCGCGCGCTTTTTTGACGTTTTGGGATTTGCTGCACCCGTCACACTCTACGCCAAGCTCTTGTTGCAAGAGCTCTGGTTAGCTGGGGTGGATTGGGATGAGGAGCCCCCTAAGTCAATTATCGATAGGTTTGTCACGCTAAAGGACGAGTTGCCACTTTTAGCGTCGCTGCAGATACCGCGCCACCTGGGTATTTCCGCTGGCTGCGATGTACGCCTCCTCGCATTTGGAGATGCTAGTACCAAAGCATATGGTTGTGTAATTTATTTACATGTTACCTGTCCGAATGGAGACATATCTACTCATTTGGTATGTGCGAAATCGAAAGTTGCTCCTTTAAAAACTATTACGCTTGCTAGGCTAGAACTGTGCGCTGCATTACTGTTAGCTAATTTAGTAAACAAAGTTCTCCCTACTTTAGAAAGCCGCTATCCCGTAATGGATATTTACGCGTTCTCTGATTCCACGGTAGCTTTAGCGTGGATTCATTCATCGCCACACCGTTGGCAGACTTTTGTGGCCAACCGTGTGAGCAAAATTCAGGAACTCCTGCCTCCTGATCGCTTCTTCCACATCGATGGAGAACAAAATCCAAGTGATTGTGTATCACGAGGTGCACTTCCCGCGCAATTATTAGAAAATCCACTCTGGTGGCATGGTCCACAGTGGATTCGCCTGCCAGTCACCGAGTGGCCAGTCAAGTCATTTGACGCTTCACGTGTAGAGGGTCCAGTAACAGAGATGAAGTCATCAGTGACTCTCACCACCGTGTCCCATGCCAATACCTCCGTTCTGCTTGAACTTGCGCTTAGGGTATCATCATGGAAGCGGTTACTGCGGATTGTGGTACATGTCCTTCGATTTACGCGCAAATTACCACGATCCACGCACCTACAAAGCGCCGACTTGGATGTCGCTGAGAAAGCCATCCTTTGCGAATTACAACGCAAGTATTTCGCGGACGATATTGAGGCCATTAAAAAGGGTATTTTACCGTCGCCTGCGCTACGAAAACTCGATCCGTTTATAGACGATAGCGGATTGATTCGCGTTGGAGGTCGTCTGACCAATGCCAACATACCTTACGAGAACAAGCATCCTGTTTTGTTACCTCGTCGCGATCATATTGTCAACTTATTGATAGACGATTATCATCAATCCAACTGTCATACAGGCTCTCACCTTCTCATGTCGTTGCTTAGGCAACGATACTGGATTATTTCCGCGCGAAATATCATACGCCAACGCATTCGAAAATGTAACTGGTGCTTTAAACTGGCTCCCACGCATCCATCGCCGATGATGGCCAGCTTACCTCCCGCGCGGGTACAGGAAGCAAAGGCATTTACGCACACGGGCGTGGATTACGCAGGACCGATAAATATTACGCTTACTCGTAGACGGGGCGTGAAGAGCCAGAAGGCATACATTTGTCTTTTTGTATGTCTAACCACGAAAGCAATACATATCGAACTAGCATCAGACTTAAGTACGGAGACGTTCCTTGACGCACTGAAACGTTTTTTGTCCAGGAGAGGTCCCGTATCTTGCATTTATTCGGATAACGGCACTAACTTCATCGGTGCTAAACGTCACCTAGATGAATTGTACGCTTTCTTAGCCGCAAAAGACACATCTAACGCGTTCCAAACGGAGTTAGTGAAGCGAAAGATTACCTGGAAAACTATTCCCCCCCGAGCGCCGCATTTTGGGGGGATCTGGGAAAGCAACATAAAGAGTGTGAAGACGCATCTGTATCGTTGCATAGGAACTCAATTGTTATGCTATGAGGAACTTTTAACAACCCTAGCGCAGATTGAATGTCTTCTTAACTCCAGACCTCTGTGCCTGCTGACCGACCAGCCACATGAGATCCTCACACCTGCGCATTTCCTAAACACTACGCCTTTGCAGTCACTACCCGTATGCGATACAGATGGAGTAATGACTTTGTCCAGCAGAAAAGCTTTACTAGACAGCTTAGTACGCAGTTATTGGAAGAGGTGGCACGCCGATTACTTACACACGCTTCAAACTAGGCAAAAGTGGAACACTCCGAGTCAACCGATCCGGCCTGGAACACTTGTTCTGGTCCATCAGGACGATACGCCACCATTGCGTTGGCCGACCGGTATAGTAGAGCAGGTGTTCCCGGGAACGGATGGGGTTACGCGCGTAGTACTTGTGCGAACTGCCACTGGTACGTTCAAGCGACCGGTGGTGAAGTTATGCCCACTTCCTTCGCAGTAAATACATAAAAAAAACGTATTTCAATAGTTTTAAGATTTCACTTAGTTGTAGTCATTTTATTATAATATCATACGCAGTTAATCATTTCTTTCACTTTAACTAGTTATAGCAACTCATCACTTTGTTAACGCACGCGTGCTTGTATCATATACTAGATATACCCTTAACATACCCAAGCTTCTATCCTTTCATCCTACACTCTACTACCTTGATCCCACGCTTTTTCGCACGGTTGTAATGCCGTTCATCTGAATTTCTAAGGAAGTTCCCTTAGGCTGTTTTGTTGAAACCCCAAGGGTTTCAAGGCCGGGGCAATATGTTTGCGCTGTAAAAGGTAGGGGCTCGGGGATCAGCTGTGCAAGCCGCCAACGCGAACCCGCTCACCGATGTGGGTGTCCGCGGGGTGAGGAAGGGAGGAGAGGGACGCCAACCCCCTCTGTTCGAATGTGTCAACGGCCTACCATTCGCAATTGAACCCGCTTTTGAATCTCACGCGCCGTTACGCTTACGCTTATATGTACTTACGCTTCCACCTTAAAAGAAGCGATCGCGACTTAGAAAAGGCGCAAGTTTCGGTTGTGCGCCCGCGCATCGAGAGCACAGTGTTTACGCTGTTCATCTGCTGCTGGCACGCGAGGATCTAGTCATCAGCATCCCAGAGAGAGGCGCGGACGGCAAAGGTGAGTGCAGTTTGTTCTTTCCGTGGCTCTCTGCCTTCACAGCGCATACTCTTTAGATTCCCCTCAAGGGGACGCCTATCCTACGATTTAACGCATCACCAGGTACTGAGGATTGACTTTAACTCAAGGCACAACATTTATCTGCTATTTTGGTGGTGGAGTAAGTAGCCTTTAATTAAATAATATATTTTTACAGTACAGTTTCCATTTTTAACCGACTTCAGAAAAGGAGGTTCTGTATTCGACGCGTATGTATGTAATATTAATAAAAATGCGTAATATTCATATATGTTAGTCTATGTGGGCTTCTAAACGAATTTACCAAATTTCACGAGTGTATGTATGTATGTATGTATGTATGTAGGTTTGTCCACGGATTTCTCAGAAACTACAAGTCCGATTTCGAAAATTCTTTTTGCAATAGTTAGAGTATCTTTCAACTTAGGGTAGAGTACAAATTTCATCAAAATCGGTCCAGTAGTTTAAGAGATATAAACTTTTTATGTTTTCAGTAAGTTACTGTAATGTAGACGTTGTTCGAGTTGCGTGATAGTGCTGATACCTATCTTGGTAAAATAAGTCACTAAAAAGTGTTAAATAAACTATTTAAAAAAAAATATAAACCGACTTCAAAGTAAATTATCTAAAAAGCATAAAATAACGAAAATATTATTGAAGTTGGTGCAGAATATACACAGCAGGTACGCTAACACCAACTTCAATAATATTTTCGTTATTTTATGCTTTTTAAATAATTTACTTTGAAGTCGGTTTATATTTTTTTTAAAATAGTTTTTATACTTTTACTAGCTGACCCACGCTGCTCCGCATGCGCTATTTTTACGTTAACTAAACTTTTAATAACAGACATTCGCATCGAATACATAACCTCCTTTTTTATAGTCGGTTAAAAACTGGGACCCACTTTTTACTTGCTCTCCAAAGCACGGACCCGTTTAGTTCAAATGGCGTTAAACGGTCACCCATCTATTTAATGACCTTAACTAACGTTGCTTAACCCGATCGATTACAAAACCTTGATAACAACTCTCTATGAGTGTTCCCTTATTAATATTTATTATAATTATGAAGAAAAATTGATAAAATCGGACAAAGCGAATAACCAAGTACCCATTTTGACTTTAATCCCCTCTCCCAAAAGAAATGTGCTAGATTACGGGATAAAAAGTATCCTATGTCCTACCTCGTAGTAAGATCTCAAATCATGCCAAGTTTCATTTGAATCCATTCAGTAGTTTCGGCGTGATGCGCAGCCGTGATACAGACAAACAGACAGACAGACAGACAGACAGACAGACAAAAATTAAAAAAATTACATTTTGGGCCTCAGTATCGGTTATAGAATGCCCTCCAAATATAATTTTCAAATTATCTTCAATGTACAGAATTGGACCCGTTACAGTTTTTACTCCTATCTCCAAAAGTTCTTGAGAAAATCATTGAGATATTTAAGTACCTACTACGTATTAGAGAGTACATCAGTTCTGGCGCACAAACTCTGTTAGTCTATTAGACTGATATGTGGCAACGGGGTTTGTGCGTCGAAACTCTTATAGCTTCTTTGAAATATTCTAGCTGATGTCCCCTCAATAAATAAAGACGGCTAATGTTATGTGTTGTCAGTATTGTATTAGACAATTTGGAATTGAGGGCCTCATGATGCACTTAACAAAAATACACTGTAGAATGATAACCTAAACAATTAATTAAAGATACGTAAAAGAAGTGTAATTAACACAAAATTAAGAAATTATATTAATGTAGAGTGCAGCAACCATGTTTTATAAAAAACAATTAAGCAGATGGATACAAGAAAGTTAAAGGTTTTTTAGCGAAGCATATCTTTGGCTGGACATGATTTTTGGATATAAACACTGCTAAGTACACAAGTGCACTTGAATGAAAAATGCTAGCTAAAACTTATTAAGTATTTTTGAAAGCTACCACCAGACCACAACGCGGACTCAACTAAGACGTTCCGGCAAGAAACTAAGCGGGCTTAACATTTTTCCTTTTTTAAACAGCAAATTTTTCTATTTACAGTCATACCATCAGCGACAGCGTGTTTTGCTGTTCGAAAGCTAAAAAAAAGATAAAAAAAAAAGTACTGGGAGCAGGAATGTGCGCTCACTTCGGCACGCTCGTGGTAGCTCCCAATGACGGACGCAGTGTAGGTGCTGCTCGAACGCATCGTTGTCTACCAAAGGGTCGCATTTAGTTGGGACCGCAACACAGTATAGTTCTGAGGATGGGACTCGCAGAGCTCCCGTCCAATACGCCCGCGACCCACGAGGCATCTTTAAGGCATACCTGGTCACATTTCAATTGGGCCCCTGACGATGCGAGTTGCACCACTGCCCCAACGCGTCATTGTCATCGTTTTGATCTCCTACTGGGACATGACCGTCTTTCAGAAAGATCGATTAGTTTGCGACTTTATAGTAGCTGGCAGAGAGTGGTCATGTCCAATCTGGCTGACCAGGATCCGCCGCTATAGGTCCACGCAGTGGGAGCGCATGTTGGGTTGGGTGTGAGTCCGGTCCCCACCACAATGATCGCAACTCGTTGTCACCTTTTGGCCTTTCTCACTCAGATAATCACTGGTACACCTATGCCAAGATCATCTATTGGGTCTACAGGTTATTCGCAGTTTATTCCTTTGCCTTTCTATCGAAGCCAGGCTTCGAAGATAGAACAACACTGACAACTCCATTTGTCATACGCTCCGATCTTTTCATATGGAACGAGGTGTCTGTCAAGGTTGCATAGGTTGCACCACAGCTGTATAATATAATTGGTGAGCATATAATGCGCAGTTTTAGAAGAGTGAGAGGGGGGTGCCCGAATTGGTGGTACCCTAATGAACAATCTCCGCTTCGCAGATACCACAATTATAGCATCCTCGGAAAAGAAACTTCTTGTAAAAATTTAGCGGATCAGCATAGAGTATAGTATCCGCATCAACAGGAGTAAGAGAAAATTGATGTTCATCGACCGTAGCGGGACCATGGAATGAACTAACGAGCTGAGCGCGCTAGATTTAGTGCACAATTTTATATATCTGGGCTCACAAATTAGCGATGAAGAGAACTGTGTTCAAGAGGTAATAAGAAGATTCCAAATGGCAAAAACAGCTGTAAAAACTAGAAGATATGGAAGAACAGAAGTATTCACCACACAATAAAATCCAATTAATGCGTACTCTGGTCTTCTAGATATTTCTATATGCCTCTGAAACCTGGACATAATATAACAACCAGCCATCTCCTCTCGTTGGGAGTCGTAAGAGGCGATTATGGGAAAACAAACAAATGGGCAGCAGAGTCTTTCTATTTAAATACCTACTACGATCCCCAAGACGTCTGCCAAGCGTGTGGATTATGGCAAACCCTCCCTAAGGGGCAAGGACGTGTATCAGTTGCTGATGATGACGATAAACTCAGGGTTGAACTACTAGTGTATTTTTTTTAATCCCCGACATTGGCGCAGGGTTCCCGTTACCTCATTCTTGCTTCATTATCAGACCTTGCTGAAACCATATTCCTGAGTATTATCGGATTTACATTATGTATAGCAATGCATGTCTTTTAGACGAACCGAATTAATAAAAAAAAATGGCTTTTGTAAAAAAATTATAAATGTCTAACATCCATGGACTACATACTACATGGACATGGTAATATCACTATGATTTACGAAAATATCATCTATATGATATCACTTAACATTTCCACCCACTACCCAGTATATAGTAGTTGCTGTGATTTGTGAACAAATCTCAGCGAAGCCATCGGTGGACCGCTAGGACTCATCGATACTACGACTGCATGCAGTCAAGTGGGTTGGCTTACAAGAAACTTAGAAATCTTAGAGGTGTTTGTGTGCTATTGAGCTAGACACCATTTTCTAGATAATTCATCATCATCATCATCACCAGTGGAAGATGTTCACTGAACATAGTACTCCCCCTTGGAACGCCGCATGAACGACAGTTGGCTATTTGCATCCACCTTTTACCTGCGATGCGCACAATGTCGTCTGTCCACCTAGCGTGGCCGCCACTCGAGAACCTTTCTTTCCCAGCGGCTATCCTAACCGCTATGTCAGTGAGTTTCCTCATTTCTATATAATTATATCCTCATTTCGGATTATGTCGCGTAAAGAAACTTCAAGCATAGCTCTCTATAAAGCTCGTTGTGTGACACTGACCTACCAGATATCCATACACTAATATTAAGTAGGTTTCAATTGTTAGTAAACACTATAATAATATGCAATATCCATTATAAATAAGTTAATAATAATAATATTTTGGGACAATCCACACACGGTCATCCGATCCCAAACTAGGCAGAGCCTGTACTATGGAAACCAGACAACTGATACTAATACTAATATACTTTTTTTTTGTAAAATACATACTTAAATAGATAAACAACACCCAGACACTTAGCGGGAATCGAACCCACGACCCATCGGTTAGCAGGCAGGGTGTCTGCCAACTAGACCAACGGGCCCGTCAGTTATTTTTATTACACTTCAATTCAAAACTAGTTAATCAATATGTAGTAAAACTACTTCGTAAACAACCAGATAATTCGTGCACAAGAATTGTCGCGGCTTCATTATGATAAATTTATATCATTGGATATTATAGCAAGACGTTAAACGTAGCGATATCGAGTGAAAATTCCATTTGCTGCACCGCCATCATGTCGGAAGGTCGTCCCAGCTCCGCGGTGGCTCCGCGGCCTAGCACCAACGGCTGGAAGGAGAGCCACCCTACCAACAGGAAGGGGAGTGTCTTTGACAAGCCGTTGGACCTGGACGACGTGCTGATCAATGAGCTGGGCCAGTTCGGCCGCTACCAGCTGTTCAATCTGCTGCTGATGGCGATACCGTTGGCCATGCATGCCTTTATAAACGAATACATTTTCTCTGCTGCCGCTATACCACACAGGTACAATGCTAATCCTCTAATTATTGGTTAATTTGGAAGTTTACATATTCTTAGCTGTACATACCTACACTTGTTTCCTGGGAAAGAAGTAAAGTTGTATCCATGATTTTCTTACTTTTGGATAATTGTTAAGGTATTAATTTTTATCAATTTCTTCCTTCTTCTTCAAAGGGCTAATGCCGCCAGTCTTTTAGGTACACTTCCCTCCCAGTGCGGCGTCTTTGAGGAAGTTTTTTACCTAGTTTAAGTGTACATGTTTGTAAATAAACTGTAAATATTTAGTTCTAATAAATATTTGTTCAATATTCCTTCTTTAAAAAAAAACAAATCCAAACTTATGACAACAACTCACATTGTACCTACTGTTTTCAGATGTCAGATCCCAGAATGCGGGGAGAGCAGTAAGGACTCGTTGTTCGAGCCGGAATGGGTGCGGAACGCAATCCCGGCGGCCGGCAGCGGATTCGCGAGCTGCGAGCGGTTCACCCCCGTCGCCGGCACCCCCAACGGCTCGCTCGACTACTGCCCCGCGACCCTGTTCCAAGACAACACCGTCAACTGTGACGGGTTCGTCTACGCCAGGGACAATTCCGTCGTTTATGATGTCAGTATTATTTCGACATCTTGTTAGACTAATTTACACCAATCCTTATATTGCTATCGCCAAAGATTATTTAAGAACGTTTAATTCGCCATTTGTCTGTTAAGGAAACCTAGTGTCAAATCTCGCAATTTTTACTGATGATCACTGTAGGAATATACCTACTGGGTTACACAAGTAACATTGCAAGAAATGTTCTTCTTCTTCTTGCGATGCCTCTTCACTACTGAAGGTTGATCGTCAGCTTGTCAAACCTAGATCGGTCCCTTGCCAAGCGAAATAGGTGTTCCATGCTGGCAATGCCGGTTCACTGTCTGATATTCCTAAGCAACGTTAGCTTGCGTCTTCCAACTCGTATTTCCCCCTCAACTTTACCCATCATTATTACCTGAAGAAGATGGTATCTGTCATGCAAGGAATGAATGGTCCAAAATATCTCCATCTCTAGATAAGGCCATCTCCAGATTATCTAATTTGTCCCTCTTTTTACTAATAATCATTGAATTTCTCGGTTTTAAAACTATTCTTAACTTCTTTTAATTTAATTAATACATTTTTAGTTCGATTTGGGATGCGAAGATTGGCTGCGAGCACTCGCGGGTATTCTGAGCAGCATCGGCACGCTGCTGGTGCTGCCCATCACGGGCTACATCTCTGACCGCTGGGGCCGCCGCGTGGCGCTCGTCATCAGCATATTCAACCTGGCGCTGTTCGGCCTCATCAGGGCCTTCTCCGTCAACTACGGCATGTACCTGGCCCTGCAGCTGATACAGACCACGCTGGGCGCCGGCACCTTCAGCACTGCTTACATTTTCGGTATGATAGTATTTTAAGCTGTATCTTCTCTTTTGGTGTACAATTAGGAATATTTATATTGTATTGTATTGATAGTATTAGTACTATCAATACAATTCAATACAAATATTCTTAATATTCTAATATAGAGACGAAATTATTCTTGACTACTGCTAAAGATATTTGTCGAATTTATAGCAATCTTAGAGAGCCAGTTTCTTGATTATTTCTAAAAGAATTGGTAATTAGAAAGGATACAATATAAGAATGTTACTCTTCGTGCATGCCAGCTACATATATGTATATACTGTATAAAAACTCAAGCGTTTCAAAAGGAGCAAAATCGAAGATGACAGCGAAGTTTCACTGTATTTTATCAAGAGTTCATTACAAACGATAAGCTAAAATTTATAGTTTTTACTATCATTTATTAGTAACAAATAAAAATAATTGTAGGTAATAAAAGAAACGATAGCGACCGGTTATATAAAATAAATAAACTATAAAATTTATTATGTAAGTCATAACAACTTCAACGAGTACACAATGTCAGATTATGTATGTATGTATGGGGTATTTTAAGGTATCTCATTAAACTCTGCTGTTGTTCGACTTTTTAGTAACAATTGCTTAAAAATGTATTGGAATATCATTTACCTACTAGAATTGAAGTTCCTATTGCCATAGAATGTCAAGATAGATAGCAACCACCGTAGTGCAGGATAATCCATAACATGAAGTAGTAGTGTTTAATCCCTAATGTGTTCCGCCATAAAAGGACTGTAGCTGCACAAGTAACTAAAATATTATACTTCACGAAATCTGCACAAATAATTCAAGACAACTAACAATGTCCCAGGTATTTTTATATCCAGTCAAGGCTGTATTTTTTACCTTCCAGCTACGGAGTATGTGGGACCAAAATTCCGGGTGGTGACTGGTACAACATGCAACGCAATGTTCGCCACCGGCCAGGTGATCGTCGGCGGAGTGGCCTGGCTGATCCAGCCGTGGCGGTACATGATCATAGCGCTGCACATCCCCTGCTTCCTCGTCATCTCCTACCACTGGATCGTGTCTGAGAGCGTGAGGTGGTTACTCTCAAAAGAAAAGTATAGTGAGGCAAAAGACGCGCTGGAGAGAGTGGCCCGGTTCAATAAGAAGCATATCAGTGAGAAGTCATTGAACACGTTGACCAATCCTCCGCCTTTGCCCCCGAAGGTAAAATAGACTTTATGCTTAGGATATTTGACGTTTTGTGGCTTTAAAAAAACGGTCATGTAATCATCTAATCTCATAGATATAGAAGAAAAACAATTTCTACATCTAGAGGTAATATCGGATCTTCTCAGTTGAGGCCGCGTTGTGATCCGGTGGTAGCTTTTTTAAAAAAAGTTGACTGATTAAAAGTGCTAGTGTTAAGCCTATTTGAAATAAATGATTTTGACTTTGACTTTACCGTACTTAGGTGCTTACTTACACTTAGCTTACCTACACATTATAACGTTATGTAGTCCTAAAGTATGAAAGATAAAAAGCCATGTTTTAAATATGTACCTACCTATGTACACACATCAAAAGTGTCTAGGGATCAAGCATTTTTAAGCGGATTTCTTGAGATTGAGATGTGGCTTTGTAATAAATTTATGATTTTATAAATTTATATGGATCCTTTTTGGTGCATTTCATAATTTGAATCAGGAACTGTGAATCAAATTCGAGTAAAAGATGAAAATCAGCTGTCAATATTTTCCCTATAAAAACATACAACGCATTGAAGACATTATTAGTGCTACTGTTTCCCTACTACTGATTAAAACCAACGTTATTATGGAGCGGCGACGTCATTTAAGCAGGGAAGAAATGCTCAGAGCCGTGGGAATGATAGAAGCTGGTTCCCGGCAACGTACTGTGGCTTTAGCTCTGAATACAAGTCAGAGTGTTATCAGTCGACTTTGGACACGTTACCGAAGCACTGGTACCGTGGCTGAGCGCCATGGAGGACGGTATCGCTGCACCACACGGAGACAAGACCGATATATTCAAATCTTAACTCGAAGAGCTCCAACAATAACTGCCATGATGTTAGCCGTGAGGCTTCATCACTCTTCAGGGAACTTAATTAGCGACCAAACAGTCAGAAACCGCTTGCATGAAGTGAACCTTCATTCCCGAAGACCGCTACGGGTACCACCTATAGCAATGCACAATCGTAGGATTCGATATCAATGGGCTCTTGAACACAGAAATTGGGCAGAAGAACAATGGCGTTTCGTGTGCTTTTCTGATGAGTCTCGTTTTGGTATGAGACCGGATACAAGACGTATACGACACTGGAGAACCCCTGGACGCCAACAGCGATTAAAATCCTGCCAGGAAGTCCATCCTTATAGTGGTGGAACCATCATGGTATGGGCGGGTATTTGGATCGGCGGAAGAACTGAGTTGATTTGGATCAGAGGCAACCTCAACGCTCAAATTTATGCTGAGACGATTGTATCAGGCGTCATCGTTCCTCTACAAGTGCAAATCGGTCCCTTATTTCAGTTAATGCATGATAATGCACGACCGCACACCGCAAGAGTTGTAAGACAGACTCTCGCCGCAGCTAACATCAATGTCCTGCCCTGGCCTGCTCAGTCGCCAGACTTGAACCCGATTGAGCATGCATGGGATATGCTACAGAGAAGAGCTCTGCCGAATATGGAGGGTATCCAGTCGCAAGAAGACCTTTTTTTGTTGTTGCAACGAACATGGGCGGCCATTCCACAGCGTGATTTGGATGAACTCATTTTGAGTATGCCAAACCGATGTTCTTGTGTTGTTAGTGTTCGCGGTAGAAACACGGATTATTAATTGTTTAAGTTACCCAATAAAATTTTAAAGAAAACTGTTATTTCAGTCTTTTTTTCGAACTTTTGTGTTAGTGGTTCAAATGTCAAAAATCCCTTTATTAGGAAAATGGCAAATTTCTTTATTAATGCAAAGGTGACTTGGTTTATCGTTACTGTGACAAACGAAAACACTTTATTTGATGAATCCTTAAAGAAAATTTTAATTAATATCAATCAGGAGAAAAGTTATTGCAAAAATATATGTTGATCCCTAGACACTTTTGATGTGTGTATGTCAATATAAAGTTGAATTGTAACTGACGAAAACGAACTCAATTGATTGACTTTCAACTGCCGATTCATTTCAACAAAGAAAATTATCCATCTACCACATAAGGTTCAGTACTTTTCTTTTTTTAGGATGAAAATGATCCTGGCCTCGTTAGGTCGATTTTGAATTCAAAAGTGCTCCTCCGCCGCGTATGCACCACTCCGATCTGGTGGATATCCACCACGTTCGTATACTACGGGCTGTCCATCAACGCCACCAGCCTCTCCGATACCATGTACCTCAACTACATCTTGACGTGTGCCATTGAGATCCCTGGTTTCTACACCGCCGCCTTGATCTTGGACAGGATTGGGAGAAAGCCGACACTGTCTGGAGGTTTCTTTTTGTGCGCTGCTTGCAATATCGCCTTTCTTTTTATACCTGTTGGTGAGTTTCTTTCTAAATAGTAATCACTGTTCTTTATTAGATAGTTATGACACATGAACTTATGCGACATAATCACCTTTGAAAGTCTGATTCCACACTTTACTTATCAGCAAATATACCTAACACGAGCATTCACACAAGTTTTTAATGATAATATTTTGTTAGATAGAGAACCTCTTTGCTGTGCACAAAGTACAAAGGAGAATAGGCTTTAAAATAAAAACTTAAAAATTTATTTGAATCAAAAATGCAACAATGGATAGAAGCGATCTCATCGCGA
This sequence comes from Furcula furcula, assembly GCA_911728495.1. NCBI lineage: Eukaryota > Metazoa > Arthropoda > Insecta > Lepidoptera > Notodontidae > Furcula > Furcula furcula. The sequence goes on from OU452253.1 coordinate 25,884,219, forward strand.
TTTTATTTAAATTCATTTATATATATGCCGAAGCCAGTAGCTTGCAGTTAATGGGTGTATATCCAACAGTGGATCAATATAGGCTGATTATGAGTATACGTATGTAGTAAATATAAATCCGTGACTTATGTATGTATTTTGCATAGTAGCAGCTGATTTGACAGAAGCATGCGCACATTTTTTTTTAATGGTACAAACATGTTAAAAGCAAAATAAAAACAATATTGGATTGTTCGCGACCGATGTCGCCAACATCGCGATCCCAATAGTCCCGAAAGTTAAATGTGTCTACAATCATCAATATATTATGTACTTTTAAAACGTGATACAGATCTAGAAGCGCTCCGTCTCGTGGTGTTTCTTCTGGGCAAGTTCAGCATCTCGGTGGTATTCACGTCCGTGTACCTGTTCACCTCGGAGCTGTACCCCACGCAGTACCGGCACAGCCTGCTCGGCTTCTCCTCCATGATTGGCCGCCTCGGGTCCATCACCGCGCCGTTCACTCCAGTCCTTGTGAGTATTTTACATTTACAAGTCAACGTATTTGGAATGAGTAAATATAACGGGTTAATTTAATTTTGTAATATAATTGGTTAACTAAGTACTTAACTAAAATTAACTTCGTGTTTTTTTAGTAGAATAATTTATATTTGGCGCATAATTCTGCCTTATTGTGACTTAAAACAGATATCTTTCTGTCTATTGTAATAGCAGAAAAAGCAATAAGAGCTAGTAAAATTATAGTGCCACTGGAAGAGGGGTGTAGCCAGTGTTACGTCTCACAGCGGTTAAACGTGAGTCGTTCAACAGTCAGAAGAACCTGGACTCGATACCAAGATATGGGTTCCGTTCAGAGAAGGCAAGGTTCTGGGAGAAAACGTTGCACACAACCACGAGACGGCCGCTTTTTAGTGACCCAGGCGCTGAGGAACCGCAAATGCATTAGGTACATAGACCTCAAAAGAAACCTTGAAGAGGCTCCTCATAGACATCGTCTGCGCTAGACCGCGGTCGCAAGCGAGTGAGCGAATCTATGTAAAAATGACGACTAAAATAGTGAAATGTGCTAACTGCAACATAGTGATAAATGAGGTATTGGCTTTTATCCAGTGTAAATTGGATGTGATGGATAATGAAAGTTTAGTGCGCATCTGTTCGACTAATTTTAGTGTTGAAGATGTAAAAATCGCTAAGTCGTTGCTATTTGAATCTGTCAAAGCTAGTAAACGTAAAGTATCTCGAAGAAATGACGATAAAGTGCAGCGAGACTTGGAGGATATCATTAGCCTTTTTAAGGACGTAGATCCCGAGATAATACCGATATTTGTGGCTAAGGAATTACACAAATTGCCTCCGGTGACCTTTGACCATATAGATGTCACGACACTACTTAAGGATATAGTCTTATTACGGTCTGAAATTAGTGATATAAAACGGAGTTATGCTTCTATTAAACAGATCGAAGAGCTAGAAAAAAAGTGGTGTCATGGTAAAAATATGCCACTATTAAACTCGAATGGTAACATAAATCCTGTAAATGGAGGGTATCTGACGGATAGTGCTAGTGAGCCGGTCACCGTATTGACACCCGCGCAAGTATTAAATACTAGACCAAGTGATGAACAACTAGTAATGTCGCCATCTTGCTCTCACGCGCTGCCGCCGTTAGAGCGCAAACAGCGCAAGGAACAGCGTCTGATTTCTGCGAAAGACACATGTGAACAGCGTGCGAGCGGGACCGAAGTGCGCATGTCATCATGTGATGAAGAGAGACAGCAAGAAACTGAAGGTAGCAATAAACCAACAGCTGTTTTAAATGATAAACAAATAAAGACATATGCGGAAAAGGCTGCGGAAGGGGGTGAATTTATACACAACACGGATGAAAAATGGGAATTGGTACAGAAAAAAAGACTGCGAAACCGTTTCATAGGTAGCACAGGAACAGCACGCTCTGAGTTTGGACTGTGGACAGTAAATTTAAAGCGGCGGATATAAAAATTCCTCTGTTTATATCAAACGTTCATATAGATGTCAGTGAAGACGATATTGTTGAGTATATCTATACTTATAATAAAACTGTAACAGGTCCAATTCTGTACATTGAAGATATTTTGAAAATTATGCTTGGAGGGCATTCTATAACCGATACTAAAGCCAAAAATGTATTTTTTTTTATTTTTGTCTGTCTGTCTGTCTGTCTGTCTGTCTGTCTGTATCTCGGCTGAGCATCACGCCGAAACTACTGGATAGATTGAAACGAAACTTGGCATGATTTGAGTTAATACTCCGAGGTAGGACATAGGATACTTTTTATCCCGACATTCGGCACGGTTCCCTTGGAAGAGGGGACTAAAGTCAAAATGTGTAGTTGGTTATACGCTTGCTCCGATTTAACAATTTTTCATTATAATAATTATAATAAATATTTGTAAGGGAACACCGATAGACAGTTGTTAACCATGTTTGGAAATCGATCAGGTTAAGCAACGTTAGGTAAGGTCATAAAATAGATGGGTGACCGATTAAAGCCTTTTGAACTAAACGTCTCCGTGCTTCGGAGGGCAAGTACAAAGTGGGTCCAAGTTTTTAACCAACTTTAAAATAGGAGGTTTTTTATTCTATGCGAATGTATAGTATTGAAAGTTTAGTTTACGTAAACACAGCGCGGGCGGAGCTGCGTGGGTCAGCTAGTTTATGATAAAACCAGTGAGAAGGTATCATTAGTTAAAATTAAGATGAAACGGGACAGAGGTTATAATGCATTTAAGTTATTTGTTACGAGGAATAACATTAATATTTTCCTGAATGACAGCTTATTTCCCGCAGGAATATCCTTCAGGAGATTTGTTGATTTCAAAAGGAAATCTGTGATGGCAGAGTCTGTGGATAGCAGAGGCGAACAAACATAATTATTAATACCTATGATGATTTCATCAGCTAATAGAGAATTTAGTAATATAATAAGTTTCAATTGTAAGTCAATGAAAAGGTCAATAGAAGGTCTCAGAGTGCTGTGTCAACAGGCCGATGTTGTTGCCCTACAGGAAACTTGGCTGTTGCCACACGAGTTGCATTTGCTGGACACGATTGACGCCGAGTTTGATGCGACAGGTACGTCTGCAGTAGATACGACGACTGGCCTATTAACTGGAAGACCGTATGGGGGTGTCGCTCTGCTGTGGCGTAAAAGTGCGTTTCAATCAGTGTCTGTATTAAAATGTGAGAATGTCCGGATTACAGCAATCAAAGTAACTGTAAGTAATAGATATAGTGTCATATTCAGTGTTTATATGCCTACGAATAGTGGAGAGAACATTTCTTTATTTACAGAGTGCCTAAGTTGTATTCAATCCATTTGTGAGGAGGAACAGAACTTAGGTGTTGAGGCATTCTATATTTTGGGTGACTTTAATGCACACCCTAGTGAAATATTTTATAAAAAGTTAATAGATTTTTGTTCAGACCAATCATGGTATTGTGTAGATACAGATGTTTTAGGTTTAAGCTCAGATACCTATACATACCGTAGTGAGGCACATGGGTGTGAAAGGTGATTGGACCACTGCATTGTAACACAATCAGCACTAGCAACTGTTACAAATGTGCATATACAACAAGACGTGTATTGGTCTGACCACTTTCCGCTTGTAGTAAAATGTAACTTGTATAAATTAAATAAAAAAATACAATGTGTAGTAGATGATACTAAGAAAGATATTTACTGGGGTGATAGGAACTTAGACCAGATCAATGAATACCGAGAGATCTGCGACTCTAGACTGCGGGACATTGATTTTCCAAAAGAGTTGGGTCACTGCTGTGATACCTTTTGTTGTAGTAATAAAGATCATCATGATATACTTGATAATATGTACGCCGGCGTTACGGAAAAATTAGCTAACGCTGCTACTCAGACTTACAAGCACAAGACATGTAATAGAAAAAGAGGTGATGTTACCGGGTGGAATAAATACGTCGCTGGTGCACACAGGCAGGCCCGACTTAAGTATCAGATATGGGTATCAGCTGGTAAACCTAGGAGCGGCAATATTTTCAATGAAATGTCTGAATCTCGGAACATATTTAAGAGTAAGCTAAAATGGTGTCAAAATCATGAAGAGTAGCTTAAAATGGACATGCTTGCGTCTAGTCATTCGAAAAAAGATTTTAAACAATTTTGGAAACACACAACAACAAAGAACAAGGTTGGAAATACGTCTGACAAACAAAATTATCGGCCCATTTCACTTGCTACAACAATAGCGAAAATATTTGACAGTGTGTTAAATGACAGTCTGTCACAGATAGTGGAGATATACGACGCACAGTTCGGGTTTAAAAGCGGATTTTCCACGGAGAGTGCTATTTTAAGTTTAAAGCACGCTGTAAAGTACTACACGAAGAGAGCAACCCCGATTTACGCGTGCTTTCTAGATTTGTCAAAAGCTTTTGACCTGGTTAATTATGACATTTTATGGGACAAACTGAATCGTATGGGTGTAGCGACAGAATTAATCCATCTTCTCAAGTACTGGTACTCCAATCAGAAGAATCAGGTGAGATGGGCTGGTTGCTTGTCGGACGAGTATAGACTGGAGTGCGGGGTAAGACAGGGTGGCCTTAGCTCACCTGTTTTATTCAATCTATACATGATCGGACTTATTGAGAGGCTCAGCAATACCCATGTTGGATGTTTTATTGATGGTGTTTGTTTAAATAACATTAGTTATGCTGACGATATGGTTTTGCTGAGTCATTCAATAAACGGTTTGAGAATTCTCACCTCCATTTGCGAATCATACGCGGTGGCACATGGGTTAATATACAATTCGCAGAAAAGTGTACTTTTAGTATTTAAATCTAGAAACTGTGCGTGCACATGTGCCGCCTGTAAGTATTAATGGTATAATTTTAAATCAGGTTGACAAATTTAAGTATTTGGGCCACATAGTCACATGTGATCTCAGGGATGATGATGACTTAGAACGCGAGCGCAGAGCGCTTGCTGTAAGAGGCAATATGCTTGCCCGCAGGTTCGCTCGATGTACATCAACGGTAAAAATAGCGTTGTTTAAGGCTTTTTGTCAATCTTTTTACACGAGTGCCCTGTGGGTAATGTTCAATCGTAGTTCGTATCACGCTCTAAGGGTATAATATAACAATATTTTCAGGATGTTGTTGGGATTGCCCAGGCATTGCAGCGCTTCAGGTATGTTTGCGGAAGCTTGTACAGATGACTTTTACGCCATTTTACGCAAAAAAGCTGCTTCGATGCTGCGACGCTTGCGAGATAGTTCCAACACCATCTTGAAACTTATTGCGGAACGCTATGACTGCCCCTTTCAAGAACACTGGGTTGGGGTGGTCTTAGGATTGAAATAAAAACACATGTACATATTTAATTGTTATAATACTAACAGTACATACTAACGTAGCCTTAAGATAAAAATTGTTACTAATAATACTAACATTCTATGGACATCTGTCTGAAATAAAAATAAATAATAATAATAGTCCATAGGCTAACTTGAGCTCCTCGTAGAGCTCAAGTTAGCCTATGGACTATGAGGAGAAGGCGTTTAGCAGCTGATATACGCAGTCGACGACAGCGCGGGCCCCCAAGTTACTCTGTGAGCACCAAATTGCTCGATTGGGGTTCGCTAGAAATTGCCTATCTTGGACAGTACGTAATTGGAGTTGCGTACTCTTCTGATGAGGCTCAAAATTGTCTGCATGGCGAGGACCGACGTCGGCGAGTGTTACAAAGACCAGGGGAACGCCTAAACAGGCGAGTACGATCTGTCCAACCACCTCCACAAAACATTAGGGAGCTTAAACGTGTGATCTCGGCTGAGTGAGAACACATTTCACACGACACTATCAAAAGCCTAGTGGAAAGCATGCCAAGAAGATTTCATGCCGTAATCGCTGCAAGAGGTCACACTCATTATTATTTTTTATCACTTTGTACCTATTTTGCATGCTATGTAATGGCAAATGTATGACGCTCAATATGTATTTAATGTACCATCCTTGTATTTACCACATTTAAGCAAATAAATAAATAAAATCGAATTGAATTTAATTAATGTCTTTTTTTATTAAAATTCCATAAAAATACTCGTTAGTCTTAATTTCACTATACTCATAAAAATGTTCATTTTAACACGGCTCTCTGTTTTCATTGACTGAAACACCGATTCCAGGATTTAAGTGTTAAAACCTATATTTTCATTGATAATAAGAAATTTCTAGTCATCTATGCTAATGAAATACTAAAAATATTAATATTATCCATAGAAAAGCCAATGACTGTAAGGTGCCCGTTTATTTTTTTTGCAAAGGAGTGTGGTGTAGATTATTATATACATTCTTTCACTCTGAAGCGTGGTAGTCTAGTGCGATACATTAGGTTTTAAGCTAGATATAAACTAAACAATCATAGGAGACATATTAAAATTCAAATTACTGTCGTGGATACCTTTAATATTTTGTTTTTTTTTCTTCTACTCGTTTTTAATTAGGTAGTACTTCAATTATTTTTGCTTTTTTCTTACTATTAGGTTTTTGGCCGCACTCACGTATTGCGCAAGGTGAAGTATCCATGTAGTCAGGGGGGGGGGGGGGGGATTCCAACGGAAGACCAGCGCGGCCTGCTTGCAAGCCGCCTTATGCTGAGTTGGAACCCTTTCTTTGCAAGCTTACTACTTTTTGAACTATGTGTGTAACCTGTTTGCTACGAATAAAAAGTTTTCTTCTTCTTCTTAATTAACAGACTTTTATTTTATGCTTTTTACAGATGGTGTATTGGGAAGGCATTCCTTCTGTGATGTATTGTATAATGGGCGTTCTCTCCGGTATCCTGGTGCTCACCCAGCCTGAAACCCTGGGTTGTAAGATGCCCGACACCCTCGCCGAGGCGGAGGCGATTGGCACGCCTGAATCTATGATGCAAAATACCTAACCGACAGCACCTGATATGGATTTGCCATTTGAAGTGGAAAGGTGACACCATAATTGTTTGTTAGTCGTTTAAATATAAGTAATGCTAATTATTGAGTAATTGGCTATTAAAAGTAATAAAGTGTATCAAATTAGAAAAAGCCTTGTTCTACATAGCTGTTCAGAAAACTTCGACAGTTACGAGTATTATGCTATTGTGGCCTGTAAATGAATAGAGGCCAACATATTATAATACCATATGGGTGGTACGATATATTTTGATGGGTGGACTACTCAATAGGTCGTGGGTTCGAGTCCCACATTGTGGCTGAGTGTTATTTATAGATATATTTTTCGTTTTTACGAATCCATATTTGTCTTGGTCACGGTAACACGCGAGAGCGGCTGGACAAATTTCGATAGTTCTCTTGTTCTATTTATTATTTATTGTCAGGAGAAGGTTCTTACGCAAAATTATAAAATTTTATTGTGCTGAAAATTATAAAATTCCGCCGGCCGGGCTGCGCGGGACACCTATTCTAGTTATACCTATAAGGATGTATTTAGAATTTTTATCAGTGTTTTTTTCGGTGAGTGTACAAGTGTTTTTAACAGTGGTCTGGTTACCATAGGTTATAGTTACAGGTTCTACCTTGTTTGGGATCAGATGCCTGTGTGTGAATTGTCCCAGGTTATTATTATTGTTCTTGGTGTTATTTCATTTCATTTCATTTAATTTCTTACTTGAAGTTCTATTTAGTTGTACATAGATTTATAAGTTTTATATCATAGATTTATAAGTATAGTTTAATGTCAACAGAAGTCTTATTCCCAACGGGCTGTATTTCAGTAGAGTACCTATTTTAGCAAATACTTTGTAATACTTTAACGACGTACTCGATTTTATGATCGTTGTTAATAGTTATAACTAGCTGCTTGATTTTTTTTATTAAACTAAAATACTACACTACTACCTACTCTTATTACTCCTAGTTTTGTTGTTTAAGTGCATACGTGTAGACATACACGTCAACAAGTTGTTGTACTATTAGTTGCCTTAATATGTACGTACAGTAAAAAGTTTTTGTCAATTTAAAAAATATGTACTCTGTCGGGACTGTCAAAAAATCTATCTCAATCTTTAAAATTTTCATGAGTGAAGAAGGAGATAAATGGAAAGGGATCTTTCAGTAATATTAATTAGGAGTTGTTGATTTTACAGTTTCTGTTATGTTATGCATAAGAGGCGCCTGGCATGTTAAAACTATTAAGTTGGCTACCATAATTGTAATTTTGCATATTCTAAAACTAAATGTAAATGAGATAGGTCAAGATTGGATGAAACTAATGAGTAATAAGCTCTATTTATGAATATTATCATAATTTTGTAGTCGTTTTTAGGTACCCATCAGAATTTTTATAATTTATTCTTTTGTGCAATCTAAAAGAATTACTTCCATATGAAGATATTGTATCTATTGTAAAACCTCCTTACAATATTGTTTTTAATATAGATATTGGTATTTCTAATTGTGATCATTAAAGGTATTATTGATTATGTTTTAATTTGAATGAGCTCATTTTTGCCAAACCCAGTGTAGGTTACATTTAACCTCAATAATAGGCTTAGAGGAGATACCACTTTAAAGAGCATGATGCGCTAACCCCTCTGCCAAATTTTGTTCATATGGTCAGGTCATTCTCTATTTGTGTGCGTATCTTTTTGTTGCGAGTTTATTATAGTGTGGGTATGCGTGAAATTGTATCTGTGTGTGTTTACTTCGCCTCCCGCACCCCGCAAAAGAGCCACGAAAAATTTGTTCGGGGAATCGACGCGATACTAGCTCCAGTCTAATTACTCTGAGATAATAGGTCAATAATTTTGAGGGTCTCAGTCGTCTGCGCGGCGTATCCTAGAAGAACTATGGGAATTTGTTCGTGAACTTATGTAAGGTGGAAGTATTTCCTCAATTGAACTACTCTGACTTATGAGCAGGCATTTTACTGTTTCCTACACCATGAATTTCCCCTTTTTAAGCACAAGTTCTTACGAATGAATTGTAACCAGTTGTAACCAACGTTTGGTAAACAATCAGCTGGTTAAGCAACGCCAGACAAGGTCAGTTCTTAGATGCGTGACTGTTTAGTGGCATTTAAACTGAGCGTCTCCGTGTTGCAGAGGGCACGTAAAAAAGTCGATCTCTGCTTTTGTCATCACGGCAGTCGTTAAGCCAAGTCGGCGCCCTAAGGGCAACTTGAATAACTCCGACACCTTGTTGGCCACTAACCATGCAACAAAAACCAACCACTTACCTTCAGAGGTCCTAAAAAGACCACATTAAGCATTTAATCTAAAATGAATTCGTATTCTGCATTCCCAGCAGATCTCTCACAACACGTAACTTACTCATACTATGATTCACTGAAAGTAGTATTATAGACCCAGCAGCAAGTCTCTTCTAACAAGTAGCTTTCAAACTGTCACTGTCTGTCTGTGTCTGAGGGACTGTCTCGTCGAGGTAATTAGCCGTCAAGACTTAGCTAATCCCTTCACTATCTGATAACGCTTCATTAAATCCAATATAATGACTGACATGGTTGCTACTGTATTAGGACAGTAGTAGCAAGCACTACATTCACTTGTTTAGCTAAATGTCTACAATTTACAATGGCTGAAGCTAGGGCAAGTGTCATGGGCAGGAAAGGGAGTGTGGAGGAGAAGCCACTGGACTTGGACGATGTGCTGATCAACGAGTTGGGCCAATTCGGTCGATACCAGCTCTTCAATCTGATACTGGTGGCGATCCCCACTGCCATGTCTGCATTCATGAACGAGTTTATCTTCTCCGCTGCACCTATACCGCACAGGTAGGTTGTTTTTCTAATACGGCATTGTAGTCGTGGAGTGTTAAATGCAGTAGTTTATAAGTATTAATATATATGAGAGCTTGTGTCAAGGAATCGCGTGCGCAAGAATTACGACCTGATTCCACCATCTCACTTCTATCATCGAACGACGAGCCGCACGCTTATGTGGTGAACGTGCCTTCAGTCTGAACTAAGCGATTTGCTTCTTCATTTATAATAAGGACAGTTAGGGGTTGGAAAAGTTTACCTGCATTAGTTTTTCCGCCCGATTATAGTGTCTGTGCCTTCAATATAAGAGTGAATAGGCTTTTAATAAGCTAGTGTACTTTACCATCTTTGATTACTGGACTGCATTCAAGCACTAGCTTATTAAAGTAAAAAGTACGTTAGGTATCATTACTCATAAAAACCTTTTTTTTAATAACGAGGAGGAAACCTTTAAAAGGTACCCGGTCTCCGTAGGGGCCAGGTTATGGGGAATGTTTACCCACTAACACCTCCCCGTAGCCTTCGCCGACGTTATGGAGATATTGTGGGAACATTGCTGTAACTGTAATCAACTTCTAAAAAGAATGAGGTTCGCAATTCAACTGTATTTTTTTCCCGTTTATCGCGTATCTATGGCGTTTCTTGATAGAATAATTTCTTTTTAACACGCTTTTATTAGCTTGACCTGTATGTATGTAACTATGTAACTAGGATGGTAATGGAATCTTGTGATGCAATTTTGACCCACTTCTACACGTCCAAAACATTTGAAATTTTGTACATGTATCAAAGACCGGTGACAATACAATAATATGATACCATATTATTGTATTGTCACCTCGAGCTGATCTGATGCTGGGGCTCGAAGGTGGATAAGGGAACCCTTGGATGGCTACTAGTAAACTAATCGAGTTTGGGCTCATTTGATTTTTTTTAAAGAGTTATTTTCATATTGACCATTAATGAGGACTTGATGATGGAACTGGAAGGTGGGTAACGGAACCCTGGAAGGGCTACTAGTAAACACATCGAGTTTGGACTCATTTGATTTGTTTTAAAGAGTTCTTTTGTTTGAAAGAATTCACTTCTTCTACCTCGTGTTTGTAATTTATGGATTATATTTATGTGTAAAAGCGTGGGGCGCTTTTTCTGAATAACAGCTTAACATTTTTGTCAAATTTCAAGAACGCTAAGTATTTGTATTCGCATGACAATAATTTGAAATCATTTACAGAGAAAAAGCGCCCCACGCTTTTACACATAAATATAATCCATAAATTACAAACACGAGGTAGAAAGAAAGAAAGCACGGTTTAGATAATTTATTTATAGCTTTTTTAATGCAGTAGTCCTTATAAGAGCGTGTATTTTTAGTTTTTTAAACTATTAATTTATTTATTTGGAAGAAGATATCTTAGTTGCATCTTGAAGTAGGTACGAATTCTCGATTTGAAGAAGACCGGAAACACCAGTATAAGATAAATAGGAATAATAGATATAAAATGTGAGAACTAGTGGGGTTATAATTTTTTATTTATTTTTAATACATGAGAATGTCCAGGTGTCGAGTACCAGAGTGCGGGGAAGTGAATAAGAGTTCATTGTTCGAGCCAGAGTGGCTGCTCAATGCGATCCCGGAGACGGATGGCAGGTTCGCCAGCTGCCAGCGCTTCATGCCCGCCGGGGGCAACGGCACCCTGGATTTCTGTCCTGCAAGCATTTTCCAGAGAGAGACTAAAGATTGCGAGAACTATGTCTACGCTAGAGATAACTCCGTTGTATACGATGTAAGTTTTGCACTTGGTTTTGCAATAATTATTGGATTCAAAGTCATTATTCCTTGCTGATCTTTGTCCAATACAATTGTACCTAGGTACCTTCGCTTAGTACTCTGTTTTTACAGAAAAGAAAAAGAACATTGCTGTATCACTTGTCAATATTCTTTAATATATTTACAAGTAAAATACAGTATTTAATTTAATAAATAGATATTAAAATGTCTTAGACTACGGCGACGACTTCGAGGAGGACGGTGGCGGGATCGCTATCCCGTCGCCGTGAGCACCGAGTCTGGTTTGCCCCCACCGGTGGGCTTAAAACCAAGGCACTGAGGAGGTGCGCGTCGGAGAGACCAGGTTCCCAAATCCCAGCCCTGCATCCTCCTGCAGGTAGTTATTACGGTGGGATTTAAAAGAGCATATTGCCGTAATGAAGAGTTATCGTATCCTGTTCCTCTGTTCCTTTCGCCGGATTTCAGATAATCCCAAGATCACCCAACGCATCTTTCTTAAGTCCTCCTTTATCTGATCCGCTGGGAATGAATTAGTTTCCTTTATCGGTAGCCTGTAGTCTGTGTTCCATTTTAGTTTGACCTAGGCTGTCAAGAATGGTTGCGAGCTCTTTCGGGAACACTAGCCAGCATCGGCACGCTGCTGGTGCTGCCCATCACGGGCTACATCTCGGACCGCTGGGGCCGCCGCGTGGCGCTCGTCATCAGCATATTCAACCTGGCGCTGTTCGGCCTCACCAGGGCCTTCTCTGTCAACTACGGCATGTACCTGGCTCTGCAGCTGATACAGACCACGCTAGGCGGCGGTACCTTCAGCACTGGTTACATTTTTGGTAAGTGTTCGGTTAAGGTTATTCATGTTATACTGAAGTGGTTTATAAACATTATTTATCTTATAGTTAAGTATATCAATATGAATAGTCGAAATTTTTGCTCTAAAAGGCAATAAATATTAGTGGTTGCGATACGGTAGAAATATTTCCATTTAAGAAACCAATTTTAAAATTGCAATATTTTTAAATGAGTAAAATATGTAAGTATCTTATGTGAACAAATTTACCCCTGAGCATTTTTAATTTGAGCGTGTACAATAATATGGTATGGAGTGGAAAACCTGGTAAAATGACAGAAATATAATAATGATACTGTTTGGTTCTGTTGTAATTACCACTATTTTTCCTCTATTATTATTAAAAATGAAGTATATTCCACATCTTAATCTTTTTATACCTAAGTGCTTATCTGAACGGCTCAAAAAGTAAACATACAAAATTGTTCAGTTGTCCTCTACTGGGATTAATTTCCCGGAAATTTGTTGATTAATTAATTATTATTAACTATAACCTTGTCGATAAATCAAAATTAATTCGATGTCATAACAATTATCAAATTGCCATTGATTTTATCTTTTCACATGCACCAAAGATTGATTACGCGTTTGTAATTTTAACCTAGAAATACAATCTTATCTATCAATAACTTTGCGTTCTAATAACAAACATAGAAGAATATAAATTAGGATCTCATGACATGATATTCAAAAGATGTGATATGTATATCTATTTCCAGCAACTGAATACGTGGGACCTAAGTACCGTGTGTTGACCAGCGCTACTTGCACATCGATGTATGCCCTGGGCCAAGTGACCCTCGGGTCCGTCGCCTGGACCATCCAACCGTGGCGGTACATGATCATGACACTGCACATCCCGTGCTTCCTCATAGTCTCTTACTACTGGATCTTATCCGAGAGCGTGAGGTGGCTGCTATCCAAGGGCAAGTTTAGTGAAGCAAAAGAAGTGTTGAAGAGAGTAGCGAGAATCAACAAAAAAGAAATCAGTGATAAGTCATTGAATGCTTTGTTAAACCCACCGCGATCACCGAAAGAGGTGGTTAATCTATAATCTATAAAAAATATATTTCAATGTAACATAATGATGGTATTTAAATAAATATTTTTTTCCCAGGAGTGTAATGGAAACGATCCTGGATTGATCAAAGCGATCATCCATTCACCGGTGCTCTTTCGCCGCTTATGCACCACCCCCTTCTGGTGGTTGACTACCACGTTCGTGTACTACGGACTATCCATCAACGCCACCAGCCTCTCCGACACCATGTACATCAACTACATTCTAGCAGTTGCTATCGAGATTCCCGGCTTTTACACCGCCGTACTCATTTTGGACAGGATCGGAAGGAAAGCAACTTTATCAGGAGGATTCATCTTCAGTGCTCTTTGCAACTTCTTGTTTGCATTTTTACCAAACAGTTAGTATATATTCATCATTCATGGTATTTATTTTAAGTTTGATGCTCGAAAAGAAATATTATCTTAAATTATCAGTAACCTTGCTTAGTATAAGCCTATAAAAATCACAATTTGTAATCATACATAATAGTATAGCTTCTAGTTTGAATTTTTATTTACTGATGGCTATTTCTGAGCTGTTTGTGAGTAACTTTATCTCAAAACCCTATCATTTTGTCTCGTCTTAGATTTTACTGTGCTCCGTCTAATAATCTACCTGATGGGCAAGTTCGCGATCTCCACGGTGATGACGTCACTCTACCTGTACACTTCAGAGCTGTACCCCACGCAGTACCGGCACAGTCTGCTCGCCTTCTCTTCTATGATTGGTCGCCTTGGGGCCATTATAGCACCTTTAACACCTGTACTCGTAAGTGTCGAATTGGAATTTATAAGTTCATCCATAGTAATATTTGCAACAGTTTTTTGTTTGCGAAAGTTGCCTTCATTTTCTACTTCACTAGTGTGTAGCGACACTTGCCATTAAAACCAATTTGATTAAATTCTTATTATCATTAAATTAATAATAATCTACAGTGAATATACGACACATAAAAATAACAATGTCTTTATACCTATTGGTTAGCTTTAGTTTGGTTGAATGGTCCTCATACCTACCTATTAGATATTTCAAACGCATGAACATTATTCAAAGCAATGTCAACTTTCTGAAGTTTACATAATTAATTGTAAGGTTTGCTTCTACTTACTGCTGAGTATTTACTCAATACCATAATAATTTTACTCGCAAGATTGTAATGTTTTTTTTTTAATTTTAGATGGTGTACTGGGAGGGAATTCCAGCAGTGATGTTTGGAGTATTGGCCGTCCTTTCAGGTATCCTGGTTCTAACCCAGCCGGAGACTCTTGGCACTAAGATGCCGGACACCCTTGCTGAAGCAGAGGCAATTGGCAAACCTGAATCCAAAGTACAGAACCGTTGAACGACATGGCTTATTTGTTAAAGTTCATTTTGGGGACCTTAATGATAATAAGTTAAAACTTTACGTTTTAAACGCACAGCCTCTCCTTAGTTTTGTCCTGTTTGAATCGTCTACTTTAAGTTACATTGTTTTCTACGTATCTAGTGTTTAGTTCTGTGGTAGTATTACTCATAAAACGCACTAACTGCGGAATAAATACGTTCTTTATATTCAAAGAAGATTCAAAATTGACTGTCACAAATAACTAGGTAACGATGTTGTCGAGTCGATTTGTTAAGGATGTTGTCGAGATTATTTCCAATGCTCGAGTGCAATTATCTATTCTCACACGATACAAAAGCGAAATTACCCACCATTGATCAATGCTTTACGTTTTAGTTGTAGGTAACCTCCTATTATAAGTAATTAGCATTAAACTTAGTTTTAAATTTTATAGTAAGTATTAAATAAATATATATTTTTTAATATTGTCATTTCATTATGACTACTCTGTCAGAAACAACAGCTGCTTGGCTTAAGAATATACATCTTTTTATACATGTATTATGTGATTAAGCAACTCTAAATTAACCTTAAAATTGACCTCACTGCTATTTCTATATAACATGTTATTATTTATGTTATAACAATCACTTTATTGGGGTGGTACACTAATCCACCGGATACACCCTAAACAATCAGCCGTGGCAGATATTGCTGATGACCAATGTTTCCATTAATCCCGTCATCAATAACTCCGTAATATTCAGGGCAGGATATGAAAAGAAAAAGATGGCACTTCGTATTTTGGCCACATTCTACGCGACGTCCACATAAGCCGTTTCTAAGAATAGGAAGAAAATAAAACAACTGTTTGTGTATAAATTATTTTAAAAGCTTACAAAACACTAATATCAAACCTATTGTACATAAATACGTCGAGATTCATTACATCTTCTTATTATATAAAAGAGTAAGCAAAAACCCACTCATCACGAAATCTCAGAAACTACAAGTGCTAGAAGTCTCAAATTTTGCATGGGGGTTCCTTTTAGGACAAAGGTGCTCACTAAGACGGGTTTTTGCGAAATTCAATCTCTAAGGGGGTGAAACAGGGGGGCAAAGTTTGTATGGGAGAACGCGATTCCTTAGTCCTATTGACTTGAAATTTTGCACAGACTTTCGTTAAGAAAGTTAATTGAATTTGTATTTCATATTTTTTTTAATTTATCCCTTAACAGGGTAAAAAAGGAGTATTATTACTCAACCGACGGCGGTACAAATATATCACAAGAATAAGATAGGGTAATTCGAAGAATAAAATCAAAGTTCCTTGGTCAAGTGGTTACGGAAGCGTCCTCTAAGTATGGACGGTCCGGGTTCGCTACCCGTGTATGGTTTTTTTTGTGTTTTTAAACTTTTTTTTTTATTTATATTAAGATTCGATGTTTTAAATATTTAACTCATATTGACTCCGGCACTTTTTATTTCTAATATATTTTTTAGAATTAATACTTTTTTAAATTTAAAATCATGCATACGTAGTTAGCTTCTCTCTAATGTTATGATTTAGTTATTAGTGGAAACTTAATTGATTTTTGTACTATTGGATCTTATATTAGTAATAAGTAGTATCATTTGTTTGTTTCCCAAATATAATAAAAATAAAATAATGAAAATATATTTCCAAAATGTCTGTTTGGGTAGGAATACAATATGCATGTACCTATTGTACGTATGCAGATGTCACCGGAGAACCCTGGTTCCCCTCTCATGTGCCGATGTGACAGCCACGGGAGTTTTAGTGGGTAAGAATCCCCCACAAGATCCTGGGGACATATTAAACGTGTCCCCCGCCACCGCTATAACTGTGACAACGGTGACAGA
Organism: Furcula furcula; assembly: GCA_911728495.1. NCBI lineage: Eukaryota > Metazoa > Arthropoda > Insecta > Lepidoptera > Notodontidae > Furcula > Furcula furcula. Next base: position 25,900,930 of record OU452253.1, read on the forward strand.
TTCCCGGAGGGCTATAATGCGCCCCCGGCAGTGGCTTCAAAGGCCCTTGCCATGCACTGAGGGGTACCCGGTGCAGCCCAATATTTTGTGCGGACAGCCGTGAGGGGTTTAGGATCCAGGATCCTGGGAGCCTATTGGAGGTCTATCCGTAATCCCCGAAACTTTGAGCACGGTGACAGGTTATTTTTTTATTGTGCCCCCCGGTGGCGGGCTGAAAGGCAAGCACTGAGGGGATCTGTTTTTAAATTTATCCCTTAACAGGGTTAAAAAGCAGTATTATTACTCAACCGATGGCGGTACAAATATTTTCACTTAGATTAGCTTAGTACGTAAATTAGGTACTGTACACGTATAACTTTAATACATAAGATAAAATATCACGCTACATGCAATAGGGACTGAGCAGACATATAACAAGAATATGATCAAGTAATTCAAATAATAGAATTAGAGTAGCCGTGGTCTGGAGGTTACGAAAGCCTCTTCTAAGCACAGCAGAGTCCGGGTTCAAATTTCTCATTGGGTTTTTTTTGTGTACTTTTAAACTTTTTATTTTTAATATTTTTTTTATTTTTTCAAGGTTTATATATTAACTGAATTTATTTAGAAGTTTTATCTAAGTAAGTAAAAACCTAAAGAGGTACATACTTAACAATCAAGTACTAGAGAAGTTTATTCTACATATATATCATTACCATTCCAAATAATATAAGGTAAATCTGGGATATAATATGCTTGCCCCCCGGTGGTGGACTCAAAGGCCAGGCACTGAGGGACACCTGGTGCAGAACCCACCCGAGAACCCAGGTTTCCCTCTCATGTGCCGATGTGACAGCCACGGGAGTTTTAGTGGGTGAGAATCCCAAATACCCAGGTTGACTTCCCCATGGGATCCGTGGGACTTATTGGAGGTTTCCCTCGTGATCCCCGTATCTTTGAGCACGATGATAGTTTCCCAGGTGGCTTTATTGTGCCCCCTGGTGGCGGGCTCAAAGGCAAGCCACTGAGGGATCTTGGTGCAGATATCACCGGATAACCCAGGTCTCCTTCTTATGTACTGATTTAACGGCCGTAGCAACGGGGTTTAGTGAATAAGAATCCGACATACCCGGTTGACCACCAACAGGGTCCCGTAAATCCCGTTAAAGGCGTCCCCCGTGACCCCTGTAACCGTGAGCACCGTGACAGGTTCCCGGGGAACTATAATGTGCCTCTCCGGCGGCGGGTTCAAAGTCAAGGCACTGAGTGGTATCAACTGGTGCAGATCCCGACAAATAGCCCAGGACCGCGCTCTAATGTGCCGACGTGATAGCCGCGGGGGTTTTAGTGGGTAAGAATTCCCCGGTTGACCCCCGTCTACGTCTTAACGATGAAACCGAACAAGGAAGCCCGTATTGCTTCCATAAATTGGTTTTAAAGAAATGGTGTTCTGTTCCTGTCCTTAATCCACCCAAATTGTACACCGGTTCACGTCTGCAGTTTCTAATAAAAATAAAAATACAATTAACAAATCACAAATTCAGAGATTCAACGTTGCAGGCTTAAACCTAAGCGTTGAGTACTTTGCCCATGGATAGATAGCTATACGTAGGTCGTAGCTCTTTCACGTGTCACTTCTAAACAATTTTTTTTCATATTGCGTTACGAAAAGTCAGCTACAAACATTATTTTTGAAGAAATTCTATAATCAAAGGCAGTAAGTTAAAATTAAACACTTCTTTTTTTTCTCAATTACACCCGTGCGAAGCCGGGGCGGGTCGCTAGTTTAATATAAATGCGCACGTCGTTAAGCAAATATCAATTAAAGATGCTCACATGGACAGCCTGCGCGCAAACCTACGTTGATGCAGTCATCATTCTAAACTCTCCTAAGTTTATGGGAAAGGCGTACAAAATGACATAGGCGGACAAAACGACACACCGGCTTTTTGTACGAAACCGCGGACTATTTAGTTCTTCCACCTATCGCTAGAGTACCGCTTATTAACCTATCATAACCTGTCATCACACCAGCGACGCCAGCGCCACCGTGTGACACGGACGACGTAAACAAATTTTGATGCGTTCACGACTTGTTACCGCGCTGATTTTGTTTCGTCGTGGAAGTAAAAAAACTAAGGTTTTTTATTGCGTTGGCTCCATTTTTTTATGATTGAATACGGTAAGCTTAGAAATCTGTTTGATTCTCAATATCTTTCCTAGTTTTTGTGTATTTGGTCACAAGGCTGTGAAGTATTAAGGAGGACAAAATGACATACCGCTTGTGAGGGTAGAATGACATACTATGTCGTTTGACCCAGGTTCAACATTTTAAATTTATTTAATGTTTCCAAAGCTGCAAAAGTACGAAGCTTATTTAAACATATAATTTTTTATCTGAAATTAATTCTTGTTTCAGTAAGTAAATGAATCAATTAGCATGCCTCGGAATTATAAAAGGAAGACGGACCGACAAAGTTGAGATAAGCTATCAATGGACGTCCATTGAGTACGACGGCGACTCCGAGGAGGACGGCGGCGGGGTTGAGACCCCCGTCCCCGTGAGCACCGTGTCAGGTTCCCGGGAGGCAACAATGAGCCCCCTGGCGGCGGGTTCAAAAGCAAGGCACTGAGGGGCCCTTGGTGCAGATCCCATCGGAGAGCCCTGGGGTGCCCTCTCGTGTGCCGATGCGACAGCCGCGAGGGTTTTAGTGGGTCAGAATACCCCATTCCCCGGTCGAGCCCCACAGCTCCCGAGGACCTTTCGAAGGTTTACCCTGTGTAAAAAAAAGATAATAATGGAAAAAGCGATTGCCGCAATAACGAAAAATGAAATGGGCTGGCTAGGCTTCTAAACAGTTTGGAGTTCCGAAAGCAACATTAAGGATACCTACATGCTATTGACTACTCTTGAACAAAATTCTTTACATGCGAATATAATCTTCTTTTTCATGTCATTTAATCCACACGAGGTGTGTCATCTTACCCGCATAGGACGGACAAAACAAATTTTGCTTACTTTTTTGAAGATTTATCATAATTTGTTTAATTTAGTATAGATTCAATTGATCTCTTTATATTTCATATTGTAACGAGTCAAAGTACATTTAGACTGATTAAACCGTAAAAAATGTTAGTAAATAAAGATTTGTAATTGATTTAGCAGAGGGTATGTCATTTTGTACGCCTATAATCTTTTCGCCGTAGTGACAAGAAAAATCGTCAGTGATAATAAATAGTTAATATGACTTGCCCATGAAACGACATGGTCCGTTCGAATACTTACGATAATAATACACAGTTATAAAATTATATTTTTCTTTAGATTTGTTAGAAAACGCTTTAGACTTTCAAGTTTAGTTACTTATCTAGTTCAATTTCTATCCTGTAAGTGATATGACCACAAATTGCGATCTGCAGGTAATTTACAGCCGTCGGAATATTCCTTTTTATCTTACATTTATAGTGATATTTGTAAATGTATTCAGAAATCTGATGCTTGCCATGAAATTACTTTCCTTATTCCAAATAAATTTGACAAAACATATTGGGAATAGCATTTATAGGCTATCATCAAAAATGTTTTCATCGGATTCTTAAAATACAGTTTTTCTAGGATTTTTTAACGGTTGTAAAGTAATTTCAGGCTTTATTACGTTGCTGCAATAGTGGCTATCATTTAAATGTATAACTATTTACAATTCTGCTACTATATTACATGTTTCTGCCTTTTTCTAATATTTCTTTAAATTTGTTTTTTAGGTCTTTTCTTCGAACATTGCTTTGTGTACAAAAATATAAAGCTTATTTAAGTACCTATTATTATTAAACATCCACGGTATCACACTGAGGGCAATTACACATAAAGTCTGTTATTCACTGCGACTCCTTGTCAACGGTGGTGGGATGTGTTGTGACGTGTTCTGGTTTGTCTGTTGTGACTGGCACTCTGTCCAAATTCTCTGCATCAACAATGTCGTCCGGGAGCGCTGCTTGGCTCGTGTCTGGCAGCAATAGGGCCAGCAGCGCAGGGCCAAGTGAGACGAGACCGAACACCACGCTCGGCAGGCCCGTCATCAATTTATCCTATTACAATAGTAGGAGATATAAAACTCATGGTGACAATTGCTATATGAAGAACTCACACAAAATGTAGGCTGAGATAAACAATACTTACAAGCAGAGGAGCTTGCGGAGCCAGCACTGAGCCGAGCCTGCCCACCGTGTTGGCGATGTTGGTAAGAGAGTTCCTCGAGGTGGTGGGGAACACCTCCATGGCGACCACGTACATGGAGAACATGCCGTAGCTGCTGCACATCTTACCCGCCAGGTACAGTAGTACAGACGCCCACCATATTGCTGGAGATCAACATAAATTAAAAATTATTAAACGGTAATCACACAATACGTTTGTTACGTTAATAACAAGCTTTAAAAAATATTTATGCAACTTAGTGATAAGACAATGGAGTCATTCTCCTGGCGGTGAGGGACACGAAACATAAATAGCTACATATTTTCACTCTGAGAAGTTTGTCCCTAGAATACAGTAATTCTTCCCAGCTGCAGAGCCCTTTACACCGGAACACAACGTTTACACACTGCCACTTTGCAGCAGAACATCGTAAACTGTGGTGGTACCTACCTAAACTTTATATTCCTCAAGAGATCTAAGAAAACACAATACGGTACTGTACTATTTAAGTTATAACGTTTTAAGATTGTTAATAAATAAGGAAAACCGTAAGATCAACTCAAAATCGTAATAGTAAAGGCATAATGGCCCTAGCACCTGGACAACACGATACTACTAATTAATATAACATTTAAAGCATGTCAGACATTAGTGAATAAGGCAAACATAACACTGAGAAAACAACTATAGACTTTATGGTATACACCGAAATATACTCACATTTAGGTACAAAAGCGGACGTAATAAAGAACACACAACACAGCAAGTACGCAACAGCAATGGGCGCTTTCCTCCCGAACCTGGTGAGGGTCAGCGCAGTGACGATCCTGGTGGGCACTGACACCAGCAGCAGCGCCGAGAAGTTGATGTACTTGTTGCCGATGATGCTGGCCGAGTTGATGATGGTGCCGTTGTACACGAAGGTGCAGCAGATGAAGCAGCCCGCGATTACAGTGACACGCAACATGATGGTTCTTGAACGGAGCACGGAGAGCAAGTGAGGACGTTCCGTGGGTTGGTGTACACCAAGCTGGAAACATTATACATATAAATACTTATTAAAAATTAACTTCAGTTAATGTAAAGATAATCAAATTATCAAAGTGTGAAATAAAAAGAAAATAATTTAGACCACACAGACTTTGCATCTGCTGATATTTTTTGTTGAATTGTTGATCAGTGTGAAGATACCTAAAGCGAGTGCAGATATTGTAACGAACCGTGTAACGTCGGCGATGGCTCCAAGGAAAGCGAATAAGTTTAGAAATGTCTACAGACTGTAACTAAAACACTAGAAAACCATGACCCAAATGATTAAATAAGTAAGTATACTATCGTAAATTGTCAATGATAATAATCATTGTGTAGGTATACGCATAATAATTTTCGCTATAGTTTTATTTACCACATCGTCACCGGCCTTGACCGTTGTATAATAATGGAGTATAAAAATGGTATAATCAGTAACTATGCCAAAAGTCATTGGCATGTAAACTACAATATTTGATATCAAATATACATAAGAGTCGTATCCTATTCGGCTCTAATATGTAAAGTAAATGAGAATTAAAAATTGTAATGTGTTAACGATACTTAACCAGTAAGCTCAAGGTTACTGGTTAAATATACCTAAGTATCGTAAACACATTCAACAACCTCTTTAGAATATGACGGATAACAAAGATCAAGGAAGATAGATCAATAAAAAATAAATAAATATAACAGTTAATTTTAGGGTAGTGAGTGATTGGTGCATTTGAAAATCAAACAAAATCCCGCCATACGTTGTTAGAAAATGCATAAAGTACTGTACAAAATTAAATAATAAGAAAGGGACATCGTACCATAACTGTGAATGAAAAAAAAAAAAAATTATGGGTCACAATCGTTGGCTTTTAGTTTAATTAGTAGGGATAACATATCTATGGTTTATAATATATTGGGTTACATAATGATTTCTGATACTTACGCGAATATTACACATTGAAATGAAACTAAACGAAACGTCGGGAAGTTAAAATCAAAAATAAACCGCGATATAATCCGTAAAATTAGTTTCATTTCAATATATATTGGGTTAGTAATTTTAATCATAACTTATACACAACTATACATAATTATTACTACCAAACCATACAATTTAAAATGAATATGGTGCTACGCTATTCGAGAATACTAATAGTAGTGAGTACACTAGCACATTAACAATGCAGGGACCATATTGTCATAGTAATCACTGCGCTGGCAGCAAATGGAACGAAGTGGAAGACCCTATCCTCCTCAAAGATCAGTGAAAACCATACCACAGAAACACAACACCATTCAAAGAAGTCTTTATTCGGTCTTCTGTCTGTGTGTGTAGTTCCAGTTAAACAACTCCAATGTTCTGGGCAGACTTTCTTTAAATCCCCTAACTTTTTTACTTTCGCTTCAATATTAATTTAAATGGAAGACCATACCTCATCAGACTTATTTCTCTCTTCGGTAATCTTCACGAGCATATCCTTGGCTTTATTCGATAGCTGTATTTTGTTGATCTTTGCTACTTTGTTTAACACTCTAACAGCTTCATCATTCTTATTGTGAGCTAGCAGCCACCTCACACCCTCGTCCACCAGGAATATATAAAACACGACGACCAGTAGAGGTGCGTATATAGCTCTCATCATGTGTCGCCAGTATGGTACCTTCCAGGCTATCAGACCGAAGAAAGCGCTGCCGAAGCTTGATAGTAGGTCCGATATACATGAGAACATTACTCGACGTTTTTGGCTCACTGTTTCTAGAGCTGAAATTAGAATACTTAATTTTATTACAAACTAGCTGACCCACGCAGCTCCGCTTGCGCTTGCGCTACATTCGCATCGAATACCTACATAACCTCCTTTTTTATAGTCGGTTAAAAACTGGGACCCACTTTTTACTTGCTCTCCGAAGCACGGACCCGTTTAGTTCAAATGGCGTTAAACGGTCACTCATCTATTTATTGACCTTACCTAACGTTGCTTAACCCGATCGATTACAAAACCTTGATAACAAATCTCTATGAGTGTTCCCTTACTAATATTTATTATATTATAAAGAAAAATTGATAAAGTCGGACCAAGCGTATAACCAAGTACCCATTTTGACATTAATCCCCTCTCCCAAAAGAACCGTGCTAGATTATGGGATAAAAAGTATCCTATATCCTACCTCGTAGTAAGATCTCAAATCATGCCAAGTTTCATTTGAATCCATTCAGTAGTTTCGGCGTGATGCGCAGCCGTGATACAGACAGACAGACAGACAGACAGACAAAAATTAAAATAATTACATTTTCGGCCTCAGTATCGGTTATAGAATGCCCTCCAAATATAATTTTCAAAATATCTTCAATTTTATTATAAGTATAGATGAATTACGAATTGCATTATGTGTAGGTACTTACCTACTATTTTCTCAAAATCTTTAACGTTACGAGAGTTTAATTAATTTTTAAAGTAGTATTCTTAATAATAACAATTTTCTTTTTCAGCTTAAGATTCTAATGATGTTCTTTTTTTTTTCAAATAAGTTGTTAGTAAATTTTACTGCACGCCTGTTTAAACGCACGAGAGTTAAAAAAGAATAAATAAATGGTCAAAAATAACCCTGTAAGTTACATAGCACTACTTGCAGCAGCTAGGTCAAGAGTACCCTAAACCGAAGAGCATGAAGGGAATAAAGAAAGTGGACGAAGCGAAAAATGTTTAAGGCTCGTAGCAAGTGGAAAGAAGTGGTCTCTGCCTACCCCTACGGAAAAGAGGCGTGATTATATGTATGTATGTATGTAGTTGTCCTAATTTGCAGATTTCTCCAACAGAATTTCTGCGATTAAAATGAAGCTTCCTTATTTTTAAGTTATCCTTTTAATCCATCGATATAATAAATATAAACTAGATAAACATTCACGAACAAAATGACATCTAAAATGTTTTTTTTTATACTACCAAGGTGGCAAGCAAGCGGCCCGCCTGATGTTAAGCAGTCACCGCAGCCTATAGACACTAGCAAAACCGGAAGAATCACTAGCGCGTTGCCGACTCTTAAGACATTAGATATTAAGTCTTTGTGTCCGGTAATTTTACCAGCTACAGTGCCCTTCACGCCGGAACACAGCAATGCTTACACAGTGTGCTTGGCGGCAGAATATCTGACACTGCGGTGGTACCTACCTGGATGGTTCCTTGCACAAGGAACCTACCACCTACCATCTAAAATGTGGTCGCGGAGGTTGCAAACTTATCTGTGCTGGTGGCGGAAACGTGAACTAACGATTTTATAATGATAATGACTTGTAGTTTGACAGTTTCATATAGACAGTAGCGACACTCCTATCGGCAAAAATAAATTGTAAAGAAATAGCGACACAAGGGCGCTATTTCTCGCTACCACTTTTTGAACCGTGACACCCAATCTAGTTTATATTTGTTATATCGATGTTTTAATCCTTTTAAAACGTAATAATAGGTATATCTATCATTAATAGATAGAAACCTGAAGGTATGTCAACTCACACAAGACCATGGAAGCGTTGCCGTACCCGAGCGCTGTCTCGAGGAACTCGAGCACCAGCAGCATCCAGTAGTTGACCGAGAAGGACTTGATGATGCCAGCGACACCCACCATGAGCGGCGTGGCTACTATGATCACCTTACGACCATATCTAAAAGCATATGAGGATAATTCACAGCTTTAAATCATAATAAACTTTAAGTAAACCATATTTATGACAACATATTAACATAGCTAAAAAGGCTTAGTAAATAAGATCCTAAATATAGGCATATGGGTTTGTTTATTTTCTATTACAATGCTAAGTAGGTAAAGTAGGATCAGCTAACGAGGCACCGCTGTCGTCACTAAGGCATTGTAATAGTACCTACCTATAGGGATTTTGTTAGATCCAGTATATGTCACACGAATTTATAATATTTGCCGCACAGATTAGTGAAAAAATGATTAAAAAGGTTTATATATATAAATAAATACCCATATTGTTGAAGTTCAATATTATGTGCATAGTAAGCAAAAACAAGGCATACTCTAAAATGTATTCAAAATAATCAGATACGTTTTGTAATAAGTGCGTTATGATATAAATATTCTTAGCTCTCATCACATCTTAGCAGTAACTCATTAACCCAGCAGTGGAAAAGTTAAAAGTTCATAAGTAATCTTTTTTTTATAGACACGATATGAACAGCACAGTTTATATTCCCCAACGCGGTAAGAGTTTACTAAAACTAAATATTTACAGTTTATTTACAAATATACTTAAACTAGGTGAAAAACTTCCTCCAAGTGGTCGTCGCACGGGAAGGGAAGGGTTCCTAAAAGACTGGCGGGATTACTTCTTTGTATGGCCAAGCTTATACGTTGGCTGAAAAAGCTACCAGCCCGACGGTCTCCTAAGACTTCGATAAGTTTGGATGAAATTTATTTCACCTAACCGTGCGTCTCATGAGACTAAGGCCCAATGGTCTCAAATATTCAAAAATTCTAAATCTATAATTTTTATTTCAAATTGGCTTAACGCTAGCTAGCACTTTTGAACGGTCAATTTTTTAAAAGCTACCACCGCGGACCGTGATCACAACGCGGCCTCAACTGAGAAGATCCGGCAAGAAACTCAGCGGGTTGTAATTTTTTCCCATATTTTTTTTAAAACAATGTTTGTCTTTTTACAATTGGATAAGCATCTCATTTTATACATTTAATCTTTTTAATACCTTCTTTGCATGTTTCGGAAATTCCAAAAATATTCAAATATATAACTGTAACGCTTAAGCTTACTCCTACCAATATGCATTACTATGCATATTGGTTAGCGTAATCCGAAGTAATCCTCGGATGATGGTTTAAATGGCTATTATAAGGATCGATATAATATTTTATCCATGGCCTTGAAATTTCTATCCTTCTTAGTAAGCATTAACGCGGATTAAGATATAATCAAAGACTATCACAAACCTATCTGATATCAATCCTGATACGACGAATGAAAAAACTAGGCCGAGATTGTGAACTGTCCCGATCATCGTTCTCTTCCAAGGTTGGCAGCCGAGGTCGAACTGAAACGAAATAAGACTTAAGTTATTTTTTGCTCCGTTTATCAAAAAATTGCTCCATTTTCATGACGTGGTAACCGCTCCGCACTTTTATGCACGCACATCGATGTGTAATAATAATATCATGGGATCATCAATCCACACACGGCTGAAGACATCATGCACACCACACCAATATTTAGTCTGGGTGGGAATCGAACCCACGACCTATTGGGTAGGGCGTTCACCACTAGTCTAACGGACCCGTTGATGTCTTTTCGAGTGCGCTTTACTATTAATTTCTGCATTACATCTTCCTATCAGGTGGCATTGCAGACATCAACTTTAGCTTTATTAATATTAGGTACTGTTTGACCTCCAGCTCCATTCGCACTCTTTTTACGTTAACTCTCCAATTTCCTAAGTTTCTTAATTCCTTTTTTCAATAATACTTTTTCTTTCCGTTTTTCTCTAACTCTCAGTCATCTCTCTTTCTCTCACTATCTCGCTGTTCTCTCCCTACCTCTATCTTTCTTGTCTCCGTCTCTTACTCTCTCTACTTCAATATTTCACTCTTTCTCTGTTACTATACAACTACAATTAAGTAAACATTTGACTTCAATCCCCTCTCGTAAGGGAACCGTACTGAATTCCGAAATAAAAAGTATCCTACCTCGTAGTATTAACTAAAATCATACCAAGTTTCATTTGAATCTATACAGTAGTTTCGGTTTGATGCACGGCCATGATACCTCAAAATATCTTCAATGTACAGAATTGGACCTGTTACAGTTTTATTATAAGTATAGATTAAAAAAAAAACTTAAGAACAAGTATAACTTCGATAAATTCATATGGCAGCCATTTTTATGAAGTTAGAAATGGATTGGATAGGTCAAATATGATGTAATTAATATGTACTACGTTCAATATATGTGTTGAATTTTGAATCTAACAAGCTGTTAAGGCTGCAGGCAGGTCGTGCTGCTCCCGCACGTGCCATACACGAACACATACATACCTCTCCTTCTGAAGCAGTCAGAATGATGTGTCCACCATAGCCATGACCATCAAATATTCACCCTCGCATTAGCGTCGCAAACATTATATTAAATAGTGTTTACAGTAAATTTGCGCGCTCTCATGCATGAAGCCCGTGAACTTGGCCGGAGACAATGACCATCATTTGCTCACCAACGCGCAGCAACATGCCATGCACACACTCAACTACACAATGACATATTATCGCTAAGTGAATCTTTGTTATTGAGATATTTACTTCGCCATTGATCAATATTGTATTATTGTAATTATTTACTTTAGGATTCATTTTAACACTTACGATTTTAAAATAATGCTTGTTTTTGATTACTTCAATTAAAATATGAAAGGCGTTAAAATTTGGAAGATTTCAAACAAAAGAAAACAACAAAACAAATATTTTTAACTTAAAAGCATCATAAATACTCGTAGCGTGTTGTTTCACCTTGTTTCATTATAATATTGAACCATTAGTTATGCATAAGATAAGTCTAATAATATACTTTTCTGAATCATTAAGGATATTTTTGGGCTAATTACATATTATGGAAAACAGACGATAATAATGGTAAGTTCAGAAAAATGTATGGTACTTACTTCAGCAACAATACTATTATTGTCTTCATAAACGACTTTGTTACAAGGCATGGTATTATTCCACGAGAAGTTTTCAGGACTGCATGCGTATTGCCGATTTTGTATTGAGTCATTATAGCCCACTCCGTCGAGGTGTGTCATTCTATAACAGGTATCGGTAAGATTCGTCAACGCGAACGACGTCCATGATGCATTGAATCTGCTATCTATTGCTTCACATTCAGGGACTTCGCATCTAGAATTAAAGGAATACATTAAAGCGCGAGGCATTCTAAAAATAAATTGATTCCTTGATCCTTCAGATAATTTTTGACAAACATTGCCAGACTATGATATTTTACTTCGGCAATCATTTATAATTTTTGGACTTGTTTTATTTGAGTTTGATTGCATATTTCTATGTTAGTTTTGTCTTTAATAATATTCTGATTGGATCGGGCAATGAAATTTTTAGCCTTTCCACCTTCAGATAAAACCTATGTACAATTCTCAGGAAGCTTAAGTAGCTCTTGCTATTATTATGCTCTGAAAGCATGTTTATGTAACATATGCTCGCTACAAAGCCTTTTGTCTAATCGGGAACACCATGGCCATCGCATCAACCAAAACAAACAATTCAGAACCAAACTGTTGCTATCATTAATAATTTTGCAGTTCAAATTGTTAGTACCATTTTGATTTTGGGTTTAAATAGCGGGTATCATTAAATAAGTCCAATACGTGAGAATCGTGAGAGTACCCAAATCGTGTAACCTCGCTAAGAAGTATTCAAGTAAGCTCGCCTTTAGAACACCAGTAGTTCCATACAGAGGTTTTGTATAATTATAAGTTAGTTTTCTTGTGAATATACATTGTATATATACATCCTATGATCCTACATAATAAGAACGCGCTTATTTAAGCCATCAATCCACTATATTTGCACTGTCGATTATCTAATAGGCATGTTGAAGAGTTAGGCTGTCAACAACTATTTCTTTTTAACACTTTAAACTGCGGTTCACAAACTTACTTACAATCATGGTAGACGGAATCGAAACGTTTCCATATTTTCGAGTGATTATTGATTGTAAGAAATAATGCGATCGAAACTTAAACTACATTACTATTAATGTTGTCTTTTACTTACGCGAATATAACACATTGAAATCAAACTACTTTTACGGATTTTATCGCGGTTTATTTTTGATTTTACTATCCCGACGTCGTCCGGACCACCGGCTTGGGATCCTGTGATAAATATAATTAAATCCAATATCAAGCAAAACACTGCATGGCCTCAAGATACTGTAAGCTCTTACTGCGTAGATCGGACCAACAATAATAACTAACAAGACCTGAGGGTACACCGCCATAATTGTGACATAAGGACGTTCAACATCTCAGTCCTCCCGTGACCCTGTATTTTTAATTGATGGTTTAGTTTAGACAGGTCTTTTGATGTCAAGCAAATTAAAACTGGCTTAGGTGCAACATGACTTCAAATTATATGTAGGAATAAAATTCACAACAAAATGAACTAGTACTTATACTTAATAAATTTAAATGCAATAAGTATATTTATTTTCCATCGTAGATACTATATAAGTCAATGCATCATTATATTTACTTTAACTTTACTATACTTTATACAATATACAATTATTAGCGTGCAAAACAAAATGCATACATTGTACTGTCATATAAATATAGGTATTATTACAGATTACAACAATCGGTAGTTAATGGAAACTAATAAAAAACATAATACTTTTATTTGTCTGTAAAAGCAAGCATAAATATTGGACCTTGTCATAATAAGACTGACAATCTGTTTGTTTTCTAGATAAAATTAACATACGCTACTACAATTTAGTACAATACTAAGAATTGACAATGACTCGGTAAAAGTAAATACAATATAATAAACTTTTCATTAGAGCGTCATTAGAAAATAAGACCAAATTCGGCATGTTGCCGGAAACGGCAACATATAGGCACCTCTTATACCCACCCTGGAAGGTCATCAATCAGTTAATTTTTAACCAATGGATTGACCCTGACAGACCCTGGCAAATTACGGATCTAACAGAACTGTGGAGAAATTTGTCTTCTTTTATTCAACTGTTTTGGACGGTTTTGATGAATGTAATATTTCTTTACTGTTTCACAGGTGGCAGTGGCACTATAATGAAGCACGTGACCAGTATTGCATTAAACCAATAAACATTTTATGTCTTAGATTACGATGACGTACGTATATATGCACGTGGAGACTAGTTCTGGTTGGAACCCCTCAATACTAAACTTGCAGCGAACATGCTCTAACATTTTCATGATAGCCCATGATAACAATATATTTCAAACGATCTAAGGTTTAAAAGGGCTTTATCAACCGGTGTCCTAACTAAAAATTTCACTTTAATCACACCTAGTGTGGGAGATTTAAACCTAGCCATTTTACCTATAAGGGTCAAATATCACATAAAGGTGGTAGGCACGAACGCTAGATAGATTAAAATTCCAACCGGAAGGAAGTTTTGAACGCCTGATCACATTAAAAAATCCGTGTACGTAATTAAATGAGAATAATAATATTCTAAATTAATTTAATTATTATTTGTAATTTCTGTAAAATGAATAACATAAATGAGTAACATTCACGCTTATGAAATGGAATTTTCATTTACAGTATTGAATTACAAAATAGAATTTTCATTTACAGTACTTATTGAAATATATGAACACTACACATTACCAACGGGCCAATAGAATATTACGTAGGTACCTTTGTTGATAATACAATTCTAACCGAGACATTTCCTTCCAAAGGATACTACGACACAGAATACATACGAGTAGGTGGGTACTTGGGTAGGTCCCTTCTGCGAAGGACCATCCGGATTGAAGGGAAGAGTATAGATAATTTTGCCGAGTGCCGTATAGCTGGTAAAATTAAAGGGGTTCAAGAGAGATCAGATATCTTGGCGGATGGCTCTTACCTTCTCGCTCGCGTTATTAAGTTGAAAAAAAAATACCGGACAGTGCGACCAAACTAGTTAAAGTGAAAACTAAATTTTGTTACGTAATAGTAACTTATTCTGAAGAAAATGATTGGCCCTCAAAATACATATTCAGACTTGACTCACCGGTATGCGACTTCAGCGGCAGTGAACACATAGTTGAAGTTGCACATGGCGAGGAAGGAGTCCCTGAAGGCGAGCAGCAGCAGCAGCAGTAGCTGGTACTTGCCGAAGCTGCCCAGCTCGCTCAGGATGCCGTCCAGGTTGAACTGGCCCTCGCCACCGCCGCAGCCCCGCGCACCCTCATCTGACATCTAGACAACAATAACATATTAAGTCCTTGTGGGCACCGTGGCGCACCGGGAAACCGCTTTTCAAATCGGAGTTCACGGGTTAAATCCTGCGATGATAAACGACCTTGTTCCTTATTAGAAAGGGAAATGCAAGACGATTATCTGATTGGAAAGTAAGAGGATCCAAGCGACGGATGAGCATGTAAAAAGTCAGCCCTGCACCTGAACTCTCCTCAGTCATGTCAGTCTTCCATTACATTAAAGTAAAGAAAGAGTGCACTTGTGAAAAAAAAAATTTTGCGTACCTATATACACTCCTCACCCACCTTGTTAATTGATTGCATATAACCGTAACTCGAGGATAAATATAAATACCAAAAGACTATGATGTAGGGCCAATTTAATAGATCACATTTGACATCTGTCAGTTTCTTTGTTCTGTCTGTTTCTTTTGTCATTATTACAATAAATACGTAATCTTAATTGAAAAAAATTAAGCGATTGTGCAGTTCTAACTTTGAAAAAAATATAATATTTTATGCCCGCCGCCGCGCGCCGTGGCGTTACAAGGTTACGTCGTTCAATTTTGATGAAGTGTCAAATGTGATCTATCAAATTGGCCCTACTTTAGACTATGCCCTAAAATATTGTTATGTTTTCCTACTAGATCCATCGTCGTGTAGGCCGGTCGTGCTCGTGACCAGTTGCAGTGGGGTGCTACGTACCTATCGTTAAAACACGTGTTTCAATTGCGTTTAGAATTTAATGATACATATTATGATGTTTACTAATTAATGCCTCTAGTTGAATCTGTCACGCCAGGAAACATTAGGTACCGGTAGTGTGTGAATGTTTGCGAAGACAGGTAGAGTCTACAGACACAGACACACAGACACAGAGACAGACAAACAGGGTAGAGACAGGTAGTCCGAAGGGACGGTAGACTAATTAATACGACCGAGGAAAATTGACGCGAATAGGAAGTTTATAAATGTATGAGAATTGCAATATAAGACATAGAAAAATTATAGGAAATTGACACCATTAGCGAATGAAGAAGTAGAATCGCTATGAAGCTATTGCATCTTGTCTAAGACGTTTGCCCAAATCAGTAAGAAATAATACTATAGTTAAATAAACAAAATGAATGGTCCCTGCCGGATTCGTACCCGCACCACGCCTGTTTGTAGGTACAGGCAAACGACTACGCTGCGCCAGTTTACTTTTTAGATTTGTTGTTTATGTAACTATGAAGGTAATTATTGATATTGTTTATCTATAATTGTTCCATAGTTATCATGAGCATAATATCAGTAAACAAATAGAGTACTTGCACGATACGGTGGCACGCGACTGTCATGATCATGGCAACCTGACGACATGTCGTCTCGTTTACTAACATAATAATCACTAAGAATAATCACTACCTACTTTATTAGTTGGCTAGTTGCGTTTCATGCCACATGTACACTTATAGTGGTTGCACACTGACGTATATTGGGAAACTTGCACAAAGATTTCATAGCTCAAAGCTAGTTCAAAGATATCAAAAAAGAAAGAAAATAAATTATTAATGGAAATACAAAATAACTTTAAAATTGACCGGAAAACTTTAACTGTCTTTGACGTGACGTAATTACTTACGTGATTTCCTTTTTTTATACTACCAAGGTGGCAAGCGTGCGGCCCGCCTGATGGTAAGCAGTCACCGCAGCCTATAGACGCTAGCAACACCAGAAGAATCACTAGCGCGTTGCCGACCCTTAAGACATTAGATTTTAAGGGTTTGTGTCCGGTAATTTCACCAGCTACAGTGCCCTTCACGCCGGAACACAGCAATGCTTACATATGCTTGCTTTTTGTACACTTGGCTTGGAGCTGAAGGAGTGACGTCACTTCGCGTAATTTTTGCGCTGACTGCTGATTTTAATTACGTTCTGTATGACATCTATGTGACTGTCAAGTTTATGAAACGTTATTAACGTGTAAAACTTATTGAGTAATTTCTTTATTATTTAATTGTCGTGAAGACGTACTATAATTGTAAGGCTAATTAAAGAATTCAGAACGAATAGCGAACCTTCCATATAAAATATACACTCGCTACAGGATCAATTTTTCAAATGGGCTCGGATGGCTAAATCCTAAAATGAAAACTGAAACTGTATCATTGAATTTTTAAATTGTCAGATAATTTGCAACAATGCAAAGCATCGGTGTGAAGGGACCTACAGACGCCAATTAGCGTGAATTCTATTCCTGACAATTATTATTTTATATTATGATTAGTTCGACTTTCGGAGTCGTTTAAGTTTTATGTACAGTTATGTACCTGTAGCTAAGTTATCATTCTACAATACAAAACGCTGGAGAACAGAAAGCAAATGTATGGGAATGACATAACTCTTCACGTCACTTAGCGAAGTGATATGTCATGCCATACATTTGTTGTCTATTCTCTAACGTTCCGTATTGTAGAACGACAACTTTGCTAAGGGGCCAGATATTCGATATCTCTTCTTTATAATAGAGCATACATTATTTAATTAGCTTGGAGTGTAGAAATAACCAGATTTTATGATCTAGAATAATGGTAATTAGCACTAATCTATCTATACTTATAATAAAACTGTAACAGGTCCAATTCTGTACATTGAAGATATTTTGAAAATTATATTTGGAGGGCATTCTATAACCGATACTGAGGCCGAAAATATATTTTTTTTAATTTTTGTCTGTCTGTCTGTCTGTCTGTCTGTCTGTCTGTCTGTCTGTCTGTCTGTATCACGGCTGAGCATCACGCCGAAACTACTGAATGGATTCAAATGAAACTTGGCATGATTTGAGATCTTACTACGAGGTAGGACATAGGATACTTTTTATCCCGTAATCTAGCACGGTTTTTTTGGGAGAGGGGATTAAAGTCAAAACGGGTACTTGGTTATACGCTTTTTCCGATTTTATCAATTTTTCTTTATAATATAATAAATATTAGTAAGGGAACGCTCATAAAGAGTTGTTATCAAGGTTTTGTAATCGATCGGGTTAAGCAACGTTAGGTAAGGTCATTAAATAGATGGGTGACCGTTTAACGCCATTTGAACCAAACGGGTCCGTGCTTCGGAGAGCAAGTAAAAAGTGGGTCCCAGTTTTTAACCGACTATAAAAAAGGAGGTT
The DNA here is from genome assembly GCA_911728495.1 of Furcula furcula. NCBI lineage: Eukaryota > Metazoa > Arthropoda > Insecta > Lepidoptera > Notodontidae > Furcula > Furcula furcula. The sequence goes on from OU452253.1 coordinate 25,919,285, forward strand.
ATGTGTTCGATGCGAATGTCTGTTATTAAAAGTTTAGTTAATGTAAAAATAACGCAGGCGGAGCTGCGTGGGTCAGCTAGTACTATAATAAAACTCAAAGAGCACTTTTTCTGTACATTGAATATTTTTCCAAAATTTCTATCGACATAGAGGCCAAAAAATTTTTTTTTGGAATTATTGTCTGTCTGTCTGTTCGTCCAGGTATCATTTGAATACCCGTGGATGGATTTTGATAGGACTTTCACTGATGTGTTGTGTAGAAGTCAAGGTATAAGTTGGTATATAAAACATCACGCTATGTTTCATAGGGGCTAAGCAGTGAAACATTACTTGCACATATTACCACGTAATTTCCTTTGTATGTGAATAGGGTAATTATAGACTGATCAGTTAATCATTAAGATATGTATTATTACGCTATATACAATAGGGACTGAGCAGACATTTAGTTTGCATAAGATATGGCATTGGCGAAGGGTCAATTTTTGTAAGGGGTAAGCCGGTCCGGTACACCCAGGACATTTTCATTAGATTTCTGTATTGTTCTAAGTACTTTGCTGATAGCAATATGACATTATATCTTTGAAAAGTTAAAATCTGTAAATCCCGAGCGGATCCAAACTAGATTATGTATGTATTACAGTCGCAACAATAAAAGATGCGGAAAACTTAAAACTTTCATTATCGAATATCATTAGACAGTAATTTACGATGTTAGCGTGATTTACATTATGAACAGCGCCATCTATCGGTGAAATTGAACATACAATAACTATAGAACTTTAATCTAATTATATCAAAGAAAGTCGTGTTAGTTACACTATTTATAACTCAAGAACGGCCTAACCGATTCGGCTGAAAATTGGTGGGGAGGTAGCTTAGAACCAGTAAACGGACATAGGATACTTTTTATCTCGGTAGGTTAAGGTTAAGCAACGTTAGGTAAGGTCATTAAATAGATGGGTGAACCGATTTGTATGAAAGTGTGCATATCGGGTAGGTCTGAGAATAGGTCATACAGTATATTTCATACCGCTAGGTTAAGGTTAAGCTACATAAGGCAAGGTCATTAAATAGATGGGTGAACCGATGTATGAAATTATGTGTGCATATCGGGGAGGTCTGAGAATAGGTCATAAAGTATATTTAATGCCGCTGATACCATGATTGACGAGGATATATAGAACGAGAGGAGGGTGCACGAGAGGAGAAAGAGGGAGAGGGGATTCGAGAAGGGGGCGATGGGGTGAGGGATCGGGGGAGTTAGGTGAAGTAAGGGGGGAGTGAGAAGGAGCATGTTCGTAGAAGAGAGAGGGGGAGAGGGTTCAGAGAGGGGATAACAGGGTAGGAAGAGGGGGAGTGTGACGGAAACCGAAGCGGGAGGGGGAAAGAGAGAGGAGAGAAAGAGCATATAATTAGATTATTTTTATAAGAGAGAGAGATATGGAGAGAGATAAATCTAGGGAGGAGGGAGAAAAGGGGAGCAAAATGTAATAAAAGCGCGGGCGGAGCTGCACGGGTCAGCTAGATATAAATAAAAACTAAGTAAAAATAAAATCCCTAAACGAGGGGTGTCCGTAAGAGGCGGGTAAGGGAAAACAAGAAGACGGGCAGCAGCGTCTTTCTATTGGATTATCTACCACCTATACTGCGATCCCCAAGCCGTCTGGCAAGCATGTGGATTATGGCAACCCCCCCTTCTAAAGACGAGGCCTTGTTCAGCAGTGGATGTTTTTCGGAAATCAGTATACATACCTTATCTTTGCTCTCCTTGGTTTTCATGGCGTTACTTGACCATGCAGAGGGCGCTGCTGATAGACGTCATACCTGCAACAAGGAAGCGCATGTGTAAATGCGCAAGTACCATAAGGAGAGCCTTCTAGAAGCGTTGTGCTCCAGCGATACCCAAGGCTACTTTTGCCCTGGGAGCAGTCTGTTTGACGATTAAGGCGAGCTACCCAATTATATTTATGCAACCAATCACCTTATTCTTTACATAAAGTCCTCTAGCTAGACCAATATAACGTCGCCAGAGGAAATAAAATATTTTATTTCATATTATAAAGCGTTGTATATATGTCATATTCAACCATCAATTCTTTGTCTTTGGCTGGGCACCGGTCAGTGGTCACTCCTGTGTTCATACATTATTTGTAAGACAGGGTGCACATACACAGCTGGTTTCATGGCTTCAAAAAATGATTTACCTAAAGCGAAAAATTCCAATATAACAGCCAAATTTCTCCAACAGTATCCGTATCTTTATCGCAGGTGAAATCTTGTTGATTAATAAAAATATCTTGGGACAATCCACACACGGTCATCCGATCCCAAACTAGGCGGTGCCTGTACCGTGGAAACCAGACAACTGATTCTAATACTTATATACATTTTTTTGTAAATATATACTTAAATAGATAAATAACACCCAGACACTTGGCGGGAATCAAACCCACAAACAACGGGCCCGTCAAAAAAAAATTCAGTCTCTATTTTCATCCATTAAAATAAAGTTAATTAAAGTTTTTGTAATATTCTGTATCTACATTTTTCAGTTCAGATAACAAATAACAATTAATTACATGCTCCTGGCTGTCCTCTTCGCTTAATCCTTTCTTTGACCCATAAAAATATCTGTTTGCGACGACACATTTTAATCAAAACACATGAATATCGCGACGTCGATTCATGACAATGAAATGTACCACAGCCACTCTGGCTGAATTGCAGTAAGTATCGTATAGCGTGCTTCATGTAGACGAGGGATTCCCAAACTATTTTGGGCAAGTGTCCCCTTTTCCAAAATGAACCTCTGACCCCATAGCCTAATTACTTTAAAAATCTCTAGTTTTTTTCCTATTGATACATAATACTTACCAATTTAAAAACGTTGCGTTTGCTTAAGTGAGTAAACTTGACATTATTTTCTTGTAAAATATTAGTCATTTTTATAACAAGTTGGTAAGGGAAGTGTGTCCTCGTTGTCTCAAGTACTAGTTGCCACAAGTTGAATATTTAAGAACCTACAAGGATTTAAGGAACGCAAATATTGAAAAATTGGAGCGCATCCCAATATTAACTACTACTACATTAAAAAGTGTCATGGCCGCCGGTCTCTTGTGTTGTAAAAAATATAAAAATAAGCATGGTGAGTAAATTTTACTCTGTACTTTGATTTAAGTTATTAAATATGTCAAGTCATTTATTACGTTGTTTCTCATAAACTTTGAATTAGAAATATAGTCAGTTTTAACCTAAGTGCGATAAATATTTTCATTTGTAAAAGTTTATAGGTCATTTGTGTGTTTATATATATTTTTTATCAAAGGTACATGTTTTTTTTGGGACTAGTTGTTACTATGAAAACGCACCTCCGATTGATACCTCCGTTAAAAATGCGTTAGAAGTGCAACAAAAAATGAGAAAAATCAAGCCATGGTATCTATTAAGAAGAAAAGTAAGTAACATAAGCAACTGTATAGCGATGAAGAATAGGATTCAGAAGATATGATGTGTTTGAAATGTTTTGAAATCTGGTTACAGCAAAATTAATAAAAAATGGGTTCAGTGCACAAATTGCAAAACGTAAGTCCATGAAAACTGTGCTGGGCATAAATATTTATTAGATTGCTGCCCAAATTGTGCCTCGGACGACGACATTGATGCCAATAGTGACCTGTGACAACATGGACCTTTATCTGTGACAACCTACCCCGAGTCGAAGGTAACTTGTCACACTCGACAATTTTTTTAAAATCTGTTAATAATTCTTACATGTTAGTAATTTTATAAAAATTAAGTGCAATTAATTCAGGCTAAATAACCAAATATATGATTAATAAAGAAAAAAATGCAGTTTTATTGTAATTCTTTAAATTGAAAATGTTTATATCAATTTTCAGACAACTAGGACCCGGCTCCCCTACACGTAACACAACTTATAAGTACCTACAGTATCTTGGTAGTTTCAAATAAGAACTAAGTCTTCATTAATATGGGTCGAATTTTAGACCTCGTCGACCCCCGAAATATGTTATCGTTTATGTCGACAAAGCTGTGCAACCCCCTTGGGAAACCGATTTAGACCCCAAGGGGTCGATATCGACCACTTTGAGAATCCCTGGTATATGTAGATAGTTTATACACTTGACCCGGAACACTTAATATCGACACAAGAAATAACTACCGTGTGGACGCTGTCGACATTTGTGTCGAATGTCGGTGTCATCGTGTATCCTTACAATAATGAGGTAGGTAATGCATGTGCTAGTGACACTTATAATTACATTGGTCGACATACTAATATCTTCCCAAGCGAATGGATGGGATGGATCTAACACAATCCGTTAGAGCAGTATTGTATGTATTTATTGTAATACTATTTCGCGAGTGAAAGGAACAGAACTACCTATAAGCTGCGTATATCTGCGTCACTTTCCTACGGAATGTAAAGATAATTTTAACACTGCCATAAAAGCTGATGTTAGTGAGCTGTCTATGTTATAACATTTTTCCTATAATCTTGCGTATTAATTTTTAAATAATTGAATATTGTTATCAAAGAGATTAAGTAGTAAAATATCTTTGATTGTTAATTATTTGCACAGCTTTGTCTATTATATAATGCAACAACATATTATGCGCAAAACCAAAGACACTGCCATAAGAATATTGTGCAATACGCAAGAAATAAATGTAATTGTGATAAACGTAAATACTTAAGAATAATTTTTATTTTTTAACAATGTGGTTTACCTTCTATCTATACTTATATAAAATGAATACGGCTTGTCCGTTTTGTATAATTTTTGTTTTGTTTTGCTCTCTCTGATGCAAGGGTGGTTTAAAAGAAAAATGGGTTATAACGTATATAAAGCGTGTATGGAGCTGCGTGGGACAGTTATGTTAGTGTCGTCGTACGGCGGAACTGAACTAATATAATTTAGAATATCTGCGATTGTCATGTTTTATGCAAAAAATGGTAATAGAAATAAAAAATATATTTATTTTAAATTATAACTCTTACGATATGAATGTTATGATACATAGTGATACATTTTAGCGTTAACAAAATATGCAATTTGTAGAAAATATATATAATATATTTGTATTTACTAAAAGCTTTTTATACGGTCCCCTCACTAGCTAGGCTTGCCTGTATCGAGGAGTCCTATAATGCAAAGAATAAAATTTATTTTTGTCATCTAAAAGACGTTGTTATTTATACTTTAAATATCTATCTATACTTATAATAAAACTGTAACAGGTCCAATTCTGTACATTGAAGATATTTTGAAAATTATATTTGGAGGGCATTCTATAACCGATACTGATGCCGAAAATGTATTTTGTTTAATTTTTGTCTGTCTGTCTGTCTGTCTGTCTGTCTGTCTGTCTGTCTGTCTGTCTGTATCACGGCTGAGCATCACGCCGAAACTACTGAATGGATTCAAATGAAACTTGGCATGATTTGAGATCTTACTACGAGGTAGGACATAGGATACTTTTTATCCCGTAATCTAGCACGGTTCTTTTGGGAGAGGGGATTAAAGTCAAAACGGATACTTGGTTATACGCTTGGTCCGATTTTATCAATTTTTCTTTATATTATAATAAATATTAGTAAGGAAACACTCATAGAGAGTCGTTATCAAGGTTTTGTAATCGATCGGGTTAAGCAACGTTAGGTAAGGTCATTAAATAGATGGGTGACCGTTTAACGCCATTTGAACTAAACGGGTCCGTGCTTCGGAGAGCAAGTAAAAAGTGGGTCCCAGTATTTAACCGACTATAAAAAAGGAGGTTATGTATTCGATGCGAATGTCTGTTATTAAAAGTTTAGTTAACGTAAAAATAGCGCAGGCGGAGCTGCGTGGGTCAGCTAGTACTTATAATAAAACTGTAACAGGTCCAATTCTGTACATTGAAGATATTTTGAAAATTATATTTGGAGGGCATTCTATATGCGATACTGAGGCCGAAAATGTAATTTTTTTAATTTTTGTCTGTCTGTCTGTCTGTCTGTCTGTCTGTCTGTCTGTCTGTATCACGGCTGAGCATCACGCCGAAACTACTGAATGGATTCAAATGAAACTTGGCATGATTTGAGATCTTACTACGAGGTAGGACATAGGATACTTTTTATCCCGTAATCTAGCACGGTTCTTTTGGGAGAGGGGATTAAAGTCAAAATGGGTACTTGGTTATACGCTTGATCCGATTTTATCAATTTTTCTTCATAATTATAATAAATATTAGTAAGGGAACACTCATAGAGAGTTGTTATCAAGGTTTTGTAATCGATCGGGTTAAGCAACGTTAGGTAAGGTCATTAAATAGATGGGTGACCGTTTAACGCCATTTGAACTAAACGGGTCCGTGCTTCGGAGAACAAGTAAAAAGTGGGTCCCAGTTTTTAACCGACTATAAAAAAAGGAGGTTATGTATTCGATGCGAATGTCTGTTATTAAAAGTTTAGTTAACGTAAAAACAGCGCATGCGGAGCTGCGTGGGTCAGCTAGTTTCAAAATAAACTGCAAATATTGAATTTATAAAATGGTTATCCTTATTGTGAATCTCATGTGTATGTCAATTAACTGCAGCTGCAGTGTGCCCACGACACAGATAACGTGCGTCAATTTATCATTATGCTATTTGCCTAAACAGGGCCACTCTTCAAGTTTATTAAATATTATTTAGTATTAAAATGCAACTTTACAGTCATGAACTTCCATTTGTATTCGAATGTTTGTTCGGACGAAATGCTTATGAGATCTTTGGAAACTCAGCTCCAGCCACGAGTGGAATTGCCGATCACGACTTACATTTTGTTAAGTGGATCTGAAGAAATACAACTCTCATTTGACCTTCGGAAAGAGCAGTGAGGCTATCTCCCTATGCCGGATTGGATAAAAAATGAAACAAGCGTTAAAAATCACACGTAACCTAAAGAAAATACTAGCTGAAAAGTCAGACTACACAATTAATTAATTTTTAAATGACAAACAATTAAATTTATCTGACATACAAATTGAATCGTACCTAATTAAAATGTACTACCTGCATATTATATTAGTATATTATGATACAAGTGAGCTAAGTTGCTATGGGTTGCAGTAAGTTGCGTAATTCAGCAGAGTTTGTAATGAGTAGAGCACACGAGTTTCATTCGACGTTTTTCAACACAATTGCGAGGAAAAAACTAAATAATTGACTACACACCGACAATATCGAATAAAAACAAAATATGATAATTATCGAAAAGGGCGGGCGTTCTTTTTTCACGCGCTCTATGCATTATGAGTGAACATAGAGCCTACTTCAAAACAACAACAATTTTTTAATCTGCACAAATGTTTAGGAAACGCTCTATCAAAACTGAAACAACCCGACTGGAGAAGTGTTTCCACGTTACAAAAGTTAACAGGCGAATAATACCACGTAATAATACGTGGTTGTGTTATTTTGGTGATTGGAGTCGGTGCATAATATGTGGTCATTTCTTGTGATTGGAGCCGATGTTCTATGAGGACTAGCTGTGCGGAGGGACTATGGTGACTGCTAGCCTATCGATACTTCTGACACAGGATCGTTTTTCTTGTAAGCGCGCTTTTAATCACTGTTGAATCAAAACTTATCATCAGCTGAGATAGCTATGGACGTACAGACACTGGCGCATATTGAGTAAAATAATAGGTTCCCGCGATAAACACTAAACTATACACTTACAGTAACAGCTACGATATAAACATCTGCACACACACACAATAATAAAAGAACTGAACCAACACCAGCACCTGAAGTGGCAACATCTACTGAAAGCCGCATGGCATTTCTCTAGGTATATATAACGCTCGTTACAATCAGAACATAACACACGCGTAATTATGCACGAGTCACATTGCGCGGCGGCGGCGCGGCGGCGGCGCGGCGGCGGCGCGGCGGCGGCGCGGCGGCGGCGCACTCATCGTGGACAACATCACGGTGACCCGGTGCAGGTACGTGGGTATTACTGTTAAACTCAGATTATCGTGTACAAGGGTTGTTATAAATTAATATTTGATTAAAATAGTAAGGGATAGTAAGGAAATGTAGCAGAAAGTGCGTAGGGGAAAGTGCCTCTCCTGTCGTCAGGCTATTTATGTGAAGAACTATATCCATCGCCTTATGTTTTACCATGTTACCTGTTTCTACTACACATAATAATAATTGAATATTAAGGTCTCTACGTGTTGGATTCGTCCCTACGCAAACGTAATAAAAGTCCAGGCAAAGCCCGGGATATCAAAAAGAGAAATATTAAAATGGTAATAATTACTACAACACAACAAGCAATCACCCAGACAATTTTCACCTAGACATTTAGTGGGAATCAAACCCACGATCTATTAGGTAGCGGCCAGGGTGTCTAAGCACTAAACCAACAGGCTCATCGAATAATGGAATAATTCCGTAATGGAATGGCAGAACGTTTAAAACTGTATCACACATAATTATATGCCTATTCTATTTTTACAGCTCTCTACTGGATATTGGTTGATTCGTCTTCTCGACTTATCATCATCAGCAGCAGTCGAATGACACTGCTATACATAAGCCTCCCCCTTAGACGGAGGGGCTGCCATAATCCTCACGCTTGGCAGGCGTCTTGGAGATCGCCGTATAGGTGGTAGTTAATCCAATAGAAAGACGCTGCTGCTCGTCTTCTTGTTTTTCCTTAGTCGCCTCTTACTGATACCCAATGGGAAAATACGCGCAAAATACGCACTTTGACGTGGAGTTGCGGAAACCAGCCCGTTATACCAATACCAATACCCAATGGGAGGAAATGGGAGGGTGCTATACTTACCCGGATACCCCACGGGTGTTCGGGTCTTCTCGACCCGATAGTGAAAATACCTTCATTTACTGGATCTAATAAATTTCACCCCGATATTGTTGGCCTAAATTTAATAAGTGTTGGACTACAGGATGATTTACTGAAGCGTATCGCGAGATCTTTTGTTTTATGATCTGTTTAAAAATTTAAATGTATTTAAAATTGATTTAAAACAATTCACTTACCTACCAGCCTCTAATAAATCAACTATTAGTACCTATGTATTGAAGGTAACTATTGTTTTATGTAATGCAGCTCTATAGCCTGCATATGTCTTACTGCTGAGCAAGTCTCTCCTATATTAAGGGGACAGTCCATCACGCAGGGTTACTGCAGAACCACGATGGTGGTTAGCCGCCTTTAGGTGAACGGCGGTCACACGTGTTGAAGTCCTACAGGCTTGCAATGACGTCCACGGCAAGTATTTCTGGAACCCCCAGAACATAATAACGGACCACGACCTTGCCTGGAACACGATGTAAAATGTCCTATATTTAAGCAGACACGGTTTTGTCTGCGCCAAAGGGTCGTACGCATTACTCCACTGAGTTTTACGGGTATTTTTTTGTGCTGCCGGCGGAGTTGCATGCCAGTATCATCTGACAGCTTCCCCGTACTATAAACATGCGATCCCCTAGACAATGTAACATTCTACATGCGTTAACGCTAATAGAAAGTATAAAAATGTATTAGAAAGACATAATACAGAAAAATCACGTGACCAATTGAACAGACAGCGTTAGAAATAGGATCGCTATGAAGTGATTGTATCTATCTAGGCCCTCTGTTCCGCTATCATCACCCTATCTAGTGTATCTAGGCCCTCTGGTCTGCTATCATCACCCTATCTAGTGTATCTAGGCCCTCTGATCCGCTATCATTACCCTATCTAGTGTATCTAGGCCCTCTGGTCCACTATCATCACCCTATCTAGTGTAACTAGGCCCTCTGGTCCGCTATCATCACCCTATCTAGTGTATCTAGGCCCTCTGGTCCGCTATCATCACCCTATCTAGTGTATTTAGGCCCTCTGGTCTGCTATCATCACCCTATCTAGTGTATCTAGGCCCTCTGATCCGCTATCATTACCCTATCTAGTGTATCTAGGCCCTCTGGTCCGCTATCATCACCCTATCTAGCGTATCTAGGCCCTCTGGTCCGCTATCATCACCCTATCTAGTGTATCTAGGCCCTCTGGTGCGCTATTATCACGCTAGCATGCACGACTGCATCACCGTTTATCATCAGCTGGGATTGAATCCCAGTTTGAGTTAAATATATGAAATACCTATCGGCTAACCCATTTTCTGGGTTTCTCATAAGACGTCATAACTGAACTTGAACCAATACAGAATAGAGACTTTGCCCTATTTGTTCACATACAGGTAAGTTAGATTAGAAGAATGAGTAATTACTCCTACGTAGGACATTGACGCAATAGCTTTCTTCTTCCTTGAGCACGTCGCAAGGTACGTATTTGGCTTTTATTTATTAGTATATCCTGGGACAATCCACATACGGTCACTACTGGGAATTGTATATTTCCATGGAACTAAGATCAATTGACCTACTGGGAATAATCCATCTCATACCGTACTAGTCTGTCTGTGGTAACAAGATTTAACTAAAATGTCTTTATTCGTTTCGTACAGTAGGTACTTCGTAGTAGTATTTTGGTGTACTCTTCCTATGAGTAAAATATTAATTTTGTATTTCTTATGCCATGAGATTAAAGAACTATGTTACTTAACACTAAAACGAAACAAATTTTACGGATTATATCGCGGTTTATTCTTGATTTTATTTTTGGGTAATTAAAATCAAGAATAAACCGCGATACAATCCGTAAAATTAGTTTCATTTCAATGTGTAGAGTTCGCGTAAATATCAGAAATCATTACTTAACACTACCTAAAATTTTTCTTTTTCTTCTTCTTCTTCTTCTAAAATATCTATCATTTATAGCCAAATAATTCACAAGGACCTTTCTGGTGCAGTACGATAAAAACTTTGTTTCAATGAGTAACGAGGTTCGATGACGATATGAGTCACAGTCCTGCGGGTCAAACTAAACGTACGTTTTACCTAAGATCCTCCTGGTGCAGTACGATACAACCATTGTTCCTATGAGTAATGAGGTTTTATCACTATGAGACACTGTGTTGGCGGGTCAAGGATAACGCGTTGGCCCTTTTAATGCAGTCGCAGCAATCCCTATGACTCAGGGTCCTTTTGTCTTTAAAACTAGTATTCTTCACCGGAATAAAGGAATATGTAAATATTCTTGTGTCCCAGTGACCACAGCAATGTGTGCGTATCGCTGCTTAGCGGCAGAATACCTGACACTGCAGTAGTCGGTACCTACCTACCCGAATGGTCTCTTGCACAAGGGATCTTCCACCTTAAATGGTAAAGCGCAAGCTAGCTATAGAGTAAAACAATTGTTATTACATCATCAGAGCATTGCAGGGGCACTTGGGACCGTGATTTACTGATACCTACTTAATTGTGGCATCAAATGAAGATATTTCTTACATGGTATGTAATATGTTTAGGTGTCATCTATAGGTACGCTTAGTTGGCCGGTAGTGCAATCAATGTGCGCGTGGACGACCGCGCGCCTCGTTAATCCATTACCTACCGCTTATCGGCAAGTTTATAAACACAATTATTGTCGAGCATCGTGTAATTATTGTTCATAGGAACACCTTTAGGTCGTTTTGCACACACATTGGCCATTTTGGAGACTTGCAACACTAGTACGGGTTCCGATAGTATAGGAGCTCGATCAAACAAACTGTCAGTTTTCTCCATACATTCAGTAGCTATCAAAAACTAGTAAAATTTACGCACTAGGCCCCCGCTTGGACCCAAGTATTAGGAGACACCACCATATTGCAGCCTCCGTGGTGTAGTAAGAAACCGCTTGCTTTGCAAATCGGAGGTCGCGAGTTCGAATCCTACGACGGGCAACGACTTTGTGTAGTGGCACAAAATACTGAAAGTACAGGGGGTCTAGTACGAGTTCCGATAGTTTACGAGCTCGATCAAACGAGACAGCGCTCACGGCGGATGGATATTTCGGTACATCTCGGTTTAGTATGAGCGCGAATGCCGTCCGCTTCAAACACACGTCTTCCGTTCTTCCTGTTTTATTCTCAACAATCAATCAAAAAACTAGATAGCAGTGCCACTACCACGATAGATTTTTCGCATAAGCCAGAGTTGATATCCCTAGCGCAACCGCCGAGCGCAGGTATGAAAAGTGAGGTGCATACATGAGCGTGCCTTCTGTACTCTCGGTATTTTGTGGTTCCTTACTCGCTAGGACAATGCAGGCCGATCACCTTATTGTCTGTACTGTCGGTCCTGCGCCTGATCTCTCCCCCGGTCGCGTTGCTCTTCCGTCCCATCGGATTGTGAGAGGTATAAAGAAAGAGAGAGTGCACTTGTGTCTACGCAAGCACTCTTGCACTATAATAGGGTAGACTGGGTACGATTGTGCCAGGGTACGGTTGTGACAGTCGTCATATTAGCGAAACTATAACGAATATCGTGATACCCACCACGATATTCCTCTTGCACACTCAAGAGAAGAAAGGAGCAGCGTGCTGTGTCTGAATCTGTTCCACAGAATTGCATCAGCAATCGCGCAACGTTTCTGCTTGCAGAGTACCACATTAGTTTATAACAATGAAAAGTAAATTTATTTCTTCGACATCTTTTATAATTGTTGATTCATGTGTACAGATATGTCTCGTTAAAAGTTTAACATCGGTAGTTAAATAGCAGGGATTACTTTGTACGTAGATCGGTATAGTCACGGCAATTGTTTTTTGCGAATGAATGCAACGGGTACGGCTTTGTCATATTTTTTGGGTACGGTTGTGACAGATGTATTTGGTTTTATATGCCCAGACAATGTGTAAGCAAGACTGAAAGGAGTCCGTTTGTGTAAACTAAGTATGAACATGCAACAAATTGCATGTTCATAATTAGTTTACACATATGTTTATTGTTACTTATGATGACATTTTTAGCTGATTCACTGATTTTGATATACCTACCTACTGTTTATTATTATTTTTTATTTTGACACCAGTTACCGTAATGTATAATTAGACGTTAAATTAACTATTTTATTGATAAATATCAAGACAGTTATAATAATTATAGACGCTACAGTGCGTTACTAGTAATAAGCGTTTATAGTTGTCCTAAATGTTATTTCCTTTGTTTTTCCTTGTATTTTTTCCAGAAGTAGATTTTAATATATTATATTACATATCACCTGCAATAAAAGTGATTATAGACAAATTTGGTGTATTTTTGAACCTGTCACTTCCGACCGCAAGCACTGGCACAATCGTCGCCGGGGTGGGGTCCATTGTGACATTTTTTTTTCTAATTGCTTCCTATATGTTAACCATTGCACTTAAAGACAAAATTGTAGTATTTATACGTAGATAAATGTACATTAAACTGTAAAAAACACCTTTCTTCCAGCTAACTAAAATAATAACAAAGTTATGGGCGATCTAATGAAAATTGTCACAACCGTACCCAGTCTACATATCTCCCGCGTAGATAGCTGATTTTGTGAAAGATTGATCGCTGTGGTCGTATTGTCCAGAAGGACATTATACGAGTCACCAGCTAAATAATTTAAGAAAAGCAAACTTGAAAACAGTAATGAAGTAAACACAAGATTCACCAAAAGAAATAAATCAGGCCCTGGCTGACCGGTGTCACAGTGGTGGAAATGAGTGGAAGGATTAATCCCATTAAAAAAAAGAAATATAAAAAAATTACAATGATGTAGTTTATTGACTACAGATTGTATAATTAATTACATAGTATATTACTACTATTTAACAATAAGCCAGTGGAAGAGCACTGATATCGGGAAAACCAACAGTGAGTTATCTCGATGCGATTATTGACCGTGTTTTATTAACAGCCGATGCAAAAAAGGGGAGGAGTTTTATAAGTTACGCGTTTTAAGTCTGGTCGTCAGACGCGCAATATGATAATCTGTTTAGCTATTTATTTTCAACTAGCAGTCCCCCGCGACTTCGTTCGCGCAAAGGTAGTTAATGAAGAAATACCGACCATATTTCTAAGAGTTGGACTAATACTGATAATGTCCTGATAGAAAGAAACTCGACCCGATAACATTTTGCACGACATCCAATCCAACAACACTATGCCGAATGACACTATAATCCACTCAGTACGTTTTTAGGGTTCCATACCTAAAATGTAAAAAAAGATCCCTTATGACGTGACTTCGTCTGTCTGCCTGTCACATCTATACATTTCAGGAACCACAGGCGCTATCGATTTGATACTTGGAACAGTTTGAGATCTTACTTATCTTATATTAACCTCATCGCAAATGAAAAAAAAATATTTATAACTTTCTTTTTAATCGAGGCCGAAATGGGGTGTCAAAATTTCAAAGAGGCTACTATATCAAGTGGGGTATCATATGAATGGGCTCCATTTGCACATTTCAACACAGTTCTTTGTTGGTTTGTCTCGTAGTTTTTGTCTTATAACCAAAAATGTCACAAAAAATACCGTTCCCCGTTATCTCCGAAGTTTGTTATGGGAAAAATCTGAAATAATTATAGGTAATAGAGGTCTATCTATATTTTACAGAAAAAAAAAAATAATGTTACTAAGTAGTACAGTTTTTAGTAATCTTATAAAACCTCAACAAACCAACTTAGTTTTGCGGTTGGGTTTTTTGCTATCTGCGGCATTAGAGGAATAGTAAATTATCATTAATATGTGCGAAGAAGGTATGGAAACCTCGGTGCGCTAGTCAGACTCGCACTTGACCTGAGTATTTTTTTAGTTTTTTTTTTTGGTTCGATGTTGAGAAAAAATGTAGCGAACATTTTTTCTCGGGAGAAACCTTCAAAAGGTCCCCGGGAGCTGTGGGGCTCGACCAGGGTATGTGGCGTTCCTACCCACTAAAACCCCCGCAGCTTTCGCATTAGCGCATGAGAGTTTTTTTGCTATCTGAGGTATTAGAGGAATAGTGAAATAACATTAATATGCGCAAAGAAGGTATTGAACCCTCGGTGCGCGTGTTCGACTCGCACTTGACAAGATTTTTTTTGGTTCGATTCGGTACCTAGCTCCAAACCGGAATATCTTACCCAATAAAACGCCCCGTACTCAATGGACATCTAGGGCCCACAACCCAAATGTCCAACCGACAAGTAGCTGACGCTCTGTCAGTAGTCCCACATAACCAGCACCGCTACCCCCGTGGCGGTGCGGGTATCCGTAATGGATTTCCCCAAGTAAAAAAAAAAAAGTTGGGGTGAGTTGGGGTGAGTTGGGGCGAATTGGGGAGAGTTGGGGCGAGTTGGGGCGAGTTGGGGTGAGTTGGGGCGAGTTGGGGCGAGTTGGGGCGAGTTTAGTTGAGTTGAGTTAAGTGTGTGTGTGTGTGTGTGTGTGTGTGTGTGTGTGAGTGCGTGAGTGAGTGAGAGAGTAAGTGAGTGAGGGACCGACCGAACGACCGATCGACTGAGCGAGAATGAAGTTTCACTTCTTCCGCGCGGAGGGACTCCACGCACGCACATTTTTTTTTTGTCCCACTGTTGGTCACGAGCCTAAAGATGAAGGATAAGGCCTTAGCCACACTGGCCAAGTGCAGTTGGTGGAATTTTGGCGGAATTCACACGTCATTCAAAAGCTAGTTGGGATTTCTCAGACATGCAGGTTCTCTCACGATGTTTTCCTTCACCGAAAGCTAGTAACAATCGCGCAAAGACAATTCGCACATAGTTAATTAAAGAAATCAGAGGTGCGAGCTGGGAGTTCGAACCTGCGCACCCTGTTATCAAGGCAAGCGCTCGCCCACTGAGCTGTCACTGCATTATCAGCTTCGGCAGGCTTTCGTCCTTTTGAAGTTATACATTACAAATGTATAATTTTTCTTTAAATGGTTTCCAAGGCTTTCATAAGTTAGTGTGCTTTATCCCCAATAGCATTGCCGCTTTACTTCAGGTGGAAGTGCAGTCCAGCACTAGAAATAAAAAAAAACTACGGGTTGTACTCCGGGAGTGCCGGCAGAAGTGAAAACTTGAATAATATCGTTGTGCATTTTTGATATTTTGGAATGGTTACGGAATAATTTTGCACGAACTGCTTTAATTATCATTATAAAAGTACTATCAGTTATGTGATAAAATACAATATTCATATGCGCTATCGTACACAAACATGAAAATTTATATTACAATAAAAATTTAACACTTCAGAACTATTAAAATTATTTTACATTAACTACGAGTACATAGACGGTCGAGCCATCAGCAGTCACCATCCATGGATGCGCGTGGCACGCTGTAACACAAACACACACGAACATTCACGCAAGCGCCCGGCGCCGCCTACGTCTTACGAATTTTCGATCAGGTCACGTGTCCTGACGCAAATTTAACATTTTTTCCCCATCACAAAAAAGTGCACAACGCCGCTAAAGAAATATTCACTTCAAAAATACTTTCCAAAGGCCTATGAGTAGGCCTTTTTTAATATATGTACATAAGTACTTATTGTTTATGTACCTATTATGAAGTACCTAGTTATACACCACCAAACCCCTAACATAGTATTTGTTAGGAATTAATTGCAAACGTTGCAATAATATTATAAATATATGGAAAGCTCTAGAAGCTTTATTAATAACAATATAAAGTACATGTGTTTACTTGATATCATGTATCAAGTACTTTAATTTTTAGTCACAACATTTTATATTTATAAAAGATCATATTACAATAATATCCGAGTACATGATTTTAATAGAAACATTTGTTGTTTATAAGCGATCATAATATTACCGAATGATCTAGAATACGTCTGATGACGAATGAGACATTATAAAAACTGTTTAATTAATTAAGAGACATGCATTACATTTCTGAATTTCGAAGTGTCTGTATCACTTTAAAGTAATAAAGAGCATGCAATTCTGCTCTATTACAGTGTTTTTATTTAAAATATAATTTTTAAAAACACATAAACCGCTCCCCTAAAGTTGTTTGGCGCAGCCGGATCGAACGCCTCGGGCCGTAAAGTTGTTTGGCGCAGCCGGATCGAACGCCTCGGGCCGTAAAGCTGTTTGGCGCAGCCGGATCGAGCGCCTCGGGTCGTCACGTTATTTGGCGTAGCCAAAGCTAGCGCCCCGTGCTGATAAGCAACCGCGTCGCGAATTCGCGAATCAAAATCTTCGCTTCGTGATTCCGCGGAAGGCGTTCGTCGAACCAAAAAAATTTAACAATTGGAGCTATGCTGCAGACGGGTTGGTGAGTAAGCCTTTTCACCTTCCTTGTCATTCCTTGTGGTTATATTGGGATTGGCCGTCTCTCATTATAACTGTTATCTGGTTTTCATATGAATTTCTGTGAAAACTATATTTTTAGTATTTTTATGGTAAATAAGATTTTATAAAAGTGATTTAAAGTGATTTAAGAAAAGAGTTCATTTAAATTTTAATATATGTATTAAGAAATAGTTGAATATTAATTATTGTTTTAAATACTTTTATTTTCTTTGAATTTTAATTCTATTTTATTATTTTAATTGTGATTTGTTTTATTGTGTCTTTTTTTTAGGATTGTGTTTTTAATTGTATTTTTTTTTATAGGATTGTGTTTTTATTGTGTGCTTTTTTTTATATAGGTTATTGTGTTAAATTTTTTTTTATTATTATGACATTGTGATTTTTTTTTATATAATCGTTTAACAACTAAATAAAAATGGAGCGATCAAATATTGAACAAATAATTATAATTCCCAATGAAATGTTAAAACTAATACCGGTATTTAACGGAGACAAAAGACAATTAAATTTATTTTTACGCAAATGTGAATATGTGATCGAAAAATATAAAGGCAGTCCGTCTCAAAATTTATATGTCATGCACTCTATTACCAGTAGGTTAACGGATAACGCCGCCGCTCTTATCAGTGAGCGCGAAGATATAGAGACGTGGGATGAATTTAAAGAATTATTAATCCAACACTTTGGAGATCCGCGTAGTGAGGAGACAATTTTAATTGAATTAGAATCTATTAAAATAAAACCATATGAAAATTACCTAGATTTATGTAACAGAATTCAGTCAGTGCGTTCGGTTCTCATATCAAAAGTGAATAATGGACCCTGCATTAAAACAAAGCAAAATTACAATTTATAACCATACATCATTAAATGTGTTTCTTTATAATTTACCAGAGCACTTAGTACGTTTAGTACGCTTAAAATCTCCCAGCACGTTAGAAGATGCCTTAAGTATTGTTATGGAAGAAGTAAATTTCCATGAACAATACACAGCGCGAAATAAGATGATGCCTAATTCTTTTTATAAATCAACTCAAATGCAGAATCCAAACACGGGATTTAAATTTGGCAATTTTAATAATCAACCTTCCGGTTTTAAACCTAACTTGCCACCTAAATTTAAATTTGGTACTCCAAATAATGTGCCGAATTTTGTAAATCAAGGGCAACAATTTAAATATAATATGCAGCAACCAACAGGGTTTAAACCTCAATTGGGCCCAAGACCACAATTTGGTATGCGCCCTCAGAATTTTATTAATGCACAGCCACAGTATGGCATGCAATCCCACAATTTTAATAATTCTAAATTACCATTTGGCTTTCAGCCTAACTATGCAATACGTCCACAAAATTATGGACATCAACAATTTGGTTTTAAACCATTTTTAGGAACACAAAATAAACCAACATACTCTAACGATGTGTCTAACAGCATCGACTAATAAACCTCAGCAAGGTTTTAAATTAAATAAAATGAAATCAAACCAAAATCAATCAGATTTTAATAATTTTGAATTAAATTACGAACCAATCGACAATTATTATGAAAATTTTTATCATAATCTTCCACAGGAAGAGATTTCATCTTGTCCTATGTCTGATTCGAATGAGGATCCTGTCATTAATTATCCTCGTAAATTGTATAAAAATAGCGAGTTAATTAAAGAAGAAAATAATAATGCAAATTTTATCGTGCATCGCCTCGAAGAAAAACCGAAGTGATTGAAGTAAATTTTTGCGTCCCTAATCTTAAATTCTTAAAACCTTTTAATATTTTAGAATATAAAGATGAACAATCTCAAATAAATGAGTTAAATAATTTAAAGGATGTTGAAATTGATAAACTACTTAGTGATAATTTACAAAAATTAAGATTAAACCATATGAATGATGAAGAACGAAAAGCAATTTCTAATTTATGTCATGAATATAAAGACATATTTTATTGCGAAAGTCTTCCCCTTACGTTTACAAATCAAGTTAAACATTTTATTAGGACTAAAAATGAAGATCCTATTTATGTTAAACCTTATAGACAGGCTCCTGCACAAGCAGAAGAAATTAAAAATCAAGTTGAAAGACTTCTAAGAGATAATGTAATTCAAGAATCTCATTCACCATGGAGTGCCCCTGTGCACATAGTTCCTAAAAAGTTAGATGCATCCGGAATACCGAAGTATAGAATGGTAGTAGACTATAGAAGGTTAAATGAAATTACTGTTAATGATAAGTATCCACTTCCAAATATTACTGATATCTTTGATAAATTAGGGAAGAGTACTTACTTTACGACTCTTGACCTAGCATCAGGTTACCATCAAATTGAGGTTAATGAGAGTGATAGAGAGAAGACTGCATTTAGTACACAGTTTGGTCATTTTGAATTTTTAAGAATGCCCTTTGGTTTAAAAACAGCTCCAGCTACTTTTCAAAGAGCTATGGATAATATTCTACGGGGATTACAAGGAATTCATTGCTTAGTTTATTTAGATGACGTAATCATTTTCTCATCTAGTCTTTCAGCACATCTTGAAAAATTACGTGCAGTATTTGAAAGATTTAGACAGACTAACTTAAAAATACAACTCGACAAATCGGAATTTTTAAGAAAAGAAGTACTTTATTTAGGGCACACCATTACTAAAGAAGGATTAAAACCCAATGATGATAAAATACATACAATATTAACTGAAATAAAAAGTTTTCTAGGTTTAGTCGGTTATTATAGACGCTTTATTAAAGATTTCGCGAAAATTGTACAACCGTTAACATCATGTCTTAAAAAAGGAAATAGCGTAGTATTAGATCAAAAATATATAGATGCATTCGAAAAATGCAAAGAATTGTTAACAAATGCCCCATTACTCCAATATCCTGACTTTGAAAAAACATTTATTTTAACAACTGATGCTTCTTCAGTTGCATTAGGCGCAGTTTTGTCTCAAGGCCCAGTTGGCAGTGACAAACCAGTCGCTTATGCTAGTAGGACATTGAGTGATACAGAAAGTCGATACAGTACTATTGAGCGTGAATTATTAGCAATTATATGGGCTGTAAAATATTTCAGACCCTATCTTTATGGACGAAAATTTTTAATTTATACAGATCATCGACCACTCGCTTGGTTATACTCTCTAAAAGAACCTAATACTAAACTTACGCGTTGGCGTTTACGTCTTCAAGAATTTGATTTTGAAATAATTTATAAAAATGGAAAACAAAATTCTAATGCTGATGCATTATCGCGAATTAAAATTAATGCTTTGACCTCAGACGATGTATCTATGAAAGTTAATGTGGATAAAAAAGAAAGAAAGGAAATACAAGAAATCGATAATTCTGATACGATTACTATATCAGATTCTTCCGCGACAATATCAATTGACTCTATAGATAAAATTATAAAAGAATATCCACTTAGGTCAGAAGATAGTAGTACTGACACGGCACATTCTGCGTTAGATTTAGAATCAACTGGTATACCTATACTTCATGAAGCTATAGATACAAAACCTAATCAAATTTTAATATTTGAATGGTATAGAAATGAAATTCAAGTGAAAGATTTATCTAGAGATAAGCAAAAAGTATTAGAGGTTTTCTTACCGGTAAATAATGGTGAATTAGTAAAACAATTTTTAAAAGAGTATATTAAACCAAAAGTTAAATATTTTATATATTTTGAAAGTGAAGAACATCGGAAATTATTTTCTAATATTATAATAAGTCTATTTAAACAAGGAACAGTTGAATTTTATGAATGCACAGAAAGAGTAGTTTATGTCGAAGACGAAAATGAACAAAAGGCTATAATATTAAAATATCACCAAGGAAAAACATGTCATAGAGGAATTAAAGAAACTCTTATGCGAATAAAAAGAAATTATTATTGGAATAATATGCAAGAAATAATATCTGCTGTAATAAATTCATGCGATTCTTGTAGAAAAATGAAATACGATAGGAAACCTATAAAACCACTTTTACAATTAACACAAACACAAAACGCACCATTCCAAGAAGTATTCATAGATTTATTCTCTATAGAAGGAAAATATTATTTAACTATAGTAGATGCCTTTAGCAAACTTGCACAAGCCATTGAAATTAGTAATCGATCTACTACCCAAGTTGTTAGAGCTCTAATTAAATATTTTTCATTTTATGGCGTACCAATAAAAATTAGTTGTGACCCAGGTACTGAATTTAATAATGAATTATTTAAAGAATTAACATCAATGTATAAAATTGAACTTCATATCTGTACAACAAATAATCCTAGTTCCACTGGTATAGTTGAAAGATTCCATTCAACTATTACAGAAATTTATCTTTTAGCAAAGTATGAACAAAAATATACTGATGCTGCATCAGTTATTACATATGCTATAATGGCATACAATAATACAATTCATTCAGCTACAGAATTGACACCATTTGAAGTAGTATTCGGTCACACAGACTCGAACTCAGCATTTAACATTAATTTTGAAAAATCATATATACAACAAATCTTAAAAGATCACGCGAAAAGAACAAAATATTTATATAATTACATATCAGATAAAATGTTAGGAAATAAAGAAAAGGCTAGGGATAGGAAAGGAGGTGAAAGTAATATAGAATTAGAAGAAGGAAAGGTTATATATGTAAAAGCAGTTAATAAAAGACAAAGTAAAGATAAACCTTTATATCAAAAAGCTACAGTAAAAGGAAAAACGCAACGTATTGTTGTACCCGTGGAAGTAGGTCAAAGGAAAACTAAAGCACCACTTAAAAATGTTAAACGCCCTCCACAGGTACTGCTTGATCATAGCGACCACATCGCTGATCGCTCTGAACCAGGGCCTTCAACTAGAAAAGATTAACAACAATCCTGGAATTTTGCCGATTAATATAGGACAAGCATTTAAGCAAGACGATAAATGGACAATAATTAAGGTTTTAGATTTAAGTGAAATAATTTCAAGTTTAGATTTTAATATAAAGAAATACATAGAATTTAAGAAATTACTTTTAACTAATAATCAATTTAATCAAGAATTTCTAATAATAAGGAAACAAACAGAATATTCATTATTTATTACAAAAGAAAAATTTAAACAAGTTTTACCCACAGTAAATAATTATCATGAAAGAAGAGTCAAAAGAGGTCTTTTGAACCCTCTTGGTTCCCTAATAAAATTAATAACTGGAAATTTGGATCATGAAGATGCTAATCGATATGATAACCTAATTGCACAAATTAAAGATGATCAAATCTTAACCGATAAAAAAATAACAGTAATCTCCCAAATGTTGGATAAACTTATAAATGGTACTGGGACATTACAAGAAAATATTGAAATATTAGATACTAAATTAAGAATAATTCAAGAAGTTGTAAAAAAAATAGAAAGGAACGAGGTTATACCAATATATTCAACACATATTTTAATGATGTTTGAAATTTTTGAAAATAATTTTAGATCAATATTTATGTCTTTAAGTGAAATTGAAACAGCGTTAGCTTTAAGTAAAATTTCTGTATTACATCAGTCAATTATTAATTCAACTGAATTGTTAACCATT
This sequence comes from Furcula furcula, assembly GCA_911728495.1. Lineage (NCBI taxonomy): Eukaryota > Metazoa > Arthropoda > Insecta > Lepidoptera > Notodontidae > Furcula > Furcula furcula. Next base: position 25,942,105 of record OU452253.1, read on the forward strand.
TTGCAATCTATAGATAAGACAGATAATCTTATGTATCCTGCAACATTAAATAATTTAGTTAAATTAGAAAGAACTATGATAGTTAAAGCATATGTAAAAGGGGACCAGATAACATTTATTTTAGAGATTCCTTTAACGGATAATATCTCATACAACTATTTTAAACTTTATTTGTTTCCAATTTTCCATAAATCCTTAAATAAGACTCTTGTTATATTTCCTAAACATCCTTACCTTTTGGTGAAAGGCTTGAAATTTATACCAATTACACACCCGTGTGATGAAATTGAAGAAAATCATTATATATGCTCCGAAAACAACATTGCTCAGTATTCAGAAGAAACATGTGTTGAGCAACTTATTAAAATGGAGAAAAATTTATCCAATTGCACACCAGTTCCCGTTGCAATTGAAGATGTTCGAGTTCAAAGAATTAAATACAATAGTTGGATAATTTTTACAAAAGAAAATTCCGTATTGATGGAGAAATGCGGAGATGACACTTCGCATGTTGCTCTACATGGCTCCTACATCATCCACATGGAGCAAAACTGTGAAATTACGCTTGGACGTTTCAAAATTAAACATCGTCAAATATACGGAAAAACTTTATATACGAACTGGACATTGATACCAGAGTTACCGGATATAAACACTTTTAGTGAAAACTCTTTCGGAAATGAAACAGTGAACATTAAAGAAATAAACTTGGACGATTTAAACAGTTTATCATATGTGCTAAAATTAATGAAAAACAAGAATAATATCAGTGAAAGTGGAGTGAAAATTAAAAGTGTTAGTTTAGCCACGATATTGTTATACGTAATTATAAGCATTATTATTGTGTCTTTAATATTATATAAGTATAAAACTTATTTCATAGATTTTTTGCGAAATAATCCGAATCCACAATCTTCGGATAATTTCGCACTTGAGGGGGGAGGAGTTATACACCACCAAACCCCTAACATAGTATTTGTTAGGAATTAATTGCAAACGTTGCAATAATATTATAAATATATGGAAAGCTCTAGAAGCTTTATTAATATCAATATAAAGTACATGTGTTTACTTGATATCATGTATCAAGTACTTTAATTTTTAGTCACAACATTTTATATATATAAAAGATCATATTACAATAATATCCGAGTACATGATTTTAATAGAAACATTTGTTGTTTATAAGCGATCATATTACCGAATGATCTAGTATACGTCTGATGACGAATGAGACATTATAAAAACTGTTTAATTAATTAAGAGACATGCATTACATTTCTGAATTTCGAAGTGTCTGTATCACTTTAAAGTAATAAAGAGCATGCAATTCTGCTCTATTACAGTGTTTTTATTTAAAATATAATTTTTAAAAACACATAAACCGCTCCCCTAAAGTTGTTTACCTACTTATATATTGTTTATGTTTAGTATTTAATTAGATAATTATAATAATAAGATTACAGTAATTATGCGTTAGATAATGAAATCCTTTAAATCGATGCCGTGGAAGGTTGACCGATCACGATTCGCCAGCTGTTCTGTGGAGATAGTCAAAAGGGCTTGACACTTACTCCGTGACGGAAGAAGTGAACTTCATTCTCGTTCTGTCTTTCTATGCCACCTCACCGCGCAACGAAGTCAACGGAGTCAACGGAGTCAACGGAGTCAGCGGAGTCAGCGGAGTCAGCGGAGTCAGCGAAGTCGTCGGAGTCAGCGGAGTCAGCGGAGTCAGCGGAGTCAGCGGAGTCAGCGGAGTCAGCGGAGTCAGCGGAGTCAGCGGAGTCAGCGGAGTCAGCGGAGTCAGCGGAATCAGCGGAGTCAACGGAGTCAACGAAGTCACTCACTCACTCACTCACCCACTCACTCACCAATCACTCACCCACTCACTGACCCACTCACTCACTCACTCACTCACCCACTCACTCACCCACTCACTCACCCACTCACCCACTCACTCACCCACTCACTCACCCACTCACTCACCCACTCACTCACCCACTCACTCACCCACTCACCCACTCACCCACTCACCCACTCACCCACTCATCCACTCACCCACTCACCCACTCACCCACTCACCCACTCACCCACTCACCCACTCATCCACTCACCCACTCATCCACTCACCCACTCACTCACCCACTCACCCACTCACTCACCCACTCACTCACCCACTCACCCACTCACCCAGTCACCCACTCATCCACTCACCCACTCTTCCACTCACCCACTCTTCCACTCACCCACTCTTCCACTCACCCACTCTTCCACTCACCCACTCACCCACTCACTCAGTGACGGCGTCACATGAGCGCTTTCATAACCTTAACAAATTTAACGCCTATCGCCTATCGTTTAACACCTATCATTTAACGCCTTTTAAAAAAAAAGTCAAAAGTCAAAAATAGTTTATTTCAAATAGGCTTAACGCTAGCACTTTTGAAAGGTCATGTATTTTTTTTTTTTTTTTAAAAGCTACCACCGGATCACAACGCGGCCTCAACTGAGAAGATCCGGCAAGAAACTCAGCGGGCTTGTCATTTTATCACTTTTTTTTTTTTTAAACAGTGTGTCATGTTACAGCTAGATCAGAGCGACAGTGTGTCTTGCCGTTCAAAAAATACAGGGAAAAAAAATAATAAAATACGACGAAAGTAGGTACAACAAACTAAAAAGCCAAAGGGATAGTAGTCGGACCAGTCCCCCCAAGCAGCACCCGCGCACGAGTTGACTCGAGCAGCAGCCATCACTCCCCTCAACCATATTGGAGGGAAGGGGGTGACCCGCCACACGAAGCCGCCACAAGCAAAGACCTTTCGATGGCGAGCATGACCAATCTAATATCACAGTGGCACACGTCTAACATTTAACTTCTGCTGTTAAGCAGTGCCTCGTCAGGCAAGACACAAAGCACTTTAACATATTATTGATGTCATCAATTAATTGACTAGTGCAGCAGCCATCAGTTATCCAACAGTTTATATGGTGTTACAAATTGTAAGCCTTAAAATTCAAAGCTTGCATGAGTCAGGCAGTTCAAGCCCACGCAGCTTTATCCTCTAGGTAATCCGAGATTTTATAATAAGCCTTTTTCGACAATCGGCTTTTTATCAAAGGTTTAAATTTATTCAGTGGAAGATCTCGGATATCCTGTGGCAGTTTGTTATAGAAGCGTATACTTTGACCCATAAAAGATTTGCCTGTTCTGTGGAGACGCGTGGAATGCAAAACTTTCGCCTATCGTTTAACACCTATCATTTAAGCATTAAATTTTAATGCTTAACATTTAATGCATAACGTCTAACGCGTTAAATGATAACATTTTTGGAAGTCGCATAAGAAGTTTCACTTCAATAATCATGGTTGGTATACATTGGGCGGTCTTATCGCTAGCTGCGATCTCTTCCAGACAACCTTCGGCTGGAGAGGATTGAACATTTAGCTAATGGAAGTAGGGTAGGCATGGTTATGGCTTCTGGCATGGTGTATATAAACTAATGATAACGATAATATATCAAAGTAAAACAAGAAAATTACATACGCATACAACAAGAATATATTTAAACTTAAGTGAACAGTAGAAGAAAATCATAAGCATTTTAAGTGTTGAAGGAGATGATAAATACAGTATATAAAGTAAAATATGTAAGAAGAAAAAAGACCAGAAAAAATATGTATTAATATAATAGGAGATAGATACAAGAGCTAAGGCACCAAAAAGTGTTTTTGAATGAAGACTCAGCTCAACTCGGCTCGTCTTATGGCCAAAGGTAAACTATTCCATAGTTTAACAGCTTGGACTGTAAAGGAATTGCCATAAAAGGCTGTGGAATGCGCTGGCATTTAAGGGCTTAAATTCTCTGACGATCTCAGAGATAGTAAATGTGACTCATGAAGAACAGAATATGAAAGGTTCTTTACGATATGAAGGGGTGCAAGGATTAAATATAATGTTATATAAGAGGAACAAGATGTGAACATTGCGGCTGATGCGAATAGAAAGCCTTGAGCTTAGATCGGAATTCAGAGACGTGGTCATATTTTCGTAATCCAAATATGAACCTGATACAGAAATTTTGCAGCCTCTCGAGCTTGTTTAGTTGGTTTTCTGTTAGATCGACAAAACTGACATCAGTATAATCTAAAATAGACAAAAGAAGTGATTGAGCAAGCGCAATTTTAGTGGAGACTGGTAAGAAATTACAGAGACTACGTAAAGACCCAGCAAACAATTTACGGCTAATTTCCTGTAACTGAGGACCCCACATAAACTTTTGGTCAATAAAAACTCCAAGATTCTTAACTTTGAGGGAGTTGAGACCAATCAACTCTGGAAATGAATCTAGGACTACCGATCACAATGACTTGAGTCTTCTGAGGATTAACTATGAGACCAAAAAATACACATACAACAAGGGCAGCTGGAGTATAGACCAGATTTTTATATACCACTCCATTTTTGAAGTGAAACTTCTTATGCGACTTCCAAAAATGTTATCATTTAACGCGTTAAGCGTTAAATGATAGGTGATAGGCGATAGGCGTTAAGTGATAGGTGTTAAACGATAGGCGATAGGCGTAAATTTGTTAAGGTTATGAAAGCGCTCATGTGACGCTTTCACTGAGTGGGTGAGTGGGTGAGTGGGTGAGTGGGTGAGTGGGTGAGTGGGTGAGTGGGTGGAGTGGGTGGAGTGGGTGGAGTGGATGAGTTGGGGTGAGTTAGGGGTGAGTTGGGGTTGAGTTGGGGCAAGTTGGGGTGAGTTGGGGTCAGTTGGGGGTGAGTTGGGGCGAGTTGGGGCGAGTTGGGGCGAGTTGGGGCGAGTTGGGGTGAGTTGGAGTGAGTTGCGGCGAGTTGGGGCGAGTTGGGGCGAGTTGGGGCGAGTTGGGGCAAGTTGGGGCGAGTTGGGGCGAGTTGGGGCTAGTTGGGGCGAGTTGGGGCGAGTTGGGGCGAGTTGGGGCGAGTTGGGACGAGTTGGGGCGAGTTGGGGCGAGTTGGGGCAAGTTGGGGTGAGTTGGGGCGAGTTGGGGCGAGTTGGGGCGAGTTGGGGCGAGTTGGGGCGAGTTGGGGCGTGTTGAGTTGAGTTGAGTTGAGTGTGTGTGTGTGTGTGTGTGTGTGTGTGTGTGAGCGTGAGTGAGTGAGTGAGGGACCGACCGAACGACCGATCGACTGAGCGAGAATGAAGTTTCACTTCTTCCGCGCGGAGGGACTCCACGCACGCACATTTTTTTTTTCTTACTCTGTGGTAAACTTCAACATTATAGGTGTTGGTCTCTTTATTAGATCTTCCTTCTGCGATTGAACTTACTAATAATAACTTACCTGTGATCTAATACAATACAATATCATCATCATCATCTCAATATCTGACAGGAGCAATCGTACCAAAGAGATGGAGAGATAACGAGCACTTGTGTTGTATGGTATATTATTCAGCTATTCAACTAGAATTGCCACCCACGGGCCGCAGTCGCGTTGTAGTATAAAAGTGTTGGTGGGATCCAATCACTTGTTATTGTACCCCAGCTATTGTTTGACATGTCCCACAGGTTAGCGACTTTCTGCCCAACGTAAACATTTTGTATTTTGTTATTGTCAACGAAATAAATCAAAGCAACATACTATATATGTTCATATAATAACTATTAGGTAATCCATTGTAGGATCATACATAGTACTTTCATAGCAGAGTCCTGCAATTTGATTATTGATCACCAGTGAGGTGTTTATAAACACGCATAACATTATGTCAACTATGTCAGGTATCATTACGTGATATTCCTTCGATCTGCAGTGCGTCCTAATGAGGGCTATTAAGTTAACAGTGGTCACTCCAGAATACTTACGTAAATAGATAAATAATTTGTAGGGCCTCAAAATCTAGAATTTTTGGGGATGACGATGAATGTATGAGGGGAAGCTCTGTTGTTGGCGGCACGTCTATAAATTCTGTTCGATTGGAATATAAAGCGATTTGTTTATGCACACACGGTTATAAGCATCAGACCAATAATTATACATGATGGTATGCGGACTCTCCGTTTAGCTCTTGATCTGTGCTACGAGTATCATTGCAGGGTCAGATGTAATGCCGCAAAGCGGCAATGCGTAATCACTTCTGTTTTCCAATGTCAAGAGACTACTTAAACTAATAAAGCATCTGTTCAAACAACGTTTCTTTGTTGTTGTTATACTTTCACTTCATGGAATAGGGTGAAAATATCAAGAAGACCTTAACAAAACGAACCTAGTAAGTATCAAAATACTAAAGATACGCCAAAATTCAGTAGATAAAACATCAAATAATTAAATGGAGCAGTCATTGCCCTCATTAGCTATTATTGCGAGCGTATAGGTTACGAGGATGAGCATTTAAGAGCCAAGTGCGAATTATCTTGGACGTGTGCGAAGGAATCAGGGGCTGGGTGAGACCCTGGGTCAATTGTGGCACGATAAGGCCTTGATAGCGTCCCCACAACAATGGCGCGGGCGCATTAGCCACTATGCAGACATATATGTATTTAGATCACATCGTGCATTTCCAAGATGATATTATGAAGACCCGTGGGGTGTCCGGGTAAGAACAGCACCCTCCCATCTCCTCCCGTTGGGTGTCCGTAAGAGGTGACTAAGGGAAAATAAGAAGACGGACAGCAGCATCTTTCTATTGGTTACCTACCCTACCACCTATACCTCGATCCCCAAAACGCCAAGCGTGAGGATTATGGCAACCCCTCCCTTCTAGCCCTTCTAACCTAACCCCTGACCAAGGTACACTAGAGGCGCCCCCGGACCATGGTACACTAGAGGCGCCGCCGGACCAAGGTACACTAGAGGCGCCCCCGGACCAAGGTACACTAGAGGCGCCCCCGGACCAAGGTACACTAGAGGCGCCCCCTGACCAAGGTACACTAGAGGCGCCCCCGGACCAAGGTACACTAGAGGCGCCCCCGGACCAAGGTACACTAGAGGCGCCCCCGGACCAAGGTACACTAGAGGCGCCCCCTGACCAAGGTACACTAGAGGCGCCCCCGGACCAAGGTACACTAGAGGCGCCCCCTGACCAAGGTACACTAGAGGCGCCCCCGGACCAAGGTACACTAGAGGCGCCCCCGGACCAAGGTACACTAGAGGCGCCCCCTGACCAAGGTACACTAGAGGCGCCCCCGGACCAAGGTACACTAGAGGCGCCCCCGGACCAAGGTACACTAGAGGCGCCCCCTAACCAAGGTACACTAGAGGCGCCCCCGGACCAAGGTACACTAGCGGCGCCCCCTGACCAAGGTACACTAGAGGCGCCCCCTGACCAAGGTACACTAGAGGCGCCCCCTGACCAAGGTACACTAGAGGCGCCCCCTGACCAAGGTACACTAGAGGCGCCCCCGGACCAATGTACACTAGAGGCGCCCCCGGACCAAGGTACACTAGAGGCGCCCCCTGACCAAGGTACACTAGAGGCGCCCCCGGACCAAGGTACACTAGAGGCGCCCCCTGACCAAGGTACACTAGAGGCGCCCCCGGACCAAGGTACACTAGAGGCGCCCCCGGACCAAGGTACACTAGAGGCGCCCCCTGACCAAGGTACACTAGAGGCGCCCCCGGACCAAGGTACACTAGAGGCGCCGCCGGACCAAGGTACACTAGAGGCGCCCCCGGACCAAGGTACACTAGAGGCGCCCCCGGACCAAGGTACACTAGAGGCGCCCCCTGACCAAGGTACACTAGAGGCGCCCCCGGACCAAGGTACACTAGAGGCGCCCCCGGACCAAGGTACACTAGAGGCGCCCCCGGACCAAGGTACACTAGAGGCGCCCCCTGACCAAGGTACACTAGAGGCGCCCCCGGACCAAGGTACACTAGAGGCGCCCCCTGACCAAGGTACACTAGAGGCGCCCCCGGACCAAGGTACACTAGAGGCGCCCCCGGACCAAGGTACACTAGAGGCGCCCCTGACCAAGGGACACTAGAGGCGCCCCCGGACCAAGGTACACTAGAGGCGCCCCCGGACCAAGGTACACTAGAGGCGCCCCCTGACCAAGGTACACTAGAGGCGCCCCCGGACCAAGGTACACTAGCGGCGCCCCCTGACCAAGGTACACTAGAGGCGCCCCCTGACCAAGGTACACTAGAGGCGCCCCCTGACCAAGGTACACTAGAGGCGCCCCCTGACCAAGGTACACTAGAGGCGCCCCCGGACCAATGTACACTAGAGGCGCCCCCGGACCAAGGTACACTAGAGGCGCCCCCTGACCAAGGTACACTAGAGGCGCCCCCGGACCAAGGTACACTAGCGGCGCCCCCTGACCAAGGTACACTAGAGGCGCCCCCTGACCAAGGTACACTAGAGGCGCCCCCTGACCAAGGTACACTAGAGGCGCCCCCTGACCAAGGTACACTAGAGGCGCCCCCGGACCAAGGTACACTAGAGGCGCCCCCGGACCAAGGTACACTAGAGGCGCCCCCTGACCAAGGTACACTAGAGGCGCCCCCGGACCAAGGTACACTAGCGGCGCCCCCTGACCAAGGTACACTAGAGGCGCCCCCTGACCAAGGTACACTAGAGGCGCCCCCTGACAAAGGTACACTAGAGGCGCCCCCGGACCAAGGTACACTAGAGGCGCCCCCTGACCAAGGTACACTAGAGGCGCCCCCGGACCAAGGTACACTAGCGGCGCCCCCTGACCAAGGTACACTAGAGGCGCCCCCTGACCAAGGTACACTAGAGGCGCCCCCTGACCAAGGTACACTAGAGGCGCCCCCTGACCAAGGTACACTAGAGGCGCCCCCGGACCAAGGTACACTAGAAGCGCCCCCTGACCAAGGTACACTAGAGGCGCCCCCGGACCAAGGTACACTAGCGGCGCCCCCTGACCAAGGTACACTAGAGGCGCCCCCTGACCAAGGTACACTAGAGGCGCCCCCTGACCAAGGTACACTAGAGGCGCCCCCTGACCAAGGGTCACTAGAGGCGCCCCCTGACCAAGGTACACTAGAGGCGCCCCCTGACCAAGGTACACTAGAGGCGCCCCCTGACCAAGGTACACTAGCGGCGCCCCCTGACCAAGGTACACTAGAGGCGCCCCCTGACCAAGGTACACTAGAGGCGCCCCCTGACCAAGGTACACTAGAGGCGCCCCCTGACCAAGGTACACTAGAGGCGCCCCCTGACCAAGGTACACTAGAGGCGCCCCCTGACCAAGGTACACTAGAGGCGCCCCCTGACCAAGGTACACTAGAGGCGCCCCCTGACCAAGGTACACTAGCGGCGCCCCCTGACCAAGGTACACTAGAGGCGCCCCCTGACCAAGGTACACTAGAGGCGCCTCCTGACCAAGGTACACTAGAGGCGCCCCCTGACCAAGGTACACTAGAGGCGCCCCCTGACCAAGGTACACTAGAGGCGCCCCCTGACCAAGGTACGGGAAAACCATCAGCGCTGTTTTATAAAATTAAATATTTACAAATGGAATAATCATCTGTGTGCATTTTATTTACCATTTCCAATTATTAACCTAATGTTTGATAAATCTATCGGATTTTGGTTACCGCTAATTGTCGCCACTCTCGGATGGGGGTTGATGCGCTCGTTGAGAGATTGACTGTTGGCCACTGAGAGACCCAATTGATCTCATTTGCAGGGTTCTCTGCTTTTTAGTTACAATTCGATAGGGTCTCGGCGATTATTGTGTATTGATTGGTATTGATATTTATGCTGAGTTTTATCAAAGAACATCCATGTATTAGTATAGAATAGTAGATCGGTGAGTTATGATACGTTTGTAGTATGTAAGTACAGTTGAAAAAGAGTCTATTACTTACATCAAGCTTTCATTATGATTTCATAAAACTGTGTCTAATTCATTATATCAATATTCACATTTAAACTCCTCTGTACTCCCTAAAAATGTACTTACCTAAATATAATTTATTAAAACACCATAGCACTCAATTCAAAAGTATATTCTAAGGACTACTGCAGTTGGATAGTTTACAGTAAAGAATCGCGTGCGTGCGACGCGGCGACGTGTGCGTGCGGGCGGCGCGCGCGCCTCGATCCGCGGCCGGTGGCGAGCTGCGCGCGCATGTGCGCTACGAGGGCCGACACCCGACACCCACGTCGCGACGCAACCCTTACTAGTCCAGTCATCTAAGCCTAAATTAGGTAAGAATCTCGGAATTCGAGATACCCAGCTAAGATACCCAGTAAGTCTGTAAATACTTGTATATTGACATCCTAAAAGTTGTCTCAAAACCTACATATGGTAGGGTGTACGCAACTATTAAATTTCAAGGTCAAAGGTCACAAAAATAATTTACTGCGCTTTTTTTTGTAAATATCTCATTTCGTATGGGTTTTTTGCTATTTGTATTTATTATCAATATTGTAGAATACAAAATTCTCTACAAATTTTGTTTCAAAGATTTTTTTATACGGTGAACCGTTTTCTAGATAGAGGGCGGAGAGCGCGCGGTCACAGGATCACTTCAGATCAACCGGTCGAAAACGCGCCATATATAGGTGATGAACTATCGATAAATCAATGATTATAAATATTTGACAATTTTTATTAACTATTATAATATATTTTACCATTTTTTTCCTAACCTATCCACTTTTTATTCAGTATTAATTTATTTAACAACACTTACCTGCCCATGTAATTGCAGAATTGTTAATGAAAATATAGGAATTATATTTGAATTTTAACCTAATTAATATTAATAACTTCTTACATGATGAAAAAAAAACCAAATAAATTATGAATTAGTCTTTTTATTAAAAAATATCATTCAATACTTTTATTTTTATTGAAAGTAAAAAAATGGAATAAAGGGTACAGAAACTACAATTTATAATTTTAATCATATTCTTCCTCTTCATCGTCGTCTTCCGGCTGCTGGTAAATTTCAAATTGGTCTTCATTATTGTCTTCAACGACATTTGTCTCAACTTCTTCCATGATTTTGGGGTCAAAGGTTCCATCTACGTTAATGTCGCTCTGATATGGCAGAGCATTGAGAGCTTGCCCATTACATTGGCCACAAGCTAAAGAGCATTGCAAGCCCGCTTTCCTGCATCCGCATCGCAAACCACAACCACTCTTGCAGTTACAGAAAATTGTATTTAGCAAATCTTCTGGAGCAGGTGGTAAAATTGTCATGAAAATCGTTTCGCATTGCCCAACCCCATACCTGGGGTTCCATATCATGCCCTAAGCAAGTTTGAACTTGATAATATACACGTTTGAAATGTTGATGAGCAGCTGCACTTAATTATTTTCTAATTAAAATGTCATTAGTGTAAATGGGAATATAATTATATTATGATTTAAGTTTTTCCCTTAATTATTTTTTAATTTTAGGGAACGGTTATCAGTATTATTGAATAGATATAGATTTAATGCATGAAGAAAATGATAAAATATATATAATAGTTAATAAAAATTGACAAATATTTATAATCATTGATTTATCGATAGTTCATCAACTATATATGGCGCGTTTTCGACCGGAGGCACCGGTTGAATTGAAGTAATCCTGTGACTGCGCGCTCTCCGCCCTCTATCTAGAAAACGGTTCGGTATAAATTAAAAAAAAAAAAATTGTAGAGAATTTTATATTCCACAATATTGATAATAAATACAAATAGCAAAAAACCCATACGAAATGAGATATTTACAAAAAAAGCGCAAAAAAACGTTTTTTTTTTTTTTTAATATGTAGGTTTTGAGACAACTTTTAGGGTGTCAATATACAAGTATTTACAGACATACTGCTGGGTATCCCGAATTCCGAGGTGAACTTACTATAATGACTGGACTATACCTCTGATGCCACTGTTCTTTGTAGACACCAGACATGTGAACAAAGCAAACAATCTTATTTCTGAATGTTTATTATTTGTGGGGGTGTCATCGCGATAAAAATCATGAATGTACAGTGTCCACTGACTATAGTGTAACGGCTAGTTTTACGGCCAAATAAGTGTCTAAGACGTTATAAATTTAATTATTTTTTTCTACAAACTACGGAGATGAGAGGGGAACGGTATTTTTTTAACCGGCTTCAAAAAGAAGGTTTTGTATTATTAATACAGAACCTTCTTTTTAAAAAAATGCGTAATCTATACTATATTATAAAGAGGTAGGCCTTTTTTGCGTGACTGACTCAACACCGCAGAGCCGAAACTACCAAAGCTAGGACTACAAAATTTGGACAGGAGGTTCATTTTATGGCTTAACCAATCAATAAGAAAGGATTTTTGGAAATTCGAACTCTAAGGGTGTGAAATAGGGGTTGAAAGTTTTGGGAAGGGTGTAAAAACATTGTCTTTTAACTTGAAATTTTTCACTTAGACTCTTTAACGAAAATAATAAAACACGTGTATCAGCATTTTTCATAATTCGTCAGAGTGTAATATGAACTAAAAGAGGTAGGCCTTTTTCGCGTGACTGACACATGAACGCAGAGCCGAAACTACCGAAGCTAAGACTACAAAATTTGAACAGGAGGTTCATTTTATAGCCTAGAGAACCAATAAGAAAGGATTTTTGTAAAATCGAACTCTAAGTGTGTAAAATAATGGTTAAAAGTTTGTATGGGGTGGGTGTAAAAACATTGTATTTTGACTTGAATTTGTGTACTTAGACTCTTTACTATGAAAAATAATATCACATCCGGGGCGGTCATCGGGAAATTATACGAATTGATGGCCAGAGTAGGCATTCCAGCGGTTATAGTGAGCGATAATGGCACATCCTTTACGTCGGAAAAATTTAAAAAAATTTGTGACGTTAATGGTATTAATCACGTATTCACGCCCGTTTATCATCCTAGCAGCAATGGTCAAGTTGAAAGTGCAGTAAAAATAATTAAAAATGGCATCAAAAGCATAATACTTTCGGGTTCAAACCGTCAAAACTTAGATAGTAATATTAATAAATTTTTATTTGATTACCGTAACTCAAAACATAGTACGACCGAAAAATCGCCAGCTCAGCTATAATACGGTCGACAGTTGAGATGTAGACTTGATTTGTTAAAACTGGGAAATGACTCGCCAAACATGTCCGACTTCTCCTCAACTATTGAACGCAAACAATCCTTACAGTCTAAATATTACGGAGGAAAAAGAAGCAAAGATTTCGATATATCTGAAAATGTAATGATTAAGAAATACTCAAACAAAACCAAAAACTTTTGGATAAAGGGCACCATTGTTGAGAGAATAGGAAAAGTCCTTTACAAAATTTTTGTTCCGGAACTAAACTCATTTGTCACTAGACATAAAAATCAAATAAAGAAATTTTATGATGAAAGGTCACAAGCTGTATGGAATCCAGATATTATGCCCGATATTGCCCCGGACCAGTCAATCCGAGGGTCAAAATCAGGCGAGGAGGAAGTGGAACAGACTGCGGAAAACTTGCACCCTCAGTTGGGTCAATCCATCGAGCCACTAGGAGAGGACGCTGCGGACAGCATACCGTGTGAACCGGGTCCGTCCTGTCAACCAGCAGCTGTACAAACGGACTTGGATGCAGACACTGCAGGGAGCGACCAAGATTCTCCAGACAGAGCTACCGAACAACAGGCATCTCCGGAAGTACTCAATCTCTGGCAGACACCACCGTCTGGGTCCCCTGTTCCTAATGTTAGAAGTAGGCGCAATCGTCCCGTAGTAGACTATAAACAGTTTTTTTAGAATAAGTATAGTGTATTAAATTATGTTAAGAAATTATGGTGGAGGGATTATTATGTATGCGAGCAGACGCCACCTATAACTGTATTAAACAACAGTACGCATCAAGCCGTTGTTTTGATTGCACGCGCACCCCTCTCCGCTATCCGTAGATGCAACAGGACAGGAGGTTCATTTTATGGATTAACCAATCAATAAGAAAGGATTTTTGGAAATTTGAACTCTAAGGGTGTGAAATAGGGGTTGAGAGTTTGTATGGGATGGGTGTAAAAACAATGTCTTATGACTTGAAATTTTGTACTGAGACTTTTTATCAAAAATAAGAAGACACATAATATCAGCGTTTTTCAGAATTCATCAGTTATGGTTGTAACATAGATGATGAAAGTTTGTATGGGATGGATGTAAAAACATTGTCTTATGACTACAAATTTTGTAATTAGACTCTTTAATAAAAATAAGAAGATACGTGTATCAGCGTTTTTCAGATTTCGTCAGTTTAGGGTGTAAAATAGGGAATGAAAGTTTGTGTGTTAAAAAACATTTTGTATCTGTCTATTGACCTGCTGCCCTACCACCACCTCTATTAGCAGTATTATTATCATCTTACATGACATGAGGTAGAGACGTCAATATACGTAGTCTATAGCTCTGTCACTTTCTATCGAGAAAGTAAGGTGAAAATAATATTGTTATTAGAGGTGATGGTACAGAGGCTGCAATTTAGCACGCATACTATTTTATAAGAATACTTTTAGATAATAAGAAATGTATTTCTGTTTTTATGAAAATTTATCACTTAGGGGAAAAAGATAAGATTTGAACCTTTGTATGGTGATTTTTTTTGTTTATTGATTTGATATAAATGTATTAAATACATATGAACCAAACATACTCTTACGTAAAAGCACCTTCATTTGAATTAAATTAAGGGATACGATTTGTATTGTATGATAGGATAGCAGCTAACAGTAATGGATATAAAATAATTGATACGGTTGTGGTGGATACGTGTTACACCACGCGTTACACCACGCGACACGGAAGACACAATATATTAGAGTGTTTTAAACCAATAACAGTTTTTGATTTCTATCAATACGTCAAGACTTCCACCTCATAGCCTCAAAACATAGGTAGCCAAATATTATAATTTGATGAGTAATTTTAATCCCCTTAACATGTGCAATTGAGCAATGGGATAAGATTACAGTTTAGATTATATAAAATAATATTATCGAAACCATTATCCTCATTGGACCAGCATATGGTCTAACTGTGCACATTTCACGCATCCCTTTAATCCCTACAGACAGAGCTTTTAATTTAGCGTCAACAATTTCCGGTGAAAACTCTTATGTTATTACTATAAACGAATTTCAAGGTCAAACCTTAAAATATTTTGTTGGAGTCGATCTACGAGAAGAATGTTTTTCCCGTGGTGGTTATATGGTTGATCTCTATAGAGTACTCTATAAGTACATGCTAAAAACCTTGATGAACCTTGATACATCTTGATGAACACTAATTGGAAGAAAAAAGTCGTGTATGGCCCTTGTTGGCGACACACCTTGATTTATGTTGTTTTTATTTTGTATTAGATGTGATTGTTTGTAATAAGTATGTACTTGTTGTTTTTATTTAATAAATGAGTGATCCGCGGAGCCGCAGTCTTTGGTAGGTAGCTAGAGGGGTGCGCGGGCGCAGGGTGCGGCGGCCGACGGTGGCCGGCCGGAGCCTCCCGCCGCCCGCGCAGTAGCAAATGTACTTTGTGACGGGGTGGTCGTGCGCTTTCTACGTATGCTATATGGTGTATTCTCATACGTACCGACGACGACGACTCCGCGGATCACGTTTGGCTACTACAAAACCGGCATTTTCTATATTCTTCACCCTCTCCACCAACAAAGCTGGTCCTTCGAGCCGGATCGACATTTCTGAATGTTTCGAACACCAGCGCGAACCATGGTAAATACCAGGAGAACTGTACGGAAGGATACAGAAACTGCGAAGGACGATGTCGGCACCGCGAGCTCATCCATCCAACAACATAAAATCGAGGACGAACGACGCGAACAGAGCGAAAGCAAAATGGCCGCTACGGACGCTTACAGCGACAACGCACAAATAAAATCAGGATCTCGCTCGAAATCGTCATCAGTGATGGCGCGAAAGAAAAAGTTGGAGCTTGAAGCGGCAGAAGCCAAAGCACGCATCCAAATGGATCTAATACAAAAAAGATTAGACGCCGACATAGCCGAGTTGGAATACAGTTCACGATCGGGAAATAGTGAAAAATGTTCGAAGGTTGATGTGGAACAGTGGCTCAACCACAGCCAGATGGAACTGGAAGCCCAGGCCCTCCCACCGTATGGAAATCAACCGGGAGACCTGGAACAACAGCCGCCGCCGCCGCCCGGTTTACCCGCTGCCGGCCCCGACGGAACCACGGACACAGTTCACATGTTGGCTAGTGCACTGAAGGACTTGGCCGCCATCACCACATCTAATGAACCGAACGCTCATATGTTGAGTCGCATCAGTACACCGAGAGAATTACCTGCTTTCTCCGGTGAGCCCATGGAATGGCTCCAGTTCAAGCAGGCGTACAGTGATTCTACCAAGATTTGTCACTTTAGTGACCAGGAAAACCTATGGAGGCTGAGGAAGTGCCTACATGGCCCGGCAAAAGAGGCAGTGACCGCCTTACTGATAGGAGCCACTTCGCCAGCTATTGTAATGTCTGCATTGGAGCTTCAATTTGGAAACCCAGACGTAATAATATCTAGGATTATGTATGACATTAAGAAAATTCACCCACTGTCACAGGAGTACCATAAAGACATAGTCCCATTTTCGATAAAAGTTCAAAACTATGTCGCGGCAGTGAGAGCCATAGGTCAAGACGAGTACCTGAAAGGAACACACATAATGGCCAATATTCTGTCGAAATTGCCTACAGTGCTAATATCCAGGTGGGCAGATTATAGCTATACGCTGATCGACGATAAGGACAAACCTAGACTTGTATTGTTATCCGAGTTCCTGAACAGCGAAGCGATCAAAATATCAAAAACATCATTGAGTCTCGTGTCATACAATCCAGCTGATTACCGACGAAAACAAAGCGATCATCACTCTGCGCATCGAGCGCATGCAGTGTTGCTGCAACACGACAGGAACAGCGACGATAAGTGTCGTTTTTGTCGATTAAGTAATCACCAGCTGACAGACTGTAAGAAATTCAAGAAAGCACTACGTAAAGATCGATGGCAGTTCGTCAAACGAAACGGAATATGCTTCAAGTGCTTAGTATCGCGTCATCAACGTGAATCCTGCTCAGCTCCAGTGTGCGATGCAGAAAACTGTGGACAATCACATCACAAGCTGCTGCATGTTAACTATACGGCTAAAGACTTCTCGCAAGGTAATAGTGCAACGCGTGCAAATGAACAGTTAGTGCCAATGCAGTCGGACGCGCCGCGCGGTGAGACCGTAACACACGTGAAAACGAACAGTACCCAGGTGTTACTAAAGACAGTTCCCGTATATGTGCATGGACCTAACGGCGTGTTGAGTGCTGTAGCGTTATTAGACGACGGGTCTACGGTTTCGATAATTAGTGACCATCTCGTGAAGCAGTTAGGTATAAGCGGTCGAAAACATACGTTGCGCGTACGCGGGGCATGGAACGACAGCGATGTTACATGTCAGAGCGAACTTCTGGACATTTGTATAAGTAATACGCACGGTGATACGTTTACGATGCAGGCACGGGGTGTTAAAGAGTTGAACCTGCCAGCTCAGTATGTACCGTTAGATGAACTAATTTGTAGCGACTCGTTAGAAAATACAAAACATCTGTTATGTACCGGAGAATGTAAACCTGAAATTTTAATAGGACAGGATAATTATAACTTACTGTTACCGTTAGAAGTGTGTCGGGGTAGACTTACCGGTTCGTATATCACTCGTACTCCGTTGGGATGGTGCGTACACGGACGTCTAGGACGCGCGAACGCGCGTCACGTTACGTCACCGAAGGACGCCGCCCATCACTCGACCATGTTCATCACGACAGAGAACGACCAAGAGGAACAGTTGGAAAATCATATGTCATATGATCTGCTGGAAGAAGTGCGCCGCTCATTTAGTATGGAAGCCATGGGCGTCTCTGGCAATCCTCGTCAGAACTCTGAAAACGTGCGAGCGATAGACCATCTTGAGAAGACTTCTTCGTTAAAAGACGGAAGATGGTATGTGGGATTACCATGGAAAGATGTCAACTGTGCAATGCCTGAGTCATACAATATAGCCTTCAGAAGACTATTAAATGTTGAGAAGAAATGTAAGGCAAACAGCTGCTATGCAGAGCGATACGCTGAAAGAATAGAGCATCTTTTGAAGAACGATTATGCTCGTGAGTTACAGGAAACTAAAGTCACACCTAAGACGTGGTACTTACCGCACTTCGGTGTCGATAATCCAAACAAAAATAAACTGCGTCTTGTCTTCGACGCCGCTGCAAAATGTAATGGACTTTCGCTCAATGATTACCTGTTAACGGGACCTGACCTGTTGATGTCATTATATGGAATTATGTTGAGATTTCGTCAGCATGAAGTAGCCGTAACTGGAGACATACGTGACATGTTTTTAAGAATAAAAATTATCCCCGAAGATCAAAATGCCCTACGCTTTCTATGGCGATCAAACGAAGGTTCCGAAGCTAGCGACACAAAGACATACGCGATGACATCGCTTATTTTTGGAGCTAATTGTTCGCCGTTTGTTGCCCAGTTTATAAAGAACAAGAACGCTAAACAGTATGAGTCTTCACATCCAGACGCCGTGAATGCAATTTGTACACAACATTACATGGACGACTATATTGATAGTTTTACGGACTCTGCGACGGCAATACAGCTGATCGAAGATATTACGCGCATACATAAACAGGGAGGTTTTGAGATAAGGAACTGGACGAGCAACTGCGAGGCCGTAACGAATAGTGTGCCAAAAGAAACCTTATCTCCAGACGCCGTAAGGTTCAAAGTCGGACAGCAAGATATGGGAGCGCGTACACTCGGCGTAATATGGTATCCTAAAGAAGACGAACTTGCGTTTGATATCACATTCAAGCGCATTCCTGAAAATATAATTAACGGACTGAAACGACCCACCAAACGAGAAATGTTAAAATTAATAATGTCAATTTTCGATGTCTACGGGTTTTTGGCTCCGTTCACCATTAAAGCTAAAATCTTTTAAAAAAAAAATTGAACCGACTTCAATATCACTAAAAAGTATAAAATAATTTAAATATTATTGAAGTTGGTGTTAGCGTACCTGCTGTGTATATTTGGCACCAACTTCAATAATATTTAAATTATTTTATACTTTTTAGTGATATTGAAGTCGGTTCAATTTTTTTTTAAAAAGATTTTATTTTAAACTTTTTAGTGATATTTTCATATATAAAGATTGAACCATCGAAAACCGTAAAATTATCTAGGTAGGTTATGATCACATTATCGTCTACATAGTTTTATATAATTCATGTTTCTTCAGAAAAAAAAATCCGGTCGTAATGAAATTTGCATGGAAACATCATAGTAGTTTACTCTCTCGAATAAAAAAAGAATCATCGAAATCGGTTCATAATTGTCAGAGCAATGTAATGGAGAACATCAGTTTTATGGTTTTTACGAGATAAATTCCTCCACATCGCTCATGGTCCTCCAGGAAGTTCTTATCCGGTTGTAATAAAATTCATACAGATTCAATACAGTGGTTTCTTCTTTCGAATAAAAAAAGAATCATTGAAATTGGTAAATATTTGCCAGAGTTATGACCATTTTTGTCCAACCGAGCGAGTCCGAGCGACTAAAACGTCATCTATATAGGCTTTCTTGCAACTCTCAGTGCGCAGTCACCATTCTTGTTTTTTTAGGAACTACTTATTACTAAGCAATAATTTTTTCATGGGACCCAATCAATGGATTGAAGAATGGATGGAAGAAAGATTTTTTCAAATCGGTTAATAATTGCCAGAGTTATGCGCGAACATACATAAAAAAAAAAAAAAAAAAAAAAAAATATATACAGACGAATTGAGAACCTCCTCCTTTTTGAAGTCGGTTAAAAATAATGCTGCAACAGATGTGGAAAATAAATCTAGACTGGGACGACGATGTACCGGACAGCATTTACAAGAAATGGTTAGACTGGTTAGGGCTTTTAAAGTCTATCAGTAACATCAGAATACCGCGCTGTTACCATGCGAGTGTAAGAGCGAGCGAGACAGCACTAGCTGCACCAAACAGTTCGAGTGAACATAGCTCGCGCACACAGCCGCCCGCGCCGCTCACAGCCTGCCGACGGGGTGGGGTGGAAAACTCGGACCGCGCATCAGCTGTGAACGAGTATACAAACCTACTGTTACGTTGTAACAACGTAAATTCATTAAAATTGTAAAATAAAAAATTTACGAACAAATAACTACAATAAATATTTTTATTATCGTACGGAACCCGCGCGACGCAACTAGTATTCGCGCTCACAGAAAAAAAATTTCCAGAAACCGAATCATCGAACTTTATTATCTCGACATTCCAGTCTTTTCGAGAGTTGCTCCTTCTCGCTCGGAAGCATTAGTGTTTTTTATTTCGTATCTCTGTCGCACTCGTTTTGTTGGCGGAAAGAAGGAATGAATTCGGAACTTCATTCCAGTCGCGTCGCGAGCGTAGGTCATCGTCGGTATATATTTAAGTATGGGCGAGGGGATCGGATCATTTTGATTGTTTGTGAAGTGACACGCGTGTGATTTGTGAGCAAGAGTTCTGTGCTACGTACGAAATTGCTGTTCCCAGTGTTTAGAGTAGTTCTTTTTAAAAAACCGGATTTTAACCCCCTGGTAAGTTCATACAATTATCCAAATTAATTAATTTTCATGTTAGGTAATCCAATTACAGTCTAGCAAGTAATATCTCAACCTTTTTATAGTATATTAATGTTGCTATGGCTATTTTATTTCTTAATTTCATTTCTTCTAGGTAGTGAATGTGACAGGATGTTTTAATGTCAATCAATTATAACCTCATTTATCTATTCATTCCAATGACTCTTATATATGTTTTGACACGGTATTTTCCTTATAAAATTCCTATATCTTAATATTTTAGCCCAATCAGTTTTAGCCATCACAAGAATCAGGTGAAATATAGTCTCAATAACTAATTCCATTGTGAAGTCTGTGCCTGTAATCTTAACCTATATTCTAATGAGTAATTATTATTTTAGAATGTCCAGATAGTTTAAACTCCATAATATCAGTTCATATTTGCAAGGAATAATCATTGTGTTTTACATAATTAGTAGTCTAATAGAATTTTCCAGAGTAAAAAATTGTTTACAAGTTTGTCATTGTAAATTAAACTTATAGTCTTGTATGAGTACATTGTTGTATAAGAATGTCTTAATTTCCTTTAAGTGTTAGAGCCAACTGTAATGTAGTTGCTTACATAAATTATTCTTTATTCTATTAGTTCATCACATAGCTGAAAGATATATTTAGTTTTGGTTATTAGAAGGGAAAGTACCGGGGAAATAAATATTAAAAGTCTTTGTTCCTTCAATATGTTTTATTATAATTGCTAATGTAAAATGAATATTTTCTTTGTTCTGCATGGCGTTGTGGAATGGTGATTATCCGGCATATAAAACATTGGGGATTTGATTCTGGGTTGGGTAAAAATATTTCATTTAAATATTTAATTTTCTTTAAATTACATTTCAACCGGAAATGCATTTCACCACTCCATTCCGCATAATATTTAATTGTTTTGCGAAAGATACCGACGCCCATATCTGGTCACACTAGTGCCAGGGCATCGGCCCCACGTTGGGCGCCACTGTTACGTTCGCCTGACGGCTAGGTACAAGAATAAAAACAACAAGTAAAATTACAAGTTGTTTATTGAATCGAAAATAAAAACATATGCGTTAACCCGGCAGGAATTAAATTTTCACTAATAAAATTAAAACTCTATAGTCTCTAAAATTAGCACTAGAACCAATCTCTAAGGTCTCTAAAAATTAAGTCAAAAACACACGGGTGTGGATTCACGGCACAGGGAAGTTATCTGGTCGGAATAATAAAAAAAGGTGCTGGGGCTTAACTTTTGGCCGTCCGAGTCCTCGACGCTTGGGGGTCTTCGGTAGTGCCTTCAGCCGACACTCTGTTTCTTGAAGGACACCGGTGGCTCGGGTGTTACAGTGGCGCCCAAATATTAAAGGCAAAGCACAGGGAAGTTTTTTGTTTTGTGTATTATTGTGGTGTCGGTATTTTTCAGCACCAAGTGGTAAGCCTTTTGTGGACGGAGGCTGAACGGGGGAGTACCACTGACCCGGTTCTCCTTAAAGAAGAACGGGTAGCCGATTATTGTTTTCTGGCTCCACAAGGGTATCCAATACCATCTCGGATTAGCCACGCACAGGCATAGTCTGCACAGTGGACTGATTTTTTTCTTTCTCTTGCAATATTTAAGTGTCAATTTCTTTCCTACTATTTTTTCTGTGCATACTGATTTTTGTGTATTTATATTTTGTTTTTTTTTTCTAGCATTGTATATTTGTATTTGTGTTGTGCGTAATGTTCTTTTCAGAGATTTTAATTATTTTTTTTTCCTTTTTTTTGGTGCAATTGTTGCATTAATTATTTTTTTATTGTTGCAAAACATTTATTGTTTTGTGCTTTTTTATTATTATTTTTTTATTTCTTTTTGTGCTCTGAAAAGATAATAGTGGTTACGTACATTATTTTATTTCATTCTTAATATATTTACTATTATTATTATTTTTTTAACTTTGCTCACATCGTGTCACATTTCATTGCGTATTGTTTTAAAATATTCAATTCTTTATTTTTAATTTCATTAAATTGGGTCACATTTTTTTTCTTTAAAAATAATACCGATCTACCTTATCATTTTAGTTCCGCGCGTGGTTTCGTCTCATATTCTTCTTTTATTTGTTTATTTTTTTTTGGTTGATCAATACTGTAATATATTAGCATTCATTTCGTTCTATCATGAATAGGCAAATATTAAAGTCAACATTATTTCGCGAAGTAGTTGATTGTGTTTGTCTTTAGCGGATTAAAACAAGCCTACACGAATTTTGATGTTTTGTTTGGGAGTTTTGTTTTTTTAGTGTTGTATGACTTCGTTATAGGTCTACACACGTTTGTTTTATTTGCGTTTTGTTTTTTTTTAGCGGAGTATGACAGTTTCTTGGTATAGGTCTACTCGTCTGCTGTTTTTTCTTTTTTCGTTACAGCGGGTCGTGACTGTAACAAATTCGCTAAAGACTAGACATACTCACAATGCCGCTTAGTATATTTAATTTTGTTTATTCGTATATTCTTATAGTCATCACCGTTATCGGTCCGACTCTTGTTTTTATTGTCACATAGCTTTCGGAATTTGGTTTAATTTTTTTAATAAATTTTAATTGTTTGTTATTGCGTTTCGGTCTCTGTCTACATTGTCTTTGATGAATTCATTTAAGCCTACACGGATATTGATGTTTAGTTGGGAGTTTTTTTTTTTTTTTTTGCGTTTTTCGCGTTATAGCGGGTTAGTAGCCTTGTATAGGCCTAATTCGTTTATTGTTTTTTTTTTTTTTTTTTGCGCTTTTATGGCGCGTTGTGACCTTTGGTTTGGGTCTGTTTTGTATTTTGTTTTGCGTTTTGCGCGTTTAGAGCGGGTTGTGACTCTTTAAATAAGCCTTCACTAATTTCCTCGTTAGAGCGGGTTGTGACTCTTTAAATAAGCCTTCACTAGTCTTATTGTTACAGCGGGTCGTGACTGTAACAAATTCATCAAAGACCAGTGTATTTCACAGTGCCGATTCGTCTATTGTTCACGTGTCAATATTCTTTCCCTTAGACGCTCCTTGTCACGCAGAGCTGTTCTTGAGTCCAATCTTTTAATAGAGTTGTACTCTAGTTGTATGGTAGTCTGTGGATTATAAATTTCCTCAGACAACTATGACAGGTCGTATGTTAGGTCGCATGGTAGGTATTTGGATGTGGAGGTATGAAAGTGAAGACAGTTACTGGGCGGTTCTGTTCTTCTTAAGCGCTTACCGCAGCGGATTTTACTACGTAAAATCCTTTCTCTGGGAGAGGGGGTATTGTTACGTTGTAACAACGTAAATTCATTAAAATTGTAAAATAAAAAATTTACGAACAAATAACTACAATAAATATTTTTATTATCGTACGGAACCCGCGCGACGCAACTAGTATTCGCGCTCACAGAAAAAAAATTTCCAGAAACCGAATCATCGAACTTTATTATCTCGACATTCCAGTCTTTTCGAGAGTTGCTCCTTCTCGCTCGGAAGCATTAGTGTTTTTTATTTCGTATCTCTGTCGCACTCGTTTTGTTGGCGGAAAGAAGGAATGAATTCGGAACTTCATTCCAGTCGCGTCGCGAGCGTAGGTCATCGTCGGTATATATTTAAGTATGGGCGAGGGGATCGGATCATTTTGATTGTTTGTGAAGTGACACGCGTGTGATTTGTGAGCAAGAGTTCTGTGCTACGTACGAAATTGCTGTTCCCAGTGTTTAGAGTAGTTCTTTTTAAAAAACCGGATTTTAACCCCCTGGTAAGTTCATACAATTATCCAAATTAATTAATTTTCATGTTAGGTAATCCAATTACAGTCTAGCAAGTAATATCTCAACCTTTTTATAGTATATTAATGTTGCTATGGCTATTTTATTTCTTAATTTCATTTCTTCTAGGTAGTGAATGTGACAGGATGTTTTAATGTCAATCAATTATAACCTCATTTATCTATTCATTCCAATGACTCTTATATATGTTTTGACACGGTATTTTCCTTATAAAATTCCTATATCTTAATATTTTAGCCCAATCAGTTTTAGCCATCACAAGAATCAGGTGAAATATAGTCTCAATAACTAATTCCATTGTGAAGTCTGTGCCTGTAATCTTAACCTATATTCTAATGAGTAATTATTATTTTAGAATGTCCAGATAGTTTAAACTCCATAATATCAGTTCATATTTGCAAGGAATAATCATTGTGTTTTACATAATTAGTAGTCTAATAGAATTTTCCAGAGTAAAAAATTGTTTACAAGTTTGTCATTGTAAATTAAACTTATAGTCTTGTATGAGTACATTGTTGTATAAGAATGTCTTAATTTCCTTTAAGTGTTAGAGCCAACTGTAATGTAGTTGCTTACATAAATTATTCTTTATTCTATTAGTTCATCACATAGCTGAAAGATATATTTAGTTTTGGTTATTAGAAGGGAAAGTACCGGGGAAATAAATATTAAAAGTCTTTGTTCCTTCAATATGTTTTATTATAATTGCTAATGTAAAATGAATATTTTCTTTGTTCTGCATGGCGTTGTGGAATGGTGATTATCCGGCATATAAAACATTGGGGATTTGATTCTGGGTTGGGTAAAAATATTTCATTTAAATATTTAATTTTCTTTAAATTACATTTCAACCGGAAATGCATTTCACCACTCCATTCCGCATAATATTTAATTGTTTTGCGAAAGGTACCGATGCCCTGGCACTAGTGTGACCAGATATGGGCGTCGGTATCTTTCGCAAAACAATTAAATATTATGCGGAATGGAGTGGTGAAATGCATTTCCGGTTGAAATGTAATTTAAAGAAAATTAAATATTTAAATGAAATATTTTTACCCAACCCAGAATCAAATCCCCAATGTTTTATATGCCGGATAATCACCATTCCACAACGCCATGCAGAACAAAGAAAATATTCATTTTACATTAGCAATTATAATAAAACATATTGAAGGAACAAAGACTTTTAATATTTATTTCCCCGGTACTTTCCCTTCTAATAACCAAAACTAAATATATCTTTCAGCTATGTGATGAACTAATAGAATAAAGAATAATTTATGTAAGCAACTACATTACAGTTGGCTCTAACACTTAAAGGAAATTAAGACATTCTTATACAACAATGTACTCATACAAGACTATAAGTTTAATTTACAATGACAAACTTGTAAACAATTTTTTACTCTGGAAAATTCTATTAGACTACTAATTATGTAAAACACAATGATTATTCCTTGCAAATATGAACTGATATTATGGAGTTTAAACTATCTGGACATTCTAAAATAATAATTACTCATTAGAATATAGGTTAAGATTACAGGCACAGACTTCACAATGGAATTAGTTATTGAGACTATATTTCACCTGATTCTTGTGATGGCTAAAACTGATTGGGCTAAAATATTAAGATATAGGAATTTTATAAGGAAAATACCGTGTCAAAACATATATAAGAGTCATTGGAATGAATAGATAAATGAGGTTATAATTGATTGACATTAAAACATCCTGTCACATTCACTACCTAGAAGAAATGAAATTAAGAAATAAAATAGCCATAGCAACATTAATATACTATAAAAAGGTTGAGATATTACTTGCTAGACTGTAATTGGATTACCTAACATGAAAATTAATTAATTTGGATAATTGTATGAACTTACCAGGGGGTTAAAATCCGGTTTTTTAAAAAGAACTACTCTAAACACTGGGAACAGCAATTTCGTACGTAGCACAGAACTCTTGCTCACAAATCACACGCGTGTCACTTCACAAACAATCAAAATGATCCGATCCCCTCGCCCATACTTAAATATATACCGACGATGACCTACGCTCGCGACGCGACTGGAATGAAGTTCCGAATTCATTCCTTCTTTCCGCCAACAAAACGAGTGCGACAGAGATACGAAATAAAAAACACTAATGCTTCCGAGCGAGAAGGAGCAACTCTCGAAAAGACTGGAATGTCGAGATAATAAAGTTCGATGATTCGGTTTCTGGAAATTTTTTTTCTGTGAGCGCGAATACTAGTTGCGTCGCGCGGGTTCCGTACGATAATAAAAATATTTATTGTAGTTATTTGTTCGTAAATTTTTTATTTTACAATTTTAATGAATTTACGTTGTTACAACGTAACACTACAGCTACATATATTTTGCGACGCTTCGACTCAAGCGATGTGCACCGTAGCATATTGGCGCTGGAATAATAACGCCGCAGAAATACAAGTAGCATTCATATCCAGTAAATGCAGAGTGGCGCCGTTGAAACATACTTCTGTTCCGCGACTGGAACTGCAAGCCGCACTTTTAGCATCGAGGCTGGCAGATACAATCATTAAGGAACACAAAATGGTTCCGCAAGAAAAATATTATTCAATTTCAAGAAAAATATTATTCAATTTATAAGGGTGTTAACAAAAATCCAAAAATGTTTTAACTATGGTAAAATTGTTAGGGGAAATCTTATTCTACGAAAATCTACTGTAGGTATGGTAAGGTATTATTCTTTACACATATTATAATTTAAACATAACATTTTGCCACCCGTGCGAAGCCGGGCGAGCCGCTAGCATTCACATAATTATGTTAGTCTATGTGGGCTTCTAAACAAATATACCAAATCTCACGAGTGTATGTGTATGTAGGTTTGTCCCCCGATTTCTCAGAAATTCAGGAAGAGTACAAGTTTCATCAAAATCGGTTCTGTAGTTTTAAAGATATGGACAGTTAATTTTTTCACATTATTTTCAGTAAGTAACTCTAGCATAACCGTTCGAGTTGCGTGATAACGTGAACGCAAGTTAAAATAGTGAATCGCATTTAGCTTGTCATTTTACTAATAGCACCATATTCCGAAAAAAAATATTTTTTACAAAAAAAAGAACCGCCTTCAAAATGCAACTAAAAAGCCTGAAATAATTTCTAAGAATTAGTGGTTTTTACATCTACATTGTTGGACTTGGCCTACAACAATTATAAATACATATTACTATCAAAGACGGCGCCAAACTGGAAAACAGTTAGGTACCTACTGCCCTTGTAAGTATTTGCTAGACGTTAGGCGCCGACTTCGATAGTAATATTTATTTATTTATTTATTTATAAATTTATGTACACACAAACATGGTTAGAGAAGTGTGTGACTCGTCTACGGTTCTATATTGGATCAGGAACAGCGCTCGTGACTACAAACCTTTTATAGCGCACCGCCTCGGAGAGATAGACGAGTTAACGTTGGTAAAGCAATGGCACTACGTACCTACAAAGATGAACGTAGCCGACATAGCTACAAGGGACACCTGTGAAATAAATGTGTTACAAAATGAATGGTTATTCGGACCTGAGTTCTTATATTTGGAAAAAGAGTCTTGGCCTAAGGACTTACTGAATGAAGTATACGACGAGAACGTGGAACATGTTTCTGTCATAAACGAAGACTACTTACCTGAGATACCGGACCCTGAGAGATTTTCATCGTGGCTGCGCCTATTGAGAGCGACTTGTGTGGTCTTATCGTTCATAGATAAATGTAGAAAACTTACCGGCGAGATTAACGGTGACATGATGAGACGAGCTGAACGCCTGTTGATCCTGTACTCACAGAGAGAGTCGTTCGCCGAGGACCTGCAGCACCTGAAACATAAAAAATCATTAGAACACAGAAGTAAATTACTTACCTTATCTCCTTTCATTGATGAATCTGGAATTCTTCGAGTCGGCGGACGCATCGACGCTGCATTCGGGATACCACCTGAAACGAAACAACCTGTGATTTTAGACGGCCGTAATTACATCACAATGTTGATTATAAAACATTACCACGTGAAGGCTGCTCATGGTAACCGAGAAACCGTCGTCAATGACCTGAAACAAAAATACTTACTGGATTATACGTGTGAGACCTACAGTAAAAAAAGTTACCTCACAGTGTATGTTTTGCAAGATAAAAAGGACAAAACCGCATCCACCCAGAATGGGAGACTTACCTATGGCAAGAGTAGCCCATCATCATAGACCGTTCTCCTTCTGTGGAGTGGACCTATTCGGCCCGATGGAAGTAGCAGTGTGCAGGCGTCGGGAAAAGAGGTACGGTGTGTTATTCACATGTATGACTGTCAGGGCCATACACATTGAGATTGTGACGAACCTCACCACGGACGCTTTCATTATGTCTCTGCGTCGCATGGCCGCCCGACGCGGCTGGCCCCAGCACCTATACTCGGACAATGGCACAAATCTGCGAGGCGCTGATAATGAGCTGAAGCGGTCCATCAGGGAGCTGGACGAGGACGCGCTGAAACGAGAAGCGTCAATCTTCGGCACTACGTGGACATTTTCGCCACCCGCCAGTCCGCACTGGGGTGGGGCGTGGGAGCGTCTCATACGGACCGTGAAAACAGCGCTTAAGGTAGTGCTGAAAGAGCGCGTACCCAGAGACGAGGTTCTGAGTACCCTGATGGCCGAGGTCGAACAGCTAGTGAACAGTAGACCGCTCACACACGTCAGCGTCGAACCGCACACTGATGAGGCCCTCACACCGAATCACTTTCTTCTACATTCGTCATCGAATTTACCAACATTAGGCGTGTTCGACGAGTCTGACACATACCTACGCAAACAGTGGAGGATAACCCAGCGTCTTACGGACCTTTTTTGGAAACGATGGGTGCGAGAAGTGTTGCCAGAGATGCGCCCCCGTTCGAAGTGGCTCCGGGAAGAAAGGCCCTTGCAAGAGGGAGACCTTGTGCTTGTCGTAGATCCTGATTTGCCCCGCGGTGTATGGCCGCGAGGACGCATACTAAAGGTTATGCCAGGCAGAGATGGTCGAGTACGGGTCGTGGAAGTCAAGACCAAGACGGGCGTTATGCGACGTTCTGCTGCTCGTGTCGCCCTGATTCTAACGGAGAATGAGTGCTGACACACTGGGGTGGGGATTGTTGGCGACACACCTTGATTTATGTTGTTTTTATTTTGTATTAGATGTGATTGTTTGTAATAAGTATGTACTTGTTGTTTTTATTTAATAAATGAGTGATCCGCGGAGCCGCAGTCTTTGGTAGGTAGCTAGAGGGGTGCGCGGGCGCAGGGCGCGGCGGCCGACGGTGGCCGGCTGGAGCCTCCCGCCGCCCGCGCAGTAGCAAATGTACTTTGTGACGGGGTGGTCGTGCGCTTTCTACGTATGCTATATGGTGTATTCTCATACGTACCGACGACGACGACTCCGCGGATCACGTTTGGCTACTACAAAACCGGCATTTTCTATATTCTTCACCCTCTCCACCAACAGCCCTCTTTAGCGATTCAGATAAATTACTTAAAAAAGTTCACAAATATAGGTAATATAATGGTTGGCATTTTTCCTGAATATGAAATTAAGAACCCTTAAAATAATTTGTACTCTTTATTAACTATTACTCTGATTTCTTTATTTAATCATATGCGAATCGTCATTGTACGATTGTTACCAGCTTTCGGTGAAGGAATACATCGTGAGAAAACCTGCATGTCTGAGAAAGCCTAACTATCTTTCGAATGATGTGTGACGTCATCCATAGTGGACTATGCCCTAAGCCTCTACATTTTTAGTGGAGGTCCGTGTCAAACAGTGGGACAAAAACAAGGGCTGGTAAAAAAAAATAGGTTTCCATGGAGTAACCTAAAGTTTCTGGAACATTCTGTAGTTTGTGTATGCCACCTGTCGCCAAGTTGTATATTATTTTTTTTGGATTGTTTCTCCTATTAGGCAAAATATAATAATAATAATATAATAATAATATTCTGAGACAATCCACACACGGTCATGTGATCCCAAACTAGGCAGAGCCTGTACTATGGAAACCAGACAACTGATACTAATACTTACATACTTTTTTTTGTAAATACATACTTATAAAGATAAAAGACCCAGACACTTGGTGGGAATCGAACCCACGACCTATTGGTTAGCAGACAGGGTGTCTAACTACTAGACCAACAGGCCCGCCAAAAAAATAGAGAAGGAATGTTTGCAATTTTTCCAATTTACGTGACACTTAACGTGGTTAATCCTCTTCAACTAATTATTTACAACGGGTTATACAAAATTCAATTTATAAGGGTGTTAACAAAAATCCAAAAATGTTTTAACTATGGTAAAATTGTTAGGGGAAATCTTATTCTACGAAAATCTACTGTAGGTATGGTAAGGTATTATTCTTTACACATATTATAATTTAAACATAACATTTTGCCACCCGTGCGAAGCCGGGCGAGCCGCTAGCATTCACATAATTATGTTAGTCTATGTGGGCTTCTAAACAAATATACCAAATCTCACGAGTGTATGTGTATGTAGGTTTGTCCCCCGATTTCTCAGAAATTCAGGAAGAGTACAAGTTTCATCAAAATCGGTTCTGTAGTTTTAAAGATATGGACAGTTAATTTTTTCACATTATTTTCAGTAAGTAACTCTAGCATAACCGTTCGAGTTGCGTGATAACGTGAACGCAAGTTAAAATAGTGAATCGCATTTAGCTTGTCATTTTACTAATAGCACCATATTCCGAAAAAAAATATTTTTTACAAAAAAAAGAACCGCCTTCAAAATGCAACTAAAAAGCCTGAAATAATTTCTAAGAATTAGTGGTTTTTACATCTACATTGTTGGACTTGGCCTACAACAATTATAAATACATATTACTATCAAAGACGGCGCCAAACTGGAAAACAGTTAGGTACCTACTGCCCTTGTAAGTATTTGCTAGACGTTAGGCGCCGACTTCGATAGTAATATTTATTTATTTATTTATTTATAAATTTATGTACACACAAACATGGTTAGAGAAGTATTAGGAGAATACAGGTACAAAGGCAGAGCTTATTTCTATAGAAATCTCTTCCAGCACGCCCAGGAGAGAAACGGTGAAAGAAAGAGATAGGGCGCAGTGTGTATAAAAATACATATTTAAATAATAAGATGAAAAAATAAAACAGAGCTACAATCAATATAATAAATACATAATTAAATAAAAATAAATACCTATGTATACATATATATATATTATATATATAAATAACTAAATATATACCAATAATATAAACAAATATGAAAGCATTGTATTTATAGGAAAATAGACAGAGACTACAAAACAGAGGAAAGATAGTGCTCTTTAACGCGATTCTTAAATATGGATAAAGATTGACAGCCACGTATATCATGAGGCAAAGTTCCACAGTCTAACTGCATGCACGGTGAAGGAGTTAGAGTAGAAGCCAGTGCGATGCTGAGGAACTTTTAAAAGGGTACGAAGATGGGATCTACAAAGAACGTCAGGTGAATAAGCAAAGGAGAAACGTTCTTGTAGATAGGAAGGGGATTTGGGATTATATAAAATGTTGAAGAGAAGACAAAGTATGCGAGTGTTCCTGCGAAGACGAATTGGGAGCCACTTGAGCTTCTTGCGAAATTGAGAGACGTGATCATACTTTTTGAGACCGAATATAAAACGTATACATAAATTTTGCAAACGCTCAAGCTTGTTTAGGAGCTCCTCTGTGGCATCCAAATAACAGGCATCAGCGAAGTCGATAATGGGTTGAATTAGGGCTTGGGCAAGAGTAAATTTAGTATCTAAGGGCAGGAACTTTTGAAGATGTTTTAAAGAGTGAAAGGAAAAGTGGACCTTTTTGCTAACTTCCGATACATGAGATGACCAGGAAAGATGAGAGTCGAAAATAACACCGAGATTTTTAGCAGTTTCAGTAAAAGCAATGTGTGAGCCATTAAGTAACAAAGGAGGAAGGGCTGATAAAGCAATGCCCCTCCGTAACTGTCGGCTACCAATTATCATGGCTTGGGATTTGCTAGGGTTGATAGTGAGGCCAAACGCTTTAGCCCAACGACTAACACACTCAAGGTCACGGTTCATGGCGTTGATAGCCTGAACAGCGTCCTCTTTAGAGAAATGACAGTAAAGTTGCAAATCGTCTGCGTAGAGATGGTAATTGGAAGAAATTACCTGGGTAACAGAGTTAATAAAAATAGAAAAAAGCAAAGGAGAGAGAACACCACCCTGGGGGACACCAGCGCTGAGGTCACACCAATCAGAGAAAGACTCTTCATGCCGGACACACTGCGAACGTCCCTGAAGATATGAGTAGAACCATGCAATAGCAGAAGGAGAAATATTAGCAGATTTAAGTACACCTAGAAGAATGTCAAATTCCACGGAGTTAAAAGCGCTGCTAAAGTCGAGGAGTACAAGGATAGTTAAGGACTTGTTCTCCTCAGCCCACCTGATATCGTCAGAAACTTTTATAAGGGCAGTCACTGTGCTATGACCTGCACGAAACCCGGATTGAAGGGGGCTGAGGAGATCATTACTAAGAAGGTAGTTAGAGAGTTGTCTATGAACAAATATGTATTTATAATATGTTGTAGTCCAAGTCCAACAATGTAGATGTAAAAACCACTAATTCTTAGAAATTATTTCAGGCTTTTTAGTTGCATTTTGAAGGCGGTTCTTTTTTTTGTAAAAATTATTTTTATTTTATTCTTTTTAGTGGTTCCCTTGGGGTATTATTGGGTTAACTTTTAACAACTTATATTTTCTTCTGACAAACAGCCAGTTTAATATTTATTTTAAAAACACCCACTACATAACACAACTATGGACCATCACTAAAATATAAGCTTAAGCAAAAATTTTAAAAAAAGTGGATGTGACAATATCTTAATAAAACTAACCAATTGCCATAAACCGAATATATCTAGGTGTTATACTCGTAGTTCTCGAGAACCATGGACTGCAAGCTCGGTGGGTCTACATTTATTTGTGCGGAGAACCCGTGTCCACCTTCTTGCTCCATCGTCAGACCCTGATCACCATTTTTCTAGCAACTACTCATCGAGAGCTACCCAACGAGCCCAAACTCGGCGGATCTACGTTTATTGGTGCATTGATCCCATGACGACCTTCCTGCTCCATCGTCAGACTCTGATCTCCACTTTTCTAGCAACTACTCGTCGAGACCTATCCAACGAGTCCAAATTCGGTAGGTCTACGTTTGTTGGTGCCGAGATACCGTGACGACCTTCCTGCTCCATTATCAGGCCTTGATCACCATTGTTCTAGCAACTACTCGTCGAGAGCTACCCAACGAACCCAAACTCGGTGGGTCTGTGTTTATTGGTACCGAGATCCCGTGACGACCTTCTTGCTCCATCATCAGACGCTGATCACCATTTTTCTAGCAACTACTCATCGAGAGCTACCCAACGAGCCCAAACTCGGCGGATCTACGTTTATTGGTGCAGAGATCCCGTGACAACCTTCCTGCTCCACCATCAGACCCTGATCTCCATTTTTCTAGCAACTACTCGTCGAGAACTATCCATCGAGTCCAAATTCGGTAGTTCTATGTTTAGTAGGCACGGCTAGGATAGGATGGATTGTTAATTTTTTTACAGAGTTCCAATGGCCATCTATGGCCTTCTTCATCAGATCCACTTCACCAAATGATACTTTCTGAATGAAAATGCTTGACTAGTTTCTAAAAATACCAAAAACGCTATATATATGCCTATAATATTTAAGGAGTTCCCTCTGTTACTCATGGTTCCCATCATCAGAACTTGATTTTGAAAAAAATGGGACCAATCTGGAACCATACCCTTTCAATTAAAAAAATAATTTTCCAAATCGGTTCGTAAACGACAGAGTTCTGAGGTAACAAACATAAAAAATAAAAAAAATAAAAAAAAACATACAACCGAATTGATAACCTCCTCCTTTTTTTTGAAGTCGGTTAAAAAGGTAGCCAGTGAAGTATCATCATCATCATCATGTCAGCCACAAGACGTCCACTGCTGAACTTAAGCCTCTCCCATATACTTCCATTGCGACCGATGTTGTGCCGCCTATATCCTACGGCTCCCTGCTTCCTTGACGAGGTCGTCTGTCCATCTAGTGGGGGGCCGACCCACACTGCGCTTCCCAGTCCTTGGTCGCCACTCGAGAACCTTTCTTCCCCACCGGTTGTCAGTTCTCCGGACTATATGACCTGCCCATTGCCACTTCAACTTACTAACTACTAGAGCTATGTCGGTTACTTTAGTTCTTCTACGGATTTCCTCGTTCCAGTGAAGTATATTTTTGAATATCTATAGAACAGTAGTGAAAACTATAAAAAAGAAAAACCACATATTTTTTTTTTACTCCCTATAAGCCAATGCTTGACTGCAGTCCCACCTGATGGAAAGCGGCGATGCAATCCAGGATGGTAAAGCACACTGGCTTATTAAAAGCCTATTCACTCTAGCTTTGAAGACACCCACATTATAATCGGGCGGAAAAACTGACGCAGGCAAACTGTTCCAGTCCTTAGCTGTCCTCATTATGAATGACGATATAAATCGCTTAGTTCGGACTGAAGGCACGTTTACCACATAAGGGTGTGTGCGGGCTGTGCGTCTCGTTGTCCGATGATGGAAGGGATGGAGGAATCAAGTCATGTAATTCCTGCGCACACTCTCCAAAATGCATCCTGTAGAATACCGAGAGGCTGGCTACTCTGCGCCTGTGCTCCAGGCTTTGTAAATTGATCCGTACTAACCGAGAGTTACCAATAAGCCTCTTAGCGCGCCTCTCCACTAAGTCTAAAGCTGAAAGATGGCATTTCGCAGCACCAGCCCATATGTGACTACAGTACTCCACACACGATCGGACTTGCGCTTTATATAACATCAAAAGCTGCTCCAGTGTGAAGTACCGATGAACCTTTGCAAGGACACCTAGCTTCCTTGCAGCTACCTTGGCCTTGGACTCAATGAACCGCCCAAAGTTAAGGTTGGATGAAATTTCAACTCCCAACAACTGAAGGCGGTCGGTGTATTCCAAGGATACATTCTGAAAAGTAGGAGCTGAGGTGAAAACACTCCGTTTGGCGGTGAAAGACACGCTTGTGTTTTAGCGGCGTTGAATCGCACAAGGTTGGCATCACCCCATTCGGAGACCGCCAGAACTGTGCGATTACCACGCTCTACCATCGCTACTCTTTCGGACTGGATCATGTCCTTACTGGCCCGAGCACTCGGCATGTAGCTCTCCACAACAGTGCTGTCATCTGCATACCCATAGATACCGGGCATTAACAGATCATTGATATGCAGCAAGAAGAGGGTTGCGGAGAGAACGGACCCCTGAGGAACTCCGGCATTAGTCGTTATCGACTCCGATGAGCAACCGTCGACAACAACTCGGAGAGACCGATCACTCAGGAAGTCCTTTATCCAGCCGATCAGACCAGGGGATATGCCGTATGCTGGAAGCTTGCTCAAAAGGCTAGCGTGCCAAACCCTATCGAAAGCCTTCGAGACGTCCAGGGAAACGGCGAGCGATTCCCCATTCTTCTCGAGGGCCTCGCCCCATAAATGGGGGCATACACTAGAAGATATATTTATATTTTTATATTTTCGGATATATTTATTGAAATGAAAAGTACAAATTACTAAAATTCATAATTGAAGGCAAAATTGAAGGAAAAAGAGGGCCGGGTAGAAGAAGGATGTCATGGACTGGAAACATAAGAGACTGGTTGAAGGTGGAAGACACGGACAAATTAATTCGCATGACTGCTGACAGGGAGACATTTCGACAAATGGTCGCCGACCTCCGGGATGGAGATGGCACGTGAAAGAAGAAGAAGATAGAAAAGAAGTAAAATTAAAAACATTATAAAATCATTCCTGATTTTACCATTGGATAAAACAAAAATAGCAAATAAACACCACTATGGACGCTAGCAACACCAGAAGAATCAGTAACTTAAGTCTTTTGTATTCGATAATTCCACCAGCTACAGTGCTGTTCACACCGGAACAGAGCAATGTTTCCACAGTGGTGTTTGGCAGCAGAATATCTGACACTAGGGTGGTACCTAGCTGATCCGTTCCTTGCACAAGGAATCGACCACCTAGGAAATAATGAATAATTTAATTCAAGCTCGCAACGGCCGGTGATTCCGAACTGCACCGTGTTTAAAACGCGAACCGCATAAGCGCGATCATGCGTCGACCGCTGACCGATTAAATTTGAAATTAGGTAATTGTAGTATAGCCTACTTTGAGCCTGCACCAATTTGTTCTGTCGATGTTGATTCTTCTGATAAGCTATGTATTAGTAGAATAGAACTATCTCATTATGACATCCATTGGCCACTGCTCTAGTGGCTTTCTGTGTGTTACTGTGTTTTTAACAGTGTTTTTGTCAACTTCGTGTCGTCCTTTAAGGAACTCTTCGATACGTCAACAACAGAGTAAGGCTGACTTCAAATTTTCAGCGTGGCTGCAGCACGATAGCAGCACGATAGCAGCACGATAGCAGCACGATAGCAGCACGATAGCAGCACGATAGCAGCGTGATAGCAGCGATGCAAATTTGAAGTCCCCTAAGAGCGAGGGCAAACACAATCAATCCAACTGGGCCGAATTCCGTTCCGGTGGTTACCGGGCCCAATTCATAGCCACCAACAATATAATAAAATATATCAACTTTTTTATCTTATCTTGTCTGTAAGATAATATAGATTATTTTGGTGATTACTAAGGTCACAAAGGACAATTCTTAAAGTAATGTTACGCAAGCCCTACAGATATCCCACCATCGAACTGTATAAAGACTGTAAAGTACAGTCCGTAAGAAAATTATATGTGCTTAAATATACTTATTCTGAGAAAACATCGCATATCCAACAAGCAAAGTGTAATAAATCGTCGCCGTGCAGATATAGTTTTTAACCAAGCCAGACTAAATACTAGTTTTGCGAAACATCATTTCCATTATCTTAGTCAAAAATTGTATAATCAAATAAATAAAATACTCCGAATACACACACTTAATTTGTATGATTGTAAGAACATAGTCAGTAAATGGCTAATGGAGCTAAATTACCATGACACTGAAAACCTACTTCTTTTTCAAATTTAAACCCCCTTCTTTAAATAAATAAACCCACATACTGCATAAAATAGCTACGTACATACATTATTTACATACACACGCACGCACACACACCCACCACACACGCGTATGGCACTTACAAACACACACACACAGCCACTCACACTCTTTTATTTTTAGTTTATTTTCATATACTTTACTTATTTTTTACTAGCTGTAACCCGCGGCTTCGCTCACGTTTACTTTGTTACTCAAACGTGTTTTGAATTATGGATCGAGGTTTTTAAAATATTGTTTACACTAATGTAACAATATAAAAAAAAAATGTTCACACTATTATTAACCCTGATCTAATAGGTATCAAGTATGTAGCCTGTATTTTTGTGTAAGCTATTATATGTGTAAGAAATGGAATTCTTAAATATTTACTTCTTTATTTAAAAAGATACTGTACTTATTTTGCAATTCCATTAAAAAACTTAAGAGGTTGATAAGTGGAAACCATTTGGTAACCCCATTGGTAGAAGCCCTTAGCGGTTGATTTTCGAAAAATGCTAGAAATTAGTTTATTCAATAGTTTTGTTTAATTCATTCACTGAGTTCGTTACCATAGTTGCATTATAGCATTAGGTAAATTGAGATCTTTCTTCACGCAAACTTTAGGGATTTTTCGAAGAATGCCGGAAACGGTTTCTTAGATTCTTGTATGCAATACATAAAATATGTCGTGTGGCTGTAGGAATAAAATATTTTTCGGAACTCAATTGAACGCTTTTAGGGGTTAATTAAAAAAAAAATACATGGATTACTTCAATATGACAAATGTATCCGCAAAGTGTCATTAGTGCAGCAAGAAATTTTTTTTCGCGTTTAATACTCAAAAACAATGCTAAAACTCCGTTAAGGATGGATTTTCAAAACAAATGTGTTAGACGTGTTTCTCAATTTTTTGAAGAGTACACTGCTCAGAGAAAGTACCAAAGGAGTTAGTATCGCGTCGATTCCCCGAACAAATTTTTGTGGCACTTTTGCGGGGTGCGGGAGGCGAAGTAAACACACACAGATACACTTTCACGCATACCCACAATATAGTAAACTCGCAACACATTCAAAAATATACGCACACAAATAAAGAATGACCTGAACATATGACCAAAAATTTGGCAGAGGGGGTTAGCGCATCATGCTCTCTCCAGTGGTATCTCCTCTAATGTACACTGACAAAGTTTGGTGTCTTTGAAAAAATATTTTTTTTTTACAAACTTTGATACCTACCTCATTTGTCCCACGGGTTGATTTTCGAATAAAAAATTGCACACTTTATCCGGTTCTAATGATATTTGCATGAAATCATTACAGTAGTTTACTCTCTTGAATGAAAAAAGATTCATCGAAATCGGTTCATATTTGTCAGAGTAACGTAATGGAGAACATCAGTTTCATGGTTTTTTAAACGACTTCAAAGGAGGAGGTTCTCAATTCGTCTGTATATATTCTTTTTTTTTTACCAGATAAATTCCTACACATCAATCATGGTTCTACAGGAAGTTATTATCCGGTTGTGATAAAATTTATACATATTCATTACATCCTTCTTTTGAATAAAAAATAATCATTATTGCCAGAGTTTGACCATTTTTTTTTCACAAAGTTTCATCAGTGCAGCATGATTTTCTTTCCGTGTTTGATACTCAAAAACCATGCTTAAACGCCTTAGGGGTTGATTATCGAAAAATGCTAAAAATTAGTTTATTCAATTTTTGTATTGAGTATCTTTACCGAGTTTCGTTACTCTACCTGCATCAAAGGATGAAATGGAAATCCTGCTTTGTGCAAACTTTGAAACCCCATTAAAAGACCTTAGGGGTAGTTTTTCGAAAAATGCCGGAAATAGGTTTCTTAGATTCTTGTGTGCAATACATAAACTAAGTTTTATGACTGTAGGTTGAGAAACATTTTTTGGACCCCAATTGGACCCCTTTTGGAGTTGATTTTCAAAAAATGATAATTTGAACTTGAATTGCTATATTTTGATGAATGTATTCGCAAGGTTTCAGCAATGCAGTATGATTTCTTTTTCCGTGTTGCATACTTAAAACCTTTGCTAAAACCCCTATAAGGGTCGATTTTCAAAAAGTGTGAGACACGTGTTTCTTATTTATTTCTTTTGTTTAGTACACTGACAAAGTTTCATGTCCGTGTGACGAAAAACATTTTTTTTTCTGTACAAACTTTGGGAGCCCATTTGTTCCACTTAGGTATGGAATTTCGAAAAATCCGTTCTTATTGTTCACCTTGACTACTTGAATAATGTTGGTCCCAAATTTCAAGATTGTACGTTATATGGTTTTTGCTGTATCGTGGTTCCTAGAAAACACCCTGCTCTTTTATTAATATAGATTTAATTCTTGAGTATTCTAATTTAACATGAAGTTGACAGCACTGTCCGGCGCTCGTCTTTTTTCGGGATGAATACTTTTGTACCATTAGGAGGAAAACCTGACTC
This sequence comes from Furcula furcula, assembly GCA_911728495.1. NCBI lineage: Eukaryota > Metazoa > Arthropoda > Insecta > Lepidoptera > Notodontidae > Furcula > Furcula furcula. The sequence continues at coordinate 25,982,188 of OU452253.1, forward strand.
CCAAGTCCCTAGTTTGGGAGCCAGGGGACCCATTATTATGTACGGCCACATAAATCTTGACGTCGTTTCAAATGTTACCTGTGTCATGTATTTTTTTGTGATAAATAAAGATTATTATTATTATTTAAGTTTAGTCTGGAGTCTGGGCATACATATTCATAGAAAAATACAACATCTGTTCCCCCGGTATCCATCTTGTGTTGTTTGCATAACAACACAAGATGGATGGACATAGAAGATTAAAAGTTTTTATAATGATGCATACGCTCCTGGTTGCATAGATCATATCAGGGAAAGACATCAGATAGAACCTAAATTGCAATTTGAACCTTGCATCTCAATTGAAAATAGTTATACTAATCAGTTCATTGCTATTTAAACTCGCTAACTTTATTGATAATTTACAAAACAGAAACTATTTAAGTAATTTTAGGGGCCATGCCAATAGTCATTACTATTGGCACCTATTGGTAAATCTTTGGATATTCGTGGGTGACAACCTGACAACAAATTAAAGTTATTTAACAATGTATTAGTAGGTACTTACTTTATATATACATACAATGACAGCTTGGATTTTCATATACACGTAAGCAAATGCACTTGCGAATGCTTATCTAAGTCTGTTTTATCTATTCTACAAACATTATATCACCACAATGCAAAAACAAATACTTCATTCGTCCTCTCCGCCGATACCAGTCCATTGTAAGAACGTTTAATGGCTGCTCCAGAAGTCCAGGAGAAAGGGGAGAAGATCCGAGAGCGAGTAGCTCTAGACACAATACTCGGTGAAATTGGTCAGTTTGGGAAGTTCCAGCTCCGCACAGTGGGCCTGGCCGCAATATTGGTTGTGTTCACGGCCTGGGCCACGGCAGAATACGTATTTACCACTTCTAGGATCCCTACAAGGTAACAATATATTAGTTTTAGGGAGCCTCCGAGGCACAGCGGAAAGCCACTTTACAAGCCGGAGGTTACGTGTTCAGATCTTGCGGGAAGCAACAATTTTGTGTAGTTTAGTTATTCCTTCCTAGTTAAGACAATACAGGCCGATTACCTTATTGTCTGAAATTAAAATAATCAATGAGTAGGATTGGCATGTAAAAAGACGGTCCTATGCCTGATCTTTCCAGTCTCGCGTCGAGTCTATCTGCTGTCCCATCGGATTATGAGAGAAAAGGAAGACAGCGCGCACCTGTGTCTATGCAAACACTTGTGCATTAAGTATATCTCTCCTGTGTAGTTGCCCATTCTTGTTAGAGATTAGCCGCTACGGCCGAAACGTACTGGAAAACCTTAATAACCTCCGATTAACATTGCCTCAGTAGTATGTATAACGAGTTCGACTGCTGTAATCGTGAGGATAAGCCTCAGAGTCATCATTATCACGTTGTGCCACTAAATGTTAATTGTAACCGTGGCTAGTAAATGGCAGTAGGGTTGCACCTCATTACATAGCTGACATGGGCTCGTCAGTAGTGATATTAAAAATTACCTACATTTTCCTGTAAATAACATTGACTTTTTTAGATGCTTGATTCCTGAATGTGATGGTGATCAGCCGGAATATGAGCCATATTGGCTGGAGAACGCCGTCCCCACCACCAGCTCTGGCTCCTTCGACAACTGTCAGCGCTTCGGCAACACATCCACATCTCGGACTGTTGCCAGCGCCACTTGCCCAGCGACACTGTTCGACAGAGACACCCTGGTGACGTGCCAACAGCGAGTGTACCAAAACACGCATTCGGTCGTGTACGATGTGAGTTAAAATTTAAAACAAGTTTTTTTATGGCAAGAATATTAAAATACAATCAAAAAACATTTATTTCCAGTACGACTTAGGATGTGATGAATGGCGACGAACTTTTATTGGATCCTTGCGCACAATGGGTGCACTGTTAGCGTTGCCTATCACGGGCTACATCTCGGACAGATGGGGTCGTCGCGTGGCTCTCACCTTCAATGCTTTCAACACTGCCTGGCTTGGCATCGCCAGGTACTGGGCGGATACATACATTGGCTTCATCGTGTCCGAGTTTATCGAGTCTGTTTTTGGTACTGGCGCATTCTCATGCATTTACATTCTAAGTGAGTACAGGACATTGTTTTTTTTTTATAGCTATTTCTCGATAAGCCAAATGGGCTGATGTAGATTTTTTGGAAGTAAATCTGTCTATTTGTAATCTTGGATATTTTCATACCTTTAATTATTTTGGAATAGTTGCCTCATGAAGATTTTATGTATGTAATTTTTAAAAATGCAAGTGCAGATGTTACATTTATTTTCCCATTGAGGATTTTACCACTCACTGATAATCATCAAACATTCTAAGAAACTTGCTAGGATTTGAATTGTTGCTGCTACTACATAACCAATCCTTTGGTCAACCAGGATGTGGATACTTATTGAACGGAGGACATAGCTTAATACAAAATTCGGAACTGAGCTATATTATAAAACTTTCTATAATTTGCAATAAAGGATTTGTATTTGTTTCTAATGAGATTTTTATTAAAATTTTCACAGTTTTGGAGTTGGTCGGACCGAGATACCGAATAGTGGCGGGTGCTATGTTAAATACTTCATTCGCGATTGGACAAATCTTACTGAGCCTCCTGGCGTGGGCCGTGCCTAATTGGAGATCACTCACGCTTCTTCTCTACATACCGCAACTTATCACAGTAATCTACTACTGGATCATGCCGGAATCCGTGCGCTGGTATATGAGTAAAGATCGCTACGAAGAATCCGAAGCATTGCTGACAAAAGTCGCTCGAGTAAACTCTAAAAAAATATCACAGGAGTATTTAGAAGCAATGAGATCGTCTGCAGTGCAAGAAAAGGCAAGAGCATTAGAAACTGAACGCAACGACGAGCCGTGGTTGGTGGTACAAGTGTTTCAGCACAAGAGAGTTTTGCTGCGTTGCCTTGTCTCTCCCGTGTGGTGGATGACCATGACGTTCATATACTACGGCATGTCCATCAATTCCGTGAATTTGTCCGGTAATAGATACCTGAATTACGCAGCTGTAAATCTGGCGGAGATTCCAGGATATTGGAGTGCTGTTTTCATGGTGGGAAGGATGGGCAGGAAGCCAGTGATAGTTGGAGCGTACTGGCTGTGTGCTATCTGTCAGATAGCATTTGTATTTATTCCGAATGGTGAGTAGGTAGGTACTATAAGTAATCCACAATTTTATCAATTGTATCATTCCCGTTGGAGAAAAAAGGTATTCGAGTAGTGACCACGAACCGGAAGACGCAGCGTAGGCAAGCCTCCCAATAAGTGGTCTGACTACATTGTACAAGAGGAGGCCTATGTTCAGCAGTTTTAGTCATGTGATGATGACATTGCATTGCATTCATTACTGATCGATGATTTATAAATAACCTCCCGTATCACGACATTTTTATTTACCGTGCTCAAAATATTTTCTGAACCCTGAATTAAGCAATTTGCATTCTAAGAGGTAGTCCCTACACCAGCACAGTATCAGATATTCAACCACCAAGCAGACATGTGTAAACATTGCGGTGTCCCTGTACTGTAAAAGGTAGCTGTTGAAATTACCGGGTTCAAAAGAAAAATAATCTCATCAAAGTATTTCATAATAAAAAAATTATAAAAAAAAATTAACCGACTTCAATAGACACCACATTAAAAAGTGAAAAATAAATTCAATATTATTGAAGTGGTGTCTATTGAAGTCGGTTTTTTTTTTTAATTTTATTTTAGTCTTTAGTCATATTCTCTTGAAAAGTCTTTATTCAACTATATACCGATTTGGATATAAAGCTTCTATACCAACAGGTATGAATTTATTTTAATTAAAAACTCCCAACCCAACCACAGATCTAAAATTCGGTGGGTCCTACATTTCATGGAACAGAGTTCCTGTTAACATGTTACTGTTTGCTCCCATCACCAGACTCTGAACATCATTTTTCTAGCAGATACTCGTTGAGACCTACACAACGAGCCCAAACTCAGTGGGTCTACGTTTATTGATGCAGAAATCCTGTGACCACCATCCTGCCCCATCATCAGAACCTGATCATCATTTTCCTAGCAACTAATCGATGAGACCTACTCAACGAGCCCAAACTCAGTGGGCCTACGTTTATTGGTGCAGAAATCCTGTGACCACCGTTCTGCTCCATCATCAGATCCTGGTGAAGGTTACCATTTTCTTAGTACCAGTTTTTTATTATCAACGGATTTACATAATTATGTCCTAAATTTCAGATCTTTCGGAGTAATAGAAGTAATTAAAAATGCCCATTGTATACGAAATATCCTTATCTCGACTTGGAATAGAGCTGATGGTTTTCAAAGCTAAACCGATTTTCAAGAAACATCGCTAAGAACCATCTCCAATAAACCAGCATACGCCAATCTGTCCACTCGTTTGAGTGCTGCGATGCCACAGACAGTTATATAGACAGACAGACACGACCCCCCCCCCCCCCCCAACTATTAACACCTCGTTTTTCATCGGGGGTCAAAAAGAAACCATCGACTTCGGTACGATGATCTGGATGGTGTATGACCATTTTGTAGACGAAGATATCATCTATTATATGGTTTCTATCAGTTATATCTCCTTCCCATCACTCATGTTCTTCGAAAAAGTTCTTATCCGGCCTTGATGAAATTCATACCGAACCATCCTAATGGTTTCTGCTTTCGAATAAAAAAAGATTCACTGAAATTGGTAAATATTTATAGGAGTTATAACCATTATTGATTAGAATATCATCTATTTTTAGGCGTTTTACCAGATAATTCTAACATTCCATTCATGTTTTCTCAGGAACTACTAGTTCATAAGGAATAAAAATTTTATGGGACCAACTTAATGGAACGTCCATTAGGTACAAAAAAGAATCATCCAAATCGGTAGATATTTGGCGGAATTATGAGTGAACATACATTAAAGCTAAGCTGTAACAGCTCAATGGGTGAGCGCTTGCCTTGGAAACAAGGTGCGCAGGTTCGAACCCCGGCTCGCACCTCTGATTTATTTAATTAATCATGTGCGAATCGTCTTTGTGCGATTGTTACTAGCTTTCGGTGAAGGAAAACATCGTGATGAAACCTGCATGTCTGCGAAAGCCTAACTAGCATTCGAAAGACGTGTGAAGTCCGCCAACCCGCACTTGGCCAGCGTGGTGGACTATGGCCTAAGCCCCTTCAACTTGAAGGGAGGCCCGTGCCCAGCAGTGGGACATAAACAAGGGCTGGTATTATTATTATAATTCTTTTATACATTAAAAAAAATACCAACATACACGATGAATTGAGAACCACCTCCTTTTTTGAAGTCGGTTAAAAACAAAATAAGTATAAGACAGTTAATGTAAGTTGGTAATGTTTTCAGATCTCTACGCAGTCTCGTTGGGATTGTACCTTATCGGCACGTACAGCATCGCCATTGTGGTAATAGCACTGTACCTGTACACTGCCGAGGTCTACCCCACTAAGTACCGACACAGCTTGTTCGCGTTCTCCTCCATGATGGGAAGGGTCGGCGCAATACTAGCACCACTTACTCCAGCTATGGTAAACCGGTCTCCTTGCACTGCAGATCAACATTATGTTGATTTTAACAGTTCTTAGTAGGTTAGCAAATGCCTTGCTCAGCGAGTAGACAATCTTTATTGGACGTTTCAGGGAGGTTTCTCTCTGGTTCTAGTATCTAGTATATCTAGTTGAGCCCGCCGCCGAGGAATACACTGTAACCCCCGGGAATATGTCACGGTGCTCTCAGGGATGGGGGTCACAACCCCGCCACCGTCCTCCGCGGAGTCGCCGCCGTACTCGACGAACACCTAGGGGTCACGTTCCAAATATCCAGCGACTCCGAAGATACTACAAGAAACCTTGTGTAGCAAAACGCGGGCTGTAAGTCTAGTGTATGTGACACCAGTTCTGACACCTTCGGGGAAAAATATATTTTGTCTTTCTCAGGGATCTACGTTATTTGAAGAATTTCCGTTCGTGCTGTTCAGCGGGCTCGCGTTGCTCTCAGGCTGCCTGGTGCTGCTAACTCCGGAGACGAGAGGCACCACGCTGCCCGACACAATGGAGCAGGCGAACCTACTTGGAATGTCGAAAGAAGATGAAACGAAGTAGCAGTACTATTACCTTCTAAACAAGATTGGAGGAGTCAGAAGTCCCCAAAACAGCGAGAAAAATTTGAATAATATTAATTAAATGTAAATAATATCACAGGCTAAATTAATATAAAAATTTAAAATACTTTAATGTTTTAGTTTTAATTTGTTTCAGCCTTGTCGAGCGAACACTAATCTTCTCACATAAACACACTTTAGCAGTTTACTTATTTGATATCACCACACCATCTTTCATTTACAAAGATTCAAGCAACGTTCAATGTAAGTAAGATTTTGTTAAATCACCCCCGCATAGTGTAATATGTCATATTAGTGTAATAGATCTTCTTCAACCCCTCAGCTGCGACGTCGGGAACCCACTTCAGCGTACTCTATGTTCTGCTCGTCGAGTGGTTTCCGAGTTGGTCAGCCTGTTGCATCGTGTCTGGCAGCGTAGTTCCCTTCGTCTCCGGTGTGAGCAGGACCAGGCTCCCAGACAATAGTGCGAAGCCGGCGAAGAGTGCGAATGGCAGCTTCTCAAATGTAGCTGCACCCTGCACAATGTCACCAATGGTTATTCAGATGGCCTCTGTAGTGTGATCAGATTGAAGACATTTCTACATCCGACCAAAAAAAAATTGAGTTGGTACTGGCGACTTTCGAATTCTAGCTCTTTGTTTTTTAGGTTGCCAAACAAAACCACCTAAGCTGGAGATTAAGGTTGGAATTGACTATTTGTTCACTTTTAATAAGTTGGATTATATTGAACAATATGGGATATGGGTAGACCAAATCTGGACCCAATGGACAAACGCTAATCACGCAGAAGAAACACCAGAGATATTGTGGAAAAAAGCAAAGGTTGTAATTACGGATGCAGTACTGAGATCTAAACCAACAACCATGCCACAGAAACGCCAGTATTGGATGACTAGTAACACCAGACCTCTGGTCGAAGAAAGACGTAAAATGAAAGTTGCCGGTGCGAATGTCATGGAAATAAATCGGCAATCTGCACAGATCCAGGCCGGATGTAGGCGAGACTGTAACGATTATTTCCATAACATTTGCGAGGAGATAGAGAGTCACGCGGACAGGCACGAATCCAGAGATTTGTTTCAGAAAATTCGTTTTATCACCAAAACTATGTCCTCCAAACCGTGGGCAATTGAAGACAGTCAGGGCACAGTCAGTACTGAACTAGATCAAATCTCCGAAATATGGAAGTGTTATTGTTAATCGCTGTTTGAGGACCCACAATCTTTAATTTTCCCTGACACAAATCCCAAAAAAGAGGAGCTGGAGCCCGGTATTCTTATATCAGAGGTCAGAGCGGCAATTAAACATCTAAAAGACGGGAAAGCCACCGGTATTGACTTTATGCCTATAGAGACCATAAAGGCCTTGGGAGAGCGAGCAGTCTCGATGTTTTACATTATATGCAACAGAATATGGCAGACTGGAACTTGGCCATCAGAGTGGACACATACGGTATTCGTACCCTTGCACAAAAAAGGCTACGAAAAAGTGCAGCAACTACCGCCTAATCGCCTTAGTATCGTACCATGCTAGTAAAATTATGTTGCATATAATTAATGAGCGCCTAAAGTCCTATCTATCAAAGGAAATCGCACCCGAGCAGGCAGGATTTGTTAAGGGAAAAGGCACCCGAGAACAAATTCTTATCTTGCGCCAGGTCATAGAGAAGGCCCGGGAGTTCAACAAGCCAGCATACATCTACTTTGTTGACTTCTCCAAGGCGTTTGATTCGTGAAGTGGCCCATTCTGTGGAATATATTACTGGAAATGGGAACGCCAACTCATTTGGTGCATCTTTTGCGACGTTTGTATGAGGATGCAGCAGCTTCCGTACGCACTGACGACATTTTGTCCACCGAATTCCACCCTAGCGCGGGTGTTCAGTGTCAGGGATGCATAATATCACCACTGCTGTTCAACATCTATACAGAGCTAATCATCACTTTGGAGGGCTGGACCGACGGCATAAGCATTGGTGGACGCAGAATCGTAAATTTACGCTATGCAGATGACACAATACTTGTTTGCAAGCAGTGCGGAGCGTATGGACGAGTTACTGCAGAGCATGGAGCGCGTGAGTCTCGAGTTTGGATTAAAAATCAATCGCCAAAAGACTAAGGTAATGATTTTTGACCGCCTTGAGGCGGTCTAAATGAGTAACTTCCGGCGAGTTGTTATTGATAACAACTCGCCGGAAGTTACTCATTTAGCGAACTGTGAAGTGGTCCCATCCTACATTTACCTAGGCGTATTGATATCTAACAATGGAGGTTGCATGGAAGAAGTGAAGAGACGTATGGCAATGACAAGGAGTGCCATGGATAAATTAAAGAAAATATGGAGGAACCGAAAACTCACTAAAAGTACCAAGATCAGACTCGTATATACACTCGTGTTCCCCATTTTCTTGTACGCTGCAGAGACGTGGACCATACGAGAAATCGAAAAGAAAAAGATAGACGCTCTGGAAATGTGGTGCTGGAGAAGGAGGCTTGGAGTATCCTGGACCGAATTTAGAACCAATGTGTCTATACTAAAATAACTCGGCATCAAGCAGCGTCTGTCGAAAATAGCACAATACCGTATACTCAAGTTCTTCGGTCACGTCTCCAGAAGAAGCGAAGACTCCATAGTGCGCCTTGTCGTGCAGGGGAGGGTAGAAGGCACTAGACCGCGCGGGCGGTCACCTATGCGATGGACCGACCAAATTAAATCTGCACTGGGACCGCTCCCTTGCATGAGTGCACCAGGATGACGGCAAACAGAGAAAGATGGCGACAAGTCGTGAGGCGCGTAACATCTGCCCCTAGTAACACTACATAACGGCCACGACCGCTCTGTCAAGAGCGTTACGAAAGAGAAGATATCCCATCTGGTTTTATCAAATTGTGCAAAATAAAGTTAAAAACGCATTAAAAAATATAGCTAAAAGAACTTACAATGGCCGGTGTTAACGGCGCTGTGATGGAGCCGATCCTGCCCACCATGGAGGAGTATGCGAACAAGCTGTGCCGGTGCTTGGTGGGGTACAGCTCGGCGGTGTACATGTACAGTGACGTCACCACTGCTGAGATGCTGCTCTTGCCGATCAGGTACACCGTCAGTGAGACGCCATACAGGCCTGTTAATTTAATAGGTACCATAAAATCTTATTATGGCCTCATTCAAGAAACCCGAAATATTAACTTTATTATAACAATTTATCATAAAGTACATATAAGAATAATCATTTGCAAAGACACAGGTGTGCTTTTTCTCCCAATATTCTTGTAGTCTTATCAGAAGAAAGAACGACTCAATCCGGGGTGAAAATCATTATAGGCTTAGAATAATGACGCCTAGAAACCGAGAACATGCACGCACAGTGAGGAAAGTAAAACCAAGCCAGAATGACTTGGTATCGAACAGCCCGCGTCAGTACTTATAGTCGAGTCGTAGCTCAGAGTAATTAGAACGGAGCTAGTATCACGTCGATTCGCCGTACAAATTTTTCGTGGCACTTTTGCGGGGTGCGGGAGGCGAAGTAAACACACACAGATACAATTTCACGCATACCCACGCTATAATAAACTCGCAACACATTCAAAAAGATACGCACACAAATAAAGAATGACCTGACCATATGAACAAAATTTGGCAGAGGGGTTAGCGCATCATGCTATCTCCAGTGGTATCTCCTCTAAGAGTCGTAGCGCTGGTAGCTCCCGATATTTTATTTTAAAATGATGGTGTGTGGAATAAATGGAAATCACAGTACATCGGAAAAACTTAAGAAACATTGTAACATAACATTTCACCTGCAAGTATTACGTTTAACCTAATATTTTAACGTAAAATAATCGCCAAAGTGAAAACAATAATTTGAAATTTCAACAGATGACATTATATCAAAATGTTGCCAATAAAAGGAAAATTGCTACCCCAAATTTGTTTAGTAAGAAAAGATTTATTTAATTACTTGATGATCCGCACACACTTACGTTTTCAAATGACATTAAACGGTCACCCATCCATGTAATGACCTTGTGTAACGTTGCTTAACCAAGCGATATGAAATATACTTTCCGACCTATTCTCATACCTACCAAGTATATACATGAAAAAATCATAAGAATTGCTCGAACTGATTCGGAGGAGTGCGACCACAAACACTGTGACACGAGATTTATAAATAGTAGATTTGTTATTTCAGATTTATATCTTTTAATTTAAAAAGTATTTCCTTACTGACAGCAATAATAGTAGTTTATTCTAAAAATTATATAATGACCTCAGGAAGAAGCAATTCCAATTTCCGTAATTTTAGGGAAAATCTGATTCCACTAACAACATTATTTGCTCACTTGTGTGCGTGTCACAGAGCGTCAATACGCGTGACTTACGCCTACATCTATGCTATTGTGCCTCAAACGAGACAGTTTTTTCGTATGAAACTATAATTCTAGGCGTTATTATTCTAAGATTATAGGCATATTTTTTATATCCCTGCCGGACGAATGAATCATCTTTCTTTTTTGGACAGTCATGTGATCAGCTCCTATCGTCCTAACCAATAAGGACCGAATTTACTGGCGAACTGCATGTTTCGCACCACTTTACCTACTACGCAGCATCACAAGATTAACGTAGTAGTATTACTTGAACTAGAAAAAAATAATATTAAGTATATTTTATATTGGACTGTGCATGGGACTAATCGCACCACTCATTCCCATCACTTTGACTCCTGTCATCCAGGATCTACAGTGGTCACCAGTGAAGACACCGAGGTTTGACCCTCGAGGTTTGAACTGTGTATGTCAAGATCTTATACAATTCTGGTAATCTTGCTTCCATCTGAAACGACCAGCTGAAATCTTAATCCTTCATTGTATACAGCGCGAACTCTCTAATAATAAACTTATATGTTTGTATACGGTCCAATATACTTAATAACCTTATATACACACCTTCAGGCATAAAAAAATACGCTATTTGACAAGCAGCACACATCCAGAAACCTCCGATAAGCACGGGTCTTCTACCAACTCTATTTAATAATAGAACTGCTATCCAGAAGCCTGGAATCTCTGCTGCTGATACAGCAATATAATTCACGTACTGATTTCCTGACATGTTGACAGCGTTTATGGTGAGGCCGTAGTATATGAACGTCATAGTGACCCACCACAGTGGAGACACGAGACAGCGCAACAAAACCTTCTTATGTTGGAACACTTGCAGCACCAGCCACGGTTCATCACTGTTCTTGACTTCTACATTCTTCTTCTTATCCTCTTCCACCGTCCGCCTTAATTGCTCTAAAGACTTCTCTGAGAGCTGCTTTCCATTAACGCGAGCCGCTTCCTTCAGTAATGCCTCGGATTCTTCGTACCGACCCTTGCTCATGTACCAACGAACTGACTCCGGTATGATCCAAAGGTAAGCTATGGTTACGAGCTGGGGGATGTACAAGGCGAGCGTGAGTGGCCGCCAGGCGGGGACTGCCCACGCTATGAGACCCATGACCACTTGTCCCACCGCGAAGAAACTGTTTAGAATCGCGCCGGTGATCACGCGATACTTTGGACCCACCAACTCCAGAACTGAAAATATATAATGATTATTTTAAAATAGATAGATAGACAATTCTTCATTGAGCACAAAAAATAAACAAATATTATAAAAGAAAAAGGTACAAATTAATAAGACATGCAACAATGGACGGGTTTATCGCTAAGAGCGATCTCTTCGAGGCAACCTTTGGATAGAGAGGAAAATAAAGAAGTTAAATTCTCTATACTTCAAAATCAATACTTTAGTTTTTATCAGTTAGGTTTTTGATCACTTTGATTATTTAATTATCAATGCTAAAAACATCATCCTAAATAATATATGCTGTATAATATAGCATATTTATATAGCATATATTATTTATGATGATTTGATTACTTATATACTGAAATGATATATTATACCAGTAACTAATAATTAGACAGAATATTTACCGAGAATGTAAATACACGAGAAGACACCAGATCCGAAGGTGGCCTCAACGAACTGAGAGATTATGAAGCCAATGTAAGTGCCGGCCCAGTAGCGGGTGAGCCCGATCCAGCCGGTGTTGAAGGCGTTCAGCGCGAGCGCCATGCGCCGGCCCCAGCGGTCCGACATGTACCCTGTGATGGGCAGCGCCGTCAGCGTACCAAATGTGCGTACCGTACCGATCAGCGACCGACGCCACTCATCACACGCCATATCGTACTACAATAATGAACAAATCCTTCAATTGAAATCATTTAATACGAGAATTCCAAAATTTGCACTTTCGAATTAATGATTTTTTTACATTTGGTATAGCAAAAGCTGCTTGTTTGCTATAGTGTGTACGTACATTGGGTGTATTCCTATTTCACTAAGCAAACTTGAGGGTATTGGTATAAAAGAATTCGATAGGTTTCTTCTGAATTGGTTTAAAAGTTAGCTGACTAATAGGTCAATAACTGTGCGTCATGCGCGTGAACCTCGGAGTTCCACAGGGCACTATTCTTGGCCTTATTTTTCTAGTTTATTTCAAATAATAAAACCACTATGAACAATGTGTGTGAAGTAAGCTGTGGCTGTGTGGTCTGTTCCGCTGTTCTTTTAAATAGTAGTTCTTGCTAAAAGTCAAAGCACTATCTGGAAACGGCCTGGTTTAACGATAGCCTGTTGACTTAAACTTTGAATGTAAGGAAAACAGTTTATTTATATGTATTAACAGGAACATGGAACCTGAAGATTTCAAGCTTGCTATTCATTAGTGAGATGAACTTAGTGCTGAAAGAGTTTACTTGTAATGTAACTTTGCAAAGATCAATATTCAAAGTGAAAAAACAAATTGATACATAAGTAATAAAAAAAAATAACTTACATCATAAACTACTGAGAGTGTGTTCTCATACACGTATCCTTGGCATGTGACTAAAGTGTCTCGATCGAATAGCATTACAGGACAAGTGGCGTTGTCAATAACGCCGGTGGCTGTGCTCGCGGCGAACCGCTGGCAGTTGTCGAAGGAACCCTCACCAGTGGTCGGGATGGCGTTGCTGAGCCAGGGCGGTGCAAACTCAGGCTGTTCACCATCACATTCAGGGATAAGACATCTGAAGATAAATAACGTTTTTTTTTAAATGTACTGAATGCAGTAACAGTTTAGAGACTTGTAAGCAAAACAAAGATACACTAATAAAACATACATTTTACTGAATATAGATTCAATATTAGTCTTTTGTTTTTGGCAGTATCGTGAATGCATATTGTACCTAATATAATAATAATCAATCATAAATACAAAAGATCTTCCTTTCCACTTACCTAATACCATTTTGTAAAAATTGTTAAATTGATTCGTATCATAGAACAATCGGTTTTACTACATTTACAGAACCAACTACAATTCCTTTGACATATACATAGATCAAACTAGCAAAAATATTTATCTGATCGACAAATATCATCATCATCATCATCATCATCATCATCATCATCATCATCATCATCATCATCATCAGCAGCAGCAGCCGAATGATGTCCACTGCTGAATGAAGGCCTCCCCGTCAACAGGGAGGGGTTACCATAATCCCCACGCTTGGCAGGCGGCTTGGGTCTCTCAGTATAGGTGGTAGGTAATCCAATAGAAAAACGCCGCTGCCCGTCTTCTTGTTTCCCTTAGTCGCCTCTTACGGACCCAACGGGAGGAAATCGACAAATATATTTAAAGGTAAAACTTAAAAACCACCAACCTGCTTTCAATCCGGGCCGTGGTGAAAACATATTCAGCATGAAACGCCGCGAACAGCACAACCAGCATTGTCAGCAGTAGTGTCCGCACTTGGAACCTGCCCAGCTGGCCGATCTCCTCCACCAGCAACCGGTCCAGGTCCACCTTCTCATCAGGGCCACTTTCCTGCGTCATGGCCAGTGCACGTGAGGTTGGCGACTGTGCGAACGTGCGGGTTTATCTCGTATTACTATATATTTTCGTATTTTATATTGTTTGATAAATTTTGTGACCTGACGACTTTTTAATATAATCTTCGGTACAATAAAATGTTATTAACTGATATAAATGATTGATTATTTCGCTTGTAAACGTGTATCTTTAGACTAACGCGGTATATTCGCTATGTAGTCAATTCAAACACTGTCTAAATTTAGAGTAATCTTATTATTTCTTATTTCTGATATTAGTTTACATTACTTCACCAGAACCATTGATTAAATACACAGTACGTTCTCTTCAATCTAATCAGTGTACTCTTTCAATTGATGTAGTATCAAAGTATTTTTGAGCTAGATAACTAAAAAAGATATGATGAAATTTCATTCTAAGTATAATAATGCATGTAGTTTATTTCGTTACAAGTTGTTCTTACTTATATTATTACAGGCAGGACACAGTGTCGATGATACTAATCTAATTGTAAAAAGACAAACACTGCTTAAAAATAGTGAAAAATATTACAAGCCCGCTGAGTTTCTTGCCGGATCTTATCAGTTGAGGCCGCGTTGTGAATCGGATCAGAAGGTAGCTTTTAAAAAATTGACCGTTCGAAAGTTACGTTATGCCTATTTGAAATGAAATAATTTTGAATTTATAAGTTAACACTCCAAGCCGTTCAGGTAACTACCATCGTATCATCAGATATTCTGCCCCAAGGCAGCAAAGTGTAAAGCTTTAGTTATTACTGGGCTTCAGGGGCAGTTAATTAGATTGCCCATAGGCCTAAGTGAAAAATGTAGGTGTGCGACCAGTGACCACCGAGACTGCTACTATTGCTAAGTGTGTCTTACATCTAGTTATTTATACTGTTTGTCACCTTTAAATTTATTATGTTTGTATCTAGTGGTCCCTTGTGTGTGTTACTTGTGTGTCTAATAAATGTTTTTTCTTCTTCTTCTTCTTCAGTATGTAAACCTACGTTCAACTCTTTTAGGATGACGGTGAGTGAATTATAGTAGAATTATATTCAGTTTGGTATTATGAGTAATGATAACTTCAAGGGTGTTTAATGCAAAAGGGTCAATTAGGATTCAAAAACAAAATAAATAAAAAACAATTTGATACAAAAAAAAATACAGTTAAAACAGAAAACTGTCTCTATAAATTGTAGGTTACTCGTAGTTCCTAATTACCTATTCTACCTAGTACCTAACTATTATTTTTTTACATTACATTATGTATAAGAATGAATATAAAATAATGATTGAGAATTTTGAATAAATTGATTGGTCTTCTTTGTGAGAAATCAAAATACTACTCAGTACAGGCCCTGCTTCTAATCTATTAGAATCAGATGTCTGTGTGTGGATTTTCCTAGGATTTTTATTATTATAGTCAATAATTCATCACTCGTCTTATATGTTTTCTGTTCGTCGAACGGGCTCCAAGTTGGTCAGCCTGTTGCATCGTGTCCGGCAGCGTACTTCTCTTCGTCTCCAGTGTGTGTGTGTGTAGCTGCACCCCGCACAGCGTTTATTGAGATGGCCTCTGTAGTGTGGTTGTATAGAAGACATTTTTACATCTGATCGAAGAATAAAGATGGATTACCGCTTTTGTGTTTCGTCATTGGAGACGTTCGAATTCTAGTTTTCATAGGTTTATTTGTTGCATTAGGAATTAAATTCGACCATATGGGGAATTACAATATTGTATAAAGTAGGGTTAAAAATCATTTCAATATTCATCATCAGGAGCCGAATCGTCCACTGCTGAACAAAGGCCTCCCCCTTAGAAGGGAGGGGTTGCCATAATCCCCACGCTTGGCAGGCGGCTTGGGGATTTCAATCTTAAGAAGCAGCAATTGAGGATGTTTTAATTTAGAAAAAGCTCAAAGAACTTACATTGGCCGGTGTTAACGGTGCTGTGATGGAGCCGATTCTGCCCACCATGGAGGAGTATGCGAACGAGCTGTGCCGGTGCTTGGTGGGGTACAGCTCGGCGGTGTACATGTACAGTGACATCACCACTGCTGAGATGCTGCTCTTGCCGATCAGATACACCGTCAGCGAGACGCCATACAGGCCTGTTAATATAACCATAGTGTAAACTCCATGTAACGTCACTCGATTTAACGACAAACTCCCTAAAGCATCGAAATCACTTGGCTTTAGTTGGTTTAGCTTGCCTTCCCTATAATGATACACTCTTTCTAGCATTCAACCCACTCTCAATAACGACAACAATTAAGTAATGAAACCTTTTAAGTTGCCAAAATTAGTAAAAACTGCGTAGTTGTGTAGGTTCTTTTGTTGCTTTATTATCAGCCCGTAATAAACTCGACTGTCGTGTACTAGACTCGACTGGCGTTATGAATACCGAACTTTCTAAGAAATGACAAATAATTAAGTTAAGCAACATCAGGCAAAATCAATGCTCAGATGGATGATCATTTAGTGATTTTAGAACTGTCTGTCTGTCTGTTGTGTGTTAGAGTGTCACTGGGCTTGGGACGTTACAAGTTTAAGACAGAAAAGGCGCTCCCCACTTTTTTTTCACTTATATTACAAACCGGGGTAGAAAGAAAGAACGGGTACCATACTTTATTTATTGCTTTTTAATGCACTAGGTATATGTTATAATAACGTATATTTTTAGTTTTTTAAACTTATAGTTTGTTTTTCTATACAAGATAAAAATTTAGCAATAAATGTAAGAACGCAGTCGTGAAGGCTAACCGGTAGCCAGCCAAAGGCAATTGGTAGGGTTGGATAATAATATGTCATATTGACCCTACTGGCCGTATTTGGCTGGACACCGGTCATCCATCAGACAAAGGCAATTGGTAGGGTTGGATAATAATATGTCATATTGACCCTACTGGCCGTATTTGGCTGGACACCGGTCATCCATCAGACAAAGGCAATTGGTAGGGTTGGATAATAATATGTCATATTGACCCTACTGGCCGTATTTGGCTGGACACCGGTCATCCATCAGACAAAGGCAATTGGTAGGGTTGGATATGTCATATTGACCCTACTGGCCGTATTTGGCTGGACACCGGTCATCCATCAGACAAAGGCAATTGGTAGGGTTGGATATGTCATATTGACCCTACTGGCCGTATTTGGCTGGACACCGGTCATCCACCAGACAAAGGCAATTGGTAGGGTTGGATATGTCATATTGACCCTACTGGCCGTATTTGGCTGGACACCGGTCATCCATCAGACAAAGGCAATTGGTAGGGTTGGATATGTCATATTGACCCTACTGGCCGTACTTGGCTGGACACCGGTCATCCATCAGACCAAGGCAATTGGTAGGGTTGGATATGTCATATTGACCCTACTGGCCGTATTTGGCTGGACACCGGTCATCCATCAGACAAAGGCAATTGGTAGGGTTGGATATGTCATATTGACCCTACTGGCCGTATTTGGCTGGACACCGGTCATCCATCAGACAAAGGCAATTGGTAGGGTTGGATATGTCATACGAGGATCCGTGGGGGCGCCCATACCATATGGTGCTGGGCAAACTACGCCCATGGATGCCCCCGGTGACGGAGACTCTCGATCCGGCTTTGCTGGGACGCGTGGTAGACACCTTGTTCCCGGCGGGTCGGTCAAATCCCTCAGTCCACCCCCTTCAGTTGCCCGAATGGCGCGACGATCTGGGGGTGACCATAGAGGAGATGGACTGGGCCGTTGGCCGCTTGAGAGCCCGAAACACCGCGCCCGGACCCGATGGTGTTCCGGGGAGGGTGCTGGTGTTGAGCCTGGCTGCCCTGGGGGACGTGCTGAGGCAGCTATTCACTAGTTGCCTCCGAGAAGCTACGTTCCCCAGGGCCTGGAAGGAGGCTAGTTTGGTCCTCATCAAGAAGGAAGGCAGAGCCGCGGATTCTCCCTCCGCGTACCGTCCCATATGTCTGCTGGACGAGGTTGGCAAACTGTTCGAGAGAATAGTTGCCTCTCGTCTCAGCGGGCATCTGTCGCGCGTCGGTCCCGATCTGGCTGACAGCCAGTTCGGCTTCCGACAGGGCCGTTCGACCGTGGATGCGATAACTCGCGTCCGCGAACTGTCGGATCAGGCGGTCTCCCGGGGTGGCGTGGCGTTGGCGGTGTCACTCGACATTGTCAACGCCTTCAACTCCCTACCCTGGGATGCGATCTGGGAGGCACTGGTCTACCATGGAGTGCCTCCCTACCTGCAGGCCCTGATCACGGACTACTTGCGCGACAGGTACATCCTGTACGTGGATCGAGACGGTACGAGGATCTGGAGGGAAGTGGAGCGAGGGGTTCCGCAGGGGTCAGTCTTAGGCCCCTTGCTATGGAACCTCGCCTACGAAGCGGTTCTGAGTGTCGATCTCCCTGCCGGCGTAAGTGTCGTTTGCTACACGGACGACACGTTAATCGTGGCCGGTGGGGACACCTTCGAGAGGACCAAAGAGCTCGCCGAGCTTGGGGCGGAAATCGTCGTCGCGAAAATACGCGAGTTGGGCATTGAGATAGCGCCTCAGAAAACTGAGGCGCTGTGGTTCCACGGCCTACCTAGGAGCCGGGAACCACCGCCCAACTTGCGCGTCCGTGTCGGTGTGAGTCGGAAGTCAGGGTGGGGCCGCACATGAAATATCTTGGTCTCACCCTTGACAGTCGCTGGGGCTTCGAGGAGCATTTCGAGCGCCTGGTCCCCCGAGTCGACAGGGTTGCAGCGGCCTTGCACAGGCTGCTCCCCAACCTCGGGGGGCCGAGCGAGGAAGTCCGCCGCCTCTACGCCGGAGTCGTGCAGTCCGTAGTCTTCTCCGGGGCGCCCATCTGGGCGCCGAGGCTGGCCATTAGACGCTGTAGGACGAAAATCTACAGCGTCCAGCGGAGGATGGCACTGCGGATTGCACGAGGATACCGAACCAGGCGAGGTGGCGCTCGAATCCATCAAGCGGCAGGAACGACACATCGCTCTCACGACGTGGCGCGAGCGGCTCCAGCCGGAGCACATAGCGCGCAAACGCGTCGTTGAGGCATTCCTGCCGCATCTCGAAGCCTGGATACAGCGACGGAGCGGACGACTCACCTATAGGCTTACGCAGATAATCACCGGACACGGTTGTTTCGGTGATTATCTGCATAAGATCGGACGTGAAGCGACGACGAGATGCTTCCACTGCGACCAGTCTGACTCCGCCCAACACACGCTGGAGGCTTGCCCCGCGTGGTAGTTGGAGCGTCGAGACCTGGTCGCAGTCATCGGATCGGACCTCTCCCTGGGCAGCGTAGTGTCGGCTATGTTGTCCGGGGATGCGGCGTGGGGAGCGATGGCCGCCTTCTGTGAGACTGTCATGTCCCAGAAGGAGGCCGCCGAGCGGGAACGCGAACGCGCTGATCCCGCTCGGCGACGAAGGCGCAGGCCGCCACAAGCGGCCGCCCAACGTCTCGCTCCCCAGCCCTGAGCCCTGGGCTATAAACAATGGGCAACCTTCGGAGTCGCTGGACGCTCGGGGTGTGGGCCCCTTGAGCGTCCATTGAGTACGGCGGCGACTCCGAGGAGGACGGCGGCGGGGTTGCGACCCCCGTCCCCGTGAGTACCGTGACAGGTTCCCGGGGGGCTACAATGCGCCCCCCGGCGGCGGGCTCAAAGGCAAGGCACTGAGGGGCCCCTGGTGCAGATCCCACCGGAGAGCCCTGGGGTTCCCCCTCTCATGTGCCGATGCGACAGCCGCGGGGGTTTTAGTGGGTAAGAATCCCACATACCCCGGTCGAGCCCCACAGCTCCCGGGGATCTTTGGAAGATTTCCCCCGCGTCAAAAAAAAAAAAAAGGGTTGGATATGTGATACGTATGGAGCTCAATGAAACAGCCTTCTGGTAGCGAACGTGGTTTATTACTGAACGTCGCGCGGAGCGCTGCCGGGACAACCGGTTTGAACGCCCGCGATACACATCATTCCTCCATCCTTAATTATTGACATCTGGTGACAATTTACAAAAATAAGAAAAAGACAACATAACTAGAAAAACTTCTTATAGTCTACTTCCTTTCGGGGACGCCTCTGGCGGGTTAATATAAGTGGCGTGGCCGATGGCGCATCAATGCTAGCAGAAGTATCCTTTGGCCGTTCGCCACTACCGTGCGCGACAGCCACGACCGGTACGGATACAGCTTCCAAGGTTGTTCCACCTTCAGCATTGTCTGCCTCACTGTCACTCCGTTCTTCCCCACCGTAATCGGTAACACAGACATCATCTAATGAAGGTTGTGTTTCAAGGGTCTCCGCAACGGGTATTTCGGCTTCCGTTGATGGCAAAGGATCAGCCATTAAAGGGTTGTTATCTAAATTAACATTATCAGAAGCGGTCCGCGAATGGGACTAGTCATCACCAGACTCGGTATTAGTAGTTTGAGAACAATCACCGTTACCTGTGTACCTAAATATCTGATCGACATGTCTTATACATGGTACATCAAACTCAAAAATCATAATTTTATACATTCTGTTACCTATTTTCTCCTTAATGATACCTAATTGCCACGTTTCTTTCCGTGCACTGTACCACCGTGTCCAAACAGTGTCACCTACTTGGAAAATTCTTCGGCCCGCTACCGAAGAAGCCTCCAAATAAGATCGACTTGATGGTAAAATTAAGTCGAGACGAGACCGTAAGTTCCTACCGAACATTAGTTTAGCTGGCGTTTCGCCAGTGGTACAGTGCACACTGTTCCTATAGTTAAATAAATAACCTAATAGGGTCTCATTAACTTGATGCAGTGACAAATTATCTTTTATAATACATTTCAGCATCTTTTTACAAGTCCTCACAGTATTTTCAGCTTGTCCATTACTGGGCGGATGGTATATCGGCGAGGTCAAATATTTAATGCCATTATTGGAACAGAAGGTTCTAAATTCGTTTGAATTTATTTTAACGTCGTTGTCCGATACCAGGGCATTTGGAATACCAAAGGTAGAAAAAATATTTTTTAATTTCAATATAAGCGCCCTCGTTGACGTTCCATCATGCATGTACAAACATTCCACCCATTTGCTAAAAGCATCGACTGCCACGAGGTATACCCTCTGCCCTACGGTCAAGTAATCAATGTGCACGCGCTGCCAGGCGCCCGCGGCGGGCGGCCAGGGCGCGGGCGGGGCGCGCGGCGGGGCGCTTCGCATGGTCGCGCACGTCGCGCACGACCCGATCCAGCGCTCGATATCGCCGTCGATGCCCGGCCACCACATTCTACTTCGAGCGTTACTTTTAGTTTTAATTATACCTAAGTGTGTATCGTGCAGTTCACGTAACATCTTCTCCCTGAGAGCAAATGGAACCATTATTCGATGTCCCCTAAATAGGCATCCGTTTTCAAACTGCAAATCCGACTTGCACTGGAAATAAGGTAGCACCGATTTGCATGTTATTTTACGAGGCCAACCGCATTTCATGTATTTAATTACAGTCGTAAGAGTTGAGTCGTTTTTCAAAACTTGTTCGATTTCGCGAATGGTGGTTGCTGGGGTTATTTCACTCATAAATTTCAATGCATAATGGGTATCTAGTTCACTGTCAGTACCTTCCGATTCATTTGAGCCTACCAGCGGCGCCCGCGAAAAGTAATCAGCGATTATATTTTCATCGCTAGATATATACTGCACTGTATAGTTGTATGCCGATAATATAATAGCGTATCTTTGAAGTCTAAGAGCCGTCGTAACCGGTATACCTGTCTTGTTATTAAAAATTGAAACTAAAGGTCTATGGTCAGTCTTCAAAATAAATGGATCCTTACGCCCGTATAAATATTGATGGAACCTTCTCACCCCGAATATTATGGCGGTCGCTTCCTTCTGGATTTGACTGTAGTTACGTTCACTGGTGGTAAGCGACCGAGATGCGAACGCTAGCGGGCGCTCGTGACCGTCGTTGTCGCGCTGGGAAAGTACGGCGCCGAGGCCCGCTGGCCCTGCGTCTACGCATAACACGAGCAGCGCCGAGGGCTCGAAGTGTGCGAGCATGCGCTCCGACGCGAGTTCGCGTCGCACGGCTGCCATACTGCGCTGTTGCCGCGTGCCCCACTCCCAAGCCGCATCTTTGCGCAATAGCTCGTGAAGGGGATTCAATAACGATGAAGCATTAGGGATAAAATTTCTGTAATAATTGACGACACTCAGGAATCTTTTAACGTCAGTTACGTTACGTGGTTCAGGCGCGTCAGTTATTGCTTTAACTTTATCGGGGCAAGTTCGCAAACCATTTTTACTAATAATATAGCCTAAGTACTTTACGCTTTCCTTAAAAAACTCGCACTTACCCTTGTGCAGACGTAAACCCGCACCATTTAATCTACTTAATACTTCCTCTAGTCTTCTAGTATGAGTTTCCGTATCAGGGCCCGTTACACAAATATCGTCCAACCATACACTTACTCCATTTATTCCAGTAAGAAGTGTTTCCATGGTTTTTTGGAATATTGCGGGAGCATTAGCTAATCCGTACATTAATCTTGTATATTTGAATAGGCCTTTATGAGTATTTATGGTGGTAAGTGCCTGTGACGGCTCATCAAGCATCAGCTGCTTGTAAGCAGATCTCAGATCAATTTTACTATATCGCTCACCCCCTCCAATTTTAGCGAACACCTCCTCAATTCGGGGCAAGGGATATTTTTCAATTAAAAGATCTTTATTTAGCGTGACCGAGAAATCTCCTGCTATTCTAACTACATCATTCTCCTTTAAAACGGGCACTATAGGAGTGGCATATTGAGAATGATCAACTGGAACCAGAATGCCTAAGCTTACTAATCGATTTAGCTCTTGCTCGACTTTCTCTCTGAGGGCAAAGGGTACAGTTCGCGGCTTAAAGAATTTGGGGTGTGAATTTTCTTTTAGTAATAAGGTAACCTTAAATTTATTAAATGACCCCAATTCCTCCCGCCACAGATCTGGAAACTTTAGCAACAAACCTTGTATACCTAAATCATGACCTATTGAATTTAAATCGGTTGTAATAATTAAATTAAATGCGGACATAAAATCTCTGCCCAATAAGGGGGGCCCTCCATTGTTAACTACAAAAATCTTAATATTATTTTGGATATTATTGTAACAAGCTGTAATATTGAAATAGCCTAGAGGGGAGATTTTGTGTCCATTATACAAACACATTTTAATGGTACTCTTAATTAATGGATAACTAGAAAATTTCTCCACATACATTTTTTTTGAAATTACGCAACTACCCGAACCACTGTCGAGTTCCATAGTTAATTTCTGATTGCCTAAAAATACATCTACTTCAATAGGCTTATTACCGACATACCTTAAATTAAAATTCTGGCACTCCTCACAAACGGTATCTTTGTCTTCGCTAGCTATGCATTCTTCTTGCGGTTTTATATTATAAATGTACGATTTTTTATTTTTGCCACACACCTTCTTCAAATGCCCCTTTGTACCGCACTTTTGGCACTTGTAACCTTTGTACCGACATTTATCCGTAGAATGTTTCTTCATACCACAAACTGAACAGCAACCTGTATTGCGACGTGATGAATCCCCTCCGCCACCGCTATTGATAGCGCTGCCGCCGGCCTGGCAGAATTGACCTTGAAAACCTGCACGATATATTGGCTCGTCTTTAATAGGTGCATTATCATTGGTGCACATTATAATCTTCGCTTGCCTAGCACCCGCAGCCTGTTCTGCTAATTCAATAGCGTTTGATAATGTAAGCGTCGACGGGTTCTGCTCGAACAACTTATGGCGTTCTGGGCCAGAGCCTAGGCCGAGGACAAAACGATCTCTTAAGTTCGTTTCCAGGGCAGTTCCGAAGTCGCAATAGCTTGCCAGACCCCGTAAGCGCGCTGCCCAGTCTCCCAAAGCTTCGCCAGGGCTTCTACATGCTCCAAAAAAGTTTGCTTTGTCAACAAATGAACACTTCTTCGGTTTGAAATGGTCATTGAGCAACTTCACCAGTTCGTTGTAAGTCAGCGCATCAAGAGATTTAGGATACGCTAAATTACGTACCAGGCGGTAAGTTTCATCAGTAAGATGAGTCAGTAAAATTCCGCTCTTCTTTTCTTCATCATCCACACCATTAATTTTTAGGAACTGAGTCAATCTACCACTGAATATAGACCATTCAATTGACTTATGGTCGAAAATTGGCAGATTACCTAAATATGCCATTTTCATTATGATAACACGCGTAGGTACTTAGGTAAGTATATCCGACAAAGTCGCCAGTGATACGTATGGAGCTCAATGAAACAGCCTTCTGGTAGCGAACGTGGTTTATTACTGAACGTCGCGCGGAGCGCTGCCGGGACAACCGGTTTGAACGCCCGCGATACACATCAATATGTCATATTGACCCTACTGGCCGTATTTGGCTGGACACCGGTCATCCATCAGACAAAGGCAATTGGTAGGGTTGGATATGTCATATTGACCCTACTGGCCGTATTTGGCTGGACACCGGTCATCCATCAGACAAAGGCAATTGGTAGGGTTGGATATGTCATATTGACCCTACTGGCCGTATTTGGCTGGACACCGGTCATCCATCAGACAAAGGCAATTGGTAGGGTTGGATATGTCATATTGACCCTACTGGCCGTACTTGGCTGGACACCGGTCATCCATCAGACAAAGGCAATTGGTAGGGTTGGATATGTCATATTGACCCTACTGGCCGTATTTGGCTGGACACCGGTCATCCATCAGACAAAGGCAATTGGTAGGGTTGGATATGTCATATTGACCCTACTGGCCGTATTTGGCTGGACACCGGTCATCCATCAGACAAAGGCAATTGGTAGGGTTGGATATGTCATATTGACCCTACTGGCCGTATTTGGCTGGACACCGGTCATCCATCAGACAAAGGCAATTGGTAGGGTTGGATATGTCATATTGACCCTACTGGCCGTATTTGGCTGGACACCGGTCATCCATCAGACAAAGGCAATTGGTAGGGTTGGATATGTCATATTGACCCTACTGGCCGTATTTGGCTGGACACCGGTCATCCATCAGACAAAGGCAATTGGTAGGGTTGGATATGTCATATTGACCCTACTGGCCGTATTTGGCTGGACACCGGTCATCCATCAGACAAAGGCAATTGGTAGGGTTGGATATGTCATATTGACCCTACTGGCCGTATTTGGCTGGACACCGGTCATCCATCAGACAAAGGCAATTGGTAGGGTTGGATATGTCATATTGACCCTACTGGCCGTATTTGGCTGGACACCGGTCATCCATCAGACAAAGGCAATTGGTAGGGTTGGATATGTCATATTGACCCTACTGGCCGTATTTGGCTGGACACCGGTCATCCATCAGACAAAGGCAATTGGTAGGGTTGGATATGTCATATTGACCCTACTGGCCGTATTTGGCTGGACACCGGTCATCCATCAGACAAAGGCAATTGGTAGGGTTGGATATGTCATATTGACCCTACTGGCCGTATTTGGCTGGACACCGGTCATCCATCAGACAAAGGCAATTGGTAGGGTTGGATATGTCATATTGACCCTACTGGCCGTATTTGGCTGGACACCGGTCATCCATCAGACAAAGGCAATTGGTAGGGTTGGATATGTCATATTGACCCTACTGGCCGTATTTGGCTGGACACCGGTCATCCACCAGACAAAGGCAATTGGTAGGGTTGGATATGTCATATTGACCCTACTGGCCGTATTTGGCTGGACACCGGTCATCCATCAGACAAAGGCAATTGGTAGGGTTGGATATGTCATATTGACCCTACTGGCCGTATTTGGCTGGACACCGGTCATCCATCAGACAAAGGCAATTGGTAGGGTTGGATATGTCATATTGACCCTACTGGCCGTATTTGGCTGGACACCGGTCATCCATCAGACAAAGAAAAACTGGGTAAGTATATATCTACACAAAAAAGGTGCTTGAACATTTTGTTTTTAATAGATCGGTCAATAAGTGAGAGCTCAAGAAGAACATTTAATCTGACCAATTATTACTATGTACTATTTGATTACTTAGCCCCGATTTTTTTTAGATCACTGGAGAAATATCCAGAATATGTTATTCCTGTACAGACTGGTATCCCTATTTGTACTACCTATCAATGAATATGATACGATTATTAAACGTCATTCATAAATAAAGTATAAGATAGCTTACTTTGTTGCAAGTTGCTGTTGTAATGGTACCTACTATAGGTATTTAGATAAGGGTAGAAACACACTTGTCCATACGCAACGTTCGCGATGCGACACCGCACCGCCCGGCTATGTCTTCTGTCACTTCATGATTGAATGGTTAGTGGTTGGAATGGTGGTGATGATATGGTAAGGTGTCTTTGGGTGTCATACACGTAAGATTTAGATAATTTATGGTAAGTTCCTTGTGCAAGGGACCATCCAGGTAGGTACCACTGCGGTTTCAGATATACTGCTCCCAAGTGCAGCGGTGTGTAAACATTGCTGTGTTCCGGTGTGAAGGACACTGTAGCTGGTGAAATTACCGGGTACAAAAGACCTAATATCTAATGTTTTAATGGTTGGAAACGCGTTAATGATTCTTCTAGTGTTGCTAGCGTCTATGCTTACCATCAGCGCGCAGCATGCTTGCTTGCCACCTTGGTAGTAAAAAAAAATGTCATAATGCATTCCGCAAATGTATGCACATGGGACTAGTTAGTTCATTTCTACCTTACTGTTACCTAGATGCTGACTACTGCAGTGTCAGATATTCTGCCGCAAAGCAGCACTATGTAAACTTATGTCGCTTACCATCAGGCGAACGTTTCGTAAGCGAAGATATATTTTATGAAAAATATTAAGAGCGGAGTACTTAAGCCTATTTTGGCTGGCAGCCTATTGGTCGAAGTCGCCTGTAATATAGGCGTTAGACAGCTTAAATGTAGATCAATAAAGTTCGGTAGGTGACTTTATATTTAATGAATAAAAGAAGCTCAGAGTCACACAACGAGCTATGGAGACAGCTATGCTCGGAGTTTCTTTGCTCGACAGAATCCGTAATGAAGAGATTCGCCGAAGAACCACACGACACCCGACACCGACATAGCTCTTAAAATTTGCAAGTTGAAGTGGTAACGGGCAGGCCACATCCCTCGGTGAACCGATAACCGATGGGGAAGAAAGATTCTCGAGTGGCGACCACGAACCGGAAGATGCGGCGTAGGCAGGCCTCACACTAGGTGAATAGACAACATTATGCGCGTCGCAGGCAACCGGTGGATGCAAATAGCCAATTGTCGTTCAGCAGTGGACGTCTTCCGGCTGGTGACGATGATGATGACGAATAAAAAAAAAACAAAATCAATTAGATATCAATTTTATACTAAAATAATTACAACTTAATCAGAAAACTGTATGCTAATAAAATTGTACATTAAATCTACTTAGCCTATTCGTTTTAAAGTTAAACTTACGACTACTTCGAACGGCAGGACACAATATCGCTAATGTCGATTCATTTGTAACAAAACAATGTTTAAAAAAAAGTGAAAAAATGACAAGCCCGCTGAGTTTCTTGCCGGATCTTCTCAGTTGAGGCCGCGTTGTGATCCGGTGGTAGCTTCTAAAAAATGACGATTCAAAAGTGCTAGCGTTAAGCCTATTTGAAATAAAGATTTTTGAGTTTGAGTTTGCTTATATTATAGACATATGTACATACCTACATACAAAATTGTCTATTCTATGGACTCACCACAATATCGACACAGTAAATACAATAACATCCTGGGACAACGCATCTCAAACTAGAATTGAACTAGTCAGAGCCTGGCCAACGGACAACATTTACACAAACATTATAAATCATTACACCTGGGAGGAGGAAACCCACAACATTATTGGAAATAAGCTTCCGCTTTCCAAAACTGCTTAATATTCATATATGATTAAATATCCATTTCACTACTATAAAGTTACGTGAAAAAGGTCTGGATGGATATGTGTATTTCAACAATTAACTACCTAGTTTAGTAACTTCGAAACCCTTTGACGATTGTCGAAGCGATTAAATATTTTCGACAACAACCAATTATAGACAGCACAATAATAATACAATAATAATATTAATATAGGAGGACCCTGCTGTTACTGAAGAAAAAACTACTAACTATGCAGCAATTGCTATTTAATAGATTGTTTAGGCAACACTGCCACTGCCCCACTTACAAACATCAATTAGAAATTAAGTATCGGTAGGTAGGTACCTAATCCAATTCTTGAAATGGGATTTTCGAAACTCGAAAGCCAATTAATATTTTACTCGTATACTCTGTTCTACTTGAACATACGCATAAACGGATTCGAGAGTCGAAATAACCAAACGGGACCCGCAAACAACCGCGCACTCCGCGGGAGGTAATTGCGTCCTGAAATTGGATATCGACATTTCCTTGAGTATCATACCGCGCCGTGAGTTCCTAGCCTAAGACTACAATTTAGTACAAACTTATCCTGCATCTTATATCAATAAACACTGCAGACATCACGATGAAGTCTTGGTAGGTTTGGTTCCCAAGGCGCCGGCCTCCTCGAAGGTGTCCGGCAGCTTGGTGCCGAGCGTCTCCGGCGTGGTGAAGATCAGCAGGCCGGACACGAAGGCAAAGCAGGCGAACATTATGAAAGGCAGCTCTTCAAACCACTGGGCACCCTGACCATCAAAAGTGTTTTAAATACATCGTTGATATGTCCAACAAAACATAATAATATTTCGTAAACTCTGTTAACATTCAACTCTTTTTTATTTATATAAAAATAATGTAGCCAGGTATTGCAAACAGTGTGGTTGGCACCAGAATATCAAGACCACCGGGTCTTGATATTCGTTCATACCTGCTATAGCGCAGCGAAAACCAACAAATGTTAGAAAAAGTTAAATTGCAGGTTGACCAGCAAACCGAATCGCTTGCAGATCTTCACAGAAATAAGAAAGGAACTATAGAGCGTCCAACCGTTTATTTTCTTTTTGACAGCACAAATAGAACGTAACTGCGTCATGTTACGCAAAAGTTCACTTAAAGTGAACTTTTAAAAGTGAACTTTTGCGTAACATGACGCAGTTACGTTCTATTGGTGCTGTCAAAAAGAAAATAAACGGTTGGACGCTCTATAACATAAAATTAATAACTACAAATGAACCGTGAATCAATGGTCTCAAGAGACTATAAAATTAATGTATCTGGTGTCAAGAGACAGTGCAATGCAGCTGTCTATAGGCAGGCGTGTCGCGCGACCATCGGGCGAACGTCTTGCTTGTCTCGTCACTAAGTTAAAAAAAATATATCTTTCATTTATCCGTCCACTGTACACATAAATGAAATAATAGTCTTACGATAGCCGGCGTCAACGGTGCAATCATGGAGCCAATCCGGCCCATCATGGAGGAGAACGCGAACAGGCTGTGTCGGTGCTGGGTGGGGTACAGCTCGGCGGTGTACACATACACTGACGTCATCACCACCGCGATACTATACTTGCCGATCAGGTACACCGTCAGGGATATTCCGTACATAGCTGAGAAAAATAAATGTTACGATTTGTCAATTCGTAACGAAACGATGAGCTTCTCAAGGTTGATAATATACTCATGAGGAAATATACAACATAGCTTGTATCTTGTAAATTGAAATAGTACGACAGACAGGTGGCGGTGTCCTCAACCCGCTGTGTTGATGGGCCCCGGGAACGTACCTACCTTGTACTCGTCTGGGTCCAAAAAATACTCGTAATTTTTAGACAACACAGAGGATTGAGGACGCCGTGGGGTTTTAGTCTGTAAGAGTCCGACATAATACAGGGTAGTAGTGCTACAGGGGTAGCAGTGCGGGCATCCATAAGGATTTCCACGCGTAAAAAAAACCTAATAGACATAGACCGGAAAACATCGGTCGCATAGATAATTACTTGAATAAGGGGTCTTAATGATTAATATCTCAAAGCAGCAGTTCCCATGGAGGTGTTTTATGCGGTCATTAGCGAAACTTTTCTCTTGAATATAACAAAATACTTACAATCGCCCATGAATATGTACGCAATTTGGCAAGCCGCACACGTCCAGTAAGCTCCAATAAGTACCGGTTTCCTGCCAATCTTGGACATCAGGAACACGGCGGTCCAGTAGCCAGGAATCTCGACCGCAGACACGGCCACATAATTCAGATATCTGTTGCCAGACATGTTGACAGCGTTGATGGACAGCCCGTAGTATATGAAGGTCGTGGTGATCCACCAGACCGGGGACACCACACACCGCAGCAGGACCCTCTTGTGGCGAAAGACTAGGGTGATAAGCCAGGGATCCTGGGACTTGGACTTCGCTTTCCATTCTCTAGTCTTTCTGTCTTCCTCTGCTGTGTACTTGAGGGACTCTAGGGATTTTGCAGACAGTTGTTTCCCGTTCACTTTAGCTACCTGTGTAAAAAAAATGTAATTTGTCGAATGTTTAAGTGAAAATAAAATTGATGTTTTCTTCCAAACCGATGTCACAAGAATATGTCTTTCACCAGCTTTCCAACAAATTCCCAAAATATTCTTCGCAACGTCGTGAAGGTGTGGCCTTAAGTACCTTATCGGATTAAGGTCTAACTTGACCATAGTGAAATAGATTCTAAATCTATTGACTTGACAGGTCTATATTGGTAGCCGGTAAAGTTACGAAATGTCCTTAATAAAGGCTGGAAAATTAGAATTATCCAAAATTACTTTAAACCTTAATTTGGTAATGTATACCCTGTCATACATGAACTTTACAGTAAGAAATTGTCTTAAAATTAATAAAATACATATGAGAATTTTACATTTTTACGTTGCAACACAATCAATATAGATGGGAGAAAAATTTATGTTGGTATTTATGTTATTTTTATGATTTTTACACTATTTAGGATGAATATAATGACTACATTGTATGCTTGATAGAGTAATCAAATAACTATGATAATAATTTTGAAAGTTTTACTTTATAATATTGTTCTATCTAGGTCACTAACCTGCTGTATGCTGTGACATACACTGCCAAGTTCATAACAAAACACTCTCCTATAATTTGTATGTCATGGCATACATTGCCAATTATACTTAGCATTGCTTTTTAGCTTGTTTTTTGTTTTAGTATGTTATAATTCCCAGTCTAGAACTATTTTTGATACTTATAATATAAGAAATTAATATATAAAAAGTCTACGGCGTATTCGGATCAGATACAATCGGTTGAGAGGAGCACGCACGCAGCACGCACGTACGCACGTACCCGCAGAAAAAGTATAGAATGAAGAAGGTCCAGGGTAGTCACTTTCAAGTAGTATTTGCTAAAAACTGTTTAGCTATAGTACCGTGGAATGATAACAAAGCAGTGAATTTATTCAGTTTTTATGTATCTAGGCGTGGAGATCGTCGGAATAAAAAGGACTCTACATCCAAAGTGGACTTAGACTCTCCACAAAACGTGAAGGAATACAATAGATATATGAGGGGAGAAGATTTAGCTGATATGCTTATTTCTCTGCATAGAACCTTATTTAAGCCCTGGCGATGCTACATCGGTATATCTGCAAAAATACTGGACTTTTGCATCAACAATTCGTGGCTGTAATATACAAGCAAATCAGGCAAACAATCGATCTCTCCGAAAGATTGCGGATTCGAGCTTTACAGAACTCTGAAAAAAATCGAACGCACGCAAGTACTTACTCTCATTGGAATCCGTAGTGGAATCCTCAGGATTTGACAATGTTGGTTATTTTATGATAATGACCACTCTAGGTCGATGTTAGCTGACCTGAAGCTAAAAAAGATGCATAAAGTGCCAAGTTCTATTAAGTTTCGTAACTAGCGAAATTTCAAGGAATTGTCTACTTGACTATCATTTGCAAGCTTAGTAGAGATATATTTTAGCCGTTTTATATTATTATTCTTATTATTTTAGTGATATTTTAATTGCCATCATAATTGGCCATGTATGCCCCAGCATACAATACATTTACTAAATGAAATTCTGTGTATGCTGTGGTATACATGGTTTTTCAGGAAAACTGAAACCTTTAGATTTTTTTTACTATTTTTCTATACTAGCTTAGGTGTCTTTAGGCTATTTTTAATAAAAAAATTAAGTTTCTTTTGTTTTATACTCTTTGCCAAATTAAGGTTTAATTATGCTAGATAACAGTACCTTCTGGAGCAGCGCTTCTGATTCTTCATATCGTCCTTTACTCATGAGCCAGCGCACAGAGTCGGAGACGAACCAATAGAAGGTGATGGTGATGAGCTGAGGCACGTACAGCGCCAGCGTAAACTTGCGCCAGTCGGGCACGCCCCACGCGATCAGCCCCATCAGCACTTGCCCCACGGAGAATGTAGTGTTTATGGAAGCGCCGGCTATCACGCGGAACTTGGGACCCACCAGTTCCATGACTGTCAATAATTCAACAATTTTATAAATAAGGACTTTCTAAATAAGGATTTTCTACATACGTGAAGCAAATACAAATCGAATGAACATTTTAAATAACTTCCATGTATCGTTGGATCTATTATTTATAGGCTAAATGGAATGGACATAAATTCGTATGTACTAGATCTAATTTTGTACTCCATTTAATATGAATAAGGTATTTGAATTTAGCCGATACAGCATTTTCTCTAAAACAGGGTCGTCGTTTTGTGTTGTTAACAAGCTAGTGCGCTTTAATATGCGCAACTGCATTGCAATGAAACACTAGATCAAATTATCGATCGATATCGATAAAATACCTCATCATCACATAACAGAGGATCAAGACGGAATATTCGCAGTCGCTGGAATATTCGCAGTCCTTCGCAAATTGAACATTGAGATCTATAAGACTACAAACAAAAAGTATTAGGGTGTCCCTGAAGTATGTTTTCCAAATGTAAAAATATCAAATCTGGCCTTGCCTCCTTCATGCGAAACGAATGCGCATTTACATTTTTGATAACAAAGTCGCCAAAATAACGAAAAAAATAACAATGTGTAAATTATCAAGGAAACAATAAATTAATTTTACAACTGGCGGAATGACGTACGAGTATCTTATATCTACACTAATATTATAAAGAGGAAAACTTTGTTTGTTTGGTTGTAATGAATAGGCTCAAAAACTACTGGACCGTTTTTAAAAATTCTTTTCTCGAAAGCTAAATTATCCACGAGTAACATAGGCTAAATTTTATTTTGGAAAAAAATAAGATTCCGTAAGATATTTGGGTTTTTTCGGACACAAGGTGTAAAAAATCAACCAGAAAAGTTACTTATTTTGCGTACGCTGCCTAAACTATAAAAGATAGAACCATAAAATGTTCTAATTAATTGTAGGTAGATCTTATAAATATCTACAAAAAAGTCCGCGGCACACTATCTATGTCGAGGCCCAACAACCATTTTTTTATTTAAAAATCTTGAAATTTGTTTGGACTACATTTAAACGCATTTATTTTAATCATGCTATTAATCCTTATCAAAATAAATTAATTCATCATTAAGTACAGTTTATGTAGATAATATTTGGTCTGTGAATGATTAAAATTGGACATTTGGTTTTGAAGTTATGGCGAAATTATTATATTACGATTTCTGCTGCACGGCCCGTTGCGAAGTGAGCGTCACCAAGGCGGGGGTGCGCATGCGGGAGGGGAGTTTAGATCTATGAGTAAGGTACCCGCGCGGCTCAGACGCGAGGTCGGCTCCCTCTCGATTTTTTTTAGATTTCTTTCTTAAAACTACACCTACGCAAAAGTTCTTCTCAGAGCTAAGCAACAGTTCTTTTCAGGGCTAACCAACAGATTTTTTCAGGGGTAACCAACAGTTCTTTTCAGGGCTAACCAACAGTTATTTTCAGGGCTAAACAACAGTTCTTTTCAGGGCTAAACAACAGTTCTTTTCAGGGCTAAACAACAGTTCTTTTCAGCGCTAAAATATTACACGCTGTTAGCATTTTCTTAAACATTTGAAAATGCCTAAGAGAGCCATGTCTCAACTTTCTAAACATAGTTCTCAAGCACGGGCAGCAAGAATACGTCGTATGGGAGAATCTTCACCTGAACGTTCACAACGCCTTGCTGAACAAAATCAGAGAAACTCTCAGATACGCGCACGAGAGTCGAGTGTCGAACGTTCGCAACGCCTTGCACAACAAAATCTGAGAACCTCTGAGTTACGTGCACGAGAGTCGGGTGAACCGATATGTATGAAATTTTGCGGGTAGGTCTGAGAATAGGTTATAAAGTATATTTTATGCCGCTGATACCATGATTGACGAGGATATATAGAACGAGAGGAGGGTGCAAGAGAGAGAGAGGGGAGGGTGATGGAGTGAGTGATCGGAGGAGTTAGGTGGAGCAAGGGGGGGGGGGGAGTGAGAGGGAGCAAGTTGGGAGAAGAGACAGGAGGGAGAGGGTTCAGAGAGGACAACGGGCAGAGGAAGAGGGGAAGTGTGACGAGGACCAAAGCGGGAGGGGAGAGAAATAGCATAGAATTAGATTTTTATTATAAGAGAGAGAGATGGAGAGAGATAAATCAAGGGAGTAGGGAGAAAAGGGGAGCAAATTGTAATTAAAGCGCGGGCGGAGCTGCGCGGGTCAGCTAGTCGCAAAGTATAGACAATCCTCTTGCCAAAACGTCGCGTCGGTGCCTACAATGTGCTGTGTAATTAAAATGCATTAAAGTACTGTCGATAACAATGTCTAGCTTTTTAGAAGCATTGTTTTTAGACGTAACTAGTTACACTTTTTGTAAGGAAGATAAAGAAAGTTTAAATGATGTGTTATGTACCGATATTAATAAACGTGTTTTTAAATCCCTATAATACCTATATAAATTTATTTACATAATAACTAAATCTGAAAATCCTTGCAATCCCTGTATTATCGTAATATTGACATTTACCTAAAATATAAGCGCTGGAGAAGCCCCCCGAGCCGAAACATGCCTCGAAGAACTCGGAGATCATGAAGCCAACGTAGGTGTCGGCCCAGTAGCGCACGATGCCCAGCCAGGCGGTGTTGAAGGCCATCAGCGTGAGCGCCACGCGGCGGCCCCAGCGGTCCGAGATGTACCCGGTGATGGGCAGCGCAGTCAGCGTGCCGAAAGTGCGCACCGTGCCGATCAACGAGCGACGCCACTCGTCACACGCCAACTCGTACTAGTAAACATATTATTTAGGGTCAAGTTCGACGTATTTCAAAGCACTTACCGTTTGTCGGTGTATCAGGTAGGTATCGAGCAAGCCCTTTGTCGTTTTCATGCACATTCGACTCAGGATTGCTCATTTACGCAGACAGAAAACTTCGCAAAATATACCTACATTTTTGCTGAGGGTGGGTTGACTCCTAGAGTTTGAGTCAGATATTCCTCAGATACTATGACTGCTCTCGAGAGAGGTGACAATTTAGAGTAATTCATATTTTGCAATCAACAATGGTCCATTACCTAAAATCTTGACTATAGACCAGTATTTCCCAAAGAGCGCATTAAGGAGCCCTTTTGGCCGCACTGGATGAAACTTTAGGGCCGGTAAAAAGCTTAACGAAACTGAGAGACTTTCTTGTTATTTAGCGATGAGCGATGACCACTTTGTACTATTTAACTCTTCTACTGGGCCCAAATTTATAGCCACCAAGAATAGAACCCATTTAAAAATTAAAATAAATTACAACAGAAAGTTGTAAGTAATATAGTTATACACAAACAATATTAGTGGACTTTTAAATCAATTGTATATGTGTATTGGTGAGTAAATAAGTAGGTTTGTTAATGAAAACTAAGAACTTGAAAAATCCGACTAACATCATAAACGACGGAGTGCGTGTTCTCATAGACGTATGCGTCGCAGGGCACCACCGCGTCCCTGTTGAAGAGTGTCGCGGGGCAGGTGGCGCTGTCCACCACCCGCAGGCTGGCCAGGCTGGCAGTAGCGTTCGGGAACCGCTGGCAGTTGTCCACCGAGCTGCCGCTCGACGGCACTGCGTTCAGGATCCAGTAGGGGGAGAACTCCGGCTGCTCGGTGTCGCACTCCGGAATTAAACACCTAGAGTATGTATATAAAAAAGTTTTCAACGATATTTTCTTTTTTGTAGTCCATTTATCTACATTTGCTTATTTTATATGAACAAAAAATTGCAAGTATTTGAAAAATATCACCATTCTTTTTTCATTTGTTTGAAAACTTTACTTACATTCTTTGCGTGTAGAACAAGAACGAGTTATTCCTAAATGATGCATTTAAAGTTAATTCTTCTAGTAATTCTTCTAATAACTAATTTTTGCAAAAATTCATTTGTTTCTCGCAGATATTTGCGATGCGATGCGACTTATCAGTTATGTGTGGGAGCCCTAAGTAAACCTCAAACCCATGTATGAAAAAAAAA
This sequence comes from Furcula furcula, assembly GCA_911728495.1. Lineage (NCBI taxonomy): Eukaryota > Metazoa > Arthropoda > Insecta > Lepidoptera > Notodontidae > Furcula > Furcula furcula. Next base: position 26,018,725 of record OU452253.1, read on the forward strand.
TCACCAATATCAACAGAACAGCAGCATTTATGAGCGATAGATAGCTTTTTTACCTTCTCGTTATGACCTATTTCTACTGATATGGATATCTGTCATGGGAACTGAGTGTTTATTTCATAATCTATTCATCCATTCAAAATTGACAATATTTAACAAAACAGTTTTTAAAATAAGTACCTGGTGCTAATTCTCGCCGTGGTAAACACGTACTCGCTGGCGGCCCAGGCTGCGAAGATCACAACCACAATAGCCAGTACCATCGTCTTGAGCTGGTATCTCCCGAACTGGCCTATCTCCTCCACCAGGATCGTATCCAAGTCCACCTTCTTGCCATCGGTTGCCGGTCTGTCCACGTCCGCCTCGGGGCTCACGTTCTTTCTTGGTAGCGACATAGCGAAGCCTACGATGACCCGTCGGCCACAGCAGTCGAAATAACTGCTTCGCCAACAAATAATCTAGTTTTATAACCGATCGCCATTGATAATGTTTTCTAGCCATTGAGTCAGCGGCGCGTCAGGCGTCAGGCGGGCATGCATGTCTGTTGGCGCTTCGGGCCTATCTTTATTGTAATTAATTATTTTTGGTGTGCCGATTAACTTTCTGCAATTTCACGCAGTAAAATGAGAATTATTTATGATAAACATGTATATACATACAATTAAATGTACACCTATTGCTTATTAAATAATTCATGGCAGTTTGTAAACAACGTTTCAAAAATTTGGGTATGTCAAGTAGAGAATTCGTTCCTACTGTAAATTGCTCGACTGTGTTACACAAATTGACGTATCAAAAAATCCCAATAGACGCTTTATAGCATAAATGCTTATTTAATCTTCTTGCACATGCATAACAACGACTAAATTGTATTAAGTTACAACTATTTCACACAATTATGAATTTAGAATAAAGTTAAGTCATTGCTTCTTCACTAGGTCATGTGGTATGGATATCTCCTTGTAAATAATGCCGATACGACCACAACGGCCAGTCTTTCACAAGATCAGCAATCTCCGCGGGAGATATTACAGTGCACAAGTGCATGTGTGGACACAAGTGCACTCTTTGTTCCTTTATACCTCTTACAATCCAATGGGACGGAATACAGACACGACCGGGGGAGAGGTTAAGCGCAGGACCGATTTTTTTACATGCCCGTCCGACGCATGGATTATCTTACTTTACAGACAATTAGGTGATCAGCCTGCATTGTCCTAGCAAGTAAGGAAAAACTACACACAGTTGTTGCCTCCACAAGGATTCGAACACGTGACCTCCAGATTGCAAAACCACCCACCTTTACCCCCTGCGCCACTGAGGCTACTTCTTCTCCATCCTGTCCATGTATCTCCTTGTAAAGACTTGTAGACTCTACCGCACAGTGCTAAGAATACTATGATGTAGCAAGAAAGCAACACTGTGCATAAAACGTAATGCAGCACTGCACTCAACAATTCTAATAATGAATGTGTCTCATTTGTGGCGAGCGGTAGTGTCGGTATGCAAATGTAATGCAACTGTCTCGTCATTCACTTGTAAGCAGATTAAATCAATAGGATGGCTTATTTTTTATTTTATTATTATACTACCAAGGTGGCAAGCAAGCGTGCGGCCCGCCTGATGGTAAGCACCCTCACCGCAGCCTATAGACGCTAGCAACACCAGAAGCAGCAGTAGCGCGTTGCCGACCCTTAAGACATTAGATTTTAAGTCTTTGTGTCCGGTAGTTTCACCAGCTACAGTGCCCTTCACGCCGGAACACCGCAATGTTTGCACACTGCTGCTTGGCGGCAGGATATCTGACACTGCGGTGGTACCTACCTGGACGGTTCCTTGCACAAGGAACCTACCACCTAGTAAAAGAGGCCATTCAGTATTTTTTCATTAAAAAAATGTCATCAGTTCTTTCACAACTGCATATTATTTGCCGGCTTAGAGCGTTCGCAAGTTTTGATAATGATTTATTACACGTGTAACAAGATTTGGATGATTTTTTTTCTTGCTAAACTTACCTACTCAAATTTTGCTAGGTTAGCTCTTATTTCTGAAAGTTCACATAGATTTTAGAAACCCCGACATATGAATCTAACGACCTTGGATTAATTAATATTTTGTTGAGGTAATCCTCAATGTCTTCCGTTGTCTTTCAATGCCAATCAAATCAATCAACAAACATCCATCACTGCCCTACGATTACAATAAACAATACAAACCAAATCCCTTTATCATCATGAGTATTAATTTGGAATAGAGAAACGGAAATATAATCAATCAGGGTCGCAAGCTGCAAGTTGCAGTCTATCTAGCACAGGCATTGACGTACATTTTGTAATGAATAACTCATTTTCTGTGAAATAAACATTTATTTATTTTATTTATCCTGATACTGGTGATGTAGGTACATTAATAAAGCTCTGGTCACACTGCCGGCGAAGAAGTAAATGGTGATCGAGGAGCAAGGTACGAGTTCGTAGTCGACAGCAGACAGCAACAACAGACGACGTGTCGCTGCGAAACTACTGGTTTCTATGTATTTCTGTGAATCATGAAAATATCTTCCGAACATTGCAATCAATCTATTCTTACGGATTATATCAAATAAATAATTAAATAAATAATAATAAATAAATAATTGTAAAAAAGAGGCTAGTCGAGAAAAACATGCCAAAGGAATATGCAGAACGATTAGAACATTGCCTTACATCTGGCTATCTATTGTGGAAGGAGCAATTCTATAAGCAAGTAGATGGAGTAGTGATGGGCTCACCTGTATCTCCCGTAGTAGCTGACATTTTCATGGAAGACTTTGAGGAGACAGCCCTCAGAACTTCACCTGTTACTCCGAGATTCTACAAGCGATACGTAGATGATACCTTCACAATATTACCATCTGATAAAGTAACAGTATTCCTGGACCATCTTAACTCCATCAATCCAAAAATTAAATTCACAATGGAGTTGGAGTCAAATAAATCATTGGCCTTTTTGGATGTATTAGTAATGCGGAATCCTAATAATACCTTGGGCCATACTGTGTACAGAAAACCAACCCATACAGATAGGTACTTGAGTGGTGAGTCTCATCATCCCCCAACACAGCTAGCTACAGTGGGTAAATCTTTGTTTCAAAGAGCACGCGGAATCTGTGATGATGACCATCTGAGCGCTGAGCTTCAACATGTCAAGCAAGTACTGCGTGACAACAAGCTCCGGATCCCGCGCCGCCATCATAGTGAACGTGTCAAACCAGCCACAGTGGAGCGTCAACCTGCTGTCCTACCATATGTTAGAGGGGTTACTGACAAGATTGGCTACATCTTAAAGCGGGCTTCAATCAAAACTTATTATAAGCCAACAAAGAAGATTAGTCAATATTTACCACCTGTCAAATGCCACATACCTTTACAAGATGCAGGAGTTTATAAACTCGACTGTGACTGTGGGCTCTCCTACATTGGGCAAACAAAGCGTGCAATAAAAACTCGCGTTAAAGAGCACATAGCTGATGTGAAACACCGACGCTGTACAAAATCTGCAGTCTGTGAACACGTTCAGGATCGCACCCGCCATTATATCAGATTTGATAAACCACAAATCCTCGCAAAAGAACATCGTTTCCAACCAAGGATGATTCGTGAGGCTATTGAAATCAAAAAACATCCTAATTTCAATAGAGAGGATGGTTGGGTGTTACCACCAGCTTGGGATCCTGTGATAAATATAATTAAATCCAAAACCAGACAAAACACTGCACGGCGTCAAGATACTGTAAGCACTTACTGCGTAGGTCGGACCAACAACAATAATAACCAATAAGAATTGAGGGTACATCAATAAAAACAACAACAATAACTGAGGGTACACCGAAAATTATGACAGTATAAATAGAGCGCGGCCGGGGACGTTCAACATCTCAGTCCGCCCGTGACCATGGGTGCTGCAAAGCATTCGAAACGTCGGGAAAAATAAAATAAATCGCGATATAATCCGTAAGAATAGATTGATTGCAATGTCTAGTATTCGCGTAAATAAAAGACAACATTAATATCTTCCGAAGCTAGCGACACGTCGCACTACCGCAAACAACGTGTCGTCCTACCGCAGATCAGTAATACCAACCAGAGTATGTAATAATACATCACAAAAAAATGTAGTTTATTGACCAAACTAAACGATATAAATTAAAATTAAAATCCATTTATTTCAGGTAACTATTGACCCATGTTATAAATTAACATTAACAAACACATAAATGAAATGATACAATAATAATAATAATAATAAGCCCGCAGGGCAGCTTGTGGCGAGCTGTTGGTGCGTAACGACACCACGGACCCGAGTGCTCCAGAGAGTCGGTCAGGGCCCCCACCTCGGCGTGTCTTCGTCGGTCCAGTGGAAACCGAAGGGGGCCCGAAGGACTCTCAGCTCTGGCTTGCCTTAATTGGCCGTCCAGAGAGGAGCTGTTAGAGCTATATGCTCCAGGGGTGGAAGTGTTAAAGGGCATAACGCCGCGAGTAACTACGGAGAAAGCGCAGCACACCTCTCGACACCCCTGAGTCACTCACACCGGTGTTGCTCTCTGTCGTCATCGGACGATCATTTGGGGAGCCCATCTAGTGGGTGGCAAGCCACCACTTGCCACAAAATAGTTATGAATGTAATTATGGCAAGTGACCCCGGCCTTTGCAATAGCCCAATCGCCAGTCCACCAAACGCTCAACCCCATAAACCTAGACTTCTTTTCACATGCTTGTAATAGTCCCTACCACCTACTGAGGTCAACTGCTGTAAGGTCATCATTGTGGCAGTTGACCCCGGGAGGTGTTTTACACACCATTTACTTCTTCTAAAACGGGCCTCTACGTGTTGGATCCGTCCCCACGCAAGCCTCTAAAAGACCGGGCTAAGCCCGTGAGTAAATAAAACATGAAAATAATAATAATAATAATATCTTGGGACAATCCACACACGGTCATCTGATCCCAAACTAGGCAGAGGCTGTACTATGGAAACCAGACAACTGATACTAATACTTATATACATTTTTTTTTGTAAATACATACTTAAATAGATAAATAACACCCAGACACTTGGTGGGAATCGAACCCACGACCCATCGGTTAGCGGACAGGGTCACTAACCACTAGACCAACGGGCCCGTCTACAACAAACCGTCGAATACAAACACAACAATTTACACACACAAAATCACACAGAATCACAATTGAAATCTACCTCCCGCACCGAATGTTACCACATGGCGGTCACAGCAGTGCCGGACGTAGGGACAATCTAACCTACTGGTGATCATCTTTAGGACGGTGTTGTAGCTCGCCCTTACTCTGCGCACCAAAGACACGCAGCGCTTGCGCATGGTCGCGTGGAAGCAGTCCGTGTGCGCCGAACATACCCGACGCGGTGCAATGGCGGGGCAGGCCCAACATCGCCCTAAATGCGTTATTGAATTGGACACGAAGGGCGCTGTAACATCTCTGCGAGTAGTTAGCCCACAGGCTACACGTGTACAGGGAGGTGCAGTACGATCGGAAAAGCGTTATTTTTACCTAACCTGAACATCTACATACATTATACATAAACGCCGCTACCTGCCGTCTGCTGCAGCCATCTGCAGTTTGGTTCGAATAAACGACCGCAGAGACGGTGTCGCTGCGACATGGCGCAGCGACACCGTCTGCTGCTGCTGCTGGTTGCAGTCCACTACGAACTCGTACCTCAACACAGACTTAAGTTAAGCCACTTGGATTTTATGTATTCTTCTGTAAATATTTTAACATATTGAACTGCAAATATACAATGTAAACACGTATAAAATGCGATTGACGTTCCGCGATGCTGATGATTCATAGATAAGTAAACGAATCAAACACACCCTTTCAGCTGGCTGTCATGACAGCCTTCGGAGGCCTTAGACCACTGCAGGACATTACGAATTGAAAGCTAAGTTAAAATTAGTACACGACGTTTAGGAAAATTATCGATACACATAGTGTATGTACCTACTTAGTATGTTGTGTTACTTTACAAGTCTGGAAAAAACATCTCGCCGATGATCCTTGTTCGGTAGAGGGATTCGCTTCGAATCTGCGCTGTCCTAAGTCCTGACTTAACTAGATTTTTACTAGTATCAATTTTACGAGCACGCCATCTCTTTCATAAGTATAATCGCCAGCGGCAGAACCGTGCCTTATTAAGGCAGGTTATCTAGCAATCGCCTTGATGCGTACTTACCGAAAACGTACGAAAGCTTAAATACGTAATTAGTTTATCTGGGCCCAGTATGATAAAGAATGCTGGTAGGTATCATTTATACAAATTCCTAAGTACTAACATAATTTATGGCTAATTTTATTGGGAAATTAATGTTTATGTATACTTAGTTGGAAAAGCGCGTGCCTATCAGACGATAAGCACATGGTCAGTTAGAAAATGGCAACAAAATATTTATTGAAAAGGTTATCTTGACTAGCTATCTGTTAGCTTGATGTACCTAGTATGACATTTAATTGTAGTTGATAAAATGCAATTGTATAATCCTTGATGACAAAAACCAATCCTATACAATGTAACTGACTTTAAATAACAGTCATGTTTGTTTTAATTGACTGGGTTTGACGAGAAAAGCAAGATACGTCAGCAACAAGCCTGTCTGCCTGGCGTCAGGTTGTATACTAAGACATTTGTTATTGAGTGTCTTGAGTCAGTTAATTACACCAGCTGCAGAGCCCTTCACAACGAAACTAAGCGATGTCTACACATTGCTGCTTGATGGCAGAATATCTGGCACTGCCCTTGCTCAAAGGACCCACTGCGTAGTAAATCAATTCTTGGTTCTCAATTCATGCTTCGTTTATAGGCCTATGTAATAAGTAAAATAATCACCTACCCAACTACGTCAAAACCTCTGTAGAAAAGTAATTACGATGCACACCATTTATATACGTAAATCTTGCAAATCCAATCACAAGTTTACTTTACGCAGGTTCAAACCCGGCTCGCACCTCTGTTTCTTTAAATAACCATGTGTGAATTGTCTTTGTGCGATTATTACGAGCTCTTGGTGAAGGAAAACATCGTGAGGAAACCTGTATGTCTGAGAAAGCCTTTCTAGTTTTCGTATGACGTGTGAAGTCCGTCAACTCACACTTGGCCAGCGTGGAGGGCTAGGCCATAGCCTAAGCCCTTTACTCTTGAAGGGAGGCCCTTGCCCAACACTGGGACAAAAACAAGGGCTGTTAAAAAAATATTAAAACACAAGACAATATAATATCACTTTAATATTAACAATCGCGTATTATGTATAAGTAATTGAATGTTGAGATCACGAGCCGCGTTTCTTGTTGCCGAGTTGCTCGGCCTCCTCGAAGGTGTCCGGCAGCTTGGTGCCGAGCGTCTCCGGCGTGGTGAAGATGAGCAGGCCGGAGAGCGTCGCGAAGCTGCCGAACAGCACCGACGGCAACGGTGCCCATATTTCTGAACCCTGCAATAATAAACACATCCATCGATATGTTTTTCGGTATTATGTACAGTGAAAGGAGTCTCCGATTGATGGCCCATCGACCGTACGTTTTTCTGCCGGTACGCCGGCGATATTTCAGACAGAGTTGCATTCCTCGTGTTGTTAGTAAGTTAGTGCGCTACCGTCTCTGCGGCTGCATCACCCACCACTAACCATAAAATGGAATTGCAGTCAGACAGTCGTTTATATTTATTAAAAAAAAAAGAAAAGCCTACTACCAATTAATCCCTAAAATCCACTTGACCTCAAATTTTACAAAATTTGAAGTGCAACCGACCATTTATGAAGTATCTATAGTGGATTTAAAAAAAAAATTGTGAATTTGAAACACGGCTATCGGATTTTTTGCTACTTGCTTCTACACGTAAAACAATAGCATGACCTCCCTAAATACTCATCCCAACAATACAAGTCGCTGTAGAAGTTAATTTTTGAAGTTTGAACGAATGGTTTGCAGATAAACTTTTTATTTATTTTTTAATAGGCTAGTGTGTTTTGCCATCCTCGATTGCGTCGCCGCATTAAATCAGGTGGGACTGCAGTCAAGCACTAGCTTATAAGTACTAAAAAAAATAATATAACGGCCACCAATCATGAGAAAAATAAACGTCGAGGAAAACAAATAAACGATTCGATGAAGGAAAGTTGACATGACTTCAATTTAAAACAGTCTTTTTGAATAAACTTAGGAACCATACAAGCAGCACGCTCCTTAATAGATTAGCCTTAGACAACTGCAGCACACTGCCGCTGGTCTGTGACAGACTGCGAGACAATATTTACTCAACTCAAGTCTCTTGAACCAACTCACCAGCTATAGAGCCCTTCACAGTGGAACTCAACAATGTTTACTTATACAATGCTGTTTGCCAGGATGTAGGGAAGGTAAATGTTAGTGTCAGATCGGACCATTATTCACTAGTGGTACGTACCAGTGAGGGTGTGAGCGGCGCCGTGATGGAGCCGAGGCGGCCCACCATGGAGGAGAACGCGAACAGGTTGTGCCGGTGCTTGGTGGGGTACAGCTCCGCCGTGTACACGTACACTGACGTCATCACGATCGCGATGCAGTACTTGCCGATCAGGTACACCGCCAGCTGCAGGCCGTCGTTGCCTGGATATATAGTACAAATTAGTTCTGGTACATGTGGCTAAGAAAGGAACCGTTTAACTATCTGGTCTGAACCCTTGGGGTGTCCGGGTAAGAATAACACCCACCCATCTCCCCCCGTTAGGATACATAAGAGGCGACTAAGGGAAAACAAGAAGACGGGCAGCAGCGTCTTTCTATTGTATTAACTACCACCTATGTATTTTGCGATCCCCAGACGCCTACCAAGTGTGGGGATTGTGGCAACTCCTCGCTTATAGGGGTTTTTTCAGCAGTGAACATCTTTTGGATGGTGCTCTTAGCCTATAGTTTATAAATAGGTCTCTATCTAAAAAATAATTCTGCTCAAATTGAATATAAACATGGTTTATAGTGAAACTCCATTGAAACTCGATTATCTTCTAAACAAATCGCAACGAGGATCGGTAGACTAACGAATCTTTCTGTATCAATTGTATCCCGTTTTCAGGTAGTAACTAGGTAATTACTAGACTAGTGCAGCTACTCTGGTAATATTCTAATGTATTCTGGCATTAAATATTCTTCTAAAATAATATTTTTTAATGAAATATACTTACCTTCCGGCATAAAAGCGAATGTGAATTGGCAGGCTGCACAGAGCCAGTACGCGCAGATCAGCACCGGCTTCCTGCCGACCCGGTCCAGCAGCAGGATCGCCGTCCAGAAGCCGGGGATCTCGACGGCCGCCACCGCCACGTAGTTCAGGTACGTGTTGCCCGACATGTTCACAGAGTTGATGTTCATGCCGTAGTACACCAGCGTGTTCGTGATCCACCATATCGGCGACACGATGCACCGCGACAGTATCACCCGAGACTTCAACACGCGAACGGCCAACCACGGCTCTTTCGGCTTCTCGATCAACTTCTCCGCCTCGGCCGTCGACCGCAGCGCTTCCAAACTCTTCTGTGACAGCTCTTTCTTATTCGTTTTGGCTACTTTTTTCAGAATCTCTTCGGCTTCCTCGTAACGACCTTTGCTCATCAACCACCGCACGGACTCCGACAGGATCCAGAAGTAGCAGACGACGAGGAGCTGAGGCGCGTACAAGACCTGGGTCAGAGGCCGCCACGACGAGACGCCCCACGCTATGAAGCCGAGAATGACCTGGCCCACAGCGAACATCGTCGATATCGTGGCCCCGGCCATCACACGATATTTGGGCCCTACCAGCTCAGTCACTGAAACATAGTTATTCATTTCATTATGATTAATGCAACTAGATAAAATTCATATAATGATTTCTGATACGCGAATATTACACATTAAAATGAAACTAATTTTACGGATTATATCGCGGTTTATTTTTGATTTTAATTTCCCGACGTTTCGAATACTTTACAGCATTCATGGTCACGGGCGGACTGAGTTCAAATTAAAATTAAAAATAAACCGCGATATAATCCGTAAAATTAGTTTCACTTCAATAGATAAAATTCAGGAAAATAAAATATCATCTCAAATAGCATTCTTAGTAGAAAAATAAGGATGCTGGCAGAATTCATTGATTTTAGAGATTTGTGTTTAATAATGCATTTAGAATAAGCACGCTTTTGAAATTACCGTGCATATGAATGTATGTTCTATTAGTAGTTTTTACTAGTAACTGTAAAAAACTTAGCCGCACCTAGAATATAACAAGAAGAGAAAGCGCCGGCGCCGACGGAGGACTCGATGACCTCGAGGGCCAGGAACCACTCGTAGGAGTTGACGAAGGAGCGCACGAGGCCGATCCAGCCCGTGTTGAACGCGTTGATGGTGAGCGCCACGCGGCGGCCCCAGCGGTCCGAGATGTAGCCCGTGATGGGCAGCACCAGCAGGGTGCCGATCGTGCGGATCGAGCCGATCTGCGAGCGACGCCATTCGTCGCATCCCAGATCGAACTGCAAGTATCAACAATATACTTCTAAGTTCAGCCAAAATATGTTTTTCAGTTATTTATTAAAGATAGCGAATTTTTGTAATAATTTGCTATTCATATTTAGTCGAATTGGTCTACCTTTCCATGCGACCGACCTACTTGATATCTGTTTCCCCATGTACCTATCCTACAAACGTAAGCAACATCAGAGTCCGTTTTGCTGCCCAAACAGCCAGGGGAATAGTTTAGGCGTGCAGCCATGGGCCGCCAGTACATCGACTCCTGGACTATTCAAATATTTAGTACAGAAGAAAAGAGCGTCAGTAGGCATCGTACAAGTATCGCAGGGACCTTGATTTGACGTGCGTAGATAATAAATCTATGGATTTATGTACCAACAAAATTGTATATGAAAGATTAATTGCTTTAAGTATATCAATAGGAGGCTACTCACATCGTAAACAACACTGAGGGTGTTCTGATAAACGTGGCCGTCACATGACTGCGTCCTGGAGGCATCGAACAGCGTCGCGGGACAGGTGCCCGCCGGCGGCGTTGCGGTGCTGGTGGCGTTGGGGAACCGCTCGCAGGACTCGAATGAAGTGGGGCTGGTGCCTGGTATGGCGTTGAGAATCCATGATGGGGCAAACTCAGGGTTCGCGCTGTCGCACTCCGGAACCAAACACCTGGGACCGGGAAACAAGCAACTATGCAATGTAGATTTTGTATAGAGCGGCCAATTTCTGCCCCTGACATTCTCTTGCTAAAGTTACAATATCGACGTGCTGTTAAATTGTCTTTATGGTTTTGATGACGAGTACGTGGTTGTTCATGATTCCAGGAAAGTACTCAAGTTTTCTGGGAAAGTGTACTTAATTGTTTGTTTAATGGAATTTCCATTTTTAACATTACTATTATTCAATGTTTCCATTACCTGTTATGTACCAAGGTCCGCAAAAACATCTAATGGATGGTGCGTGCAGTATTCTTAACGCAGACTTTTAAAGTTAGGAAAACAGACTTGAAAGCCCCATAAGTCTGGCACATACTATATGTTATGTTGTTATAGTATTAATATTATGTTTATACTTTGATCCCGTTAGGAAATCAATACTTTTATATAACATATAGATGGCCAATTTGTGGGTAGGTTCATATTATTTTGTGAAACAGCAGGATTGAACCAAACATTCCGTTACGACTCACGATGTATTTCTCTTCGACGAACAATCTATGTAAATTGAAGTTATTTTATTCCACAATAGAGAAATTGTTGCTGCTCACCTGTGCGGAATTCTAGCAGTAGTAAAGATGTACTCTCCAGACGCAAAAGCCGAGAATATAACCGGCAGCGCGGCCAGCAACAACGTCACGATCTGATACTTCCCGAACTGCCCCACCTCGTTCTCGAGGATGTCATCCAGATCCACGCCAGGCTTGCCTTCGCCCTTCTCTTGAGCCGACATGGCGACGCGTGGACGAGATCACCGTTCCAGCAGGTTGATCGCCAATAAACGAGCCACGCCAAACTTTTGATAATTAGATTCGCCATTTACATATCACAAAAATTATTTAGATAAGTACTGTATCGGAAATTTTATTGAACATTATAATTATATATTATAATACGGACGCATTATGAGGCTAAGGTAGTGTTCACAGTGGGGCTTTTTGGGTTTTCATTACGATAAATACTTACTTACCTATTTTCAAAATAAATTCCAGATGTTAATTTAATATAGAAAGGGCATACACTGAAAGGTATATTAAGATAAATAAGCGTCAGATGTAGATGAAATCTTAAAATAGCTCTAGATTTTTTACATAAGAGATGCTTAATGATTTCTGATATTTACGCGAATATTACACATTGAAATGAAACTAATTATATAAAATGGATTGTGATTGTGGGCGGCTCTCATACATCGGGCAAACAAAACGATCGGTAAAAACCGGTTATAGCTGACGCTAAACATCGACGCTATACAAAGTCTGCAGTGTGTGAACATGTTACAGCCACAAATCCTCGCAAAAGAACAGCGCTTCCTACCAAGGATGATTCGTGACCGTGAGGCTATTCAAATTATAAAAACATCCAAATTTCAATAGAGAAGATGGCTGGGTGCTACCACCAGCTTGTAATCCCGTGATAAATATAGTCAAATCCAAAGACAAGCATTCCACTGCAAGACCTCAAGATACCTACTGTAAGCTCTTTCTGAGTAGATCGGACTAACAATAATAATTAGAAGACCTGAGGGTGCCCTAAGACAACTATGACATATGGACAGCTACCACCTCAGTCCGCGCGTGACCATGAATGCTGTAAAGTATTCGAAACGTCGGGTAATTAAAATCAAAATAAACCACTATATAATCCGTAAAATTGGTTTCATTTCAATAAGAGATGCTATATCTGTATCGTGAGACCAATTTTAGCGTTCTATGCAGATAAGATTTATAGAAGTATTCTCGAATATTTCTTTATGTATATTATTACAGCTATATAGCCATACTACATATCACGCGTAAAAAAAATCATAGAAATGTTGGTTTATGTATGAGGATAAAGTCTGCCGCATGAAGGAACAGCCTTAACCTTATGATAGTAGCAACTACGAAATGTAATAAATTCACCTTCAAGGTGTTATAGACGATATTCTATCAAAATTAAATTCGATAATCGCTCGCATTGTCCAGCTCTGCGATAAGATCCAAGGCACGCGCGGCAGTGTGCATTACCCCAGCAAGAAAGATGGTCGTAGAGAAGATTGAGTTAAACGAATAATTAGAGCATAATCTGCTGTAAATGTGCGCGGAATAAAAAATTTGTGCATCATTTCGTTTTCGAGAAAAATCCGAAAAACGATTCTTGCTGGGGTAACGTTATTCCAGCAAGAAGATTCTAAACCAATGATCGGAGAGAAACATAAACTTCAGGAAAGATAGCTTATATTTGTGCGTAATTGTGCGCTGAAAATGAAATTTGTGCGTCTTAAGATTTCAGAGTTATTACAATTCCTGCTGGGGTAACGTTTTGCAGAATCGTGTTTCTCGGAAACCAATAATTGTGCACCTGTAGTATAAACGATTATCAGTAGCTCTTAATTTGTGCGTATTTGTGCATTAATTAGATTTCCAAAAATATTTACCGTTTTAGCGTAATAATGGATTTATGAAAACCAAAAAAAAAGGTCCTAGCGCTTATACAAACAAAAATTCATACACACTGAAAACGGTATTCGGTCCTTTTTAATACTCTTAACATCCACGAAAAGTTTCAAAACATATTATATACGCATTATTGAATAATATCACTTTGAATCAAAACTGATAATGTCTAGCTTTGACGTCAAAATACAAAAAACAAGACCAACCCTAGAGTTTTTGGTATAAACCAAGAATTAGAGCACTTAATGAAATACATATCCTGTAATTTTCAGCTTCAAATATCTCATAATAAAGAAGATACAAACAAAAACTAGAACCCCTGTTAGATTACTGGTTATCCGACCAAATTGGAATGAACCCAAAAAAGCGAGGATTTCATACATACTCGTGACCTTCTTAACTTTGCACACAAACAGCTTTGCCTGGGTACACTGAAGTATAAAACTGTTAGCGGAAGTTACTTTTATTCTAAATCTTATTATATAAAAGAGTAGACAAAAACCCACTCATCACGAAATCTCAGAAACTACAAGTGCTAGGAGTCTCAAACTTTGCATGGGGGTTCCTTTTAAAACGTAGGTGCTCACTAAGACTGGATTTTGCGAAATTCAACCTCTAAGGGGTCAAACAGGGGGGCAAAGTTTGTATGGGAGAACGCGATTCCTTGGTCCTATTGACTTGAAATTTTGCACAGACATTCGTTAAGAAAATTAATTGAATTAGTATTTCATATTTTTTATAATTTATCCCTTTACAGGGTAAAAAAGAAGTATTATTACTCAACCGATGGCAGTACAAATATATTACAACAATAAGATACGATAATTTGAAAGATAAATTAAAAGTTCCTTGGCCAAGTGGTTACGGATGCGTCCTCTAAGTACGGACTGTCCGGGTTCGCTACCCCTGATCGGATTTTTTTTTGTATTATTAAACTTTGTTTTTGATTTTTTTATTTATATTAAGATTCGATGTTTTAAATATTTAACTCCGGAACTTTTTATCTCTAATATATTTTTTATTTTTAATGATTTTTTAAATTTAAAATCATGCATACGTAGTTAACTTCTCTCTAATGTTATGATTTAGTTATTAGTGGAAACTGAATTGATTTTTATGTACTATTGGATCTTATATTTAGTAATAGTGGTATCATTTGTTTGTTTCCCAAATATAACAAAATAAAATAATGTAAATATATTTTCAAAATGTCTGTTTGGGTAGGAATACAATATGCATTGTACCTATGATATAAAAAAAGCCAAAACTTTATTGGAATTATTGTCTGTCTGTCAGTCAGGGTTTTTTCTATAGGTTGGCTGGTGTTGAGGACCAACGACGTCAAAGTATCTTTACATAGTGTGAAACAAAGTCGCCCGATAGCACCTCCTAAACCACGCAGCGATTTTCACCATCGGTTAGATAATTTTTCATTGAAGGTTTTAAGTTTTATCTAAGTAAATAAACTTACATAGCTTACATTGACTAAACCTAAAGAGATACATAGTTAACAATCAAGTACTAGAGAATTTCATTAATTCCATATATTATAAAGTAGGTAAATATCCGGGATATAATATACCCGCCCCCCGGCGGACTCAAAGGCAATGCACTGAGGGACAGCTGATGCAGATCCCACCGGAGAACCCCCTCTCATGTGCCGATGTGACAGCCACGAGAGTTTTAGTGGGTAAGAATCCCCCACAGGATCCCAGGGACATATTAAACGTGCCCCCCACCACCCCTTTAACTGTGACAACGGTGACAGATTCCCGGGGGGCTATAATGCGCCCCTGGCAGCGGCTTCAAAGGCCCTTGCCTTGCACTGAGGGGTACCCGGTGCAGCCCCATATTTTTTGCGCACAGCCGTTTAGAGGGTAAGAATCCTACACACCGTGGTCGACCGCCCGCAGGATCCTGGAAGCCTATTGGAGGTCTACCCGTGGTCCCCGAAACTTTGAGCATGGTGACAGGTTTTTTTTATTGTGCCCCCCGATGGCGGGCTCAAAGGCAAGCCACTGAGGGGATCTTTTTTTTAAATTTATCCCTTAACAGTGTTAAAAAGCAGTATTATTACTCAACCGATGGCGGTACAAATATTCTCAC
This sequence comes from Furcula furcula, assembly GCA_911728495.1. Taxonomy (NCBI): domain Eukaryota; kingdom Metazoa; phylum Arthropoda; class Insecta; order Lepidoptera; family Notodontidae; genus Furcula; species Furcula furcula. Next base: position 26,034,532 of record OU452253.1, read on the forward strand.
ACTCACACTCAGATTTGCTTAGTACGTAAATTAGGTACTGTACACGGATAACTTTAATACATAAGGTAAAATATCACGCATTAGGGACTGAGCAGACATTTAACAAGAATATGATCAAGTAATTCGAATAATAGAAGAAGACTGCACACACACACACAGCAGGAGGCACAGCAGGGACTGGGTTCAAATCTCTGTTTTTTTTTGTGTACTTTTAAACTTTTTATTTTTGATCATTTTACTATTATTTTTTATTTTTCACTGAAGGTTTAATATTAATTGAATTTATTTAGAAGTTGTAGCTATACCGAGGTCTCATCGATAAAATACTGAAATGTACAAAGTCCAATTTGAAAAAATACTGATCAAGAGCGAGCTGGATTTGCGCACCGAGGGTTAGTTTCCTATTCATCTAACACCTCAGGTAGCAAAAAGACCAAACCGCACAACTAAGTTTATTTGTCAAAGATTTTTAAACATTTAAAAAAAAAATATGCACAAGTAGCGCATTTTCAAACATGTTTTATTTTGCCAAAAAAAAAACATCAACACTTATTATTACACCAGTAATCTTTTCAGAATTTATGTCAATAATAAAAAAAAATGCCCAACCAATATTTTTTTAGTGTTCCCAAGGTTTGTGTTCATACACACTATATACGGATCTAACTATCCCCTCCCACATCCCCTCATACAACTAAAAACTTAAAGTCCAGACTCTGTTAAGCATTGTGTACTTAAATAACAATACAACACAGCAGCCTGTAATGTTTTGTCTCTAATTTATTGATCCACGCTCATAAATGTAATATAGAATATGTTTGGCCAAGTCCCTGAACAATTTTCGCGAGGACAACTGCTTACAATGTTAGCATATTTTTTTCCCCAATAAAAATACTGACTTCCAGCAAAATACCGATAAAGATCTTCAAAAACGACGTTAAAAAAGAGTGAAAAAGTATTAAAATACTGAATCTGGTCACATTGTATCATTCCATATAATATAAGGTAAATCTGGGATATAATATGCTTGCCCCCCGGCGGCGGACTCAGAGGCCAGGCACTCAGGGTCACCTGGTGCAGATCCCACCCGAGAACCCAGGTTTCCCTCTCATGTGCCGATGTGACAGCCACGAGAGTTTTAGTGGGTAAGAATCCCAAATACCCAGTTTGACTTCCCCACGGAATCCCGGGGACATATTGAATGTTTCCCCCGCTACTCTCTTAACTGTGACAACGGTGACAGATTCCCGGAGGGCTATAATGCGCCCCCGGCAGCGGCTTCAAAGGCCCTTGCCTTGCACTGAGGGATACACGGTGCATACTCTTTTGTGTGGACAGCCGTGGGGGACACATACTATATACATACATACAGTTCCTACTCCTCCTACATAACCCGGTTGACCGCCAACAGAGTCCCGGGGACCTATTGAAGGCTTCCCCCCTGTAACCGTGAGCACGGCGACAAGTTCCCAGGTGGCTTTATTGTGCTCTCCGGTGGCGGGGTCAAAGGCAAGCCACTGTATCATGATGCAGATCCCACCGGATAGCCCAAGAAGGGGTTATGTGCTGATTGCACTACCGTTGGGGGTTTAGTGTATAAGAATCCTACATACCCGGTTGACCACCAACAGGGTCCCGTAAATCCCATTAAAGGCTTCCCCGTACCCCTGTAACCGTGAGCACCATGACAGGTTCTCAGGGAGCTATAATGTGCCTTTCCGGCGGCGGGTTCAAAGTCAAGGCACTGTGTGTTATCAGCTGCTGCAGATCCCGACAGATAGCCCAGGTCCGCCCTCTAATGTGCCGACGTGATAGCCGCGGGGGTTTTAGTGGGTAAGAATTCCCCGACTGACCCCCGTTTACGTCTTAACGATGAAACCGAACAAGGAAGCCCGTATTGCTTCCATAAATTGGTTTTAAAGAAATTGTGTCCTGTTCCTGTTCTTAATCCACCCAAATTGTGCACCGGTACACGTCTGCAGTTTATAATAAAATTATAAATACAATTAACAAATCGCAAGCTCAGAGATTCAACGTTGCAGGCTTAAACCTAAGCGTTGAGTACTTTGCCCATGGACAAGCAGCTATACGTAGCCCTTTCACGCGTCACTTCTATACATAATTTGTTCATATTGCGTTACGAAAAGTCAGCTACAAACATTATTTAACAAGAAATTCTATAATCAAAGGCAGTAACTTTAAATTATTCACTTCTTTTTTTCTCAATTACACCCGTGCGAAGCCGGGGCGGGTCGCTAGTCTATATTAATAAAAGAGCAGGGTGTTTTCTAGGAATCACGATACAGCAAAAACCATATTACGTACAATCTTGAAATTTGGAACCAACATTATTCAAATAGTCTAGGTGAACAATAAGAACGGATTTTTCGAAATTCCATACCTAAGTGGGTCAAATGGGCTCCCAAAGTTTGTATGGAAAAAAAAATATTTTTCTTCTCACGGACATGAAACTTTGTAAGTGTACTAAACAAAAGAAATAAAGAAACACGTGTATCACACTTTTTGAAAATCGACCCATATTGGGATTTTAGCCTGGTTTTTGAGTATGCAACGCGGAAAAAAAATTTCATACTGCTTTGCTGAAACTTTGCGAATACATTAATCAAATTGTAGCAATCCAAGTGCAAATAATCATTTTTTGAAAATCATCTCGTACAGGGGTCCAATTGGGGTCCAAAAAATGTTTCTCGACCTACAGTCATAAAACTTAGTTTATATATTGCACACAAAAATCTAAGAAACTTATTTCCAGCATTTTGCAAAAAACTACCTTTAAGGTTTTTTAATGGGGTTTCAAAGTTTGCACAAAGAAGGATTTCCATTTCATCCTATGATGCAGCTAGAGTAACGAAAATCGGTAAATAAACTCAATACAACAATTGAAAAAACTAATTTTGATCATTTTTGTAAAATCAACCCCTAAGTGGGTCAAATGGGCTCCCAAAGTTTGTATGGAAAAAAGAAAATTTTCGTCACACGGACATGAAACTTTGTCAGTGTACTAAACAAAAGAAATAAAGAAACACGTGTATTACAACTTTTTGTAAATCGACCCTTAAAGGGGTTTTAACATGGTTTTTGAGTATACAACGTAAAAAAAAAACATACTTACTGCATTGATGAAACTTTGCGAATATATTTATCAAATTATAGCAATCTATGTGTAAATAATCATGTGTTGAGAATCAACTCCGAAATGGGTCCAATTGGGGTCCGAAAAATGTTTTTCGACCTACAGTCATAAGACTTAGTTTATATATTGTACACAAGAAGTTAAGAAACCTGTTTCCTGCATTTTTTGAAAAACAACCCCTAAGGTCATATCAAGGGGTTGCAAAGTTTGCACAAAGAAGGATTTCCATTTCATGATATTATATGATGCAGCTAGAGTAACGAAACTCAGTAAATAAACTCAACACAACAATTGAACAAACTTATTTTGAGCATTTTTGTAAAATCAACCCCTAAGTGGGTCAAATGGGCTCCCAAAGTTATTACGGTTTTTTTTTTCATCACACGGATAAGAAATTTAGTCAATGTACTAAGCCAAAGAAATTAAGAAACACGTGTATCAAATCTTTTTCAAATTCGACCCGTAAAGGGGTGTTAGCATGGTTTTTGAGTATGAAACGCGGAAAAAAATATCATGCTGCATTGATGAAACTTTGCGAATACATTTATCAAACTAAAGCAATGATTGTATAAATAATTATTTTTTGAAAATCAACTCTTAACGGGGTCCAATGGGGGTGCAAAAATGATTGTCGACCTACAGTCATAAGACTTAATTTATGTGTTGCACACAAGAATCTAAGAAACCTATATCCGGCATTTTGCAAAAAACAACCCCTATGATCATTTAATGGGGTTGTAAAGTTTACACGTAAAACGATTTCCATTTAATGCTATAATAGAGCTAGAGAAACGAAACTCGGCACATAAACTCAATACAAAAATTGAATAAACAAATTTTCAGCATTTTTCGATAATCAACCTCTAAGTGGGTCAAATGGGATCTCAAAATTTGTATGGAAAACATTTTGTTTTCACCACACATACACGAAATGTCAACGTACTAAACATAAGAAATGAAAAAACACGTGTATCACAACTTTTTGAAAATCGACCCTTAAAGGGGTTTTAACATGGTTTTTGAGTATACAACGTAAAAAAAACATACTTACTGCATTGATGAAACTTTGCGAATATATTTATCAAATTCTATCATAATCTATGTGTAAATAGTTTATGAAAATCAACTCCTAAAGGGGTCCAATTGGGGTTCAAAAATGTTTTTCGACCTGCAGTCATAAGACTTAACTTATGTATTGCACACAAGAATCTAAGAAACCCATTTCCGGCATTTAGCGAAAAACAACCCCTAAGGTCATATAATGGGGTTGGAAAGTTTACACGTAGAACAATTTCCATTGAATGTTATAATGTAGCTAGAGTAACGAAAATCGGTACATAGACTCAACAAAACAGTTTAACAAATTTATTTTCACCATTTTTCAAAAATCAACCCCTACCCCTACTACCCAAATGGGGTATCAAAAATACCATGAAAAAATAAAAATATTCTCATAGCACACGGACACGAAACTTTATCAGTGTACTGATAAAAAACACGTGTATCACATTATTTTTTTAAATCAACCCTTGAAGGGGTTTTAGCATGATTTTTGAGTATCAAGCGCGGAAAGGAAATCATGCTGCATTGATGAAACTTTGTGAATAAATTGATCAAGTTAAAGCAATTTAATTATTTTGAAAATCAACCCCTAAAAGGGTCTCATTGGGTACAAAAAATATTTTTTTGTCCTACAGTCACAGGACTTATTTTATGCATTGCACATAATAATCTAAGAAACTTATAACAGGCATTCTTCAAAAAACAATCCCTAAAGTAATTTTATGAAGTTGCAAAGTTTGCATGAAGAAGGATTTTCATTTTAGCTATAATGTTGCTACAGTCACACAACTCATTAAATAAACTCAAGATAACAACAAACAAATTTTCTGCATTTTTCGGAAATCAACCCCTAACTGGGTCAAATAGCGTATCAAAGTTTGCAAAAAAATAATTTTCATCACACGGACACAAAACTTGGTCATCAAAAGAAGTTGAGAAACACGTCTGACACATTTGATTTGAAAATCTACCCTTGATTGGGTTTTAGCACGGTTTCTGAGTGTTTAGGGATCACCTAAGGCCTGCGTTTTGTGAGTTTACTGTTATATAATGGGCTCTTCGATAGCTGAAATAAATATCTAAATTGGGTACTAAAGGTGACTTGCGATAATTGAATAAAACAATGTGTACTCGGTGAGTCTAGTGACAGAATGATGCTTTATTTTATATTCTTTACATGTTGTAACAACCTGCGAATTCTGCCACCGTGATCTAAGATCTAAGGCGACATCTATCGCGGATATGTGAACTAAATATAACATAGACAGATTCCCTATTTAATAAAGATAGTGTTACATTATAAATTGTGTTTCCTTTACGTATAACCTAAGTACATGCATGTACATTCCGGCCCCCGTGGACAGAATGTTCACAACAATTAAATATAAACATATCTAGTCTTTGAATGAATGGGGTAATTATTAACACCTTTTGTAAGAATAATAATTGAACAAAAAATAATACAAACATTTGGCTGAATGCGCACACTGTGCAGTGTCAAGCCAAGAAAAAAAAACATTGCAAATAGAACAAAAACTTAAGTAGGTACGGACTAAGGTATCTGCCAACAATTTAACAGATCGTTCAACTTATCTGTATGGGTGGTGAAAATTGGAACTAAAATATCCATAATAAAATGACGATCAGTTTGACGTTTTTGGACTGACCGTGGCGACACTGACCGCTCACAAATAAGTTGGTAAACTTTACGCACTTTACAGACCAAGAATAAAGCTATAGAATAAAGACTTGTATTGTACTGTAGACCTATCGACATTGGGGTACCTACTATTGGTTTGAATAAATTATTTACAGAACACCATAGATAAAAAAATCTTGCTTAAAACCTTAACCATACCATAACCTATAGGCTGCGTGTGGAACAACCAAAACATCTTACAAAAAACTTTACAACATAACCAAACATCAAGGATAAAGTGGTATACATACGTATAGAATATTCTAGATCAAACCGATCCAATGACTTACAAGAATAAATTATAAAATACAACAGAACACATTCTAGCCATTGCCTGCCACCACGGTTTATATTTTACTTGCCACATCTTAGGTGACAGATTGACTTGACATTAAAGATTTCACTCAGAGTAATTAGGATGGAGCTAGCATCGCGTCGAATCCCCGAACAATTTTTTCGTGGCACTTTTGCGGGGTGCGGGAGGCGAAGTAAAAACCCACAGACACAGATACAATTTTACGCATACCCACACTATAATAAACTCGCAACACATTCAAAAAGATACGCACACCAATAAAGAATGACCTGAACATATGAACAAAAATTTGGCAGAGGGGTTAGCGCATCATGCTCACTCCAGTGGTATCTCCTCTAAGAGATTTCGCTAACCAAAAACAAAGAGTAAAATAGATTAAACCAAAAGTACAGTACATACTCTGTGTTGCTGACGTGTCTAGTCTATCTAGTCTAGGTTCTATGCAGGTCTATGTTACATCCTCTGGCTTTTTCTGTGCTTCTTGGCCTCAGCGCGTTTTACAATTTACAGTTCAGTGAAACCAGATTTAACCATAATATAGCTTTTTACAAAATTAACTATAATTGTTTTCAGTGGTAAATACATACTAATGCTTAATTCTATTAAAATTATTACTATAAATATCAATCCTTATAGGAGATATGAAGCACATTGTATGTGCACATGATGCCAACGCGTACCGTATTGGTACTGTAACCTAGACCAGGAATAGTCATTTAGTATTCTTTTATGTGAGGGAAATTTGGTCATCTACAGCTGAGTCTTCTTTTCTACAAGTGGGCTAAACATCTGTAGTAAGTATTATACTAACCTAAATCATATTATACTTCATGACGTCTGCAAATGAACATCATAAGTACTTATCCATAAATCATTAATAATAAACAAATTGTCTTTCAGGTCCCTCTTCCAGAACCTGAGCTGTGATGCTGCTGATGATGAATGCAACAGACCACCTATCTTCACACAGTGTTTGCATTCTGAGAAGCTACCTATATAAGCTGCCAGAATTGACGTCTACTCCCTTAATGACATGCATGTGGACATATCTCGTGGGCATGAAACCTAATATTAAGCATGGGTGCATGTATGACTAATGGTGTTCGAATATTTCTTCTCTGATAAGTATTTTGAGTGTACCTACTTATTTTTATTTTTTTTGACCTAAGAAATTGACCGATGCTACTGTTAAAATATAACACTGATGAATGCATACTAATAATGATAATATTTTGGGACAACCCTCACATGTTAGTGTTGTAAACAATTTGCCATCGATCTACAACAGGCAGAATGCAAAGCTTGGATACAGGTCTTTTAATGATACTATTCTTACAACATAAGAGTAACAACATGTGTTAAATTATCTGGCCCAGGATGTTTAGTGACAATCATTCTATACAGCCACCATGCAGGCGGAACGTTATCCTCCAACATCAATACAATGTCTCCAATCTTAGGTTCAGGTGTATGTTTGTTCCACCTAGATCGACAAAGAAACTGTGATAAATATTCCTTTGACCAAATTCTCTTGTAAATCCTGTGCCAAATATTGTTCTTTCCATCTTTACTACGAATACAAGTCAAGAGTGTCTGTTGCCACTCTTCAAGTGTTAGCCAGCTTGCCATTGGTTTTATTTTTGTTAATCTCAGTTGAATGAATCTACAACAGTACAATAAAACACTTATTAGTTTTCTAAGTGAGGAAAATCTAGATATTGTCTCCATACTATCATCTGCTATGGTTTCACAACATAATGTCCTGGTGGATATTTCTACAGTGTCTAGATCAACTACTTGATGGCTATCTTCCAGTGGACTGTAGTTTATTGTATTAGATTTAAGCCAAGTAGGAACTTGTAACCATAGCACAGACCATAGTGATAGATTTGTCATGTCAGGTGGGTTTACACCTTTAGATGCACAATCTGCTGGATTCTCTTCAGATTTGATGTGAGACCAATAACTATGATTGTATAGAGTTATACTTTCCAACACTCTGTTTCCTACAAAAGTTTCCTTCCATCTGCTAGGATGGCTCCTTAACCATGCCAGTGCGACAGCTGAGTCCGTCCATGCATGAACGTCTTTGTTCTGTATTTTCAACACTTGTGAAACTTCTGACAATAACTTTGCTAATAGCTCTAGGCGTAGTATAGAGATTTGGTTTATCGGAGCAACTTTGATTTTGCTAGTGATCAAAATTACGTTCACCTTACTGTCAGAGGATTGAGTTCGTATATTAACTACTGCAGCAAAGGCACCATGCAAAGCATCACTGAATCCATGAATTTGAAATTCTTTACTATCTGGATTTATATGTGTCCCTCTTGGCAGGCGAAAATAGAGTAGCTGAGGTAGATCATTGCGATAATTTAACCATTTGACAAGCAAATCTGAAGATAACTGTTCAACCCAATCTATACCTGAGATCCAAAGTTTTTGAATCATAATTTTTGGTTTTATGATAATGGGTGCGAGCCAACCAAGTGGGTCAAATAATGTGGCTATATCTGAGATGGCCTGAGTTTTTGTGTCTGGGCCATTTACTTCAGGTAATTTAACAGAATAGTCCATTTCATCCGAGGTACTATTCCAAGATATTCCTAAAACTTTGTTTATATGATCTCCTTCCTTTCCTAATTCTAACGATTTTCTCGTTCCATCATCTTGTCTACTTCTGTTATCTATCTTATCCATTAACTCCTGGTCTGAAACTAGCTTCATATAACCCAAATCTAAATATTCTTTCATGACATCAACATAATTCTTTTTTAAGGTTGGATTATTGTCCAGCTTTCTGTCTAGATAATTTAAACTTTGTAGGGCGATATCTAGAGAGTTACTATACTCACAAGGGGAATCACTGCGAAAGGGTAGCTTAACGATGTACCTACCGGAATCGTCTCTGGTAGTGGTTTTAGCAAATATTTCTTCACATCGTTTTTCTTCCGGGCTTAACATTTTCTTGTCATTCGCAGACCCTACATTTTCTATTTCCCGAACGCGCTTCGGTATCTCATTTATGTCCTCTACTTCTTGTATGTGCATACTAACTACATTTCTGTCCTGGTGCAACTCGGAGCTTACATCTGTCTGAACACGTCCCGATAGAATCCACCCAAGCTTAGTCTTTTGGGCTAAAGGTGTTCCAGGTGGACCCTTGATCAACCCTTCCTCCAAAATTTGACTATAAATCTCCGCGTCTAATAACATATTTATGGTATGCGGGGTATCCAGTTTTGGATCCGCCATCTCTAGATTGGACAGCACAGGCCATATACCTACCTTTGGGACCATTTTTGAGGGCAGAAATCTGGTGAGTGTGGTCAAAACGTGAGCTTTGACCTTTATAGTATAATTTGGATCGTAAACTGATTTTAGCTTTACATACACAACATACTGAGACGTTAATGTATTACCTCCATTACTACCAACGCCAAATATTTGAATATGGTTAGGTATCTTTTTGAGACCCAATGCTTGTACTGTAGACTCCGTGATAAAGGAGGCTTGGGATCCTTGATCTAAAAGGCATCGTATGACTATATCATTTCCTGTTCTTGCTTCAGCTTTAGCCAAAGCGGTTGCTAACAAAACCTGACGGTGAGTATTCGATAATCCTGACGTGACAATATCGTCAAAAGCTTCAACTTGTGAATCAGTGATTGTGGTGGTTACTGTATTCTCAACTGGTGAAATATTTGTCTCTGTTTGATTCGCGTGGGAGAGATTTGAAGGGTGAAGTAGAGAGTGATGTTTCCGCCTGCAAATTTTACACCTGCTAGCCATGCGGCACATGTAAACTGAATGGTTTGTTCCTAAACAGTTGAAACATAATCTATTGTTTTGTACAAAGTTGTGTCTTACCTCGTAACTCTCTTTGGCAAATGGCTTACAGTTCGCTAACCTGTGGTCATCGTTGCAGAATGGGCAGTTATAATTAAATTTCTCATTTAAAGTATTGACACTCAATGCATCAGAAATATTTGAAGCGTCGATACTCACACTATGAGTTTTCAGGCTTTTGGAAGTACGAGACTTATTACTTATATCTAAAAATTCCAAAGACCTGAATCTATGTTCGAGAAATTCTTTGAAAGAGGTCAGTGTAGGAAGCTCGCAATGACTGCTGTTGGCCTGTGACTCCCATTGTTTACGAGTGTCAGGGTCTAGCTTTTCACTTATAAGAAAAATAACAATGGCATCCCAACCGTCAGTTGGTACACCCAAATTGTCCAATGCGTTCAGCGAGTCTGACATGGTATCTAATAGCTCCTTGATGTCGCGCGAAGACTCATACTGTAATACTTTTAGGCCAAATAATCGCCTGAATATGTTGTTTGATAAATAACGCTTATTGCTATACCTATCAGATAATTTTTTCCAACTGCTTTCAAATTGTTATTAGTCAACGGAATATGCCGTAAAAGCAACTCTGCGTCCCCAGTTAAATAACTTTTTAGATATTGGAATTTCTGTATATTGTCTAACGAACTGTTGTCATGGATAAGTGAGACATACAGATCCCTAAAAGTGATCCACTCGGTATAACAACCAGAAAACTTAGGGATAGTGATCTTGGGTAATTTAAATGAGCAACTGGAATTGATCTGTATCATATTTGTCTGTGTGGTCGATGATTCTGTCTGAATATCCTTTTTATTTAGTGATGACAAAGTTTGTTTTAACTCTGTTTTATAATCAAAATATGTATCTTCCACTAAGTCATAGATATTATTATTTATGTATTTTGATTTTGCTAACTCATTTGAGTCAATTTCTGTTATGGCTTGCTTATGTGTATCTGTAAACGATAACCACTGACTCTCCAATGCCTCTAAACGGGTTTCTATATAACTCTGTGTAATACGTTCCTTAGGGGATTTCTTGTAGTTGACATATGATTTTAATATTTTATTTTTTGCGTCTTCAAGTAGTTTGTCGTAGACTTCCATGGCTAGGTTAGCAATGGGTTTCAAATAAATGTCAACAAACTACTTTACAAACTACAAGTTCAAAACACACTGAATAATAAATTTTATTTATATTAATTGATAAAGGTGAAGTCTAAATGTTACCTTTTACAATACTCAATATTATCTTATATCCGATACAGGTAAAACATATAAGTATATTAAAAACTAAATGTGATTTCGGTACAAACGGTACAATATGTATATAGTCTTAAAAATTGTCTAGTTTTATTTTTCTTAATGTTCACTTCTTCCGTTTTATTTTATTTAGTTAAGTAGGTAGATTTAGTTTGATATTGGTATAATTTAGTCTTTAGTCTGTATTATATTGATAATGCACTCTTTTAATATGTAACTTCAACTTGGAACACACAGAAATATTCTCTTAGTTGTAACTGCTATTTTAACTTGGGTTCACTTTTTGCATGCACTGTACTCACGACCTTTGTACCTCAATCCTTTGTCCATCCAATGATATGCAATATTGAGGGTTGATGAATTGCTGATACTTAATTAACTACTGTACTGAGCTACGCCTCTGACTTCTTTGTAATAGATTTTCACAATGAATTTACTAATCTTCAGTTAGCAGCAGTACCTGTCCTCAATGGTGCCTTATTATAACCGTCCGTTGAAACTCACAAACTGGGTTGGTGCTGATTCCTTAATCTTCATCCGGCTCGAAGGACCATGTTTAGGGATCACCTAAGGCCTGCGTTTTGTGAGTTTACTGTTATATAATGGGCTCTTCGATAGCTGAAATAAATATCTAAATTGGGTACTAAAGGTGACTTGCGATAATTGAATAAAACAATGAGTACTCGGTGAGTCTAGTGACAGAATGATGCTTTATTTTATATTCTTTACATGTTGTAACAACCTGCGAATTCTGCCACCGTGATCTAAGATCTAAGGCGACATCTATCGCGGATATGTGAACTAAATATAACATAGACAGATTCCCTATTTAATAAAGATAGTGTTACATTATAAATTGTGTTTCCTTTACGTATAACCTAAGTACATGCATGTACACTGAGTATGAATTCGGAAAACCGATGACTGATGACTCTGCATTTATGAAATTAAAGAAATCCATGTGCAATTTTTTTTTATTTGATTCCCAAAAGGGATTAATTGGGGTCCAAATCCTTTTGTTTTACCCTACGGTCACAAGACTTATTTTATGTATTGCACATAATAATCTAAGAAACCTGTTTCCTGCATTCATCGAAAAATAAAACCCCTAAGATCAATTAATGGTTTCAAAGTTTGCATGCAGAAGGATTTCCATTTAATTTATAATACAGCTACAGTCACGAAACTCGGTAAATAAACTCAACACAACTATTTAACAAACTAATTTTCAGCATTTTTAACGGACTTCAAAATAGGAGGAGGTTCTCAATTTGTCTGTACATTTTTTTTCTATGTATGATCGCGCATGATTCTGGCAATTATGAACCGATTTCAATAAATCTTTCTGGTACGGATAGGCCACTCCACTGATTGGCTCCCATAAAAAAAAAACTTAGGAATAAGCTCCTGAAAAACAAAAATGGCGACTCAGAAAAAACTGTAGGAATGCCTAATAGATGATATTTCTATCGCATTTTAAGGACGAAAGTGGTCAAACTCTGACAAATACGAGTATTTACCAATTTCAATAATTCTTTTATATGCGAAAGAAGGAACCACTGTAATGAATATGTATAAATTTTATCACAACTAGATAAGAACTTCCTGGAGAACCATGAATGATGTGGAGGAATTTATCTGGTAAAAAAAGGAATATATACAGACGAATTGAGAACCTCCTCCTTCTTTGAAGTCGGTTAAAAAAACATGAAACTGATGTTCTCCGTTACATTACTCTGACAAATATGAACCGATTTCGATGATTCTTTTTTTATTCAAGGGAGTAAACTACTGTAATGATTTCATGCAAATTTCATTAGGACCGGATAAAGTGTTCCTGAAGAAAATATACACAGTAGGTACGTCAACATCAACTTCAATAACACTTAAATTATTTTATGCTTTTTAGTGTTGTTCAAGTTGGTTCATTTTTTTTTGTTGTGTCGTGTGCAATGTTTTATTTGAAAATCAACCCGTGGGACAAATGAGGTACCAAAGTTTGTATGTAAGAAAATATTTTTTTCAGACACGAAACTTTGTCAGTGTACTCATCAAAAAATTGAGAAATACTTCTAACACATTTGTTTTGAAAATCACCTTAACGGGGTTTTGGAACGGTTTTTGAGTATTGAGTATACGCGAAAAAAATATTCATGCTGCACTGATTACACTGCGGATACATTCGTCATATTGAAGCAATCCATGTTATTTTTTTAAATTAACCCCTTAAAGCGTTCAATTGAATTCCTTCCAAAAAATATTTTATTCCTACAGCCACATGACATATTTTATGTACCTACTGCATACAAGAATCCCTAAAGTTTGCGTGAAGAAAGATCTCCATTTAATGCTATAATGCAACTATGGTAACGAAACTCAGTGAATGAACTAAACAAAACTGTTGAATAAACTTATTTCCAGCATTTTTCGAAAATCAACCGCTAAGGGCATCTAACAATGGGGTTACCAAATGGTTTCCACTTAACAACCTCATATGTTTTTTAATGGAATTGCAAAATAAGTACAGTATCTTTTTAAACAAAGAAGTAAATATTTAAGAATGTTTTGATTAGATCAGAGTTAATAAAAGTGTGAAAATATCGAAATCGATCGTCCGAAGATCGGACCAACAATAATAACTAAGAAGACCTGAGGGTACATCGGCATAATTGTGACATAAGGACGTTCAACATCTCAGTTCTCCCGTGACTATGGGTGCTGCAAAACATTGGAAACGTCGGGATAGAAAAAGCTAAAATAAACCGCGATTAAATCCGTAAAAAGTAGTTTGATTTCAATGTGTAATATTCGCGTAAGTAAAAGACAATAAGCTTACTATTTATGAAGCTGGCTTCAAAATACAGAAACGGTAAATGTTGTCCTTGAAAACTTGGAATGCACGATATCAAAAAGATTATCAATGCCTAAAGGATTAATGGAAATCCACAAATACATGGACGATAGATTGGTAAGTAACAATTTATTACGAACGTTTTAACTAACGCGAATGCTACACATTGAAATCAAACTATGATTTCAATGTGTAGCCTTCGCGTAAATAAAAGACAACATTAGTGTAAACAATATTTTAAAAAACCTCGATCCATAATTCTAAACACGTTCGAGTAACAAAGTAAACGCGGGCGAAGCCGCGGGCTACTGCTAGTTTAAATATAATCAAGAACCAAAGTTGGTGCCTTTCTTTTTATAAAGTATGTACTATGTGTTTCAACTAAGAATGTGTCCGCCATACTGCGGAACTTCACTCGTTTTTTTACGATTTTTGTATCGGCAGCAGAGTAAACGCAAAATGAAAAATTCGCCTCGGTTTTGGGCAATCGACGAACGATCTTCTGATCCCAAACTAGGCAGAGCCTGTACTATGGTAAACAGGCAGCTGATACTAATACTTATAAGTAAACTTTTTTTGTAAATACATACTGATATACTTATGACGCCCAGACACTTGGTGGGAATCGAACCCGCGCCCCTCGGTTGGTTGCCAGGGTCTCTAACCACTACACCAACGGGCCCGTCAATTGTGAAGTGGAAAACCAGAAATTAAATTAAAACTGCATTGCAAATTCAATATGAGCAATGGAAAACGAAGATTTGCTACAAAATTCTTTGACCTTCTACCTGGATGGACGATCTACCTTTTTCCTTGTCATTAGATTCTTCAGTGGGCGGGAGTTAAATAGTGTTCTAAGTTCCTTAGTTTAGCTCATAAAATAAGATATGTTTTTTTTTCATCCACCAATTTTGTTCATGAAACTAGTTTATTACATTGTAAAGTTGGCAACACTGATCCCTGTTTAAAAAGTAAGTAGGTTGCGCTCGCTTAGCTCGAGTGCTGCGCTAAGAAAAAAAATACGAGAAAATACAATCAAACTGAAAGGCCAAAGGGATAGTAGTCGGAGCAGTCCCCGTAAGCAGCACGCGCGCACGGGTTGACTCGAGAAGCAGCCATCACTCCCCTCAACCATATTGGGGGGAAGGGGGTGACCCGCCACACGAAGCCGCCACAAGCAGAGCGATTCGATAGCGAGCATGACATATTTTTTTGTGATGAAACTGGGAAAGACAAGGCTTATGTCTTTCCCAGTTTCATCACTAACAAGTATAAATTTAAAAAAACCCCGACATACATAACATTATATCAACTGATCATTATATCAAATAAAATTATAGATTCAGTTGTTATATCTTGTAAATATTAGATTTTGTAATTAAATCAAATATTACCTACCCCAATTTTATGGTCTTTACCAGATAAATTCCTCCAAATAAATCATGGTTCTCCAGGAAGTTCTTAATCGGTAGTGATCAAATTTATACAGATTCATTATATACAGGTTCCTTCTTTCGAATAAAAAAAGATTCATTGAAATTGGTCAATATTTGCCAGTGTTATGACCAGTTTTGTCCTTAAAAAGCCATAAAAACATCTTTATGCATTTTCAGGAACTACTTATTCGTAAGAAATATTTTTTTTATGGGACCCAATTAATGGAGAGGCCTATCCGTACAATTAGAATTGAGAACCTACTCCTTTTTTGAAGTCGGTTAAAAAGGAGGAAGTTCTCAATTTAATTGAATTGTATGTATTTTTAACACGCTTTTACTTGTTTGAGCTATATGTATGATGGTAATGGAATCTTGCAATGCAGTTTTGATTTTGACTCAATGTAGTCTCGCGGTCACGAACGGTGTCGGTCGATAATCCCTTGCACAAGCCGCCCCGAAATACACGCGGGCGGGGTAGGAGCACGTACGTTCGTTCAAACGATTCTAATTGAAAACTGGTTCACCGTTCGTGTCCGCGATAGTTCGTACACAAAGGTCAGTGAACTTTCTCGGAGAGCGGTTTTTATTCTAAGTATTGGAAATATAGATTTTTTATTGCAATGCGAATCATTGCTATTTACACCTATAAACTTGCTATGCATTCTGTGGTTATCGTAATTAAATAGTAATTAACAGAACTGTAACAATATATTATAAAAATAATGACAAACTATAACCACCTGACGGACTATTAAGATAACCGCGATTGCTGATAAACATTATGAACGTAACTGTACAGACAACAGCTTCACATAATACTGTCATTTAAAGAAGGTCACGAGTATGTATGAAATCCTCGCTTTTTTGGGTTCATTCCAATTTGGTCGGATAACCAGTATTCTAACAGGGGTTCTAGTTTTTGCTTGTATCTTCTTTATTATGAAATATTTAAAGCTGACATTTTCAGGATATGTATTTCATTATGTGCTCTAATTCTTGGTTTATACCAAAAACTCTAGGGTTGGTCTTGTTTTTTGGATTTTGACGTCAAAGCTAGACATTATCAGTTTTGATTCAAAGTGATATTATTCAATAATGCGTATATAATATGTTTTGAAACTTTTCGTGGATGTTAAGAGTATTAAAAAGGACCGAATACCGTTTTCAGTGTGTATGAATTTTTGTTCGTTTAAGCGCTAGGACCTTTTTTTTGGTTTTCATAAATCCATTATTACGCTAAAACGGTAAATATTTTTGAAAATCTAATTAATGCACAAATACGCACAAATTAAGAGCTACTGATGGTCGTTTATTCTACAGGTGCACAATTACTGGTTTCCGAGAAACACGATTCTGCAAAACGTTACCCCAGCAGGAATTGTAATAACTCTGAAATCTTAAGACGCACAAATTTCATTTTCAGCGCACAATTACGCACAAATATAAGCTATCTTTCCTGAAGTTTATGTTTCTCTCCGATCATTGGTTTAGAATCTTCTTGCTGGAACAACGTTACCCCAGCAAGAATCGTTTTTCGGATTTTTCTCAAAAACGAAAGGATGCACTAATTTTTTATTCCGCGCACATTTACAGCAGATAATGCTCTAATTATTCGTTTAACTCAATCTTCTCTACGAGCATCTTTCTTGCTGGGGTAATGCTCACCGCGCGGCACGTGATACAAGACTTTGTTATCATATTATTATGTTTATACACGTCTGAGGATTACATTGATATGTACTTATTCTTCCTCTATTGATTTCTAGTATAACATAATTATTATAAAGATGGAATGTGGTACGCAATAAAAAAAACACGTCTAATTATAACCAAAATAATATATTTTACCACAATATTGTTGCTTAACTAATGCATTACTTCTATCACTCTGAGTCTGAGACCATACTGGACGCTGTGTCCAATTTAAGATTTAGAGACTGTTTGTCCCTCACTTTTAAACTTTGTATCAACTTCATCACTTGTATCCTAAATTTGAACCTGGAGCTTTCAGATAGCTTCTTCACCGCGGGCGTGATGGACTTAAAAAAAGCTCTGTCTTCATCCTCCTCTTTTTGTATGAGGTGGGCAAGGACAGCGACTACGTTTTCATCGAGTTCGCTAACTTCTTTGGTGGTACTAAATTCTAATTTAGGTCTTTTGGAGCTGCTGTGGTCAAACTCGATGCTGTCGTCGTTGTCCCCCACGTCGACGTCAACGTACACTTCCTCGTTCGCCCAACTCTGGCTGGCTTCATTATCTGCATCATCTTCATTCGACACTCCCTCCTCAAAGCTGTCTTTGTACCTTTCATCTTTCAAAACTTTTTTTATGCTATCCGATAAATTAGCGTCTAGAAACTGCATGTGCTCGGCATACAGGTAAGGCCTGTGTCGGTTTCTGGCAGCCAGCTTTTTGGATTTCACATAAGCATCTCTGACGTTATACCATTTCTTAGTGATTAAAGAACCTGTTGACAATATTGATAGATTATTTGCGCTTCTATCATAGTAAAATTACGACACTACCAATAGGGCTAAAATTTTAGTTTCAGTACTTGAAGCAATTCTAAAAACTTGGTTTTAAGTTGCTAAGTCTGTACTTTTCTATCTAAATTAAAGCGGTTTGCGAGTAACATCTTATTTGCCTACTTTTTTCTACTGAGTAAATAGTATAATATCTTACAGAGCATGTGTTTCTTGGTTGCGTTGAGAGCCTCGAAGCTCGGCTCGAACTGGCGGTAAATGTCCTGCCAGGCGTTGATCTTGACGCATTTGTCTCTGTAGGAGGGATGCGTCTTGTCCCACAGGCATGGCCTATCGCGCACGTACTGTATGAGCTCGCGCGTCGACACCATCTTCGGTGTCAGCTTGTACGTATTTGAACTGCAAAATAGTTATATGTTGTTTTCTTCTAAGTGCATATTATAATCAGTGTAGTGTTGGACTGGAATATCCTATATAGACTCTTGTCCAATACTTGAGTATAGGAGTATCCAGCACAACCCTACCTGCGACCAGCTGTAAGTAACTGTTAGAACTGCCGCGCATCCAACGCATCAGTGACGCCCCTTCTGCGTATTACAGGGTGTGGTTTTGCATTTTTGCCATATTTGTAGACCTAACAGATAAGGATTATGTTAATTGATTAAAAATAGATTAATAATTCAGTGGCTAATAACTAAAAGATAATTAATGATTCTTGATTAATGTTCAACCAGAATAAGAGCTCTTGAGTGCTCAGAATAGGTCCCAAGGTTGGCAATTCCGGGCGTACTCTTGTTTACCTACTTTGTGCGAAGAGCGGTGCGAGACAGGGTTATTTTATAGTGACGGTTGCACACGGGATTTTTTTTCGTTCCAAACATAAAAAATATTTCATAATTTTAAGTCTATAATTTAATGATTGATTTATGTTCTTTAAAAGGTATATATCAACCTCCATAAATATGGCAAGAATGCAGAACTACATCCAGTATAGCGGCTAAACCATCCACCTGAGCATCGGCAAACATTCCTGATGCGCTACAAAAGCGCGACAGTCTCAACAGCGGTCGGAAAGCATTATTATACTGGACGACAATGCAAGAACAGGTTGCCACTCAAAGAGAGCATTTTTTGGCTGTAATTTTTTGTAAAATCCTTCCCCAGTTGGGTGGCTTAAATTAGGGGGCCGTTCCCGTTAAACTCTCTTAAGATAAAGTACTCTTAACTCTCCTAAGATAAATAGTATACCCTGTTTTTCTTTACAAGATTAAAAATGGAACAATGATGGTTCCGATTTGATGAAAAACAGGGTATACATACATTGGTCTGTGCATACGTTAGAATATTTTGCCCGCCACCCCATCGTCACAAAATATACTCTCTATATTTTGTGCCATCGTCGCGGAAAATGTCAGCATCTCTCGACGTTAGGTAGAAAACAAAGTCGATTCTGTCCAGGGCTTTCAAGGAGACCAGCCAGGTCTCATTTAAAGCACCATTTACTTAGTGTAGGATTTCAGCCGGATTGCAAGTTTTCTGTTGTAGTTTCAGGTCGGCGTCCGGCCGCAGCCGGTGCGGCACGGGCCGGAAGCGACAGACGGGACGGGAAACTGAAATGTACGAGACATCGATACTACCTCATCCAAATTAACCTCGATAACGGAACTTCGCTCTGTTATGATTTTACATGTCGGACCTCGTTGAACCGTAGGGAAAATACATGGGTAGGTACAGTTAAACTAATGTAATGAAATGTTAATCTATATTCTTCATACACGCCTAAGTAGTATATTTGGGTATCCATAAGAATAATTATAGGATCTTAGTTACCTATCTACTTAGCAATAGTAGTCTACCTATCTATCATATACTTACCTACAACTACATTATTATTGAATTACTAGCTGACCCACGCAGCTCCGCTCGCGCTGTGTTTACGTTTACTAAACTTTCAATAATATACATTCGCATAGAATACAAAACCTCCTTTTTTAAAGTCGGTTAAAAACTTGGAACCACTTTGTACTTGCCCTCCGAAGCACGGAGACGTTTAGTTCAAATGGCGTTCAAACGGTCACCCATCTATTTAATGACCTTACCTAACGTTGCTTAACCTGATCGATTTCCAAACATTGTTAACAACTGTCTATGAGTGTTCCCTTACAAATATTTATTATAATTATAAAGAAAAAATGATAAAATCGGACCAAGCGTATAACCAAGTACCCATTTTGACTTTAATCCCCTCTCCCAAAAGAACCGTGCTAGATTACGGGATAAAAAGTATCCTATGTCCTACCTCGTAGTAAGATCTCAAATCATGCCAAGTTTCGTTTCAATCCATCCAGTAGTTTCGGCGTGATGCTCAGCCGAGATACAGACAGACAGACAGACAGACAGACAGACAGACAAAAATTAAAAAAAATACATTTTCGGCCTCAGTATTGGTTATAGAATGCCCTCCAAATATAATTTTCAAAATATCTTCAATGTACAGAATTGGACCTGTTACAGTTTTATTATAAGTATAGATAATTATTATAATTAAAGTAGGTCTACCTATGAACTCGATATCAAATCGCAACTACATAAACAAGCTTGACCTTGATTGGCAGATAAAATTAGTATTATGAACATGTTTAGCGCCGAACCCGGCTCGAGGCTATTTCACGTTACGGGAAGAACCGTAGGTACGTACGGAATGGAAATAGACCTGGATACTCTGTGGAACAGACCTTGGAGGAGGAGAACAGACAAAGAGAACAGAGAGACGGAACTTGCCAATGAGATTATATTATTATGTAAAAAGTACTCATCATAACATCAATAATTATGCTCATTGGAACTTTGCAATAAAATTACAACATTGATGATAATAGACAAACTACACTATAATTTAGTTTAACTCAAGTTTTAATTTATTGTCATGCATGAGTAAGTAGGTAAATATTACCAATAAAAGGTTTTGTTTTCAAAGATTGTTTTACAGTGTTACCAACCTTGCGTCTGAATCTGACATATCGTATCCAATCCAAAACAGATCCAAACAAAACTGATCTTATCCGATTTCAAAATGGCGGCTCCACTTGTAAACCCACACGAGATATTATTCAAAACACCTAATAAATAGAAAAAGGTCACTTGAGGGGTGTCTTACAATGTCTTATTAAAATTTTGCGTTCTATAATAATGTTTTCACACTACGAGTCGTACACGGCATGCCGCATGACGGCATGAACGGCGTGCGGAGCGGAACGGAATGCAAAGACGGAATGACTCGCAGGCCGCGGGGCGGGGTGGGACGAGCCGCGCGTCGCCGGACGGCTGCTTTCCGGTCGGCGGGACGGCAACGTCGCGCGCGTCTAGTTAGCTCTATAGATGTTTCGCAACCGCGCGTTTATACATAATGATATCGCACTACTACTACATCCCTCAGAGTAAGGACTCTATTGTAATACATTGTCTATCTGCTACATTTACGCGGCCTGGGCAGCAGGCAGTCAGTGCTAACCATTCTCGAGGCCAGTTTTGTAGGAACGGGTTTTTACTCTATCAAAATAGGTACCTATTAAAATGACTGAATAAGAGTAGGTACCGAATAAACGAAGAGGCAAATCGTTTAGTCCGGACCGAAGGCACTTTCACCACATAGGGGTGTGTATGCGCAGTGCGTCTCGACGTCCGATGAAAGAGGGGGGGGGGGGGGGGGGGGGTTTGATGTGATGGTGGAATCAAGTCATGCAATTCCTGCGCACATTCTCCAAAATGCATCCTGTATGTGTGTGATGTTATTTCATAGATGTAAGATTTTTCACTATCTGGTTTATTTTAATGTGTGTTTTGTTTATTGAAGAATATAAAATAGGTGACACTTGACATTAGAAAGTAATATATGGCGAAATCATCAATAATTGATGGAGCCCAATGATATTTTACTATCATTGGATGGACCATAAGAAGTTTTCGTATGAATAATTCCCAAAGGCTTGCTCTATAGAATCTATACTATAATAAAACTCAAAGAACACTTTTTCTGTACATTGAATATTTTTCCAAAATTTCTATGTGGGGATACTATACTATCGACATAGAGGCCAAAACAATTTTTTCTGGAATTATTGTCTGTCTGTCTGTCTGTCTGTCGTTCTGTTTGTCCAGGTATCATTTGAAAACCCGTGGATGGATTTTGATAGGACTTTCACTGATGTGTTGTGTAGACGTCAGGGTATAAATTGGTATATAAAACATCACGCTATGTTTCATAGGGGCTAAGCAGTGAAACATTACTTGCACATATTACCACGTAATTTCCTTTGTACCTGAATAAGGTAATTATAGACTGATCAGTTAATCATTAAGATATGTATTATTACGCTATATACAATAGGGACTGAGCAGACATTTAGTTTGCATAATATATGGCAGTGGCGAAGGGTCAATTTTTGTAAGGGGTAAGCCGGTCCGGTACACCCAGGACATTTTCATTAGATTTCTGTATTGTTCTAAGTACTTTGCTGATAGCAATATGACATTATATCTTTGAAAAGTTAAAATCTGTAAATTCATGAAATTTTAATGAAACTCCCCAAGTCCAGGTAGTGTATAGGTATTGTTATGTTTTACAGTCGAAACAATAAAAGATGCGAAAAACTTAGAACTTTCATTATCGAATATCATTAGACAGTAATTTACGATGCTAGCGTGATTTACATTATGAACAGCGCCATCTATCGGTGAAATTGAACATACAATCACTATAGAACTTTAATATCTATATCTATACATATTATAAACAAAGTCTTGCGCCGTGTCTGTCTGTCCCTATGTATGCTTAGATCTTTAAAAATACGCAATGGATTTTAATGCGGTTTTTCTTAATAGATAGAGTGATTCAAGAGGAAGGTTAAACACCGCATGATAAAGGTATTTTTTAACTCTGCAGAGACTCCAAAGTCTCTCTTACGTAAAAATGCAGGGAACAATATTCGTTTATATTCGGACCAGACACCAGCGCAAAGATTATTCATGCAAAATCTTAAAGATGAATTAATTACACGTGAAAAGAATGGTGAGACGAATTTAACTATAAAGTATATTAAGGGTGTACCAAGAATTTTAAAAAAGGAGTCAAAAAACCCCAATCCCTTAGTAGTTGCCCCCCAATACAAGTAAAAGAGGGCATTACCCATGCTTTAACATTTAATTACGAAGATCTACACCCACATACCACATCATTACTATTTTTTTATGCCAATGTACGCAGCATTTGCAAACCTGGGAAGTTCGATGAAATTAAATGCATTCTTAAATCGTTAAACGCTGTAACTCATCTTATTATATTGACCGAGACTTGGATAAGAAATGAACAGGATGCGAAGTCTTTTTATTTACCAAACTATACACATATATACAATTACCGACCGGACAAAAAAGGAGGAGGGGTGTCGATTTATGTACACAATAGCATTCAACACAATATTACGGAAGAAATAAACGACGACGGTGTACATTATTTATGGATATTTTTAAAAAAATTTGCTTTACATATTGGCGCTATCTACAATCCTGGAAAAAAGAACCTAAATAAGTTTCTCGAAAAGTACTCGTCACAGCTGGAAAAGCGAAACCGAGGAATCGTTTTTGGCGACTTCAACATTAATTTACTGTGCGAAAGCAATGAAACAGTCAACTATACAGATATGTTAAAAACAACTGGATATCACATACTGAATAAAATACATCCAGACTACTGTAATCGAGAAACAATAAAGACAAAAACTATATTAGACCATGTCTGTTCAAACCTTCATAATGATAACTTACATATGACCATCATTGAGTCTCCTTTATCTGATCATAAACAGATATATCTTGAATTGAGTAAGTATAAATAAAATAATGTTCAACGCAGCTCTTATGAAGCAATAGACTACACTGCATTATACAATAACATAAAAAACAAAGGATTTCAAAATGAAGATCATGATTATGAAAAACTAGAACTACACATAAAAGAACAAATAAATTTATACAAAAGAACAAAAGTAAAAATACAAAACCTACCACAAAAGGACTGGATAAATAAGAACATTATAAAGGGAATATACAAAAGAAATATGATATGGAATTTATTTAAAAAAATCCAAATAACAAAGAGTTACAAGATATGTATAAAAATGAAAGTAATTCTACAAATAAATTGATTAGAGGAGTAAAACTAAAATATTATGACATCTTTTAAAAATTGTAACAATGACCCAAAAAAGATTTGGAAACTTATAAACACATTGGCCAATAATAAAATCAAATCAGATTTGCAACCCCCTAACCTCGTAATTAATTCCAAAACTATAACAAATGGAAATGAAATCTGTGACGTATTTAATACTACTTTTTCTCGCATTGGAACTGAGTTAGCAAATAAAATACCAAAAATACTTCCAAATCAATTATTTAATACTATGACATACCTAGACGAAGAACCCCAATACAGATTATTTGCTTTTAGAACATGTACCATTCAAGAAATTAGTACTATTATTAAAACATTAGATCTAGATTGCAGTATAGGCATTGATGGCATCAATACTAAGTCAATTAAATGCACGAATTTATATTTTACTTCGATTAAATGTTTAAGTGATCATATAGTAGTTCATCTGACAGATTGTATAAACAAATGTATGTTCCTTGGTATTTTCCCTGACAGCTTAAAAATCGCCAAAATTTCCCCAATCTATAAATCTGGCTCTAAAACAGACTCAGAAAACTATCGCCCGATATCCGTTTTACCAGTCTTATCAAAGGTGTTTGAAAAAGTCATATATACTCGACTGAAAGAACATTTAGACAATTTGAATTTTCTATACGAACGCCAGTATGGCTTTCGACCTAAATGTGGTACTAAATCGGCTGTAATTGACTTGTTAACTAAAATTAGTACTGCAATACACCAAGGAAATATATGTTTGGGTATATTTATTGATTTGAAGAAGGCGTTTGATACGATAAGTCACTCACTTCTCCTTGCAAAGCTAGAGAACATAGGAATATTGGGATCAGCCCTTGAATTAATAAAATCTTATCTAAACAATAGAATGCAAATAGTAAAAGTAGGTAAATACTCCAGTGGTTCCCAAAATGTGCATTGCGGAATTCCACAGGGTTCTGTGATCGGGCCTTTGCTATTTCTTATTTATGTTAATAACGTTAGTAAAATCGGGTTATCTGGCCACATTACTTTATACGCTGACGATACGTGCTTATTTTACTTTGGTAAAGACATAAATGAAATAATAAATCAAGCACAAAATGACTTAGTCAAGTACAACAGTTGGTGTCAATGCAATCTGCTAACAATAAATACAAAAAAAACTACATATATGTTGTTCAGCGCAAAAAATAAAACCATACCAGACTATCCCCCATTAATCATTGGCAATGATGTTATAAACAAATCACATAAGGAAAAATACCTAGGCTTAATCCTAGATGATAAACTAACGTGGAAACCACACATAGACAAAGTAAAGAACAAAATAATATCTCTTATTGGAGTACTACGTAGGATGGCTTCTTGTATTCCACTCAAGACACGGCATATGATATATAATGCTTTAGTCAAGTCTAACTTAGATTATTTAATTGAGGTCTGGGGCTGTGCAGCAAAGACAAACCTTAAACCATTACAAATTGCGCAAAACAAAGTAATAAAAGTATTATTCCACTTTAACCGATTAACCCACACACCTTTATTATATAGAAAAACTAAAATATTTAACTTAAGACAGACATATACTCGCAACATTTGCATTTTAGTTAAAAAGATTATATCCGGTCATATTCATAGCGAAATCTCATTTGTTAAAAAAACATATAGCCATGGCCTAAGGGACACTGACAAAATTAAACTGTATGGACCTAGGACTAACTATGGTAAAAAAAGTATAGTATATGACGGTGCAAAATTATTTAATAGCCTACCAAAAGAAATAAAAAATTGCACAAGTATGTCACTTTTTAAATCAAAGCTACATTCATTTGTTAGTGAACACATATACGAATAAAATTATATATTATAGAAATAAACTAAAAACATTTACTACCATCCGATTCCATATTGAACTACACTAATATAAATAGTTATATAATTTTACTCAGAACAAACATTAAGAATCGAACCTAAACCTAACTTAAATAAACCTAACCATCATAAATATTTAATTGTAACAATCTTTCTTGGGTCATTGATTAATTGATCAATTTAGCTTTACTAATCCAAAATGATAATTTTCTACTAACTATTAATATCGTAGATTAATATAGTCGATTAATATCGAACTACCGTCTGTATACTTATTATAAAATGTATATTGCTCATTTATAAGTGAACTGTAATGTTCTTTGAGTAATAATAAACTTCTTTAAACCGAGGTTTATATGTATAATACATACATAATATAGTAGAGAAACACTGATGATTTTAGAGGTTTCTAATGTGATGTCGTAAATAAACACATTTTTTTGCGCTTACGAGAGGTGGGAGAAGAGATAGGGGGTGGGGGTTCAGAGAGGGGACAATGGGGAGAGGAAGAGAGGGAGTGTGACGGGGAACGAAGCGGGAAAGGGGAAAGAGAAAGGAGAGAGAGAGCATAGAATTTGATTTTTCTTATAAGAGAGAGATGGAGAGAGAAATAAATCAAGGGAGGAAGGAGAAAAGGGCAGTAAAATGTAATAAAAGCGCGGGCGGAGCTGCGCGGGTTAGCTAGTATTATTATAATTATCTCATGGTAGAGTACCTATATCGTATAGAGCTATGCGTACTCTAGTACGCACTCTATACGGTATAGGTGGGCTAGTACGCTTAGATCGCAGACAGAGGATTTATTATAACAGACAGACACCATTTCTATGCAGGTAATGCAGAACACAGGTGTGTGAAAACACTGCTTTACTGTTCTGGATGAAAACGTCCGTTGGACTAAACTAAATAGCTACATTCGACCGAATCAGTTTTTTTTTATGGATCCCGCAGACAGGATAATAGTCGGAACGCTGTTATTAAAATACATCTACTTACTACCTTCCTCCTAAACAGGATTGTGCAAAAAAACGGAATGTTGCCGAGGGAACAAGCGCTTACCTTGAGGTGCTCAACTGCTCTCACACTGGGAGTGCATGTTAGGTCTCGTGTAAACAAAATAATATCCTGTACCTGGGATAATAGGTATACTTTTTATTGTTATTGCCTTTATTAAATATTTCACTCCTCCGCCGTAGCCTCCATGGCGCAGTGGAAAACCACTTGCTTTGCAAACCGAAGGTCGCGGGTTCGAACCTGCGGGGAACAAAAACTTTGTGTAGTTGTTCCTTACTGGTTAGGACAACAGACCAATCACCTGATTGTCTGTAAAGTAAGATGATGATGATGACGATAACCGTTTGGGAAGAACGGTTCTCGAGTGCCGACCACGAACCGCAAGACGCAGAGTAGGTATTCCTCCCACTAGGTGGGCAGACATTGCGCGCGTCGCAGGTAACCGGTGGATGCAAATAGCCAATTGTCGTTTATTGTGGCGTTCGAAGGGGGAGGCCAATGTTCAGCAGTGGTCTTCCAGCTGGTGATGATGATGATCCATGCGTCACCGACGAATGGGCAATGGACTTGTAAGAAATTGGTCCGACGTCTGACCTCCCTCAGGTCGTGTCGGTCTTCCTTCTCATCGGATTGTGAAAGGTAACGGAAGAGAGAGTGCATTGTCTACGCAAGCACTTGTGTACTATTAGGTCCCGCGTAGATGGCTGATCTCGTGAAAGATTGTCCGATGTGTCAAATATTGGCCGTATCGGCCGGTAATGCCTGGCCGATACGATATTATTATAGGTACTTCAGTAGGTGGTAAAGGTTCGTTGTGCAAAGAACACCGCAGTATCAGAGATCCCGCCAAGCAGCAAAGTGTAAACAGAACTGTGTTCCGGTGTGAAGGGCTGTAGGCTGTAGATGGTGCAATTACCGGACACAAGAGACTTTATTGAATGTCTTTAGGCAACGCGCTAATGATTCTTCTAGTGATGTTAGCGTTCATACTTCATAGGCTGCGGTGACTAGTTACCATCAGGCGGGCCGCCATGTTTGTTTACCACCTTGTTAGTATAATAAAATATATTATACTTAATATGTACTTACTTACTTACTACTACAGCTAAGGAACTGTAACAATTTGCCTGCGTCGGTTTTCCTCCAGATTATTCAAAGATTCAACCTACATAATGAATGCTAGAGTGAATAGGTTTTTAATAAGCTAGTGTGCTTTACCATCCCCGATTGCGTCACCGCTATCCATCAGATGGTAATGTAGTCAAACCAATGGCTTATTAAAAAAAATAGTTCATTACATACTTTTAGACTATCGCGTTCCATTGTTAAACTTTATTTTATGCTTTAACTTATATTTTGGCATGACGTTTCAGCCGGGTTACACCAGCCGTGGTCACAAGCAGACTGGTTCAGCGAGACGGCTCCGTGCGGGAGGCAGAAATATCTTCGTCTACCCCCGTTCTTTCACTTGTAACGTTAAGCCCAATACACACTACACTCACAGTATCTGTATATTTAACCGCCAGCGAATAGCGAGGTTTTGTCATTTTAATCACTGGTTCCCAAGCAGCAGATAACTTAAAGCCATCTAGGTAAGTAAAATTTTTCGTTAAAATTATTTATTTTCCATATTTTTTTTTTAAATTATCATCACCACATGACTTTTATGTGACCCAGAAGGGAAAGGAAATATCTCCAAGCCAGGCTTAGCATAGCGAGCATAATTATCTTTCGTAAGGGTGACATCAATTTATACGTCATTTTTAGGATTCCATCCTGAGGTTCCGTGCATACCCAAAAGGTAAAACAGGAGCTTTTATGAAGCGACTTCGTCTGTCTGTCTGTCACACCCACAGATATCGAGTGAACAAATTCTAAAACTATGGTCAGACCTAAGTAAGTATATACCTATTTCAGGAACCACTTTTTCTTTTTCTTTTCGATGTGGGTCGAAATGTAGTGTCAAAATTTCAAAGTGAGACTACTAATATCAAGTGGAGGATTATATAAAAGGGCTTTATTTGCAAATTTCAAATATAATTTTTATTTTGGTTTATGTTACGTAGTTTTGAGAAAAAAAACGTGAAATAAATCTATATTTTACAGGAAAAATAAAATGTTGTTTCTAAGTTGTACAATAAGTAAGTATATTAGTAATCCTAAAAAAATCTCGATAGCCATACTTAGTTTTGCGGTTTGGTTTTTTGTTATCTGAGGTGTTTGATGAATAGTATACATCTTTTTTTTTTAAATGAACCGACTTCAATATCACTGAAAAGTCTAAAATAATTTAAATATTATAGAAGTTGGTGTTAGCGTACCTGCTGTGAATATTTGGCACCAACTTCAATAATATTTAAATTATTTTATACTTTTCAGTGATATTGAAGTCGGTTCATTTAAAAAAATAAAAAATATTTTAATCTTTTAAGTGATATTATCATACATAAAGATTGAACCATCGAAGAAGGTTAAATGATCTAGGTAGATTCATCATCATCATCAGCAGCCGAAACGTCCACTGCTGAAGAAAGGCCTCTCCCTTAGAAGAGAGGGGTTGCCATAATCCCCACGCTTGGCAGGCGGCTTGGTAGATTATGATCACATTATCGTCTACATAGTTTTACATAATCCATGTTTCTTCAGAAAAAAAATATCCGTTCGTAATGAAATTTGCATGGAATTATCATAATAGTTTACTCTCTCGAATAAAAAAAGAATTTTTTATTTTTTTTTATTTTATTCAACATTTAAGCTATTGCTTGACTGCAGACCCACCTGATGGATAGTGGCGACGCAATCGAAGATGGTAAAGCGCACTAGCTTATTAAAAGCCTATTCACTCTAGCCTTGAAGACACCCACATTATAATCGGGCGGGAAAACCGACGCAGGCAAACTGTTCCAATCCTCAGCTGTCCTCAATATAAACGAAGAGGCAAATCGTTTAGTCCGGACTGAAGGCACTTTCACCACATAAGGGTGTGTATGCGCAGTGCGTCTCGACGTCCGATGATAGAAGGGGGATGGTGGAATCAAGTCATGCAGTTCCTGTGCACACTCTCCAAAATGCATCTTGTAGAATACCGAGAGGCTGGCTACTTTGCGCCTGTGCTCTAGGCTTTGTAGATTGGCTTCTACTAACCCAGTATCACCAATCAGCCTCTTAGCACGCCTCTCCACTGAGTCCAAAGCAGCTAGATGGCATTTTGCAGCACCGGCCCATATATGACTACCGTACTCCACACACGACCGGACTTGCGCGTTATACAACATCATAAGCTGTCCCGGTGTGAAGTACCGCCGGACCTTAGCTAGGACACCCAGCTTTCTTGCAGCCTACTTTGGCATTGGACTCAATGAACCACCCAAAATTTAGGTTTGAGGAAACTTCAACTCCCAACAACTGAAGGCGGTCGGTCGGTGAACAGACACGATTGTGTTTTGGTGGCATTGAATCTCACAAGATTGGCATCGCCCCATTCAGAAACTGCCTTAAGTGTGAGATTCACACGCTCTACCATGGCCTCTCTTTCAGACTGGATAATATCCTTACCGGTCCGAGCACACATCACTCATCGAAATTGGTTCACATTTGTCAGAGTAATGTAATGGAGAACATCAGTTTTATGGTTTTTACCAGATAAATTCCTCCACATCGTTCATGGTCCTCCAGGAAATTCTTATCCGGTTGTGATAAAATTCATACAGGTTCATAACAGTGGTTTCTTTTTTCGAATAAAAAAAGAATCATTGAAATTGGTAAATATTTGCCAGAGTTATGACCATTTTTGTCCTTAAAAAGCGACATAAAGTCATCTTAAGGCATTCTAGCAAGTTTCCTGCGCAGTCGCCATTCTTGTTTTATGGGACCCAATCAATGGTTTGAAGAATGGATGGAAGAAAGTTTTTTCAAATCGGTTCATACTTGCTAGAATTATGCACGAACATACCTACATAAAAACAATATATACAGACGAATTGAGAACCTCCTCCTTTTTTGAAGTCGGTTAAAAATAACTGCAATACGTCTAAAGAAGGCATGGAACCCTCGCCTCGGTGCGAGAGTCCGACTTGTGGGGCAGTCGGCTAAAAGATATTGATGTAAAATAGTAATGATAGATGGAACCACATTATATAATTCAAGTTTTGGCATCTGCATCATCAAGTTATAAAAGCACAATAAAAACATTCTACTCGAGTACAAACGGAAATATATCACATAAATAATCGATTATAAATGTATACAGTGTATACTCGTATAATATGGAAATGTTATATTGTTTATTTATTGAGAATGTTGAACATTCTCTAAATTTCACAGTTAAACAACATAATATAACGAATGGGCTTGCAGAATAATCTTGATAAATATACATTTATTTCAGCGTGGATATTGAAGATTAATGGTAGGATCAAAAGCTTAAAAAAAAATTGATGCACATGTGTTAAAATGATAAAACTCTATCATTTTGACAAAACTATATATAAGATAATGTGACAAATTTCGCTTTCTACCCCTAATCAAAAAACATAATTTGGAAAACTGAACTTTCTAGCTTATTAAATAATTACAAATGAAATAGTTGGCCCCCATATATTTCTTACATTAACTTTTCATTACAATCTCTACAAGATCCGTCATTGACCTAATACCCTACCTGATACTCTTCAGGCAAAGCTTGTATGGTGTATTGGTGTACCTTAAATTTTACTTGATCTTTAATTTCCACATTCATTAATTGTATCACGCTCTCTTACTAAATAAAAAAACACTGCGTTGTTCACACGCTACGTCTTTAACGACCACTTTATCTGAAAGCAGTTATATTAGTAATCAATAACATTTAAAGAAACAAAACATTTAAGGTACTTACATAGTTTTGATTGAGGTGGTAATACACTCCTCAACCAAACAATCTTGAATTATTAGGTAATTAGCGTTGACGAATAGAAGATTCACATATCTCTACCCCTTCGATAAATACCGACATAAAGATAACCATACTCATGGTGCTTTAATTTCTCATTCAGAGTCCGATCCCTCCGCAGAAATACTTTCCATTTTAACTGTTACTTCATTATTTTTTGCTTTCAAAGTGTTTAATAACTTTAGAACTTGCACTCTGAACTCGAGCTTTGACTTCTCTGACAACGTTTTAACTGCCGGAGTGATAGATTTGAAGAACGCTCTGTCTTCATCTTCCTCTTTATCCAAAAGACTCGTGAGTATGGAGACTATGTTGTAATCTCCTGTATTATCAGAACTTGCATTTTTAGCGTCTAAGTTGTCGTTTCCATCGCCAATAGTGTCTTCGTTCAATAGATGCTGTGTGGCATCATCGATGCCTTCATCTGCATCGAGGTCCGATTCAATGCTCTCTCGTTTAAGCTGCAAAGTCCGAGTCTTAAGGTTGCCAGAAAGATATATGGAATCAAGAAACCGGAGTTGTTCTGCGTAAAGGTAGGGTCTATTCTGTGTACCAGGTTTTCGTGTTTTTGCATACCTGTCTCGAATGTTGACCCATTTCCTTGTCAATAATTGACCTGATACAAAAAAGTAACATTAGTAAAGATAACAAAAATAATAACGTTACTCGAGACTGTCTGTTTATCAAATAATGCAAGGAAATGTTTGAAAACCTAAAATTACTTTCCAAAACAATTAAAACAATGTTTTTATGTACCGCAGATGTCCTCTATCACTTCCTGCCTTTTCCTATCTAGACTCAGCGTTGTCAAAATATATTTCATAATTATACAATATTATACTTAAAAGTATATAAATTAATAACGCCTTCGTTACACATCAACAAAGTTACTGAGCAAGTATGGTGAAAAAATTTAAACTTCTCAAGAAAGAACTGATGCTACACGAATACACTTACGTATCATTCTCTTTTTGTTGGAGTTGTGTGTGTCATAGTCGGGGTCGAACTCCTTGCAGATCTGTCGCCAGGCCGCCAGCTTTGCTAGCTTGTCTTTGTAGCGAGGGTGCCCGCGATCCCAAAGACAGCGCCTCTCGTGTACCAATCTTATTAATTCGCGTGTAGGAATTATCATTCTCAATTTGATCCGCTAAAAACAATACATAATATGCATATCAAATAAAATTTTATAACAAATATTAGAACCATAGATTTAGATCTTTTCCTAGATTATAAACACACAAAAATACACCCAAGGAATTTGCAATAAGACTTGGTTACACGTTTTAGGAGAATGTTCAGTCTTTTTTACCCGAAGGTTTACACTGGAAAATAGATTCCAATATACTTAGTTTGACCGAAATTTGGATTCATAAATAAATAAATATGATGAAACTCTGCGAAAAGAATTGTTATTAAAATTTATAATAAGCTTCCTAAATATTGTAGAGAATTACCTACGACGCAGTTGAAGACAAAACGGGCTCCTAGAAAAATGTTTTTATAGTATTAATGAGTAAGTACCTCCTTTGTGAAATAAAGCTTTTGAAATAAATTAAATAATTTAACATTTTTCATGTCAACAATGAAATTTTTTTTATTTAGGTAAGAATAACATTTTACTCATTCATAAGCTAAGTACGAATTTTGATGTGACTTGACATTTGAGTACACATTGGTATTGATTAAGTTAGAATTAGTTCTTATGACATTTTCCAGTCTTGAAATTATATATTACTTTGCATACTATTTAATGGCAAACGTGTATCGCTCGCTATGTTTTTAATGTACCATCTTTATACTTGCGCACCACATTTATGCAAATGAATCAAATTGAATCAATTATGTTAAAATACTTTTTAAACTTTTGACTTGGTACTCCATGCAAGCCATCCTGAATGTCATATGCACAGATAATAAAATCTTAAAAAAATAATTAACTGACTTCAATATCACTGAAAAGTATAAAATAATTTAAATATCATTGAAGTTGGTATTATCTTACTTGCTGTGTATATTTGGCACCAACTTCAATAATATTTAAATTATTTTTTAGTACTTTTCAGTGATATTGAAGTTGGTTCATTTTATTTTTTTAAAAAGATATTATTTTAAACTTTTAGTGATATTTTCATACATAAAGATTGAACCATCGAAGACGGTAAAATGATCTAGATAGGTTATGATCACATTATCGTCTATATACTTTTACATAATTCATGTTTCTTCAGAAAAAAAATATCCGATCGTAATGAAATTTGCATGGAATTATCATAATAGTTTACAATAATAGTTTACATTGTCGTAATAAAAAAAGAATCATAATGTTGTCTTTTATTTACGCGAATACTAGACATTGTAATTAATCTATTCTTACGGATTATATCGCGATTTAACGTCGGGAAAATTAAAATAAATTGCGATATAATCCGTAAGAATAGATTAATTACAAAAAAATAATCATTGAAATCGGTTCATATTTGTCAGAGTAATGTAATGGAGAACATCAGTTTTATGGTTTTTACCCGATAAATTCCTCCACATTGTTCATGGTCTTCCAGGAAGTTCTTAAACGGTTGTGATAAAAATCATACAGATTCATCACAGTAGTTTCTTCTTTCGAATAAAAAAAAGAATCATTGCAATTGATAAATATTTGCCAGAGTTATGACCATTTTTGTCCTTAAAAAGCGACATAAAGTCATCTTATAGGCATTCCTGCAGGTTTCCTGCGCAGTCGCCATTTTTTTTTTCAGGAACTACTTATTCTTAAGCGATAATCTTTTTATGGGACCCAATCAATGGATTGAAGAATGGAAGAAATATTTTTCAAATCGGTTCATAATTGCCAGAGATATGCGCGAACCTGCTGATAATACCTGCTGAGATATGCTGACCTTCCGCTCTTTCACTTGTGAATCTAAACCATTCTCGAATCCCCTTGAACACACACAAACAATTTCATGAACATCGGTCCAGCCGTTTAGGAGGAGTTCAGTGACACGTACAGTAGAATTATATATATATAAAGATACAGACGAATTGAGAACCTCCTCCTTTTTTGAAGTCGGTTTAAAAAAATCGACGCGTATGTATGTAATATTGATAAAAATGCGTAATATTAATATAATTAATATAATTCTAAACAAATTTACCAAATTTTATGTGTGTATGTATGTATGTAGGTTTGTCCGCGGATTTCTCAGAAACTACAAGTCCGATTTCGAAAATTCTTTTTGCAATAGTTAGAGTATTTTTCAACTTAGGGTAGAGTATAAGTTTCATCAAAATCGGTCCAGTAGTTTAAGAGATATAAACTTTTTATGTTTTCAGTATGTTACTGTAACGTCGATGTTCGAGTTGCGTGATAGTGCTGGTACCTATCATGGTAAAATAAGACACTAAAAATGTTAAATAAACTATTTAAAAAAAAAATAAAAACCGTCTTCAAAGTAAATTATCTAATGAAGCCGGTTAAAAAGCATAAAATAACGAAAATATATTGAAGTCGGTGTCAGCTGGTGATAGTGTTAGTTAACATGATTAGCTAGCACCGACTTCAATATATTTTCGTTATTTTATGCTTTTTAGATAATTTACTTTGATGTCGTTTTTTTTTTAAATAGTTGGATCTATTAAAGTTATTTTATTATTCGTCTAACAACTCAGATAGCAACAAAAAACAAACGGCAAAACTAAGTTTGTTTGTCGACGTTTTTTTTAGGATTACTATAAAACTATACTACTTAGAAAGATCATTTTATTTTTCCTGTAAACTAAAGATAGACATGTATTACCCATAATTAGTTCAGATTTTTCCCTCCACGAACTTCGCTTCGGAGATAGGGGTTGGGGATCAGTTTTTTTTTTTTGACATTTTTGAAAAAACTACCTAAAAAACCAATATAAAAATCTGTTTTGAGATGTGCAAATGAAGCCCTTTTGTATGCTCCCCACTCGACATAGTAGTGTCACTTTGAAATTTTGTTGACCCATTTCGAACCACAAAATAAAGAAAATATTTTTTTTTATTTGCGACTAGGTTAGGTAAGTAAGATCTAAAACTATTCTAAGTTCAAGCGTCAGTGGTTCCTGAAATATATACGCAGTCTCACGCAAGAAAGGCAAGAATGCTGGCTGCATTACCTCGTTGGATCGCTATACCGATCCGTTGAGTGAGAAATAAGCCAGCCCTCTTGTCACCCGAGGAGGAGGCCAGTTTTGGGCTTATATTTTTGTTGAAGTTTCTCATTGAGGAACTCCAGGGAAAGGTTTCAAAAGCAAGCGGCTAAAATATTAGCTATTAGTAATATAATCAAATATGTTACTATTAGTAATGAAATGATATAAATGGTTTCGTTGTGTAAACAGCGAATGAAAACCGCTCCTTTATGAAGTCGGTTAAAAAGTGATGACAGTTTTTGTATTAAAAAAAATCCAAAAGACAGAGCGGTCAGCGCAGCGGTCTATGGCCCATTATTTAATCTCTGAGTGGTCATCATCATCATCACATCCACTGCTAAACATACTTATGCCTTTTAGTGTAGACCTACATATTACTTACTTTGCCTACATATTATTTCAATGATAAGCTGTTCATCTTGTATATAGATAGGTGCCTACTATTGCCCAAAGCTTGAGATGGAATCGAATTTAAAATAGTCATTATGATATGAACATAGGTACCTACCTTGATATTATTTATCTCAAATTCAGGCACGTCATTAACTGCTACAACCAAAACACCTCAATCCGGTTTCAAAATGGCGGAGTAGATCTTGATAATAAACACAAAAATAACATATTGAATAGGTACTTATGCATTTAAAGCTCACATCGCTGATATAGTAATCACAGTGTATTTGTCAAATAATGCGTGTCCTTCCCGTGGTATGTTAGCACGGCACTGGGCACTGGGCGCAGGGCGCGGGCGGGCACTGGGCCGGAGTACGGCGCGGCGCGGCGCGTCGCCCCTCGCGCCGCGCCGTTGCCAGGCGGTGGTTGACGCCACGGCGGCGGCGGTGGCGGCGACGGCGCGGCGCGGCGCGGTAATGTGCCGGAACGGCAACGTCGCGTATTTGCCGGTCGACTAGATAAAATACACATAGCACAAAACAGGTCCAATTCTGTACATACATTGAAGATATTTTGAAAATTATTCTTGGAGGGCATTCTATAACCAGTACAGCTGAAGCAATTTTTTCATTTTTGTCTGTCTGTCAAAGAGGATGTCTGTCTGTTGAGTTGAAACTACTCTTCTTCTTTCACGTGCCACCTCCGTCCCGGAGGTCGGCGACCATTTGTCGATATGTCTCTCTATCAGCAGCCATGCGAATTAATTTGTCCGTGTCTTCCACCTTCAACCAGTCTCTTATGTTTCCAGTCCATGACATCCTTCTTCTACCCGGCCTTCTCTTCCCTTCAATTTTGCCTTCAATTATTAATTTACCGAAACTACTGAATGGATGGATGGAGGAAAGCTGTAACAGCTCAGTGGGCGAGCGCTTGCCTTGGAAACGAGGTGCGCAGGTTCGATCCCCGGCTCGCACCTATGATTTCTTTAATCATGTGCGATTCGTCTTTGTGCGATTGTTACTAGCTTTCGGTGAAGGAAAACATCGTGAGGCAACCTGCATGTCTGAGAAAGCCTAACTAGCTTTCGAATGACGTGTGAAGTCCGCCAACCCGCACTTGGCCAGCGTGGTGGACTATGGCCTAAGCCCCTTCATCTTGAAGGGAGGCCCGTGCCCAGCAGTGGGACATAAACAAGGGCTGGTATTATTATATTACTAGCTGTAGCCCGCGGCTTCGCTCGCGTTTACTTTGTTACTCAAATGTGTTTTGAATTATGGATCGAGGTTTTTAAAATATTATTTACACTAATGTAACAACGTAACAAAATGAACTTTTATTAACCCTGATCTAATAGGTATCAATTCGTCTTTAAAGTATATTTTTTTTAACCAGATAAATTCCTACACATCAATCATGGTTCTCCAGGAAGTTCTTATCCGGTTGTGATAAAATTTATACATATTCATTACAGTGGTTCCTTCTTTCGAATAAAACAGATTCATTAAAATTAGTAAATATTTGCCAGAGTTTGACCATTTTTTCCTTAAAAAGCGATAAAAACATCATCTTTTAGGCATTCCTACAGTTTTTTCTGAGTCGCCATTTTTGTTTTTTCAGGAACTGCTTATTCGTAAGTAATATTTTTTAAGAGGCCTAATCAGTGGAGCGGTCTATCCGTACCAGAAAGAATTTTTGGAATCGGTTCATAATTACCAGAGACATGCGCGAACATACATAGAAAAAAATATATGTACAGACTTATTGAGAACCTCCTCCTTTTTTGGAGTCGGTTAAAAACGCTGAAAATTAATTTGTTAAATTGTTTTGTTGAGTTTACTTACCGAGTTTCGTGACTGTAGCTGCCTTATAACATAAAAAAATATAACTTAAAAAAATCCTTCTGCATGCAAACTTTAAAACCATTAATTGACCTTTGGGGTTGTTTTTCGATGAATTCAGGAAACAGGTTTCTTAGATTGTTATGTGCTATACATAAAATAAGTCTTGTGACCGTAGGGTAAAAAAACATGATTTGGACCCCAATTATCCCTTTTGGGGGTCAATTAAAAAAAAAGCACATGGATTTCTTTAATTTCATGATTGTATCCGCAGTGTCATCAGTGCAGCATGAATTTTTTGCCGCATTCATACTCAAAAATCGTGCTAAAACCCCGTCAAGGGTTGATTTTCAAAACAAAATGTGTCAGACGTGTTTCTTAACTTCTTTTGATGACAAAGTTTTGTATCCGTCTGATGAAAAATATTTTTTGCACAGTTTGATACCCCATTTGACCCACTTAGGCGTTGATTTCCGAAAAATGCAAAAAAATTGTTTGTTGTTAAGTTGAGTTTATATATATAGTTTTGTGACTGTAGCAGCATTATAGCTAAAATGAAAATCCTTGTTCATGCAAACTTTGCAACCTCATAAAATGACCTTAGGGATTGTTTTTTGAAGAATGCCTGAAATAAGTTTGTTAGATTATTGTGTGCAATGCATAAAATAAGTCCTGTGACTGTAGGAAAAAAAACATTTGTTGGATCCAATTGGACCCTTTTAGGGGTTGATTTTCAAAATAAATTGCTTTTACTTGATGAATTTACTCACAAAGTTTCATCAGTGCAGCATGATTTTCTTTCCGCGTTTGATATTCAAAAACCATGCTTAAAACACTTCAAGGGTTGATTTAAAAAAATAATGTGATACACGTGTTTTTTATCAGTACACTCATAAAGTTTCATGTTCAAGCGATGAATATTTTTTTTCTATAGTAACTTTTATAGCCCATTTGACCCACTTAGGGGTTGATTTTCGAAAAATGCTGAAAATTAGTTTGTTAAATTGTTTTGTTGAGTCTATGTACCAAATTTTGCTACTCTAGCTGCATTCGTGAAATCGTTCTACGTGTAAACTTTCCAACCCCATTATATGACCTTAGGGGTTGTTTTTCGCTAAATGCCGGAAATGGGTTTCTTAGATTCTTGTGTGCTATACATAAATTAAGTCTTATGACTGCAGGTCAAAGAAAATTTTTGGACCCCAATTGGACCCCTTTAGGAGTTGATTTTCAAAAACTATTCACACATGGATTGCTTTAGTTTGATTAATGTATTCGCAAAGTTTCATCAATGCAGCATATTTTTTTTTTCTGCGGTTTAAACTTAAAAACCATACTGAAACCCCTTTATGGTACGATTTCCAAAAAGTTGTGATACAGATGTTTCTTCATTTCTTTTGTTTATTACGTTGACAAAATGTCGTGTTAGTGTGGTGAAAAATGTTTTCCATAAAACTTGAAGACCCCATTTGACCCACTTAGGGGTTGATTATCGAAAAATGCTGAAAATTAGTTTATTCAATTTTGGTATTGAGTTTATGTACCAAGTTTCGTTACTCTAGTTTTATTATAGCATTAAATGGAAATCGTTCTCCGTGTAAACTTTCCAACTCCATTAAATGACCATAGGGGTTATTTTTTGCAAAATGCCGGAAAAAGCTTTCTTAGACTCTTGTGTAGAATAAGTACATAAATTAAGTCTTATGACTGTAGGTCGAAAAACATTTTTTGGACCCCAATTGGACCCCTTAAAGAGGTGATTTTTCAAAAATTATTTTTTATACAATAATTGCTTTAGTTTGATTAATGTATTTGCAAAGTTCCATCAATACAGCATGATATTTTTTTTCCGCGTTTCATACTCAAAAACCATGCTAACACCCATTTAAGGGTCGAATTTGAAAAAGTTGTGATACACGTGTTTCTTAATGTCTGTGGCTTAGTACATTGACAAAATTTCATATCCGCGTGATGAAAATTTTTTTTTTTTCCATTAGACCCACTTAGGAGTTGAGTTTACAAAAATGCTCAAAATTTTGTTTGTTCAATGGTTGTGTTGAGTTTATTTACTGAGTTTCGTTACTCTAGCTGCATCTTAGCATGAAATGGAAATCCTTCTTTGTGCAAAATTTTCAACCCCTAGATATACATTAGGGGTTGTTTTTCGAAAAATACCGGAAATAGGTTTCTTAGATTGTTGTACGCAGTATATAAACTAAGTTTTATGACTGTAGGGCGAGGAACATTTTTTGGACCCCAATTGGACCCATTTCGGAGTTGATTCTCAAAACATCATGTTTACACAGCGATTGCTATAATTTGATAAATATATTCGCAAAATTTCACCAGTGCAGTAAGTATGTTTTTTTTTCACGTTTATTACTCAAAAACCACGTTAAAACCCCTTTAAGGGTCGATTTTCAAAAAGTTGTAATACACGTGTTTCTTTATTTCTTTTGTTTAGTACACTGACAAAGTTTCATGTCAGTGTGACGAAAAATTTTTTTTCCATTGAAACTTTGAGAGCCCATTTGACCCACTTAGGGGTTGATTTTACAAAAATGCTCAAAATTAGTTTTTTCAATTGTTGTGTTGAGTTTATTTACTGAGTTTCGTTACTCTAGCTGCATCATAGGACGAAATGGAAATCCTTCTTTGTGCAAACTTTGAAAATCCA
This sequence comes from Furcula furcula, assembly GCA_911728495.1. NCBI lineage: Eukaryota > Metazoa > Arthropoda > Insecta > Lepidoptera > Notodontidae > Furcula > Furcula furcula. The sequence continues at coordinate 26,075,761 of OU452253.1, forward strand.
TTAAAAAACCTTTGGGGTAGTTTTTCGAAAAATGCTGGAAATAGGTTTCTTAGATTCTTGTGTGCAATATATAAACTAAGTTTTATGACTGTAGGTCGAAAAACATTTTTTGGACCCCAATTGAACCCCTTTAGGAGTTGATTTTCATAAAATGATTATTTCCACTTGGATTGCTATAATTTGATTAATGTATTCGCAAAGTTTCAGCAATTCAGTATGAATTATTTTTTCCGCGTTGCATACTCAAAAACCACGTTAAAACCCCTTTAAGGGTCGATTTTCAAAAAGTTGTAATACACGTGTTTCTTTATTTCTTTTGTTTAGTACACTGACAAAGTTTCATGTCAGTGTGACGAAAAAATTTTTTTCCATTGAAACTTTGAGAGCCCATTTGACCCACTTAGGGGTTGATTTTACAAAAATGCTCAAAATTAGTTTTTTCAATTGTTGTGTTGAGTTTATTTACTGAGTTTCGTTACTCTAGCTGCATCATAGGACGAAATGGAAATCCTTCTTTGTGCAAACTTTGAAAATCCATTAAAAAACCTTTGGGGTAGTTTTTCGAAAAATGCTGGAAATAGGTTTCTTAGATTCTTGTGTGCAATATATAAACTAAGTTTTATGACTGTAGGTCGAAAAACATTTTTTGGACCCCAATTGAACCCCTTTAGGAGTTGATTTTCATAAAATGATTATTTCCACTTGGATTGCTATAATTTGATTAATGTATTCGCAAAGTTTCAGCAATTCAGTATGAATTATTTTTTCCGCGTTGCATACTCAAAAACCAGGCTAAAATCCCCTATAAGGGTAGATTTTTAAAAAGTGTGATACACGTGTTTCTTTATTTCTTTTGGTTAGTACACTGACAAAGTTTCATGTACGTGTGACGAAAAAAATTTTTTTTTCCATACAAACTTTGGGAGCCCATTTGACCCACTTAGGTATGGAATTTCGAAAAATCCGTTCTTATTGTTCACCTAGACTATTTGAATAATGTTGGTTCCAAATTTCAAGATTGTACATTATATGGTTTTTGCTGTATCGTGATTCCTAGAAAACACCCTGCTCTTTTATTAATATAGATTTATACTGAATGGATTCAAATGAAACTAGGCATGATTTGAGTTAATACTACGAGGTAGGACATAGGATACATTTTATCCTGTAATTCAGCACGGCTCATTCATTCAGATAATTACCGAAACAACCATGTCCGGTGATTATCAGAGTAAGTCTGAAGATGATTCGCCCACCTTTCCGTGTAAGCCAGGCTTGGAAGATCGGCACGACCGCACCGACAACGCGCTTGCTGGCGTACCACTCATCTGAGAGCCGCGAGCGCCTTGTTCGAGCGCGTGCCGTCTTTCCTCCCGCCGGATTATTAGAGCGCGGGGGCGCTTTCACCCCGCTGGCGGAGGACGCGGATCGGGTCATGGACCCTCGCATTCATTTCCGCCAGGATATTCAGGGACGCCCATTAATCGATGTGACCATACGGGCGCCCCGTAGAGGGCGGATCGCAGGACCCCCGGATAGAGGCGGCGAACCTCCTCATACGGTCCCCCAATATTTGACAGCGGTCTGTGAATGGCACCCGCTACCCTCTCGATCCGGGCCACTAAATAAAAAGACTCATATAGACAGTTACTGTTGCTTAATGGGTGGCAATCAATCAGGTTAAGCAACGTTTGGCTTGATCATTACATAGATGGGTGACCGTTTAATGCCATTTAAATTAAGCGTATCCGTGCTTCAGAGGGCAATTAAAAAGTGGGTCCCAGTTTTGAGCTGACTTCGAACGAAGGAGGTTATGTAGGTATGCGACGCAAATGTATGTTATTAAAAATTTAGATAACGTAAAAAAGAGCGCGGGCAGAGTTGCGTGGGTCAGCTAGTCACCAAACCTCCTCATACGGTCCCCCAATATTTGACAGCGGTCTGTGAATGGCACCCGCTACCCTCTCGATCCGGGCCACTAAGATTAGCTCTCCCAGGGGTGATGTGCATTGCCCATTAAATTCATATACAGTGTAAAAACATTAGCTATCTGTAGGTAATTAGGTACTTCTTATAGGCAGGTTATTAAAGGGTTTTTTAATAGGCGCGGGTAGATTTTGGCGGTCCGTAGCGGCCATTCTGTTTTGGTGACATCTGTCAAATCTTTTGTTTATTATACAGTTACTTATGAATAGGAGAGAATAGAATAGAAATAAAATTTAACGACGTAAACACAAAGAGCAGAGCAATTTGGCAATCTAAATTACCATGGGAAATAATACAATTGAACAGCACGTTTAAATGATTAAATTTAATTATATGTTTAGTGCTAACCTTGCGCACATTGCTCCGAAAAATCATCTTTAGCGAAAAGGCGCATTTTTTTGAAAAATGCCTTTGTTAACAAGCAAAATTGCCGTATATGGGACGACACCAACCCACGCGAGTTTCACCAGGTGCTATTGCATCCTCAAAAAGTTACCACTTGGTGTGGATTTTAGGCCGCAAGCGTCATTGGTCCGTACTTTTTCAAAAACGACGTTGGTGAGGCGGTCCCCGTCAACGGCGAGCGCTACAGAACGATAATAACCATCTTTTATGGCCCAAATTGAACCATATGGACCTAGACGACATGTGGTTCCAGCAGGACGGCCCTATGTGCCTCACAGCGGACGTCACGATTGATATCCTGCATGAATGATTTGATGGTAAGGTTAGCTCTCCCAGGGGTGATGTGAATTGCCCACTAAATTCTTGCGATTCGACCCCGCTAGACTTTTTCTTGTGGGATTTCTTAAAGTCGCAGGTCAATGCAAACAAACCACAATCGACCGATGCCAGGTGAACTTAATACAGGCCATCGCGCAAATCCAGCCGGACTTTGGGGAAGAGTAATTGAAAATTAGACCACTCGGATCCGGTGGCACCGTAAGAAGCTATTTCACACTTAATAGCAGATATGGGCCTTTCAAATAAATAAAGAATTTTGTTAATACCTCACACACACCTTTTTTTATTTCATTTCAACATCTAGTCACTCTTATTGAAAAACCCTTTACCATATTATTTAGAATTCTTTCCACTACACAAACACCACACTTTATTATCGTAGTTGTATGGATATCTCCGCCAGTTGATTTGGTCTCTACATGGAGATACTGGACAGGCCCTTCGTTTTCAGGTGAGTGAAATATTCTGTTGTGATTTTATTTAAGTGGCTCCCTGACAATGGGATTGATTGAGGTACTGTAATATAAATGGTAACAAATACTGATGACACTTACCATCAAGTTTTTTAACGAAAATTCCCAAAAAAGGAAATAAAATCCATACTAGTAATATTTTTATTAATTTCAAAGCATACGAACTAATATTTAAGTATTTACAATATTACAACAGTGTGCGCATTGTTGTATGTGTTCAGTAGTCCGTGTCGGAGTCCTGCGTGTCCCTGGGCTTGATGATGCCGAGCTTGGTGGCGAGCGCGGCCACGTTGGCGCGCACCTCCTCCTGCACCAGGTTGAAGGACATGGCGAGCAGTGCGATGCCGAACAGCAGGTACAGCGAGCACAACGCTATGGAGTGCACCGCCGCCGCGGCGTCGTCCACCCGCTGGCCCTGGACCGATTGCAGACAGGTTATCGCAACCATCACGACATGCTAATAATATAAGTAGCGATACTTCAAGCGACAGCGTGAATATACTAGAAAAACTAATTATCTTCGTGGACCACTGTGACTCGTGAAAACAAGGACCTACATTGGTCACCAGTGATGATACTGAGATTTGACTAGTCTAAGGAATTCCGTAGAATCCCTTTAATTCGAATCGGGTACCAAGACAGTTATCTGCCTTGGTGCCCGATTCGAATTTAATCAGATAAGTACCTAAATAGGAGCAGTATTTACAGCAAAATAAGAACGTATCTACCTACACGTAGAGTCTAGTAGAGTAGAGAGGTGTATTCGGTTTTAGGCAACTGCGTAACTTGTACTGTTTATAGTGACAGTGAGTAAATTCTTAGATTATCAGAATTATAAGTATGAAGACATCATATAAACATAGATATGGAGCATCGCTTTGTATGGCAGTGAGGCATGGACCCTTACACAGAAGGATAGAGAAAGGTTGGAAGCATTTGAGATGTGGTATTGGAGGAGTATGGACTGGAAATTGCTTCACCAACAAGAGCCCAGCTCTTAAGTTGGAGAGAGAGAGAGAGAGAAGTATGAAGAATAAGTGAAAGCTAAGAAAAAGACCGCAATATTCGGTCCATTGTGTTCGGTGGGTCTAGCCTGAGCGGGCACGAAGTCGCCGAAGCCGATGGTGGTGAGCGTGATGAAGCAGAAGTAGGCGGCGTCCAGGTACGCCCAGCCCTCCCACTGCTGGAACAGGAACGTGCCCGCCACGATGTACGACGCCACCAGGAACACGCACAGCCAGATCGGCACTGGCTTTATCTGCACATTAATTATTATTTTGTCATGTAACAGCCTTAAGATATGCGTCACTGCAATGCTTCAATTAATAATCATGTTATTATTTCTATGGTATGAATACGATCGACAGTACACACAGGAAAGTTATGTGAATGAATTATAAAAGATACAAATTCAGATACCTCTTCTTTTGCAGCCACGTCTGAAGGCGGTGGATGATAAATGTCAGACTGACGAGAATCCCAAGCTGAAATTTAAAAAAAGAATCAATACGTATCTTACCTTTTAACACGACAATCATAAAATGAACTAATACCTCAACATTTGCAATGTTTTGATCATAATAATTCTGTATACCTTGCGGTGGTCTATTCCTTCGAGGCACAACAGCCACTTCATCGCTCCAATCGTCTCTATCTGGTGATGGCGACTGCAACATACCATAATTTATACTTACACTACACAATTTACAAAATCTTGTATTTCCACCAATTCATTTAACTTACTCCATGTCTATAGTGGTGTCTGGTGTCCTCCACGGTGTACAGCCGCCTCAGGGCATGCCTTCTAGCATAAGGGTCCGGCTTACGCTCAGGTCGCTCGTCGTCCCAACGCTGTTCGTAGTCATAGATGGCGCTGCGAGCGCGCCGCTGACGTTTTTCCCAGGGCTCTTCCCGCTCGTAATATTCAGATCTTCCACGTTCAGTCCTGTTTATAGTGTTTTTATGAAGTTTCGCTTTATAGTTACCCAATTCGGCCCTCATAGCGTAACGACTAACGAATGTTTCGAGACGCAATAGACAATTTAGTTAAAAAAAAAAAAAATTGATAATCAGTAAGAATTCATGATTTCTGAGAGAATCTATATAATCGTCGTAATAATTAATAGATATCTGATATATTTATATTTGCATACCTCAAATCGCGCCTTGCTCTCCTGCCCCTAGGATAATCGAACTCGTAGTCCTCGTCCTCAGGGTCATAGCCGCGATCTCTCATTCCATACAGGTCCTCTCTCTCTCGCCGTCGCTCCTTCTCTAATGCCTTTCTCTCCTTATAGTTCTCGAAGTCCACCTCGTGTAGGTCATGCATCTCGAACATGTCTGTGTCTTCCTCGTCGTGCTGCAAATGATCATCGAAGTCCCTCCGCGGGCCGTACTCCGGCTTCGCTTTGGCCGGCCGCGGTAGCGACCTGCTGCGTATCTCAGGTTTTGACGATATCTTTTTATGGTGGTCGTTTAAATCCTTCAACGCTGCTTCCAAATCTTGTAACGGTAGTGCGATTTTCGGAAATTCTACTGTAGACGAAACAAAATGTGATTACCGCAAAAACAAAGCGGTTTGAATTACATAACTGTAAGTATCACAAGTTAAACCATATAGCACGCTAGTGTGAGACCACAGGATCAAAGAAAGAAGTAGTGTTAATAGTAAAATACCATCTTCCTCGTCGTATGTGTCTCGTCCCTCTCTCTTGTGTCTCTCGTACCGTACCGGCGAACGATCTTCAGGATCAAAATCTCTCGTGCCTGAAACAATATTGACAGCTATCGGTTCATTGCTGAATGCCAAATGTGTTTGGTTATGTAATGAGTACAAGTTACTGTGTGGCTTGGCGTGCAGCGGCGGCTGCGAGCGTGTCCGCGGCAGAGACATGGTGTGCGCGGGCGCAGGCGGGGCGCGGGCGACGGCGCCGGTCCGCCGCACCCGCCCGCTGCTGTACCCACTGTCACGGTATCTATATAGACAAATTCATTAAAAAGCCATACAAAACACAGAAAATCTAAATAATACCTAATATTCTAGGACAATCTACATACGGTCATCCGATTCCAAACTAGGCAGAGCCTGTACTAAAGAAACCAGACAACTGTTACTAATATCTTAACCTAACTACCCTAACCTAGATACTTCTCTTTTGACAGCCAGACAATTGGTAGGAATAGAACCCACGACCTATTGGGTAGCGGCCTGGGTGTCTAACCACTAGACAAATAGGCCCGTCAAATCTAAACCGAAAGCTTCTATCTTCACTTATTTTGCTAGACAAACAAATAGCTAGCTAGCTTGCTATACGTTACATACCCTTTTTAAGTGATTTTCCATAGGTACCTTAAGTATGTTAAAAATCTTGTTTCTACCTGCAGTCAGTATCGGAATGCGCGCGTTCTATAGGCCGTCGCCTGCGCGTGGATCCTCTTCCACTCCCGCCTCGCACCGACCTCCTGGACGCAGGCAAGGTTGGTTAGATAGCGTCACCAGATCCAACGATCTGCACTGCAAATCAATTAGTAAGCAGCAAGTACGACACCTGACGTCATTAGCACATGTACAGTATCGCTATGCAACACATTATGGGGGGAGGATATGATACATTTTCCCCACCTTGTTGACTGGTGATGATAACGGTGACGGCGCTTCGGTGGTCGCGTACACACGTAACAACACACCTTCCAGTATAAAAACCTGCAACAATAAACTATCACTTTATTAGATCTTTAATAGTTATACTCGTAACATTGGTCAAAGAAGGATACCATTGGCTCGCTAAAACAGCGCGATATTTTTTGTTGGAAGTTAGGGATAGATAAGAATCTTATTTAAAAGAACTGCTCCTACTAGTAAGCACTTGCTTAAGTTTGCTAATTTCATGCAACGCCACCTGTTTAAAATGTTTTGGATGTATCAGGCGCCCGGCAATTTCTAAAAACAATTTACATGAGTGGAACAGTTTGCTGTGAAAATTATAAAAGGCAATCTTACATTGCAGTGGCTAATTGAAGCACCATATGGTGTGCTCGTATAAGATAATAATACAATGACATGGACTCTGTATCAACACAAGGACATAGATCCCATGTTTTTGCTAAGCCATAACTCTACCATCCATGGTGACGACTACCTATATCATATGGTCATCTTTATGTTGCTAGTAATTGTACAGTATTTACCTGAAAGAGGACGCCATGACGTCCCCGATGTTGGAAAGGCACAGCAGCATCAGTGGAATGCCAAGGATAGCGTAGAATATCGTCACCACCTTGCCAGTCTGCGTCTTCGGCGCGATGTGGCCATACCCTAAGTACCAATTGTTCTTATTTAGCTGGTAGCTAGGAGTCTACGGACAGTGCTAGATTACTAAACTACTTCACTTCTCGGGGTAAGAGCATCGATATAATATTTATATCGATGGGTTGTGTTACCGAGGCACGGGGAATTTAAAAAGTTACACGTCACACCACGTTCCATATTAATATTCTGGACCAATTCACACACGGTCATCTGATATTATATTTATATATCCAAGTGGACAAATAAAACCAGACACAGAACTAGATAGTATATCGATGCAGAACTGACATTATTATTAATCGCGCACACAAATGCTTGTCCTGGGTGGGAGTCGACTTGAGTCGAGTCCACAACCTATTGCCTAGATTTAAGCACTTTTTAAATACCTAGTACTCTATTTTATACTGAACTAGCTGACCCACGCAGCTCCGCCTGCGCTATTTTTACGTTAACTAAACTTTTAATAACAGACATTCGCATCGAATACGTAACCTCCATTTTTATAGTCGCTTAAAAACTGGGACCCACTTTTTACTTGCTCTCTGAAGCACGGACCCGTTTAGTTCAAATGGCGTTAAACGGTCACCCATCTATTTAATGACCTTACCTAACGTTTCTTAACCCGATTGATTACAAAACCTTGATAACAACTCTCTATGAGTGTTCCCTTACTAATATTTATTATATTATAGAGAAAAGTGATAAAATCGGACCAAGCTTATAACCAAGTACCCATTTTGACTTTAATCCCCTCTCCCAAAAAAACCGTTCTAGATTACGGGATAAAAAGTATCATATGTCCTACCTCGTAGTAAGATCTCAAATCATGCCAAGTTTCATTTGAATCCATTCAGTATTTACGGCGTGATGCGTAGCTGTGATACAGACAGACAGACAGACAAAAATTAAAAAAAATACATTTTCGGCCTCAGTATCGGTTATAGAATGCCCTACAAATATAATTTTCAAAATATCTTCAATGTACAGAATTGGACCTGTTACAGTTTTATTATAAGTACTAGCTGACCCACGCAGCTCCGCATGCGCTATTTTTACGTTAACTAAACTTTTAATAACAGACATTCGCATCGAATACATAACCTCCTTTTTTATAGTCGGTTAAAAACTGGGACCCACTTTTTACTTGCTCTCCGAAGCACGGACCCGTTTAGTTTAAATGGCGTTAAACGGTCACCCATCTCTTTAATGACCTTACCTAACGTTGCTTAACCCGATCGATTACAAAACCTTGATAACAACTCTCTATGAGTGTTCCCTTACTAATATTTATTATAATTATGAAGAAAAATTGATAAAATCGGACCAAGCGTATAACCAAGTACCCATTTTGACTTTAATCCCCTCTCCCAAAAGAACCGTGCTAGATTACGGGATAAAAAGTATCCTATGTCCTACCTCGTAGTAAGATCTCAAATCATGCCAAGTTTCATTTGAATCCATTCAGTAGTTTCGGCGTGATGCGCAGCCGTGATACAGACAGACAGACAGACAGACAGACAGACAGACAGACAGACAGACAGACAAAAATTTAAAAAATTACATTTTCGGCCTCAGTATCGGTTATAGAATGCCCTCCAAATATAATTTTCAAAATATCTTCAATGTACAGAATTGGACCTGTTACAGTTTTATTATAAGTATAGATAAATGATTATGATTATTAACCCACGCCCCGTAATCATGATCGAAATCAAATCGATGTTTTGTACTTTGAATACAATACCTAGCAAAAGAAGTTTAGAAACATCCTGCGAAAAGCCAGTGACAAGACATATAAATACTACCTGCTGTTTTGTCATTACGATATGGGAAAATTATTTCAAATTATTAATTTATTAACGTCAATTAAAAAACTATCTACCATTTATACAGATTCAAACGGACTTGATCTATATTTCAACACTATAAGGTCTTTTTAAGGTATTTTGTTTAAAATGTAGAGACCGTTGAAAGATTATTCCATAAAATGTCTCAATTGTAACCCGCAGTAGTCTAGCCACGCAATAATGTTCCACGTGAACCGGTAACCGGTTCACTTTGTATGAAATCAAAAGTGCTGGGAACCGGAGTGGTCATGGACGTGAACGTCACTCTCACTATTGATACGTGATGTCATTATGACGAAACTAGCGTAGAAATGTATAGAAACTCTTATTTCAGTGCAACATGTAGAAGCATCGGTGGTTCAGTGGTAGAATGCTCGCCTGCCACGCGGGCGGCCCGGGTTCGATTCCCGGCCGATGCAAGGTCATTTTTACATTTTTTTGAAATGCTTCATGTTTGAACATAGACCAGATGTTTTGTAACACGTATTTTTTTTAAATTCGGGTTTTTATTAGTTTTGAGTTATGTTAGAATATCGCAGAGTTATCCTAATAAGTACCTTACCTACATGAAAATATTCTCGATTGGACCCAACTTTTATAATTATTTTTTTTTAATTTGCAATGTAAGTATAATCACATAATTATGTTATATAGAAGTAGGTAGGAACTAGCCTCTAAACATTATTAAGATTTACTTATTCTTAGACTTATTCACAATACTCTTTGTACCTATTACATGGGTAAAAACCTAAAGATTGATACTATTACACACACTTGATATCAATTTTTAGTGAGGCAGTTAGGCGGTACCGCAGCATTAACTTGTCTTGAATGAAAATTCATTAACTGACTCTACGTAAATCCACCACTAAGCAAGAAATATATATTATGTAAAGTCACACTCACTGTATTAGTATGCTCACATTGAATATTTATCTAGATACAAATATTTACTATTTGCAAGTTTGCTAATATTTTCAAGACATAGAGCATTCTGGTCGAAATCTACATGTCTTTCGATCAGCATAAATGCGTTTTTAAGCGACATCAAAAATAAGGAGCTGCTCAATTCGAAAAGGTTTTTTTTAAGTACTTACTTATATCCGTATATTATGAATGTATGAAATATGTATACCTACTGCAAATTATCTATTATTCGTCTATTATTCGTTGATTAGAAGGACGAAAATAATGGACATAATAATTATTTTTTGATGGCCATCAACCGTCCAATTTGGTATCAGAACAAAATGATATAATAATAATATGTATACATATTTGTTATAAAATCGAAACAGTTTCCGTTGTATTATTAGAAACGGATACCGCCGAGGTCGACTTCTGGCGACCTCCTGCTTTGCAATTTGGAAAAAACGCGACTAATATAGGGAAAAGCCATGTTTAGTCACTACTTGTGGTACCTATAATATCAACGTGAAGAACAGGAAACCAAACAGCAGCAGGAGTTCGGGACCCCTGTATATTAGCGTATTAACTGTGTTGACATCTACCATGTTGTTACTTAGAGCCAATAATGGAGCACGCGAAATGTGACTATTCTTCTACTATGCTACTGCCAACCCCTTTCAAGAAAACGCATGATGTTATTATAGTGTTAAATATGTAGCAGCATACAATATGCAGCATCCATGGTTTTATTCTGAAAACGAACTATTGCTTAGCTAAAATCACAGCTGTCGTTAAGCGGTGAAGCTGAGATTGTATAGCGCATTAGTTTATTGACACAGAGCGCTACTTTACGGAACAATTATTATTATTGGTCCTACAAACGTGCAATAAGTAATTGTAAATCATTTCAGTTGCAGTTATGATAGCGATACTTTAGTTAATTAAAAAATACCTTTAATGATTTGATGTATGGATGGATACTGTGCTGTGAGACGCTTCAACCGGTAATATAAAATATTTATACGCACTCTATGTAAATATTATAACCAGCGGCCATTATGTAGTACTACAAATATTATTTTTAGCAACTAGCGAACTACCTGTAGCAAGTTAGTTAAATATCAATGGCCTGTAATATGTATGTACTTCATCTATTCAATGTTATGTACATTGAGTATGTATATTATACCATTTTATATTACATTGTAGTATATTCTGTCGATAAATTTATTCGCATGATATTATATATTATTTAAGGCTATTAAATAAAGGACAAGAGGAAATAGTAATTACACGGGTAGACTCTATTGATAGAAATAATGATCAACATCTATCCATAACTTATTTTTTAATGTTGGTGATGATAGGCTATAGTATATCTATTCAAAATTTGGTTTTATTTATGTTTTCAGAATCGACCCCTTTAGTTATCTTACATAGACGGTAGGTAAAATCAAATAATTAATAGGTAGCAGATATAGATGGATAACTACTTATTGCTCTATAGCATCAAGTATACATTGCGCTGTTCGGGTCGAGGGACGATATTCATATTGGTTGGTAGAGATTGGAACAGGACAGAAAAATATCGGGGCATGGTAGAGCGCCGCATAGGAGACCTGTCTATGTCCAGCAAAACTTTTTTGGACTGATTAGGACGAGGGGTTTTTTACCGCTAGCTGCGATTTCTTCCACAAAACCTACCATACCTACTAACTATTGCTATGTAAACAAACAACACGTAACGATATGGCAGAGGGAGTAAAATGCACGGTGAGATCGGTGCACGCTGCTAGTCATTAATACCTGGCGTGCCTTTATTACACACATCGTGTGCGCATATTACAACAACTACTCTTATATTTGAGTTGAATCTATGAGTATGGAGCAGTAAAAGTTAACTGTAACGCAGTTTGATGATGAAGCCCATCATAACATCAACAATAGTAAGGACAATTATCTAAGACGCAATGATTACCAGGTAACTAGACTTCACAGTAACGTAATCTTAACAGAGTAACGTCATTAACGTAAGATTTTGCAAGTACCAAAAAGTGTTGTTTATATTGTAGCCTTCGAGCCAATATTTGGGTCGTGAGATAAGCCACACAATAAGAATTTCGCATCGGATCGACCTCCGTGCCTCCCCAGACGCGAGTGTCGGGCGTCGAGCACCGAGCCGGCCAGCCTCCAACAAGTGATGTTCACGTATCCTACGTTTATTGTCAAGTTGTGTGATGTGAAGACATAGATCTTTAGATAGATCATCTCTACGAGGATCCTAGCTTACGCTGGTCGCGACCTTTTTTCATTTTATTATAATTGCAAAGCTAATCGGTTAAACAACAACCTTATCTTATAAATATAACTATACCTATACATACACTAATCCTTATGCATGTAAAATTATGATACAAGCAGATTATGCTTTTTATAACGTTTAATATTTGCGTGGAAAGTATCTAATAGTAACGCAATTTTATTCAATTACTTAACATTGATTAAGGGAATTTCCGAAATAACTTACTGACCTAGACATTATATTATTCGTCATTCATTATAAGGTCGCGTGCAGAGAGTTGACTCGAGAGATTTAATAATCGCAGTGTATATAATCTAATTCACAATTCTTATTGCAATATAACCAAAAACATAGTTTGTGTATTTATAAAATGGACGTTTTACTATGTTTCCGCCATTGACAAACTTGAACCAGATACCGCAGGCTCTGCGACACGTTTAGAATAAATTTTATACTATAGTCTGCTTAGAATTAATTCTAATATTTAAATATCTCAGACACTTTCCCTTCTAAATATCTTGCAACGTGCGTTGGAAAATTCTCAATTATGAAAGAAACAACTCTATCACGATAATTAGGGCTGATTTTAAGATTATACTCTTTTACTTAATCTTTTATGATCGTAGTTTTCACCCTATCGTCTTTCAAAATAGAGAGAAAATCTTTTACAGTAATACTGGAGTGCCCTCTCAACTTTAGAGCAGCTGACTGGGAACGTAACTCTTTCAAGAAAATCGTATAAAATAACCCAATGTTCTTTACTGCGAACACGGCGATCTTTCTGTGACGTGATTAAGGTAACTTCTATCCGCATTATCACCTACTTACCATAAAGTGACGAGCGGTTATTCTGAGTAAATGCTTTGGAAACTTCATTGAAATAGAATTGAATTAATATGTGTTAGTCGGTTCAGTGTGTACGCGGGTTTAGCGGCGGTTGCAGCGGCGGCGGCGGCCTGTGCGCCGGCGCAGCTGAAATCAACAGCGCTCGGCCGGCAAAGCTTAGTTACATAACAGAGGGCCCGCCAGTCGGTCGCATACCTACCAACTAGTTACTTAGTATTAATTCAACTGTGATGTACTGTTAATTGCAAACCACTTGCCGGAGGAAATAAGAATATTTTGACATGTATTTAAGTACGTATATTTTCAGTTAATTTAATTTTTAATATTCTTTGACACGCGTATTATACCGTATAATTAAGTTATATAATTAATTATTTATATAATTAAGCCTTAAATAACGGCTTTTTGAAAACCTTTACCTTACTTTACCTTTTTTTTTTGTTTAATTCATAATCAATAAATCCAAAAACACATTAACATGATCTAATTTTTTTATTACAAGCTCATTCGAATCGTTATAACTAAGTGACAAGAATAAATAAAAAAATACCGGTCAAGTGCGAGTCGGACTCGCGCACCGAGGGTTCCATACCATCTTTGGAAGTATTAAAGTAATTTTACTATTCATGAACACCTCAGATAGCAAAAAAAAACAAACCGCAGAACTAAGTTTGTTTGACGAGGTTTTTTTAGGATTACTAAAAAACTGTACTACATAGATAGATCATTTTATATTTTACTGTAAAATATAAATAGACATGCATTATCCATAATTATTTCAGATTTTTCCCTCCACAAACTTCGGAGATAAGGGGGGGAACGGTATTTTTTTTTTGTCATTTTTTGTTATCAGCCAAAAACTACGTCACATAAGCCAAAATTAAAATCTGTTTTGAGATGTGCAAATAAAGCCCTTTCATATGATACCCCACTCGATATAGTAGTCTCATTTTAAAATTTTGATGACCTATTTCGACCCCCATTAATAAAAAAGTAAAAGAAATTTTTTTTTTTTATTTGCGATGAGGTTGTGTAAGTAAGATCTAAAACTATTCCAAGTTTTAAATCGATAGCATCAGTGGTTCCTGAAATATATAGGTGTGACAGACAGACAGACAGACGAAGTCAGACCATAAGGGTTCCTTTTTTACCTTTTAGGTATGGAACCCTAAAAAAGAATATGAATTCGTAATAAACGCCTAACTAAAACACATTACTATATTAACTACTCAAATAAAACAACAACGTTTGAGTTTGAATCCGTCCATTAGTGAAGGAGCTGCGACGCCACAGAAAGACACGTTGTTACATCAGACGTTTAAAACCCACCAAAGCATAAATACTCCGATAGAAATACTTAGTATTTCATCAGCAAATTGATATTGCCTTAAAATATTCAATTAGCTATTTTAATATTTTATTACGGGCGTGTTTCAACCACAAAAGGCATCTCGTTGCCTCACCATCCTTGAGCTGCGTTTGCGCAAGCCCTTTGCCGCCCGCCCACCGCTCTACCGTGTCGTACGCATCGCGTGCGCGGATGCGCGATGCATTGTCCAGTTCCTACGTTTGATTGCACTTTGTATAGTAACGGAAAATGTAATGGACACTAAATTTTTTGTTTTGATTATTTAATTATTAAGTTATGTCATTAACAGTACAAAACTATGTTTGTGCCCAAATCTTTAGTTATGGTTTTTTGAAACTGAGAGGGCAACTATCTAACAACGACGTCACTCGTAAAGTAAATCAAAGAAAAAAGAATAGAGTAGAATAGAATACTCTTTATTGTACACCAAGAAAATATTTACAATATAAACTTAGAACTACAACATAAAATGTACAAATGGCGGTCTTTAAGAACTAGTGCTTGATCCCCCAACCTAATTCTAAAGTGTGTCCTGAATGGGACAGCGCTCTAACTTATTAAAAATAGAGGTAATAAGGAACAAAACGTGAATCCCACAATTCATAGTGCCCTGGCAACCTTGGCCCAGCAAGCAGGACCACAACGCAAGGTAACGTTAATTAGCTGCAATCTTCGTTAAGGTGCAGGTACTCTTGTCGCGACGGGCTGCTCCTATATATATATATATATATATATATATATATATATATAATTAAGCGATATTTGTTTGGTTATCTCACTGCGCTTAGCGCTTGCAAAAATTAAATAATTTATAGCAAATGATTTAGTTTACATAATAATAACCTCCTCTAGGCGATACCACTACCGTGGCCAATCTTTGACATGATAACCATCTACGCGGGGATATTTCTTCTTCATATTATAGTGCACAAGACCTTCCCTTTCTTTACTGTCACAATCCGTTGGGATAGACGACAGAAACGACCGGGGAGAGGTGGTCAGGTGCAGGACTGACTTTTCACATGATATCCGACGCACAGATCATCTTACTTTCCATACAATCAGGTTATTTTCCTGCATTGTCCTAATCAGTAAGTAACAAATACAAAGTTTTGCTCCTCGAGGGATGGGAACTCACCAAGGTTTGCAAAACAATTGGTTTCCCGCTGCCCCACGGAAAGAGGCTAAGTATTATAATGAACGTATGGAGACGGAGATATGGGTTCATCAAAATTCACCAGAACAAAGAACTGATACCAACCACAGACAGTAGTTTATACATTGTTGGAGTCTCAAATAGCGTTGTAGAATATTGCCAGACAAAACTATTGAATGTTTTATATTTATAATTTCCATTCATAGCCCATGTCCTACCCAGTGCAGATATTTACAAACCTCCTGCCATCGGTAGCTACCCTG
Source organism: Furcula furcula (assembly GCA_911728495.1). Lineage (NCBI taxonomy): Eukaryota > Metazoa > Arthropoda > Insecta > Lepidoptera > Notodontidae > Furcula > Furcula furcula. The sequence goes on from OU452253.1 coordinate 26,091,965, forward strand.
CAGGCACGCGGTTTGTTTAAGTAGCTAACATCTAACACGCTGGTGAATCACCGGCGCTCCACACGCGTGCCTATAATTCTATTGTTTTGCTTAACACTAGACAATGACCTAATTAAGTGCTTGAATAATTAGGTACGTTTGCATACTGGAAAATGCAGGGTAACGTAGTTTACTAAGATAATACTTACTTGTTATACACAATACGTTTGGGTAAGAAACATGATTAACCAGCTTTAATTCAAAAAACTGCATTTAAATCCAACCATCTATTGGAGAGGTACGAAACTATGGATAGACATAATGCGTCCAACTTATAATATGAAATAACACCACTCCATTTTGCGTCAAGGGTTGAAAGGTATTTTGTAAATGAGTCATGTTGTCGGACATGCCACGATCGCTCAACACCTAGTGTGAACTCCTCTTTGGACAGGACTTTCTATCTGGACAAAGGAGGAGATCAATCAAAACTGATGAAGCCTCTGTAGGCGTGCAATATGTCTGCCCCTATAGATAGTTGCATGGCATATTACCTGAATTACCTTGTCACATGAATTGTAAGTTGATATCCTTAAGCTTAATCCTTCAGATTCAGTTCCATTCATATCGAAACTGAACAATGATTACAAACTGCTGCTTTGCGGTAGAATATCAGACAATGCCGTTCTAGTCATCTGGTAACCTGGAAGGTGACCCCCCCCCCCCACCTAGATACTCTAGAGAGGCCCTTTTATCAAATATTGGATTTCGACCTCTGTCAAAAAAAAAATAGCAAGATAGTGTTATTGATTGATTGAATGGCGTGATATGGTTGTTGCCTGTCCCACTCTAGACAGTTTTAGAAGATTTTGAAGAATGCCATTTGTTCCGACATGATATGAAAACGTCTTGCTGCCAACATAAAACATACCATATTTCTATCACTATCATTCTAGTGTTATTTTTTATGTGGAGCAGGTGCTTCGCTATTGTTGGCGCTGGTGGCGTCGAGCGCCGCGGAGACGTGGCGGTGGCCGGAGGGCGCGGCCTCTGTGCGCGTCGACACCAAGGTGCGCTTTATAGACTCCGAACATGACAGGTGAGTGCCCACCCACTGAACTTAGCATTCTTACCTTTATAATACTGCCTAATCCACTATAGTAATAATGCCCTCCTAGCCGAGAGCTTGCAGCACGCATATTTAGACATAAATTGGCCGATATGGCCCGAAATAGACATTTCATTGTCTAAAAAATCCTATCGCATAAAGTTGTTTGTCCTAGAAAAAACAAGGAAAAATTTGAGTTCATAGTCTAAAGCTCCTTAATTTCAACATAACAATGTTGAACTACTTTGCTAAAAGGTGTACGATACACTATGCACACATAAGTGTTGCTCGACTGCCCCGGAAGGCGGGCTTTTTTGCTTAAGAAACTTTGTGACCACAATTTTCCTATGCAGTAAATATAATTACCGGTTACCAATCTGCGCAGAACATAGGGATTTTTTATCTCTTTAGTTTTAAAATCAAAGTTCATTGTAATCTCCTTCACCTTGACTGCACTTCCTCAATCCTAATCTTCCGAAATCAATTTGGCTCACAATACATATTTGCCCATTTATGGGCATCGCGAGGGCGTTGCTCTTGTTATTGACAAATAAGCATCTTTATAGCTGCGACCTAGATAAGCCGCCTTGACATTCTGAGATTTACGTAGTTTGCACGGATATAAAAATAAACATATTTCTACGAACTCGATGTAGTCAGTTGGTATAGTGATGGATACCCTTGCTGTTACCCAAAAGATCGTAGGTTCCCATCCAAATAGTTATCAAAAAGATATACGATCTATTATTATGGTATCTACTAGCCTGTATCCGTATGTGTAATATATATATTTATTTATTTGTCTATATTGCATACATTAATAACGTAATAATTAAACCCAATAGTTTAAACTAGGATTTAAACTTAAGCAAGTATAAGTGTATGTAAGTGCGACTTGATTAAAAGTTAAAATTTTCAAAAAAATCTTAACCGGTTTCTTTTAGACTTTTATCAACCTGTAACTGAAACTTGGAAGGTGGTGTTAAGTAGCACAGTTTAATAGGTAAGCTAGAGCTTATTCGTGAAGATGGCACACCACCCCTTCGCCTGTATCCCTGCATCAGGCCGCGCCTCCGAGTATAATAATATGTACTTCGCAAGAGGTTCCGCGTGACTCGTTTTCGGCGCCTTGGCCGACATTCATTGGGCCAGCACCACATATTGTTTCTCACACAGCCGCACGTGATCGCAGCCTACCGCACCTGTCCGCCGGGAGACACTTGAATGGCTTGCGTCATTGGATATGTAGAGATAATTCAATTTAAATAGGAGTACATTGCTATTGTTAGCAAAACTTCAGCGGATGAGGCTATTAAGACTACACTGTTGAGAAGGATCCATCTCGCGAAAGAATACCTATTATAAATAGATACGAAACTGTTTTATTGTCTAATATAATAACACATAATGTTTAAAAATGAGGATACAATTTGTATGATAAAAAATCTAACTAGTTTAATCATACGTATAAAGTTAATCATTGCCTTGGAATCAGTAGAATATTTATGTAATTATAACCTAATATTCCAACACGCACTCCTAAATCGCCTGTACCTACCAGAACGTTTCCGATCAGCACCTAAAATGACTCAACCAAAGTAATTTTGTACGACACAAAAAATAAATGCCAATCCATAAGAAACCAGAATAAAAATAAACCATAAAAAATGAACTAGGAAGGACATACGGATATACCAGGCGCGAGCACGGTTCCGAAATTAAATAAAAGCAGTGTATGAATAGCCCGAGAGCCTATACTTATTTAAATTGAAATCATAACAATTATGAGATGCCAGCGAATATATTATTATAACCAGAAGACAAAAGGATGTAAATATAAATGCACATTATAGCAAACATTCGCACACTAGTTATTGTATGATCACTTGACCTAACAATAAGCGTTCAACTCATGTGCTGTACTATATGTATTACAATTGCAGCAGATATTATAATCAATGAAGACATAATTATTATGTAGAGATGATTACTCTCGTTAGCAGTGACTCATGAAATGGAGTCGGTTCTAAACAGGAGCCACTGTTTTTTACCGACTTAAAAAAGGAGGTTTTGTATTTGACGCGTATGTACATACTCGTATTTAATATTAATAAACTATTTTTAAAAAAATAAAAACCGACTTCAAAGTAAATTATCTAAAAAGCATAAAATAACGAAAATATATTGAAGTCGGTGCTAGCACATCATGTTAACTAACACTAGCACCAGCTGACACCGACTTCAATATATTTTTGTTATTTTATGCTTTTTAACCGACTTCAAAAAAGGAGGTTCTGTATTCGACGCGTATGTATGTAATATTAATAAAAATGCATAATATTCATATATGTTAGTCTATATGGGCTTCTAAACGAATTTACCAAATTTCACGAGTGTATGTATGTATGTATGTATGTATGTATGTATGTATGTATGTATGTATGTATGTATGTATGTATGTATGTAGGTTTGTCCGCGGATTTCTCAGAAACTACAAGTCCGATTTCAAAAATTCTTTTTGCAATAGTTAGAGTATCTTTCAACTTAGGGTAGAGTACAAATTTCATCAAAATCGGTCCAGTAGTTTAAGAGATATAAACTTTTTATGTTTTCAGTAAGTTACTGTAATGTAGACGTTCGAGTTGCGTGATAGTGCTGATACCTATCTTGGTAAAATAAGTCACTAAAAAGTGTTAAATAAACTATTTTATAAAAAATAATAACCGACTTCAAAGTAAATTATCTAAAAAGCATAAAATAACGAAATATTATTGAAGTTGGTGCAGAATATACACAGCAGGTACGCTAACACCAACTTCAATAATATTTCGTTATTTTATGCTTTTTAGATAATTTACTTTGAAGTCGGTTATTATTTTTTATAAAATAGTTTATTAGATAATTTACTTTGAAGTCGGTTTTTATTTTTTTTAAAATAGTTTATTTAATACTTTTTAGTGACTTATTTTACCAAAATAGGTATCAGCACTATCATGCAACTCGAACGTCTACGTTACAGTAACTTACTGAAAACATAAAAAGTTTATATCTCTTAAACTACTGGACCGATTTTGATGAAACTTGTACTCTACCCTAAGTTGAAAAATACTCTAACTATTGCAAAAAGAATTTTGAAAATCGGACTTGTAGTTTCTGAGAAATCCGTGGACAAACCTACATACATACATACATACCTACATACATACATACATACATACATACATACATACATACACTCATCAAATTTGGTAAATTTGTTTAGAAGCCCACATAGACTAACATATATTAATATTACGCATTTTTATCAATATTACATACATACGCGTCGAATAGAGAACCTTCTTTTTGAAGCCGGTTAATAAAAATGATCTTAGTATATGTGGGCATCTAAACAAATGTATCAAATTTCATGATTCGACGATTAACAGAAACTACAAATCCCATTGCGATATTTTTTTGTAATAGTTTTAGTATGTTTTAGGGAAGAGTATAAGTTTCATCAACATCGGCTTAGTTGTTTAAAGGATATGGACTATTCATGTTTTTATTAAGTTAGGTACTCTAGCGTAGCCGTTCGAGTTGCGTGACAGTGCTGATATTTAAGTAACATAAAAATCACTAAAAAGTTTTAAATTTACTATTTTTAGAAAAAAAAATAACCGACTTCAAAATAGTTTATTACTATTCCAATTTGTGTAATGATTAGCAACCTGCTTCAATTTGTTACGTTGGTAGTGTATTTTTTTTGTGTTAGGTATGTGTTCATTTGAAAGACTTTTACGAAACGTTCACCGGTTCACTTACGACATGAGTTGAGGTTTATCGAAATAAGCAAAGTGTTCGTATATCGATATCTATTACTACATTCAACGTGCACTGATTTAAAGTAACGTTTCCAAAAAAAAAACACTCCATTGTACATCGTTCTATACAAGAGAGCGCAATAGTGTGCGAAATAATACGACTACATCTCTTGCTATCAGGTGAGATTGCGATTGAGCACTACTTTATATTGAGAAAAAATACTTCACACAATTTAACAAAGAAGTTAGTAATCGCCAGTTCTTATTTTTTCACTAGGGATACAAAATGTATGATATTTGTTAAACGATTAACAATTAAATAGCAGATTCCCAATATTCGAAGTACAATGAAGCATCGTATTTCGGACTATGCTTCATTCATGGTGTTGAAGTACCACAACTATCTTGTTCCAGAGGTAGTCGGCAGAACCCCAATCAAGCGGACGACGTGTCCTTCAAAGAGCCCACGGAGACTGAAGGTTTCTACAACCGGCCGCCCGGCGCGGGCCGCTACCCGGTGCGCGTGGAGGCGCACCGCTTACCCTACCAAGTCGAAGGACACGCTATCAATCCAGTCAAAAAGGGGTACGAATTCCCATCTTAAGGTTTCATACAAGATAGTTACGAAGATAGTTGACTTTATTTCCCCCTAAGCAGCCATGACTTCATTTGAATTAATCCAAGTAATACATGATTTTTTCTTGTAACTTAGTTCTTATTTCTGACTAGCTGACCCACGCAGCTCCGCCTGCGCTATTTTTACGTTAACTAAACTTTTAATAACAGACATTCGCATCGAATACATAACCTCCTTTTTTATAGTCGGTTAAAAACTGGGACCCACTTTTTACTTGAAGCACGGACCCGTTTAGTTCATGGCGATAAACGGTCACCCATCTATTTAATGACCTTACCTAACGTTGCTTAACCCGATCGATTACAAAACCTTGATAACTCTCTATGAGTGTTCCCTTACTAATATTTATTATATTATAAAGAAAAATGATTATATCGGACCAAGCGTATAACCAAGTACCCATTTTGACTTTAATCCCCTCTCCCAAAAGAACCGTGCTAGATTACGGGATAAGAAGTATCCTATGTCCTACCTCGTAGTAAGATCTCAAATCATGCCAAGTTTCATTTGAATCCATCGAGTAGTTTCGGCGTGATGCGCAGCCGTGATACAGACAGACAGACAGACAGACAAAAATTTTAAAAATTACATTTTCGGCCTCAGTATCGGTTATAGAATGCCCTCCAAATATAATTTTCAAAATATCTTCAATGTACAGAATTGGACCTGTTACAGTTTTATTATAAGTATAGATGAACATATTTTTTCTTTCAGACCCAAAAACTTTGTATCAGACGGGACTTTGGACTCGTTGCAGTACTGCAGGTGTCTCACCACTCCCGACTGCAACCCGAGGCCCGAGTCTGCGGTAATTATTATGTGCATTATTACAAAAGAAATTAGGTACATTTTGTTACATAAATTATGTAATGGAAACATTTTGGAAAATGGTGCGGAAAATAGACCCGAGGCGGGCGACGACGCGGTGTAGGCCCTGCGGTCGTCGCGAGTACGGCGAGGGTGCCAGGTGGAGGGTGAACTCTTTGTACCCCCCTGGACGTGAAAGTCCCACATAACCCTGCCTCAGCCCCTACAGAGACCGAGTACCTCTTTGAGGTTTCCTTCCCTATAACAACAAAAAGGTGCAAATAATAACACCTTGTGTATAGACAATGGACAAAATGTCTGAAATAAAATGTTTATTATTATTTTTGTTAACTCGGGCTTTTACACCCGGACTTTTAAAAGGCTTGCGTGGGGACGAATCCTACACGTAGAGGCCTGTTGGGAGGAACTCATGAAATGGAACATACCTGTCAGGATCAACTGCTGGAAATAAGATATAAAAAGCAGTTGACTCTGGCAGGTGTAGGGGTGTGGAAAGATTTCTAGTTTTTTTTTTGAGTGAGCATTTTTGGTCTGAACACTGGGCTATTGCAAAAGGCCGGGGTCACTTGCCATAATTAGCATACTAATTATATTTTAAAAAATGTGTGCAATAAAGAATTTATCTATCTATCTATCTATATTTGGCAAGCGGTGACTTGTTACCCACTAGATGGGCTCTCCATATAGCCGCCAGAAGACGACGCAGTGCAACACCGATGTGAGTGGCTTAGGGGTGTCAAGAGGTGTGCTGCGCTTTCTCCGAAGTTACTCGCGGCGTTATGCCCTTAAACACCTTCACCCCTGGAGCATATAGCTCCAACAACTCCTCTCTGGACGGCCAATTAAGGCAAGCCAGAGCTGAGAGTCCTGCGGACCCCCTTCGGTTTCCACTCGGCCGACGAAGACACGCCGAGGGGCGGGGGGGGTCTCGGCGTGTCCCCCCTGACCTCTGGAGCACTCGGGTCTGTGGTGTCATTACGCACCAACAGCTCGCCACAAGCTACCCTGCGGGCTTATATTATTATTATTGTAGATATGTGTAAGACATACGTACTGCAATTGAGTAAAATATTTTACTACATAATTAATTTGTTAATTTTAAAAAAATGCAGAGCGCGTGCGGATATGGAAAGTACTTATGCTGCTATAAAAAACCAAATCATTTGAACCATCAGACCGCAGGTACGTTGTGAATAGCATTATTAAAACCTTTACGCAAGCCGGTATTTATTGATAAATATTACAGCTATAGTTCGTATCTTCTACGATCTTTTGAATGCAACTTTTTCACTGTTTCAGAATTCTTCAACGAAGTAGACGATGAGCGTCCGATGCTGCTCCCGGGCCAAGAGAACGTGGCTCGTCCGTTCCCGCCGCCCCCGGATACCGAGCTTAACGGATTCTTCGGCCCCGAATTCGGCCACGAGTCTGCCCTCAACCAGCAAGGCGTCCTCATAGGCCCGGAGGGGCCCACTGAGATCATCGGACCACAAAGAAAGCCACTGTTGACCGGGCCCAATGGCCCTACCGGCATCATTGGGCCTCAACGGAAGCCTGTGCTAGTGGGGCCCGATGGGCCGACTGGCACCGTAGGCCCGTCCCATCAGCGTGTAGATCCGAGACCGAGCGCATCAGCACAAAGAGGAGTGTTGGTGGGGCCGGGCGGACCCACCGGGGTCATCGGTCCCTACGGTGGCGGACGCCCCGTGCTCGTGGGGCCCGGCGGGCCGACTGGAATCATCGGGCCGCGGCGGAACCCCGGTGTGCTGGTGGGGCCGGGTGGGCCCACTGGCATCGTGGGGCCCTACGGCTACGGCCGCCAGCAGCGGCCCGGCGTGCTCGTGGGGCCGGGAGGGCCCACCGGAGTGATAGGGCCGGGCCGCCAGATCCTCGTCGGTCCGGACGGACCCACCGGTCAGATCGGCCCCCAAGGATACTTCGGTTACTAAATGCGATGTCCCTCGCCGTCGACTAACAGAGCTAACGGTGGCTATCGAACTTGTATGTTTACGTTAAGAGTGGCGAGCGGTCGGCTCGTGTCAATATTATGGTTGTGCTAACGAGTGTGCCGATAACTGCAATAAACTGTGGCTTTGTGTGTTATGTTACCATTGTATATAAGTATATGTAGACTCTTAGCCCTCGCTCGGTGTACCTACCTGTGTAACGTGCGGCTACTTGCAGGCTGCTCGCGGGACACATAGCGATCATGCGAGACAAAACCAACGGATTTGTAAACAATAAACTTATTGTTAACTATAATTGAGTAATTTATTTATGGTGTATCTCTTAACGGATTATCTGATGACATTGTAACTTTATTAGTTAGAATATTTCGAATTCAAAATTAATTCGGACGTTTGATTCGCGAAACCTGCTTCTCAGCCGTCGGATATGTGGAATTTATTGTAAAAAAATATAACTAAACAGTACACTGGCAGCTCTACCCGCCAGCTGCAGCGGCTGTCCACTGCAGTGTTATATTTGAATTACAATTTTTAACATTCGTCGTGTGTAATAAAAGTTTGTATGTATATATAAAATCACATAAAATACATAATTTGTGGATGATGAACATATACCTAGAAAAGAATAGAATATTTAGAATTTATAATAATAATAAATACACTTTATTGTACACCAAAAGTTACATGTAAATTGAACAATACGTTGAAGATGTCAATGTACAAAGGCGGCCTTATCGCTAAAAAGCAATCTCTTCCAGGCAACCTAACTAGAAAATGAGAGAGAGAAACATAATGGGCAGTTGATGGTGCACTTCAATAAAAATAAAATTTTATTGTTGAATAGAAGAAGAAGAAGAAAATAGAAAATATATATAATAGTAGTATATAATATAAAATAGAAAATATATTTTTAATTACGATTATAAAGAGAGATAATGTTCTTTAACTAGATATTTAAAACTAGGCAAGGACTTAGCTTTCCTGACTTGGATAGGCAACGCGTTCCACAGTCTGACGGCTTGAACAGCAAAAGATTTGTCATAAAATACTGTGGAATGGTCCGGCATGCTTAACATCAAGTTCTCCGATGATCTCAAGGACCTAGAATGCGTGGCATGGATAAACTCAAAACGGTTTTTTAGGTAACGTGGAGTAACAGGATTAAACAAAATGTTATAAAGAAGACTAAGAATATGAAGACTAAGAATTGGCAACCACTTGAGCTTAGCGCGAAATTGAGAAACATGATCATATTTACGTAGACCGAATATGAATCTAATGCAAAAGTTTTGAAGTCGCTCAAGTTTATTAAGTTGGTCTTCCCGAATGTCAAGAAAACTAACATCGGCATAATCAATTATCGGAAGTAACAAGGATTGTGCAAGAGCAAATTAATTAGTTGTTTAAGGTCTAAATCTTCCTTTAAAATTCATTTTAGTTCATATATGCTATTGCTATGGGAGATCTCGTGATGTCTATGCATAATAAAGGTTAGATACCTTTTGAAAAAATATTTTAAGTATATCTTTACGGATAGTTATACACCGATTTAAAAATTATTCTAGAAGTGACTGTAATTGAGCGTTAGATTTGCTATAAAATATGACAAACCTAACCGGAACAAAGAAGTATTATTTAGATAGATTGACGTAGCTGGCGCGCGTCCAAGCGTGTTGTGTGGCGCCGACATAGCGCCACCCGTGGCCCACTCTCTGCACTGTCATGCCGTTCATTACCTACTACCTACATGTACTAACCCTACACTGAGGTTTCAACTCCTACGCTGTCTAAATAAGTATATCTGCCCTTTACTAAGTAAGTTGCCCATCGCAAAATTTCAATATCTCTTAACTATACTCGTATTAGGCCCTTGGCAATAACGTGTTTCCATTTTAATTATTGGTAATCATCATCACCAGCCGGAAGACGTCCACTGCTGAACATAGGCCTCCCCCTTCGAACGCCACAATGACCGACAATTGGCTATTTGCATCCACCGGTTGCCTGCGACGCGCACAATGTCGTCTGTCCACCTAGTGGGAGGCCTGCCTACGCTGCGTCTTCCGGTTCGTGGTCGCCACTCGAGAACCTTTCTTCCCCAACGGTTATCGGTTCGCCGAGCGATGTGGCCGGCCCAATAATAATAGGATAAACTAATTGAAAATGATCACATTGGATTGTGCCGAGCCGCTGCCGTGTATTTTGTAATTATTGCGAACGTTATCTTGTAAAGTTAGTTACGTTTATCAGCCAAGTAAGTATTATAAAAATATTTTTTTATTAAATAAAAGTATTATAACTAAAAACTCCACAAGATCTGATATAACGTAATTTAAATGTTTGTTTTGTGTTGTAACAGTTCAAAGAATACAAATATTTCCTATGCCAAGAAGATTAATCAGTAAAAACAAGGTGATTTGTTAAAAGTGGGTATGTTTTTTTTTCCTTTCATCGTAGCGACTTCTCGTAAACTGGCACTAGCATTCTTAATCACCTAAGAAACACATACAACTCATGGCACATGAGCAGGTTGTTGTAACATTTACGTATGTAATGATGCTACGGTAATCTGTAAGGTAGAGTCTCTTAGCCTCCGAGCGTAAGGTGGTTGTTAAGAACCTGTCCTAACGCACGGGAGGAGACGCGCGGGCGGGGAACATCGCGCCACCGCCGGCAACGTACCTGAGACCGTCGGCTCGCCACTCGCGACGCACTGGGCCATACGCGACGGACGACTACTTAAATTTATTTTTTATTATTTTAATATTTGTCATTTTCACGGCATTAAACCAGCCCTATTTTTATACAGTCCGCGATTTTTATTTACGTCCACTAGGACCCTAACAGTGGTTGTGGTGGGGTTCCACAGTCGTCCGACTTGACCAGGCAATCCCACTGTACCCTATATTTTTATTGTAATCGGTATTAAGTTTTTTAGTTTAACTTCCTAGTAGATATATTATTATTATTGACGGTGGCCAAGCGTGGGGATTATGGCAACCCCTAACTTCTAAGAGGGAGGCAGTCGACGTCTTCCGGCTGATGATGAAGTATGTAATGCTCAATGATGCTCTCTCACCGATGGTGGTGATGACTATGATGGAGTAGAAGAGCGCGCCGGTGAAGGTCCACTGGATGTGCTCGGTGCTCTCGTTGCCGTCCCAGCCGCGCACCTTCATCTCCAGCAGGATAGCATTCTCGAAGTCCTGCACACAAACAATATCCGCCACGGTTATACTGAAGACCTTCCAATTATTAAGAGCGAGTTAGATTGAAATACATTATAGTAGGACACCTGATAAAAGATTGCTTGGTACTTATAAAAGATGTTGAATACGATAGTGGATGATGTGAAAAGTCAGATATTTACTATCAAGTTAATCGTATCCTATCAGAAGGTAAACTCAGGAGTCAGTAAATCGAGGAGCATACATGAAACGAAACATCAAAGTTACGGAAGCAAGAGGCAAGTCAGGACCTAATCAGTTACCTAATCAGTTCCCCCAAGGAATTTATAGAATGACAATAGGAGGAGGAGCTTAATGGTCACGGTAGAAAATTGCATTGTAGCACATTCATGTGTCATGGACGGCATACATAATAATATGCTACATCATAATTATATCTATGTATTCTAGGGATACATTTTGAAGAGTGTTCACAGGAATTACATGAATTGTTTTCACCTTCCCCTTTCCCTACTATCCTCGGACGACATGCATGGCGACTACGCACCCTTATGTGAACGTCCCATCAGTCCGTACTAAGCGATTTGTTTCGTCATTTATAATTCGTAAATCTAAGGTCTGGATATAGCCTATGTCGGTTATCCCATCCAGTTAAAAAATGTATTCTCAAAGTTAGAGTGAATAGGCTTGTAATGAGCTAGTGTGCATTACAATCCCCGAATGCATCGCCGGTTACCGGTGGGGTCACGGTCGAGCACTGTGTTTCAATATTAAGTAAAAAAACATCTTCCAACAGACCTACGAAATATACCTACTAGTTCAACTGTGTACTTTTGTGAGAATTTAGTGCTCCGGAATTGTTATTGTTTATTTTAAGAATATCAATTAGTGCATAACGCCAGCTTTGTTCCAATTCCACATATTTCTGGAGTCCCAAGAACACTGCTAGCATATTGGAATATTTCGATTATTGCCGTACTGTTTGAAGCTGTCCTATATATAAACACTTGGTTTATAATTTATCTCGCATACCAGATGCGTTGTGTTTGATGCTCTCCAGTGTATAGTGTGATGATAGGTGCTGTGCGTTTCGACAATGATGGAATGGTTTTGATTGAACTAGACGTTATGCATAAAATCTCAAGCAAAATATATTATATTATCGTTGGCCTCACGCCATTTATTATATACACCTGTCAGTTTGTACCGGACTTTACCTTTACTTTTAAATTGAAGGGTTTTTGTTTTTGGGTATTGAAGCTTAGCTGTTGTCTGAAAATTTGTTCATGTACCTAACAACTTTCTTTCGTATCTTTATAATTTAGACTTAATCCCGTTAATCGTTTATAACATCATTAGTAATATAACCAAAATTTAGTCAGTGGCAATCCGATGTTAACTTGGTAAACTAACACCACATTACATAGGTCAAAAGCTGAACTTGTCACTAAGAAGATATGGGCGGCGTTCCTTATGTTATTTTATATCACTAGCCTAAAATGCGTTTTAGTTATTTTTATAGTTAAATATGATTTATTTAAATATTAACTCCTTTGAAGACTTCCGGTTGATTTATAAATGTAACTTTTGAAGACTTCCGGTTGATTTATAATTGTGTCATTTTATTTTTGACTTCCTTCCGGTTGCTTTATAATTTGTGATTTATTAATTAGTTTTTGAACTTTAAATTGTGAAATTGAATTATTTATTATATTAATTTAATTATATTATTTTTAATATAGTTCATATATTAAAATTATTTAATTTAATGAATAAGTGTCTAAAAATAGTTGATTTGATTGTGAATCACGCCACTTGAGTAGAGTGGGGTGATAATAGGTCGTTAGAGGCTTATATAAGGCGGTACGCGCTGTCTGTTCGATTCATTCGTACTTCGATTCGATACTTTGATACTTGTCAACAATTCGATAAGTAATAAATACCATTATTGGCTGATTGGCGTTTTTGATTCCCTCATCATGGAACCTCAGGACGGTGACAATGGCTCACCGCCGACAAAGACGATTTACATATCTACATTTTGTGGCTTTTTTGTGGCTTTAAAACAATATCCTGCATCCCTCTACCAGTAGGTACATTTGTTGTATTGACGTATTACCACCGATAGTCTAGTGTTGAATCACCTTGAGCATGTAGACGACCTCCGAGGTCCAGTTGGTCTGATTGAAGAGCGGCACGTTGCGGGTCATCGTCCAGATGCTCTGCGTCGTGTTGCTGCGGATCTGAGAGATGTTCATCTTCACCTGAATACACCGACATAGCATTTAGTTACACTATTCATAAGATTCTACATAGAGATAATACACGAACTGTTTCACTTGAAATGAATCACTGGAAGATATAGTGTTGAAAGTTAGCCAAAGCCTACAGCGCAAGGCAGTCCTGCACCATCCTGCACCATTATACTGCTTTAGCAATTTACTGTTTGACATTACCAGCGATCATCCCGCCCATCTGCCGCGTCTATCTGCGTCTATCTGCGTCTGTGTCGACAAGACGCTGCGTCCAGACGGCACAGATTGACACTGTAAGCTATTGCTGTATACTGTTAGCTGCAGTGACCGCAGTGACAGAACATTTTATGTTCACTTCAAGCCGAACAACTTACATGAAAAGCCAGCATATTGCCACCTGTAGTGTGATTATGACCCAGGAATTCAAAACTAAAATGACTTAAGTATTATTTTTAGACGTCGAAGAAACTTTTTAATGTAGAGATTGTAGAGTTCAGGAATAAGTACAAAATAACCAGTTGCCTTATAGAATTAAAATTAATTAAAGCAATGGTGCATCGTAGGCAATATTATCGATTTTTAGTTAGGGGTCGTCCATTAATCACGTGAGGCTCGAAAGAGGGGGGGGGGGGTACCGAATAAATCACAAAATATCACCAGGAGTGGGGAGGGGTATAATGAGACATCACGTGTATTTATTTTTCGTTGAATGCACGATTTCTAAACCAAACAGCGGCACGTGGCCTTTACTCACCGTTGCCGGCAACGACTTCCCCTTCAACATTGAAGTTTTTCAGTTACCTGTATTTAAAGATAATATTCCGAAAATTTCAATATAGTTTGTACAAAAAAATACACGAGATTTTGGGTAGGGAGGGGGGGTAGTTTAAAACCTCACCACATATCAACATGAGGGGGGGAGGGGTTAAAATTTGCTAAAAAACATCACGTGATTAATGGACGACCCCTAATAAACTGTCTTTCATATGATTTTAAACTAAGTTCAATAACATAATATACGATAAATAAAGCCAGATACCCGTGGAGAGTCCGGGTAAGAATACCACCCTCCCATCTGGGAGGAGATGGGTGTCCGTAAAAGCTGACTAAGGGAAAACAAGAAGACAGGCAGCAGCGTCTTTCTACCTATACCTACCAAGTATACTGCGATCCCAAAGAGCGTGGGCCAAGCGTGGGGATTATGGCAACCCCTCCCTTCTAAGGGGGAGGCCATTGTTCAGCAGTGGACGTCTAACGGCTGCTGATGAAAGTCAGATAAATGTAACATTTCTAATTTTGAGTTTGACTAACTATAGTCAATTTATTAGTGACAACAACACGGTATGCTACCGTGTTGTTGAGCAATAGGATAGTTTTTATAATTTATTAGCATGAAAAAAAAATCCATTTTTATTTGAAGTTTATTATTCGTATTGATATAATCATGCAGTGGGCGTGTGACGTGGAGCACGTCTCACGCGACGAGGTTTAGACAAGCCGGAGACGTTTACAGCTACCAACACTATGTTTTAATTTATATATCTGCAGATGTTATGTTTGTGTTGTTTCTGTCGTGTTCATTATTACTGTACAATTCAGCTTCTAATATAAATAAATTAATCAAAGTTCTTTGATCGCTGTAAAGTTACGACGAAGATTGTTCTTTACAGTTTAATTTGTTACTATCACCGTTTATTTATGTATCTACTGATAAATAACATCTAGTAGACTAAAAAATAATGATTTGATTTTCACATAAAAATATTGTTTGTTAAAATCAAATAATTTATTTCAAATAGACTAAAAATAGCACATTCGTATTTTTAAGCTACCGCATCACATTGATGGCTTCAAATGAAAAGATCCTACAAGAAACTGAGCAGAAATACAATTTGCATAATGTTGTCTTTTATTTACGCGAATATTACACATTGTCAATAAAACTACTTTTACGGAATATAGTCTGCCCGTGACCATGGGTGCTGCAAAGCATTCGAAACGTCGCGTCGGGAAAGTAAAACTTAAAATAAACCGCGACATATACCGTAAGAGTAGTTTTATTATAATTTACATTTTAATATTGGAAATAATTTATTGCATTAGAGTGTTAATGTCGCCCTTTAGTTGTTGTCAAGCAAATGAAAATATTAAAAAGGACAACGATCAGTTCCCCAAGAACCACTCCCGCTTGAGTATGACTAGACCAGCAGCCATCACATCCTCCTATCAGGTTCATTCGCATTTAGGGTATTTCCAATGAAAATAGAAGTAGGGTTCGGTTCTGTTCGGTTCTGTAGTATGAAAATACAAAAATGATTATCCATCGATAATAAGATTTATTGAATGATAGGCAGATGCCCGTGGGGTGTCCGGGTAATAATAGCACCCCCCCACCCAATCTCCTCCCATTGGGTGTCGTAAAAGGCGAATGAGGGAAATCAAGAAAACGGGCAGCAGTTTCTTTACTTGGATCACCTTCTTGCCTTCCTTTACAGCGATTCTCAAGTCGATTAGCCAAGCCAAGGATAAGGATTATGGTATTATAGCAACCCCTCCCTACTTAGGGGGAGGCCTTTCTTCAGCAGTGGTCTTTCGGCTGAAGATGATAATGATGATGAAGCAGAAAGGATGTGTAGAACGCGCACCTCTCTCTCGTGCTGCGCCTCGAGCTTCTCGAAGGTGACGGCGCCGAGGATGCAGTAGGCCACCACGAGGCTGATCATCACGAAGTGCGAGAACACCACCGAGCACAGCTTCCACGTGTAGTACAACACCTGCCACCGTCCACATAGTATTACTACAGTACGCGACAGGTCGACATGGCAATCGGGGAGGTAACACCCCGCACCCCCGCACATCGTTCGCGTAAGATGGCGCGAGTGATGCGCGGGTATGCGGGGTGGCCCCTCCCCGATTGCCATGTCATCTCAACTGATACCCCGATTGCCATGTACAACTGTAGCGTGTAGAGTTGTGCTTTCCACATCGGAGCACAACAATAAGCGTACACTATTTCCACCGTACGGTTGGTGGCTGGTGTCTGAGATTTGCAACCTTAGACCTTGGCGTTAGGGCTACGACTAGGCGATTTAGGGGCACGATACGACGTCGTCCTATCGTGTTTATCTCTGACTTGGTTTACTGACAGTTATCATAATGATAACCACCGGGACCGACTGTTCACAGTCTACTACTTTTTTTGTCACCTGGTTACTGGCCAACCTGATGTCAGAGATGTCCAAGCTGTCCTTTAGGCCTCTGACTTAGCTTAATTACTGCTGTCTAGATGTCGGCAACCGGGACCGAATTTATACGTGCCGTCCGAAGCACAGAGACGCTCAGTTAGATCAAAATGCCACTAAACGGTCACCCATCTAAGGACTGAAGTAGCCTGACGTTGCTTAACTAATTGTTCGTGATTATAACTCTACTACTACTTAATTTGTTTTTTATAGAAACCACTTTTTTCAGTGTGAAGTCTAATACGCCGTATGAGTCGTAGAATTATTAGCAAAATTGGCATGTATATCAACTATCATAATTATTGTCGTACTAAATATGTCCCGCTGAATCTCCTTCTCTCTAATCCATAGAGCTGCGATCTACATATATTATTACCTTTGCTGCTCTATTTTGATTGCCGTGTGAAAAATATAAGGCGCTGTAAATATTGTAGTGAAAATTCAAGTCGCCATATAAATAAAATGAAAAAAAAACTGGTTAAAGTAAAAGTTGTTGGTCAAAGATGTATATCTTACCTTAGCACACTTACTCGGAGGCAGAGGGTACTCTGGACGCTCAGCGCGCCCTTCTCTTCGAGACATGGTCGAGTCGTGGCCTATGCCTCACATATATCTACTTACATCATCGACCACTAAACTTATAAAATCTTCGGCCATTATAAGAAGACACAGATTTAATTAATGAAGTAACATTGATTTAGAGACCACGTAGCTTTACAAACGATTCACTCATTCATTCATTATAAAACCCAAACACTGTTTTCTTAATTCTCGGTGGTCATTCAGGCATCGTGATATAAGACACTAACGCGGCATAAATTCCCGCTGTTTACACAACACGCAGCCACAGCAGGCAGCAGCACGCCGCGTGCCCCACATCAAACACAACTAATCCCGACGTCATTTATCAGTTCGGCTCACAAGGTCTTGGGATTATCGCAGGGTTTTTTGGATAAACAGGTAAGACGAGGGGGGTATACTCGAGAGAGATTGCGCGGGCGGCGGCGCGGTGGGCGGCCGGTGGTCCACTGGAGGATATATCGGGATTGGCGCGCCCGAATCCGCGACCGGCGGGTTTTACGATCAAAAACGCGCCGGTTATTTGGGTCGTTCTGCATAAAACCATTCACAGCTGAACTCTGGATCGGCCCACGCTATGGCCCGATCGGTTTGATGATTGTGACATACATTATTGCTCCGTCCTCGTGATCAAAAATTGGTTTAAAATCAGCTCATAGATTATTTAGTTGCCACGTACTATTCATGAGTTTTTGTACCGTGAATACCGCAGCTAGAGGCCATGACATTTATTAATGATCTATAATGACAGTCTGTCTGAGTTTAAACCTAATTGACAGTGAGTGAGTAGGTACTGAGTAAAAAATTGTTTTTTTTTTGTAATACCTATAGCTTTCTCGCAAACGAGACCGTTCCGGTCCGCTGCGCTGTTAGTTATTCAGCTGCAAAGTAGCAGTTGGTCGTGTGGCGTGGAAGTAGACACTTCCACTGCTAAACATGATTTTACTATCCCGACGTTTCGAATGCTTTGCAGTTGTTGTTGTTGTTTTTTTTATTAACAATTTTACTTTTTTAAATGCATAAACAAAACATGACTTACCAACATCAGTAAACAAGTTGCTATGGTTCGCCAAAGTGTGGGTGTGTGTAGCCATATAAAAAATACTACTATTTCCCACTTAACATTTTATTTATAAATAAATAAATAATCTTCTACAAATATTTAAACATTTATAATATAAAAATAAATTATATTATTATATGTTATGTTTAGGTAACTTGTTACACTGCGGTACAAATTACTAGTAGGTACCATAATGAAAGGAGTGACGTCACCGCGTGTGACCTGACCTACCCTAAACATGCATGTACACAATGGCATTGACCAAACGGATGTATATTAGATTGGATATATTAAAGGTTTATTTAATAACCAATGTTATTTAGTCCATTGCTATAGTATTTCTCTTTACATCCTACTTAAAATATCACTTAAATTTATACTTCATTTACAGATTATGAGTGTACATAAAACTAGTCATTGAGGAACGTACTGCAGAAAATACATTAATATAAATATAATTATATACTTTAAATGTATTACGTACTATACAAGACAAACATATACAATTTTGTCAGTCAAGACATCACAGCTTGGTTGTGTCCAGCAAGTTCAGGAGCTACAAAACGTCAGTTCTCTAGTTATCAATTTATGTCACAATAGAGACGAACAAAGTTTGGCACTGTAACTTGGTGGCTGCTCTAGTAGGTACTTTAATAAATATTTCCTCAATTTTAGGCATAATATACACATCTAATAAACAAAGCAATATATCATGGCGAAAATATAATTATTTAGGTATTTAAGAGGATAAACGATAATAATAAGAACATACAAAGCAAGTCAATTGGATAACTGAAATAATAGCTCATTAACCATAACATGGCGGTATGAATCAAACTTACAAACTTAAAAATACTTCGCTGCTATCTAAATAAATAGGTAGGTACTAAGCTACCGTTACAATTTAGGTTGTACAGGATGGTAAGAAATTTAACTTATACTGTTTATATATCTTTAATAGGTACATTCATGCCTTCTCTATCAATAAATTGAGAAATAGAAATCACAATCCAAAAATCACAAGGTACTGCTCGAGACCACTTTATCCAAAAGTCTACAAACCACGTCAGAGTTACAAGAAGGTTTCTTAGTACAGAGGCCCATCCTACCACCAGCCCTTATAGAAATATTAAAGTAATCTTACTTTTACGTGGGAGAGACGCAGATATACGAAGCGTATAGATCCGTTCCTTTCTCTCGCAAAAATATGATTACAATATATTAGATTAGAATAGGAGGTGGTAGACGTTAGATCGTAGACATGGAGCTATAGGAGTAGAAGTGGAGAGAACCCTCTGAATACTTTACCTGAAGTATCGATATCCTGTTATCTGTATTCTGAAGTATTTTTCTGATACCAATTAGAAAGACTAGTACTACTAGCCTATTATACTAGGCGGTAAACCTAATATACACTACCTACCTGGACGGTTCCTTGCACAAGAAACCCCTTGTGCAAGGCACCGACCAGGTAGATACCACCACAGTGTCAGATATTCTGCCGTCAAGATCGGCTGTCAAGCAGCTGTGTGTAAACATTGCTGTGTTCCGACTGTTCGATGAAAGGCACTGTAGCTAGTGAAATTACCGGACACAAAGACTTAATATCTTAAGGGTCGGCAACGCGCTAGTGATTCTTCTGGGGTCGCTAGCGTCTATAGGCTGCGGTGACTGCTTACAATCATCCTTGCTTGCCACCTTGGTGGTATAAAAAAAAAAAGTTAGGGACACAGGTCGATATTAGACCTTCGCTTCAGGTAAGTATTCATAGTGTTTTTTCCAATTTTACCCCAATGGCTCCCCCAGGGGGTAGTTTTTTGACATTGTTATTTACTTTCTTTGTTCCATCGTAAAATGTAACGTAGTATATTAGTGTGCATGTTGTGGTCAGCGGCGCGCGTCCATGGGCAGGTCTCCGGGCGCGGGCGGCGTGCGGGCGGGCGCGTCCCGTCGCCTGGCGATGTGCTCGGCCTCGCGGATGGTGTCGGGCAGGCGCGTGTGCAGCGTCTCCGGCGTGGTGAGCATGAGCGCGCCCGCCACCAGCGCCGTGCTGCCGAACAACACCGACGGCAGCCACGACACGTAGATCGCCTATACAACACGCAATGTTACAACCAACCAACCTCTATTAACTCGCCTTTTATTCGGCTTTATGACGAGGCAAATAGGAAGTTCGCCTCATAGTACGAGTAAGCGATACCAACGACACTGTTGCACGTGATCCATGCTTTGTAGAGATAAATAATTATTCTTTGTCGCTATGACTTCTTTAATCCAAAGAGCCAAGAATTTGTGTATTGGTTCGATTAGAAAATTAGACTAAAAAAGATTTAAGACTTATACGCTTGTAAAAGGGAAAAAGCAATAAAGGTGATAGAGAACATCGAAATCTGTATACCATCTATATTAATAAAAGAGCAGGGTGTTTTCTAGGAATCACGATACAGCAAAAACCATATAACGTACAATCTTGAAATTTGGAACCAACATTATTCAAATAGTCTAGGTGAACAATAAGAACGGATTTTTCGAAATTCCATACCTAAGTGGGTCAAATGGGCTCCCAAAGTTTATATGGAAAAAAAATTTTTTTTCGTCACACGGACATGAAACTTTGTAGGTGTACTAAACAAAAGAAATAAAGAAATACGTGTATCACACTTTTTGATAATCGTCCCCTATAGGGATTTTAGTATGGTTTTTGAGTATGCAAGGCGGAAAAAAAAATTCATACTGCATCGCTGAAACTTTGCGAATACATTAATCAAATTATAGCAATCCAAGTGTAAATAATCATTTTTTGAAAATCAACTCCTAAAGGGGTCCAATTGGGGTCCAAAAAATGTTTCTCGACATACAGTCATAAAACTTAGTTTATATATTGCACACAAGAATCTAAGAAACCTATTTCCGGCATTTTTCGAAAAACTACCCCTAAGGTCTTTTAATGGGGTTTCAAAGTTTGCACAA
The DNA here is from genome assembly GCA_911728495.1 of Furcula furcula. Classification (NCBI taxonomy): domain Eukaryota; kingdom Metazoa; phylum Arthropoda; class Insecta; order Lepidoptera; family Notodontidae; genus Furcula; species Furcula furcula. Next base: position 26,113,584 of record OU452253.1, read on the forward strand.
AGAAGGATTTCCATTTCATCCTATGATGCAGCTAGAGTAACGAAACTCGGTAATTAAACTCAACACAACAATTGAAGAAACTAATTTTGAGCATTTTTGTAAAGTCAACCCCTAAGTGAGTCAAATGGGCTCCCAAAGTATGTATGGAAAAAAAAATTTTTTCGTCATACGGCCAAGTAACTTTGTTAGTGTACTGAGCAAAACAAATAAAGAAACCCGTGTATCACAACTTTTTGAAAATCGACCCATAAAGGGATTTTTATCATGGTTTTTGAGTATGCAACGCGGAAAAAAAAATTCATATTGCATTGCTGAAACTTTGCGAATACGTTAATCAAATTATAGCAATCCAAGTGCAAATAATCATTTTTTGAAAATCAACTCCTAAAGGGGTCTAATTGGGGTCCAAAAAAATGTTTCTCGAGCTACATTCATAAGACTTAGTTTATGTATTTCACACAAGAATCTAAGAAACCTATTTCCGGCATTTTTCGAAGTACTACCCCTAAGGTCATATAATGGGGTTCCAAAGTTTGCACAAAGAAGGATTTCCATTTCATCCTATGATGCAGATAGAGTAACGAAACTCGGTAAATAAACTCAACACAACAATTGAAAAAACTAATTTTGAGCATTTTTGTAAAATCAACCCCTAAGTGGATCAAATGGGCTCCCATAGTGTAAAGGAAAAAAAAATTTTTTCGTCACACGGAAACGAAACTTCGTTACAGTACTGAGCAAAAGAAATAAAGAAATACGTGCATTACAACTTTTTGAAAATTGACCCTTAAAGGGGTTTTAACAAAGTTTTTGAGTACCTATGCAACGTGAAAAAAAAACATACTTACTGCATTGATGAAACTTTGCGAATATATTTATCAAAATAAATCAATTCATGTGTAAATAATCATGTTTTGAGAATCAACTCCGAAATGGGTCCAATTGGGGTCCAAAAAATGTTTTACGACCTACAGTCATAAGACTTAGTTTATATATTATACACAAGAATCTAAGAAACCTATTTCCGGCATTTTTCGAAAAACTACCCCTAAGGTCATTTAATGGGGTTTCAAAGTTTGCACAAAGAAGGATTTCCATTTCATCCTATGATGCAGCTAGAATAACGAAACTTAGTAAATAAACTCAACACAACAATTGAAAAAAACTAATTTTGAGCAGTTTGTTAACCCCTAAGTGGGTCAGATGGGCTCCCAAAGAAGGCATGGAAAAATATTTTTTCATCACACATTTATGAAATTATGTAAATGTACTAAGCCAAAGAAATTAAGAACCACGTGTATCACAACTTTTTCAAATTCGTATCCCGTAAAGGGGTGTTAGCATGGTTTTTGAGTATGAAACGAGGAAAAAAAATATCATGCATTGATGAAACTTTGCGAATACATTTATCAAACTAAAGCAATTATTGTATAAATAATCATTTTTTGAAAATCAATCAATTCTTTAAGGGATCCAATTAGGGTTCAAAAATATTTTTCGACCTACAGTCATGACTTAATTTGTGTATTGCACACAAGAATCTAAGAAACCTATTTCCGGCATTTTGCAAATAATAACCCCTATGGTCATTTAATGGGGTTGTAAAGTTTACACGTAAAATGATTTCCATTTAATGCTATAATACAGCTAGAGTAACGAAACTCGGTACATAAACTCAATAAAAATATTGAATAAACTAATTTTCGGCATTTTTCGATTTCAACCCCTAAGTGGGTCTAATGGGGTCTCAAAGTTTGTATGGAAAACAATTTTTTTTTCACCACACATACACGAAATTTTGTCAACATACTAAACAAAAGAAATGAAGAAACACCCTTATTACAACTTTTTGAAAATCGACCCTAAAGGGGTTTTAGTATGGTTTTTAAGTTTGAACCGCGGAAAAATATTATGCTGCATTGATGAAACTTTGCGAATACATTAATCAAACTAAAGCAATCCATGTGTAAATAGTTTTTGAAAATCAACTCCTAAATGGATCCAATTGGGGTCCAAAAATGTTCTTCGACCTGCAGTCATAACACTTCATTTGTGTATTGCACACAAGAATCTAAGAAACCCATTTCTGGCATTTTGCGAAAAATAATCACTAAGGTCAGGTCATATAATGGGGTTGAAAAACACGTAGAACGATTTTCATTAAATTTTATAATGCAGCTAGAGTAACGAAACTCAAACAAAACACTTTAACAAACATTTCAGCATTTTTCGAAAATCCACCCCTAGGTTGGCCAAAAGTTACTATGGAAAGAAATATTCATCGTATGGACACGAAAATTTATCAGTGCGCTGATAAAAAACACGTGTATCACATTTTTTTTTAAATCAACCCTTGAAGTGGTTGATGAACCGATTTCATTTCAAAAAAATATTACCTACTTACGAAAAAGCAGTTCCTGAAAAAACAAAAATGGCGACTCAGAAAAAACTGTAGGAATGCCTAAAAGATTATGTTTTTTTAATAACCTTTGGCAAATATTTAACTATTTCAATGATTCTTTTTTATTCGAAAGAAGGAACCGGATAAAAACTTCCCGGAGATTCATAATTGAATTAGAAGAATTTATCCGGTAAAAAAAATACATACAGACGAATTGAGAAACTCCTCCTTTGAAGTCGGTTAAAAAACCATGAATCTGATATACTCCATTACATTTCTCTATTATTATTATCATTACTCTGACAAATATGAACCGATTTGATGATTCTTTTTTTATTCAAGAGAGTAAACTACTGTAATGATTTCATGCAAATTTCATTAGGACCGGATAAATTATTCCTGAAGAAAATATACACAGTAGGTACGTCAACTCCAACTTCAATTATTAGCTTTTTAGTGTTGTTGAAGTCGGTTCATTTTTTTTTGTTGTGTTGTTTGCAATGTTTTATTCGAAAATCGACCCGTGGGACAAATGAGGTAATCAAAGTTTGTATGTAAAAAATATTTTTACAGACACGAAACTTTGTCAGTGTACTCATAAAAATATTGAGAAACACGTCTAACACATTTGTTTTGAAAATCAACCCTTAACGGGTTTAAGCACGGTTTTTCAGTATCAAACGCAAAAAAAAAAATTCATGCTGCACTGATGAGACTTTGCGGATAAATTCGTAATATTGAAGTAATCCATGTCTTTTTTTTTAAATTAATCCCTAATAGCGTTCAATTCAGTTCCAAAAAAATATTTCATTCCTACAGCCATACGACATATTTTATGTATTGCATACAAGATTCTAAGAAACCGTTTCCGGCATTTTTCGAAAAATCCCTACAGTTTGCGTGAAGAAAGATCTCCATTTAATGCTATAATGCAACTATGGTAACGAAAATCAGTAAACGAACTAAACAAAACTATAGAATAAACTAACTTACAGCATTTTTCGAAAATCAACCGCTAAGGGCATCTACCAATGGGGTTACCAAATGGTTTCCACTTAACAACCTCAAAAGTTTTTTAATGAAATTGCAAAATAGGTACTGTATCTTTTTAACTAAAGAAGTAAATATTTAAGAAATGGGAGCTATGATAGCTTACACAAAAATACAGGCTACATACTCGGTACCGATTAGATCAGGGTTAATAAAAGTGTGAACAATATTGAAATCGATCGTCCGAAGATCGGACCAACAATAATAACTAAGAAGACCTGAGGGTACACCGCCATAATTGTGACATAAGGACGTTCAACATCTCAGTCCTCCCGTGACCATTGGTGGTGCAAAGCATTCGAAACGTCGGGATAGTAAAAGCTAACATAAAATTAGTTTGAATTCAATGTGTAGCATTCGCGTAAATAAAAGACAACATTAGTGTAAACAATATTTTAAAAAACCTCGATCCATAATTCAAAACGCGTTTGAGTAACAAAGTGAACGCGAGCGAAGCCGCGGGCTACAGCTAGTTGTCAATAAAAGAAGGAATCTGCCCAAGCAATGTATTATATAAACTTTTATAGTTAGTATAGTTAGTTGTACAAAGAGTGTAATAATAGAGTATCTCCCAGTACTGAGCCCTTACTAACTTCACCATAAGACACTTTTTAACCGACTTCAAAAAAGGAAGAGGTTCTCAATTCGTCTCTATTTAAATTTTTTATGTATGTTCGCGCATAACTCTAGCAATTATGAACCGATTTGAAAAATTCTTTCTTGTACGGGTCCATTGATTGGGTCCCATAAAAAAATATTGCTTACGAATAAACAAGAAAGGCGCCTCAGAAAAAACTGCAGGAAAGCCTAAAAGATGTAATTTTAGTAGCTTTTTAAGGACAAAAATGGTCATAACTCTGGCAAATATTTACCAATTTCAATGATTTTTTTTTATTCGAAAGAAGGAACCACTGTGATGAATCTTTCTGAATTTTATCACAACCGGATAAGAACTTCCTGGAGGACCATAAACGATGTGGAGGAATTTATCTAGTAAAAACCATAAAACTGATGTTCCCCATTACATTACTCTGACAAATATGAACCGATTTCGATGATTCTTTTTTATTCGAGAGAGTAAACTACTATAATAATTCCATGAAAATTTCATTACGACCGAATAAATTGTTCCTGAAGAAACATGAATTATGTAAAACTTTGTAGACGATAATTTGATCAACCTTATAGATCATTTTACCGTCTTCGATGGTTCAATCTTTATGTATGAAAATATCACTAAAAAGTATAAAAAAATATTAAAAAAAAAATTGAACTGACTTTTTCTTTTAAATATTTTATTTAAGATTATTAAATAGTGTAATATTATTTTCACGTATATAATCTACTACATCACTGGTTAGGAAATGTGTATCATCATCACCAGCAGCCGGAAGACGTCCACTGCTAAGCATATTGGGAGCAATATGTATAAGTATCTATGAATAAAAAAATACGTATAAAAATTCAACTCAAATCAAATCAAATCTTTTATTGCTTGCTCATTGCTTGCTCATATATCTCTTCTCTCATCTCCTGGAGCAATCAATTGTTCTCACCAGCAGCGGCATCTGCGGCGCGACGATGGAGCCGACCCTGCCCACCATGGAGCAGAAGCCGAGCAGGCTGTGCCGCGCGTGCGTGGGGAACAGCTCCGACGTGTACATGTAGATGCCGCTGAACGCCTGCGTGATCGCTATCTTGCCCACCAGGTACAGCAGCGTGGCCAGCCACGTCAGCGCTGGGACACGTCACACATACAAATATGCTTATTATGGCAAATACTACACATTGAAATATACAATAATAACTATGAAGACCTGACGGTACACCGGTATAATTGTGACATAAGGACGTTCAACATCTTAGTCCTTCCGTGGTCATAGGTGCTGCAAAGCATTCGAAACATAATAAACCGCAATATAATTCCTAAAAGTTTCATTTTATTTCAATTAGGTACTTACGACTTTTAATAATAATCATAAGTATCATCAGCCGAATGCTGTCCGCTACTATAAAAAAGGGAAGAAAAAGCTGCTGAACAGGGCGTGGGGATTATGGCAACCCCTCCCTTAGAAGGGAGAGGTTGCCATAATCCCCATACTTGGCAGGCGTCTTAGGGATTACGGTAGGTAATACAATAAAATGACGTTGGTGCCCCCTTAGTCGCGTCATACGGAGGGTGCCAACATAAGCATAAACAGCTTCAAGACTTTAAATAACCAGAGTCAAGAAATGAGAAGTGATATCAAGATTAATAATAATACCAGCCCTTGTTTATGTCCCACTGTAGGGCACGGGCCTCCCCTCATAGTAAGGGGGCTTAGGACATAGTGCACCACGACGCTGGCCAAGTGCGGGTGGGCGGACTTCACACGTCATTCGAGAGCTAGTTAGGCTTTCTCAGATATTCAGGTTTCCTCACGATGTTTTCCTTCACCGAAAGCTAGTAACAATCGCACAAAGACGATTCGCACATGATTATTTAAAGAAATCAGAGGTGCGAGCCTGCTGGTTCGAACCTGCGCCCCTTGTTTCCAAGGCAAGCGCTCGCCCACTGAGCTGTTACTGCTCACTCAAAATCAAGAAATCAAGATTGTGAGTTTCTTGCCGGATCTTCTCAGTTGAGGCCGCGTTGTGATCCGGTGGTAGCTTTTAAAAAATGACGATACAAAAGTGCTAGCGTTAAGCCTATTTGAAATAAAGATTTTTGAGTTTGAGTTTGAGTTAATGCTAAATAATAATTAACGCTAATTGACGTTTTTGAGAGCGGCAATTAAAGAACTTTATGAAATAATAGATTATTTGAGCGTAAGGAGCATGCCAACATGAATAGAACATTCATAATCATATACTTACCATACATTGTGTGATTATGTCACGAAGTTAATGTCGGCGAACTTGACATCCTTTCACGGGAAAATAGTATAACTATAGTTACAGATCTAATTTCTAACTTAGAAACTAGGTCAATATAGAACTAAGTCAACACATATTCTGCCGACAAGCAGCAGTGTGTTAGCATTGCTGTGTTCCACTTCCAGTGGGAAGGGCACTGTAGCTGGTGAAATTACCGGACACAAGAGACTTAATATTGACGGGCCCGTTGGTCTAGTGGTTAGACACTTTGGCCGCTAACTGATGGGTCGTGGGTTCGATTCCCACCAAATGTCTGGGTGTTATTTATCTATTTAAGTATGTATTTACAAAAAAAATATTATACAGGGTGTGGTTTTGCATTTTTGCCATATTTGTAGACTTAATAGTTAAGGATTATGTTACCTAATTGATTAAAAATAATTTAATAATTCAGTGGTTAATAACTAAATGATAATTAATGATTCACGATTAACGTTCAACCAGAATAAGAGCTCTTGAGGGCTCAGAATCGGTCCCAAGGTTGGCAAACCACGCGTATTCTTGTTTATCTACTTTGTGCGAAGAACGGTATCAGACAGGTTTATTTTAAAGTGACGGTTGCACACGGAATTTCTTTTCGTACCAAACATAAAAAATAATTCATAATTTTGCGTCTATCATTTAATGATTGATTTATGTTCTTTAAAAGGTATATATCAACCTCCGTAAATATGGCAAGAATGCAGAACCACATTCTGTATAAGTATTAGTATCAATTGTCTGGTTTCCATAGTACAGGCTCTGCCTAGTTTTGGATCAGATCTTGGGACAATTCACACACGGCCGTGTGTAAATTTTCCCAAGACATTATTATTAATAACTAATGGGTCGGATGACGAGGCGGATGACGAGGCGGATGACGGCAGCTCATCGCAGCTGTCTATACTAATATAATAAAAAATACACAATAGGGAACATGTACAAAAATAATTATAAGAAATTATAATTTTTATTCAATACCTCCGTCTAAAGTTACGTAAATTGAAATGTAATTTCTAAGACCACGTGACGTCACCATCCATCAGCTCTTCGAATGTCTTCTCGATGGTGCTGACTGCTTGTACCGTCTCACTACGGAGTGACGTCACCATCCATCAGCTCTTCGAATGTCTTCTCGATGGTGCTGACTACTTGTACCGTCTCACTACGGAGTGACGTCACCATCCATCAGCTCTTCGAATGTCTTCTCGATGGTGCTGACTACTTGTACCGTCTCACTACGGAGTGACGTCACCATCCATCAGCTCTTCGAATGTCTTCTCGATGGTGCTGACTACTTGTACCGTCTCACTACGGAGTGACGTCACCATCCATCAGCTCTTCGAATGTCTTCTCGATGGTGCTGACTACTTGTACCGTCTCACTACGGAGTGACGTCACCATCCATCAGCTCTTCGAATGTCTTCTCGATGGTGCTGACTACTTGTACCGTCTCACTACGGAGTGACGTCACCATCCATCAGCTCTTCGAATGTCTTCTCGATGGTGCTGACTACTTGTACCGTCTCACTACGGAGTGACGTCACCATCCATCAGCTCTTCGAATGTCTTCTCGATGGTGCTGACTGCTTGTACCGTCTCACTACGGAGTGACGTCACCATCCATCAGCTCTTCGAATGTCTTCTCGATGGTGCTGACTACTTGTACCGTCTCACTACGGAGTGACGTCACCATCCATCAGCTCTTCGAATGTCTTCTCGATGGTGCTGACTACTTGTACCGTCTCACTACGGAGTGACGTCACCATCCATCAGCTCTTCGAATGTCTTCTCGATGGTGCTGACTACTTGTACCGTCTCACTACGGAGTGACGTCACCATCCATCAGCTCTTCGAATGTCTTCTCGATGGTGCTGACTACTTGTACCGTCTCACTACGGAGTGACAGTGACGTCACATCACGTCCGTGATCGTTTTCGAACTAATTTTGAGAAGCCTAAATTATTGCATATATTAACTTTTTGGTTTTGGTATCTTTATATGATCTTTATAATCCCAATATCTTTATTCACTAAAAATAAAAATTGTGAATATTCCCTATTGTTATTACTGTTCGCTTTCTCTAAGTGATACTCACATTTGGGTATGAACGGTATAGCGACGCAGGCGAGGCCGCAGACCGTGTACGCCGTGAGCAGGGTCCGCTTCCTGCCGACGCGGTCGAGCACCAGCGCGTTGGTGACGACGGCCACCACCTCCACGCTCACCACCAGCATGTAGTTGGTGTACTTGTCGCCCGCCAGCGACACCGAGTTGATGGCCAGCCCGTAGAACACGAACGTGCACGTCACCCACCACCACGAGCAGATCGCGAGCCGCTTCATGATGATCGGCGACCGGAACACCTGCATCCACAGCCCTTCCACCGCTTCCTCCTTCTTTTCCTCCGTCGGTTTCACTTTCACCTCCGTCAGCTGCTTCATCGTCTCCTCGGATAGCGTGACGTTGTTCATTTTCGCCGCCTTCATTATTATCTCGACCGCTTCCTCTTTGCGACCCTTGGACAGCAGCCATCTGATGCTCTCCGGCAGCAGGTATATGTAGAGCAGGAAGAGCAGCGACGGAGGGTACGCCACGAGGATGAATGTGCGCCAGTAATGGAAGGTTTTAGCGAGGAGCGCGAAGCTCAAACCTCCTAGCACCAGCATTATGCCGAGGAAGGCTGTGGTCAGTACTCTCTTATCTTGACCCAAGAGTTCGATTGCTGAAAAAATATAATCGATTGTAGTAATAACCTAAGTATCTCCGAATGTGGTTTTGGAGGGTGATACCAATAAATATGAAACTATGCTTACTGAGAATGTAAGCAGCAGGAAAGGCGCTGGCGCCGGCGATGGTCTCCAGTAGCTCCACAGTGATGTACATCTCGTAGGATATAGAGAATGCCTTCAGCGAGCCGATCGCCCCCACCAGAGTGCAACTCAGAATTAACGCCCTCTTGCGACCCCATCTACAGAACCAAATTATCATAATGCTTGTTACGGAATAAATAATTAACGTTCGATACAGATACAGCGGCCAATACATGATTAGCCAACGAATATAAAGGCCCATTTGATGATAACTAGTAACAAAAGATACAAAGTTATTAGCTCGCAGCAAGATTGAATTTTGCGAACGCCGGTTTATAGCACAAACGACACCGTCAGGTAGTATGTAATAAAATAGGTGAATTAGGTAGGCAGGTACATTAATTATGTAACTGAGCGTGTCAATTAGGTTATGTTTACTTTAGTTATGGTAGAGTTTCTAAGTCTCATAACAATGGATTACAGACGGTGGATTCTCAACGTGGGAAGTAATTCTGGTATATTGAATCTCTTTGTGTATCAAATTATTTATTACGAGGACCTGTCAGAGATGTATCCGAGTATGGGCAGTGAGATCAGCATGCCAATGTTGTGCACGGTGCCAACCAGCGTGCGCTTCCACTCCTGGCACGCCAGATTGAACTGCAAACACAAATTACCAGTTATTAACGTAATTACTCGTAAGTATAAATATTCATCATCATCGTCACCAGCAGGAAGACGTCCACTACTGAACATAGGCCTCCACATTGGAACGCCACAACGAACGACATTATTGGCTATTTGCATCCACCGGTTGCCTGCGACGCGCACAATGTCGTCTGTCCACCTAGTGGGAGGCCTGCCAACGCTGCGTTTTCCTGTTCGTGGTCGCCACTCGAGAACCGTTATCAGTTCATCGAGCGATTTGACCTGCCCTGATGATGTTGGTGACTTTAATTCTTGCGCGAATCTCCTCATTCCGGATCGAGGAGATTAGAGAATATAAATATTACACATAATATGCAAATACTGAATGTAAAATATTCTCAATATTTAAATATTGAGTGACAAAAATTTAGTGATAATAGGCGCGTATTTAGAGTAAGAAGAAGAGTCTTTTGTTGAACATGAACATTATTAAAGTATAGTGGCACCGGCACCGGCACCGGCAGCGCCAGGGTTGCGCGCGGCGCGCGGCGAGGGCGCGCACTCACTCGGCATGACGATGACAATGCTACAAGCGCCGAGTCGCGACCACGGTTATAATTTAATGGTTTACTTGTTCTCCTAGTGATAACATTATAACTCTCTGCCTAGAATACTTTCCTCCAACCTTTACTTATAATTTATGGTCTACCGCTGGAATAATAGCGAAGAAATCCGCACGTCTCGAGCAACCAAAACGGGTTCTGAACATTGCATCTCCATCCATTATGAACGAGTATGTCAAAGAAGAATTTGTGAACCCTATTCTGATCTATGCCCGATATATTTGCTGCACATTTCCGATACGTACCCTTCAATCTCGTTTTGTTTCTAATTCGTTCTTTGATGTTGCACACCCGTAACACGACTTTGAATGTCTCATGAATGCGACTAGTATTGTATGGTAGACCATACAATACAACTGTTTTGATAAAAATCGGGCAGAGCTGAGTCTAGAGTGAACAGGCATCTTATGGGTAAGCGCGGTCCATCCTAGACCACATCTTCACTTACCATCATGTGAGATTGTGGTCAAGCGCAAACCTATTTATTATCCCTACTCCCTACTATAATATTATAAATGCGAAAGTAACTCTGTCTGTCTGTCTGTCTGTCTGTCTGTCTGTTACGCTTTAACTCCTAAGCCACTGAACCGATTTTGATGAAATTTGGTACAGAGATAGATTAGACCTCAAGGAAGGACATAGGCTACCTTTTATCCGAAAAAAAAAGATTAAAGGGGTTTAAATAGGGAATGAAAGTTAGTATGTCATTTCGTCATTGTTTCCCTACTTCCCTACTTCCCTACTTCCCTACTAATTCCCTACTAATATTATAAATGCGAAAGTAACTCTGTCTGTCTGTCTGTCTGTCTGTCTGTTACGCTATAACTCCTAAGCCACTGAACCGATTTTGATGAAATTTGGTACAGAGATAGATTAGACCTCAAGGAAGGACATAGGCTACCTTTTATCCGAAAAAAAAAAGATTTAAGGGGTTGAAATAGGGAATGAAAGTTAGTATGTCATTTCGTCATTGTTTCCATACTTCCCTATCCCTACTTCCCTACTTCCCTACTTCCCTACTCCCTACTAATATTATAAATGCGAAAGTAACTCTGTCTGTCTGTCTGTCTGTCTGTTACGCTATAACTCCTAAGCCACTGAACCGATTTTGATGAAATTTGGTACAGAGATAGATTAGACCTCAAGGAAGGACATAGGCTACCTTTTATCCGAAAAAAAAAAGATTAAAGGGGTTGAAATAGGGAATGATAGTTACTATGTCATTTCGTCATTGTTTCCCTACTTCCCTATCCCTACTTCCCTACTTCCCTACTTCCCTACTAATCCCTACTAATATTATAAATGCGAAAGTAACTCTGTCTGTCTGTCTGTCTGTCTGTCTGTCTGTCTGTTACGCTATAACTCCTAAGCCACTGAACCGATTTTGATGAAATTTGGTACAGAGATAGATTAGACCTCAAGGAAGGACATAGGCTACCTTTTATCCGAAAAAAAAAGATTAAAGGGGTTGAAATAGGGAATGAAAGTTACTATGTCATTTCGTCATTGTTTCCCTACTTCCCTATCCCTACTTCCCTACTTCCCTACTTCCCTACTTTCCTACTTCCCTACTAATCCCTACTAATATTATAAATGCGAAAGTAACTCTGTCTGTCTGTCTGTCTGTCTGTCTGTCTGTCTGTTACGCTATAACTCCTAAGCCACTGAACCGATTTTGATGAAATTTGGTACAGAGATAGATTAGACCTCAAGGAAGGACATAGGCTACCTTTTATCCGAAAAAAAAAAGATTAAAGGGGTTGAAATAGGGAATGAAAGTTACTATGTCATTTCGTCATTGTTTCCCTACTTCCCTATCCCTACTTCCCTACTTCCCTACTTCCCTACTTCCCTACTAATCCCTACTAATATTATAAATGCGAAAGTAACTCTGTCTGTCTGTCTGTCTGTCTGTCTGTCTGTCTGTTACGCTATAACTCCTAAGCCACTGAACCGATTTTGATGAAATTTGGTACAGAGATAGATTAGACCTCAAGGAAGGACATATGCTACCTTTTATCCGAAAAAAAAAAATTAAAGGGGTTGAAATAGGGAATGAAAGTTAGTATGTCATTTCGTCATTGTTTCCCTACTTCCCTACTAATATTATAAATGCGAAAGTAACTCTGTCTGTCTGTCTGTCTGTCTGTCTGTTACGCTATAACTCCTAAGCCACTGAACCGATTTCAATGAAATTAGATACGAAAAGTGCTAGCGTTAAGCCTATTTGAAATAAAGATTTTTGAGTTTGAGTTTGAGTTTGTATGCCCATCTGATGCATGGATCATCTTACTTTACAGACAATCAGGTGGTCGGCCTGCATTGTCCTAGACAGTAAGGTATAACTACACAAAGCTGTTGCCCCCGCGGGATTGGAACCCGAGACCGCCGGTTTGTAAAGCAAGCGTTTTCCCACTGCGCCATGGAGGCTACATCAAAAAACAGAGTAAATACTTTTTTTTCCACTAACACTCCAGTTTTGTGTTTCTTTTTTTAAATTCTATTCTACCAAACTGGAGTGTTAGTGAAAAAAAATAAAACCGCAGGCAAAGCTGCGCGGGTTAGCTAGATTTTCTTATAAGAGATGGAGAGAGAAATAAATCAAGGGAGGAAGAAGAAAAGGGGAGAAAAATGTAATAAAAGCGCAGGCGGAGCTGCGCGGGTCAGCTAGTAAAAAATAAAAAAAAAATAAAGAGCAGAGACACGGTGCTCCGAGGTTACTAACGGCTTAATTTAATTAGACTTAGGTTAAATGCGCAAAAATAATTAGCACTTACTGAAGACAATGCCTTTATTTATCGCGAGTTTATCTCTTGATGTATGTATCTCCCACCGCACGCGATCCCAAGAATCCCTTATCATCGGAAACGCACAGTAAACGGTTGTCTGCCTCCGTCTAGATTAAACTGCATTAATGACACCAGTGTTAATGTTGTTATAATTAGCGCCAACAAAACACTGCAAAGTGTTTCATCCGAGACAAATATCAAAATTCATCAAGCCGTATAAGCTGTAGGCTGTAGGCTGAACTAGAGTACGTAGCGATGTAATATAATGTAATATAAAACGTATTAGCTGGAAAAACAAAGCTAAGAAGAAATCTTAAGCTGTCGGCCAAAAATATGGATTAATACCATAAAGCAAATAATCTACTTAATTTGTTTATGTGATGTTACACTGGCTACTGAGCTGTTACAGCTTACGACAGACCACAACAGAGACCACGTCTTTTGCCTGCTGATGATGATGACTGAGTTAAACAACGTAATATTATATCAGCCCGACTCCACCGTCTACGTCCCCATCAGCTACGTGCTGACCGTGTCCGCCGATACCTATTAAACTTCCAACAACGTGCAATTTAAATTGCATTGCGTTAAATGTAATTTAAATTTATACCGTTCGTTGTTAGACTTACAACATGCTATTCAAATTCCAATGCGACGCATTATTATTTCTTTTATTATTATTTTACCGTTTATGAACAGTAATAATTTATTTATATTGCACAGTAAAAGATAATGCAAATATACTTGGAAAGGAGAAACTCATTTCTTAATTATGAGACAATATTCTCAGCCAAACAATACACATAAACGTCTACTACTAAATACCCTGTGTGAATATTGTTATTTAAATTAAACTAATGGGACACACGTTTAGCGCGGTTTGTTTTTCCGTATTTTGTATACTGTATATGTATAACATATTATAGTTCTACAGGTGAGGTGTTATGATTACACAGACTACACTACATAGTTGTTACACAGACTCTTTTTGTAAATAATGAGAATGTTATTATAATATTCAACCCTTTACCATCTACTAGTGAACGTTGAAACCGAACGTTGTGTTACACCACAAAACTCTATACGCCAGCATCCAGTCACAACAAGCTATCTTCCAAAGCATTTTAGTTCATACTGCAAAAACACCCTATACGCACACCCTATCTACTCTTATACCCTACTAGCTGACCCGCGCAGCTCCGCCTGCGCTTTTATTACATTTTTCTCCCCTTTTCTTCTTCCTCCCTTGATTTATTTCTCTCTCCATCTCTTATAAGAAAATCTAGCTAACCCGCGCAGCTTTGCCTGCGGTTTTATTTTTTTTCACTAACACTCCAGTTTGGTAGAATAGAATTTAAAAAAAGAAACACAAAACTGGAGTGTTAGTGGAAAAAAAAGTATTTACTCTGTTTTTTGATGTAGCCTCCATGGCGCAGTGGGAAAACGCTTGCTTTACAAACCGGCGGTCTCGGGTTCCAATCCCGCGGGGGCAACAGCTTTGTGTAGTTATACCTTACTGTCTAGGACAATGCAGGCCGACCACCTGATTGTCTGTAAAGTAAGATGATCCATGCATCAGATGGGCATACAAACTCAAACTCAAACTCAAAAATCTTTATTTCAAATAGGCTTAACGCTAGCACTTTTCGTATCTAATTTCATTGAAATCGGTTCAGTGGCTTAGGAGTTATAGCGTAACAGACAGACAGACAGACAGACAGACAGAGTTACTTTCGCATTTATAATATTAGTAGGGAAGTAGGAAAACAATGACGAAATGACATACTAACTTTCATTCCCTATTTCAACCCCTTTAATCTTTTTTTTTTCGGATAAAAGGTAGCCTATGTCCTTCCTTGAGGTCTAATCTATCTCTGTACCAAATTTCATCAAAATCGGTTCAGTGGCTTAGGAGTTATAGCGTAACAGACAGACAGACAGACAGACAGACAGAGTTACTTTCGCATTTATAATATTAGTAGGGATTAGTAGGGAAGTAGAGAAGTAGGGAAGTAGGGAAGTAGGGATAGGGAAGTAGGGAAACAATGACGAAATGACATAGTAACTTTCATTCCCTATTTCAACCCCTTTAATCTTTTTTTTTTCGGATAAAAGGTAGCCTATGTCCTTCCTTGAGGTCTAATCTATCTCTGTACCAAATTTCATCAAAATCGGTTCAGTGGCTTAGGAGTTATAGCGTAACAGACAGACAGACAGACAGACAGACAGACAGACAGAGTTACTTTCGCATTTATAATATTAGTAGGGATTAGTAGGGAAGTAGGGAAGTAGGGAAGTAGGGAAGTAGGGAAGTAGGGAAGTAGGGAAGTAGGGAAGTAGGGAAGTAGGGAAGTAGGGATAGGGAAGTAGGGAAACAATGACGAAATGACATAGTAACTTTCATTCCCTATTTCAACCCCTTTAATCTTTTTTTTTCGGATAAAAGGTAGCCTATGTCCTTCCTTGAGGTCTAATCTATCTCTGTACCAAATTTCATCAAAATCGGTTCAGTGGCTTAGGAGTTATAGCGTAACAGACAGACAGACAGACAGACAAACAGAGTTACTTTCGCATTTATAATATTAGTAGGGATTAGTAGGGAAGTAGGGAAGTAGGGAAGTAGGGATAGGAAAGTAGGGAAACAATGACGAAATGACATAGTAACTATCATTCCCTATTTCAACCCCTTTAATCTTTTTTTTTTCGGATAAAAGGTAGCCTATGTCCTTCCTTGAGGTCTAATCTATCTCTGTACCAAATTTCATCAAAATCGGTTCAGTGGCTTAGGAGTTATAGCGTAACAGACAGACAGACAGACAGACAGAGTTACTTTCGCATTTATAATATTAGTAGGGAGTAGGGAAGTAGGGAAGTAGGGAAGTAGGGATAGGGAAGTATGGAAACAATGACGAAATGACATACTGACTTTCATTCCCTATTTCAACCCCTTTAATCTTTTTTTTTTCGGATAAAAGGTAGCCTATGTCCTTCCTTGAGGTCTAATCTATCTCTGTACCAAATTTCATCAAAATCGGTTCAGTGGCTTAGGAGTTATAGCGTAACAGACAGACAGACAGACAGACAGACAGAGTTACTTTCGCATTTATAATATTAGTAGGGAAGTAGGGAAGTAGGGAAGTAGGGAAACAATGACGAAATGACATACTAACTTTCATTCCCTATTTAAACCCCTTTAATCTTTTTTTTTTCGGATAAAAGGTAGCCTATGTCCTTCCTTGAGGTCTAATCTATCTCTGTACCAAATTTCATCAAAATCGGTTCAGTGGCTTAGGAGTTATAGCGTAACAGACAGACAGACAGACAGACAGACAGAGTTACTTTCGCATTTATAATATTAGTAGGGATTAGTAGGGAAGTAGGGAAGTAGGGAAGTAGGGAAGTAGGGAAGTAGGGAAGTAGGGAAGTAGGGAAGTAGGGAAGTAGGGAAGTAGGGAAGTAGGGATAGGGAAGTAGGGAAACAATGACGAAATGACATAGTAACTTTCATTCCCTATTTCAACCCCTTTAATCTTTTTTTTTCGGATAAAAGGTAGCCTATGTCCTTCCTTGAGGTCTAATCTATCTCTGTACCAAATTTCATCAAAATCGGTTCAGTGGCTTAGGAGTTATAGCGTAACAGACAGACAGACAGACAGACAAACAGAGTTACTTTCGCATTTATAATATTAGTAGGGATTAGTAGGGAAGTAGGGAAGTAGGGAAGTAGGGATAGGAAAGTAGGGAAACAATGACGAAATGACATAGTAACTATCATTCCCTATTTCAACCCCTTTAATCTTTTTTTTTTCGGATAAAAGGTAGCCTATGTCCTTCCTTGAGGTCTAATCTATCTCTGTACCAAATTTCATCAAAATCGGTTCAGTGGCTTAGGAGTTATAGCGTAACAGACAGACAGACAGACAGACAGAGTTACTTTCGCATTTATAATATTAGTAGGGAGTAGGGAAGTAGGGAAGTAGGGAAGTAGGGATAGGGAAGTATGGAAACAATGACGAAATGACATACTAACTTTCATTCCCTATTTCAACCCCTTTAATCTTTTTTTTTTCGGATAAAAGGTAGCCTATGTCCTTCCTTGAGGTCTAATCTATCTCTGTACCAAATTTCATCAAAATCGGTTCAGTGGCTTAGGAGTTATAGCGTAACAGACAGACAGACAGACAGACAGACAGAGTTACTTTCGCATTTATAATATTAGTAGGGAAGTAGGGAAGTAGGGAAGTAGGGAAACAATGACGAAATGACATACTAACTTTCATTCCCTATTTAAACCCCTTTAATCTTTTTTTTTTCGGATAAAAGGTA
The DNA here is from genome assembly GCA_911728495.1 of Furcula furcula. Classification (NCBI taxonomy): domain Eukaryota; kingdom Metazoa; phylum Arthropoda; class Insecta; order Lepidoptera; family Notodontidae; genus Furcula; species Furcula furcula. The sequence continues at coordinate 26,131,129 of OU452253.1, forward strand.
GCCTATGTCCTTCCTTGAGGTCTAATCTATCTCTGTACCAAATTTCATCAAAATCGGTTCAGTGGCTTAGGAGTTAAAGCGTAACAGACAGACAGACAGACAGACAGACAGACAGAGTTACTTTCGCATTTATAATATTAGTAGGGAAGTAGGGAAGTAGGGAAACAATGACGAAATGACATACTAACTTTCATTCCCTATTTCAACCCCTTTAATCTTTTTTTTTCGGATAAAAGGTAGCCTATGTCCTTCCTTGAGGTCTAATCTATCTCTGTACCAAATTTCATCAAAATCGGTTCAGTGGCTTAGGAGTTATAGCGTAACAGACAGACAGACAGACAGACAGACAGACAGACAGACAGAGTTACTTTCGCATTTATAATATTAGTAGGGATTAGTAGGGAAGTAGAGAAGTAGGGAAGTAGGGAAGTAGGGAAGTAGGGAAGTAGGGATAGGGAAGTAGGGAAACAATGACGAAATGACATACTAACTTTCATTCCCTATTTAAACCCCTTTAATCTTTTTTTTTTCGGATAAAAGGTAGCCTATGTCCTTCCTTGAGGTCTAATCTATCTCTGTACCAAATTTCATCAAAATCGGTTCAGTGGCTTAGGAGTTAAAGCGTAACAGACAGACAGACAGACAGACAGACAGACAGACAGACAGACAGAGTTACTTTCGCATTTATAATATTAGTAGGGATTTACTATACAGAAATTATTGTGGCAACATCAATAGGCTATTTATTTAATTATATTCATGATTATTCTCAATGTGTTCCTATATGGTTTTCGCTTTGCACACTCGCGCGCAAATGCAGATTAGTGGCATCGTATGTACGCGGTCACAAGCGGTGTATCACCTTTAGGACGATAATCGCTTGCACGAGCCAGCCCAAACTACGTGCGGACGAGATAAGCGCACGTAACATCGTTCAAACGATTTTGATTGAAAACTGGTACACCGTTCATGTCCGCGATAGTACATAGAAGAGCTGGCGGTAAACAAGCTAAAAACCTTCTTCTAAACATAGATGCTACAAGGTAGTTCACAGCAAGCGCGTGGCTCAGCTGATGTTATCTAACAAATAAGTGAAACCCTGTAACCTTGGCTGGCGTTTTCTGCACCACTTATTCGACCCATTGGTCTTGTTATGTATTCAGCTTATTCGTTTCGACAGTACCTACTGTATTTATATAGATTAGCCGCTTGTGTATATCGCATTACTGCGCTGCTTGCACTGTGAATGAAGTTAGCGTTAAGTTGTTGTGTGTTGAGGCGTGAAGGCCGCCACGTGTCAGTGCTCTCGCGCACGGTTCAACAACCATGTTTCGAGTTACAACTACCGCCCTGCCCTGACTTTGCATGGCTGCTTAATTTATAGAAGGGTTATTCTTATTAGATTTTTTTTTCAAGCTAGTGACGAGATAAGCGTGGCCTGCCTAAAGACAGCTGCAATTCACTGCCGCGCGGCACCCGAACGTTAGTTATTAAGTCAGCTAAAGTGTCCTTCACACTGAAACACACATATAATACGTCATTGAGAACACAGCAAAGTTTACACAGTGTTGCTTGGCAGCAGAATATCTGAAGGTGCGGTGGTACCTACCTGGACGGTCCCTTGGATAAGAGTATCGACTTCGTACAGCGTCGGTGTTTCACATCAGCTATGTGTTCTTTAACGCGAGTTTTTATGGCACGCTTTGTTTGCCCAATGTAGGAGAGCCCACAGTCACAATCGAGTTTATAAACTCCTGCATCTGCAATAGGCTCGCTTGTATCTCCTTTAGTTGCTGACATTTTTATGGAAGACTTCGAGGAGACAGCCCTCCGAACTTCACCTGTTAATCCGAGATTCTACAAGCGGTATGTAGATGACACTTTCACAATACTACCATCTGATAAAATAACTGTCCAATACTGTACAGTAGTAACTGTAAAATAACCATCCTCCATCAATCCAAAAATTCAATTCACAATGGAGTTGGAATCAAATAACTCACTAGCTTTCTTAGGTGTATTAGTAATACGTACCTAATCCTGATAGCACCTTGGACCATACTATGTACAGAAAACCAACCCATACAGATAGGTACTTGAATGGTGAGTCTCACCATCAACCAACACAGTTAGCTACTGTCGGGAAATCTTTGTTTCAGAGAGCACGCGGAATCTGTGATGATGACCATCTGAGCGCTGAGCTGTAACATGTCAAGCAAGTACTGTATGACAACAAGCTCCGAGTCCCGCGCCGCCGTCATAGTGAACGTGTCAAACCATATGTTAGAGGGGTTACAGACAAGATTGGCTACATCTTAAAGAGAGCTTCGATCAAAACTTATTTTAAGCCACCAAGGAAGATTAGTCAGTTTTCACCACCTGTCAAGTACCACATACCTCTACAAGATGCAGGATTTTATCAACTCGATTGTGACTGTGGGCTCTCCTACATTGGGCAAACAAAGCGTGCAATAAAAACTCGCGTTAAAGAAACACATAGCTGATGTGAAACACCGACGCTGTACCATTATTATGACCTGACCTGACCATTATGCTGGCCATTATTGTGACATAAGGACGTTTAACACCTCAGTCCTCTTCCAGTTCGAAACGTCGGGATAGTAAAATCAAAAAATAAACCGCGTTAAAACCCGTAAAAGTAGTTTGATTTCAATGTGTAATATTCGCGTAAGTAAAAGACAACATTATTGATTATGTTATTTATATTTTAACATTTTATTCACCATATAATTGTAATATTTAAATTTTAAAAAATAACTTAAATAAATATTTAAATTATATCAAGTTTATTATAATTTCTTTCATTATTCGTATAAAATGACAGCATTCACAGTGGAGACTATGTATAGGGTTCACTTATAATAATTATTGGTTTGATGTAGATTCGTCGATGCGCGAAGGTCGAGCGGCGAAGCATCGCAGGCGTGCGCCACCGAGCCAAGCGATAGATGTTCTATTTATTTATTTATTTATGTCAAGTTAAAACGACTCATATATACACAATATTAAATTACATTACAATAAAATAATTAATTAATTTAGACACATTACATTTAAATTAAAATTCATATGTGCATTACTTCTACATAAGTCAAGCCGTTTCAACGTTCCCTGTGTACAACGTGCAGTCGGCAACAGTGATTCACATGGTCCAGCCTATCCCCCAGCGCGGCCAGCATGCTGTTAGTGCTCCCCCGCACCTGTCGTACCAGCGAAGTACCCTTTTTGCGCACAGTTGCGTAAAAGCAATCTACGCGCGCTTCCGCAAACATTGTCGATGCACTACAGTAGCGGGGGAGCCCCAACATCATCCTGAACGCATTATTAAACTGGACACGAAGAGCACTGTACGATTTTTGCGTATAGTCTGCCCACAAGCTGCATGTGTAGAATGATGTACAGTAGGATCTAAAAAGAGTTATTTTAACATCATCTGAGCACCGCGCAAACCTGCGGATTACCATGTTCGCTCTAACCGACAGCGCCCTCCGCTCCCGCTCCATGTCTGCGTCGTATTTTAGGTCAGATGTGACTAAATGACCTAGGTACTTAAAAACATGTACCTTTTCCAAGTAAGAGCCATTCAGTTGTATAGGTATCATTTCTGTAACTTTTCTAGGTCCGCCCTGAAAAACCATACACTTGCTCTTCTGAACATTATAAAGCAGTCCGTGATCAGCCGCATAACCCTCACAGATACGTAACAGCTTTTTGAGTCCACAGACCGAGGCGATGTGCCTACACCTACAGCCTACAGCTGGTACGAGGCACGCGGTCACCACGACCAGATTATACTATTTTGTATGTTTGTTTTTTTTCATGTCATTATGCCCCATTGTAGTGACTGTATGAATATATTTTTTCTTCCTTCAAGGCGACCTTTTCGCAGTTCCACGTTCCAGTATAATCTCTCCCCAGGGTACCAATGCGAGGAGGCAATATAACCGACTTTGGGCAGTCGTATCGCTTACTATCAGATGAAAGTCTAGCTAGTCTCATCTCGTCCGTCACTCATTTGCATGTACAAATAAACCCTAAAGGGTGGCGATGAATTCACCACATGTGTGACATATATGTAGGTACAGTGGGAGGAGTGTGGGAGGTCAATCGGTGTATGTGAGATTCCAACGCACTAAACTCGCCAGACCAGGCAAAGAGCATGATTTTCCGGTGGGATCTGCACCAGTTATCCCTCAGTGCCTTGCCTTTGAGCCATCCGCTGGTGCGCATAGCCCGTACCATATACATCTCCCTTGAGCTCTTAAAATTCGTTAACCATATGATGCAATACCTCAGTGACGATGGTGTCGTTGCCGGCGTAGAGCCAGCGGTCGCAGGGCAGCAGGTCGTGTGAGAAGGCGGTGCCCTCCCGGCACGGCAGCTGAGGGTCGAGCGGCGCGCGGCGGGCACAGCGCGCCTCGCGCGCCCCGCTCGGCAGCCCCTCGTGAACCCACGGGGGACTGAACTCTGTACTGTTCGCTGACTCGCACTCTGGTACAACACATCTGTAAAAAAAATAAGCTTATCGTTACATGGAGACAACCAAGTGCCAGTAGGCTCTGTGCTAAAATGACCTGCATGCTTTTCAAAGCCAAAGCGCTCTACCATCCACGGCTTTTTTTGCTGAAGGTTAGGAAACCTTCAAATGGTACGTCGCGTTGCCTTTCCAGAGTAGTAAGGGACTATGGTTTGCCCTTTCTGATACCGGTACTCACCACCAGGTATGATTGTTCACGCACTAGGCCTTGAGTACTACTACTACTACTAGTACTAGGACTTATCACTAACTTATAAACCTCTCGTGATGTCTCTTGAGATTACTATATTTAATAGCGTTGACAATCACGAAATAATCTAATACGTAAGTACCTCAAGTATGTACTGTATATTACATACAATGTCTTGTTTATATAGGTCACGGAGCCCTGGCACGTGGTTCCAGGACTGTGTGTACCTTCTTCACGATTGGAAAATAATAATAAAGCCGGACATGCACAACATAATAAGAAGAACCCAAAACATTTTATAGTCTTAGAGGAGATACCACTGGAGAGAGCATGATGCGCTAACCCCCTCTGCCAAATTTTTGGTCATATGGTCAGGTCTTTCTTTATTTGTGTGCGTGTATTTTTGAATGTGTTGCGAGTTTACTATAGTGTGGGTATGCGTGAAGGTGTATCTGTGTGTGTTTACTTCGCCTCCCGCACCCCGTAAAAGTGCCACGAAAAATTTGTTCGGGGAATCGACGCGATACTAACTCCTTTGGTACTTTCTCTGAGTTTATAGTAGATCAACCACTTATTAGCGAAATAAGTGATTCCCGCGGCTCGGCTCCGAATTAGTATAGAATAATAACTAGTTCTGGTATTATGTACGCAATGTAAGGTAACTTTTAGATTTTTTAATCTATGTTTAGCTCGAACAAATATTTTCCCACGAATGTAATTACCGCAGTGCTTGGACACGATGGTTTTTAATCTTATGGTTTTAAAAGGTCGTCCTAAGCTGCTGGCCTTTTACAGAAGCTCAGAGTCACACAACGAGCTATGGAGAGAGCAATTCTCGGGAAATTCACTGAAAAATCAACGTCACCGACATAGCTCTCTGAATCTGCAAGTTGAAGTGGCATACTCATATTTTTTGCTGTATGCCGAGGATATAAAAGTTCACAAAAAAAATAACAATCACTCAGATTGCGTTCTGTTGCAAGAGGATCTTAATCGATTAGAACAATACTGTACCAACAATCAATTGGAACTTAATATCTCGAAATGTTTTTCAATTACTTTTACACGAAAACGTAATCCTATCTTGCACCATTACAGGTTGAAAAATCAATTACTATCAAGAGTGGACCAAATAAGAGACTTAGGTGTGATGCATGATTCGAAATTACTATTTGATAAACATATTGAGAATATAGTAAGTAAAGCGTCTAAAGCGCTTGGTTTCGTAATAAGGTCTGGAAAGCATTTTAAAAACATTAAAACACTAAAAATAATTGTTCTTATGTTAGAAGTTGTCTCGAGTATAATGTATATGTCGATCATATCGAATCAATTCAGAAAAGATTTCTGAAATATTTGGAATTCAAATGCAGAATACATGATTGACAGTTACACTAAAATATGCGTAAGACATCAAACTCAAACTCAAAAATAGTTTATTTCAAATAGGCTTAACACTTTTGAAAGGTCATATATTTTTATAAAAGCTACCACCGTATCACAACGCGGCCTCAACTGAGAAGATCCGGCAAGAAACTCAGCGGGCTTGTCATTTTATCACTTTTTTTTTTAAACAGTGTGTCATGTTACCATTAGATCAGAGCGACAGTGTGTCTGGCCGTTCAAAAGATCAAATAAGACAGAAAAAAATAATAAAATACAACGAAAGTACAACAAACTAAAAAGCCAAAGGGATAGTAGTCGGACCAGTCTCCCCAAGCAGCACCCGCGCACGAGTTGACTCGAGCAGCAGCCATCACTCCCCTCAACCATATTGGAGGGAAGGGGGTGACCCGCCACATGAAGCCGCCACAAGCAAAGACTTTTCGATGGCGAGCATGACCGATCTAAGATCACAGTGGCACACGTCTAACATTTAACTTCTGCTGTTAAGCAGTGCCTCGTCAGGCAAGACACAAAGAACTTTAACATATTATTGATGTCATCAATTAATTGACTAGTGCAGCAGCCATCAGTTATCCACCACTTTATTAGGTGTTACAAATTGTAATTGAGTCCTGACTCATGCAAGCTTCGAATTTTAAGGCTTACAATTTGTAAGTGTAATTTGTACTTAATAAAGTGGTGGATAACTGATGGCTGCAGTTCAAGCCCACGCAGCTTTATCCTCTAGGTAATCTGAGATTTTATAATAAGCCTTTTTCGACAATCGGCTTTTTATCAAAGGTTTAAATTTATTCAATGGAAGATCTCGGATATCCTGTGGCAGTTTGTTATAGAAGCGTATACTATGACCCATAAAGGATTTGCCTGTTCTGTGGAGACGCGTGGAATGCAAAACAAGATCGTGTTTGTTCCGGGTATTAACACCATGAATATCACAAAATTTTTATAAAAGATCCTATATTTTTCTGAACATAAACTAATTATTCAAATATGAATTGTGAAACAACCGTTCGAATATCTATTTCTTTGAATTTTTCTCTAAGTGAATCGGTAGGAGCCAGATTATAAATGGCTCTCACAGCTCTTTTCTGCAGAATAAAAATGGCATTAAGTTCATCATGTGCTTCCTTTCGAACTTCGCAGATCGGTAGGGGATATTTCTTTTTTGTTTGATATTACATACATACATATATGTTATACATACAGTTATGTTTATATATTCACGCCTCTTTCCCGTAGGGGTAGGCAGAGCCCACGGGCCGCTTTTCGCCCCCGTGAGAAACGAGACGTGATGGGTGACGAACCACATCGCCGCCATTTTGGTTAATTAAATTATTTTATGATTAACCATTGCATTCTCGCGGATAACGAGGGAAAGGGAAGGATAGGTGGTGTAAAAAGGAAATAGGAAAAGTAGGATATTACCACCCAGGAGGGCAAGGGATGGGACAGTAATATACCACAACTACCGGACAGGTAAGTTGGGATGAGTATCCCATGACTACGTATGTATGTTTGATATTGCTAAGGGTAATATTGATTCTCCGGATATTTTATTTAATTTAAATATAAGAGTTCATAATAGGATACAACATCATCCATTATCTCCTGCTCCTACTCCTGCAGTTAACACAAATTATCGCGCAAATTCCTTTTTTGTTCGCACCGGTCGAATATTTAACCAATACATGACTGAATTTGAGTTGGATCTCTTTTATACGAAAAAAAATGAATTTTGAAACTACATATTTAATGAAATAAAATATTTACAGTTTATTTACAGATATGTACACTTAAACTAGGTAAAAAACTTCCTCGAAGTTGTCGCCGCACTGGGAGGGAAGAGTACCTAAAAGACTGGCGGCATTACCCCTTTGTATGGCCAAGCTTATACGTTGGCAGAAAAAGCTACCAGCCCGGCGGTCTCCTGAGACTTCGATAAGTTTGGATAAATATATAATAAGTTCATATTTAATAAGTTCTTCTCTTTTCAACTCGTGGAACGTCCCTAGCAGCCACACTCAGTTTTTTTTGTTTTTATATGTTTAACGTTAGAATAATAAAGTTCGCATTACGTAGTTTTTAGTTTTTGTTCAGAAATACAGAATTGTTTCGCACGTTTAAGTTGATATTAAGTAGTAAATGCTTAAATTCTATTTGTGAAAACGATAGGCTTAAGTTATGTTTATTGTTACCATGTCTATACTTTATATTTATAAGCTGCTGTTTTTCCAAACTGTAAATAAATAAATAGGCAGGCCACATCGCTCGAAGAAGCGATAACCGTCGGGGAAGAAAGGTTCCCACTGAGGCAGGCATGAGGCAGGCCTCCCACTAGGTGGACTGACGACATTGCGCGTCGCAGGCAACCGACACATAGACAATTGTCCTTCCAAATGAGAGCCTATTTTCAGCAGTGGACGTCTACCTGGCTGATGATGATATAAAGAGAGAAATGGTTTTTCCACAGAAGAGTAAAACTTGTTTAAAATTATTAGTTAATTAGGTTCAGATGTATTCTCTAATATTACTTGTAACAAACATTTTTACGTCCACGTGTACGTAATAATGTATGTATAATATATATTTTGTAAACAAAGCCCAGTCAACACTAGGTAGGTAATAATTTGGTATCGAGCGTCACTTGATCGACCTTTAGTAGGTATACCTTCCACCAGTCCATATTATTATCGTCCCCGTGTATCCTTAAGTCTCTCTAAATTTTCTCAATGGGAAGTCGTTGTCCTGGGCCCTATATACGCTTCATCATTCCATCAGGGTTAATGCTAAGCCCTGTTTTGTTGGGCTAGTGTACTTTACCATCGACGGCTACATTACCGGCCACATTATCATCGAGTGGGAGTGCAGTTAAGCTCTAGCTTATATCACTTAAAAATATATTATTGTTCGTACTCGTATGTATGGTCTACACAGGTCCCGTGGGGTGTCCGAGTAAGAATAGCACCCTCTCATCTTCTGCCGTTGTCTGCCGTTTCCGTAAGAGGCAACTAAGGGAATACAAGAAGACTGAAGAGAGGCAGCAGCGCCTTTTTTTGGATTACCACCTATACTACGATCCCCACGACGGACGCGGCGACGCCTGCAAAGCGTGGGATTATGGTAACCCCTCCCTTTTAAGGGGGCCTTTATTAGCAGTGAACGTCTTTCGGCAACACAGATCTACACAGGAAGTACACACATCAAAAGTGTCTAGGGATCAACATATATTTTTGCAATAACTTTTCTCCTGATTGATATTAATTAAAATTTTCTTTAAGGATTCATCAAATAAAGTGTTTTCGTTTGTCACAGTAACGATAAACCAAGTCACCTTTGCATTAATAAAGAAATTTGCCATTTTCCTAATAAAGGGATTTTTGACATTTGAACCACTAACACAAAAGTTCAAAAAAAAGACTGAAATAACAGTTTTCTTTAAAATTTTATTGGGTAACTTAAACAATTAATAATCCGTGTTTCTACCGCGAACACTAACAACACAAGAACATCGGTTTGGCATACTCAAAATGAGTTCATCCAAATCACGCTGTGGAATGGCCGCCCATGTTCGTTGCAACAACAAAAAAAGGTCTTCTTGCGACTGGATACCCTCCATATTCGGCAGAGCTCTTCTCTGTAGCATATCCCATGCATGCTCAATCGGGTTCAAGTCTGGCGACTGAGCAGGCCAGGGCAGGACATTGATGTTAGCTGCGGCGAGAGTCTGTCTTACAACTCTTGCGGTGTGCGGTCGTGCATTATCATGCATTAACTGAAATAAGGGACCGATTTGCACTTGTAGAGGAACGATGACGTCTGATACAATCGTCTCAGCATAAATTTGAGCGTTGAGGTTGCCTCTGATCCAAATCAACTCAGTTCTTCCGCCGATCCAAATACCCGCCCATACCATGATGGTTCCACCACTATAAGGATGGACTTCCTGGCAGGATTTTAATCGCTGTTGGCGTCCAGGGGTTCTCCAGTGTCGTATACGTCTTGTATCCGGTCTCATACCAAAACGAGACTCATCAGAAAAGCACACGAAACGCCATTGTTCTTCTGCCCAATTTCTGTGTTCAAGAGCCCATTGATATCGAATCCTACGATTGTGCATTGCTATCGGTGGTACCCGTAGTGGTCTTCGGGAATGAAGGTTCACTTCATGCAAGCGGTTTCTGACTGTTTGGTCGCTAATTAAGTTCCCTGAAGAGTGATGAAGCCTCACGGCTAACATCATGGCAGTTATTGTTGGAGCTCTTCGAGTTAAGATTTGAATATATCGGTCTTGTCTCCGTGTGGTGCAGCGATACCGTCCTCCATGGCGCTCAGCCACGGTACCAGTGCTTCGGTAACGTGTCCAAAGTCGACTTTTAACACTCTGACTTGTATTCAGAGCTAAAGCCACAGTACGTTGCCGGGAACCAGCTTCTATCATTCCCACGGCTCTGAGCATTTCTTCCCTGCTTAAATGACGTCGCCGCTCCATAATAACGTTGGTTTTAATCAGTAGTAGGGAAACAGTAGCACTAATAATGTCTTCAATGCGTTGTATGTTTTTATAGGGAAAATATTGACAGCTGATTTTCATCTTTTACTCGAATTTGATTCACAGTTCCTGATTCAAATTATGAAATGCACCAAAAAGGATCCTTATAAATTTATAAAATCATAAATTTATTACAAAGCCACATCTCAATCTCAAGAAATCCGCTTAAAAATGCTTGATCCCTAGACACTTTTGATGTGTGTATATTCTGCGATTTTATCAATTGCAAACGTAAACACCAGTTAAATCAAAAATAAATTGTATGTATTTTTCAAAATGTTTTCTATTTAGTAGTGTGTTAAGGCACTAGCAGGTATGAGATTTGGGAAATATTATAAACATGAACTGTGGCATCATCAGCAGCACGTTCCATCACATACCTAAACGTGTGTCACAGCCACAGCATCTGCCAAACAATATCCTTATTTATGAATTTCAAGCGTGCTATAACAAAAAAAACTATAAACTTGAAGTGTTATTATTCCTCACTCCACCACGTGATAACTTCTCATTGTATTTAGTAAAAGTTCACACGCAGGTATGTACATAATCCATCCATGTCCATACTAATAATGCAATTGAAGGAAGCTACAGCACAGCTATAATTGTAGCCTCCCGACGAAGCGGCTAACGCATGTTACCCTGTAACACTGAAGATATGACAAATTCATCTTATATTGAGATAGTTACAAGAGCTGATGTACATCGTAATGAAACTGATTACCGTAAAGAAAAACAGGCAGAGTGTTCAACGAAACTGAAAAAAGTAAGAAGACAAAGAAGTAAGAATGATAATAAAGAAGAAGATGTAGATATGGAAGAACAGAATAAGAATAGCGACGGTAATGTGGAACAGGAAAAGGAAAAAAGATGTGATTTTAAAAGAATGTTATTAAAAATTCGGAAAATAATCGTAATGGAGAAGCCGTTTGAGGAAAAGGTTTGGGATGTAATCGTAGCTGTTTTTGACGAAGTTAAAATATTCTTTATGCGCATAATTTCTGAAGGTATAAATTTTGAGAAGGTGTTGGGATTATTTAATATTTATGGATACTAAACAGAATAATGATACCGTTTTTAAAATCATACAGTGGAACTCACAAAGTCTTAGGCCTAAACTTCTAAGTTTTGGCGAACTTTTACATCGAGAAAAAATTCATATCGCTTTAGTCAGCGAAACCTGGTTGGATTCTGATACTAGCATAAATATCACAGGATATAATATATATAGAAAGGACAGGTTTGATTCCTATGGCGGGGTAGCGATTATTGTACACAAGTCTATTAGGTGCTGTGTGGGTTTAATCAACATTAGTAACCCAGGCATAGAAATTCTATATGTTAAGCTGTTTAACTGCAAAAATCTCAATAATATTTTATCTATTTATTGCCCTTCATCAGTTCGTACATCCCTAGCCGACTGGGAGAATTTATTTGCCTTTTTCCCGAATAAGACTATTATAGGTGGCGATTTTAATGCGCATCATACTGACTGGTCCTACAAGACAGATGTTAGAGGTACACAGATAGCAGATGCAGTATTAAATAGTGGATTTACCTCCATAAATGATGGCACAGCCACGAGGGTAAAATTAGTAAGCGGGAATCTGCAGCAATCGTCTCCCGATATTACATTTATATCATCTGACATTGTCATTAATTATGAATGGACAGTAATTAATGAAAACTTGGGTAGTGACCACCTTTTCATTAAAATACAAGTGAATTTAGGTACTGATCGTCATTTTGTTAAGAAACGAAATTTTAAACAGATTAATTGGGATGTCTTTGTTGGAAGTATAGCTGATTCTTTTAAAAATACTCAAAATCGAGAATTTCTTAATAATGTACAAGAGATGTACGATTTCTTTTTGCACCAAATTAATAATGCCGTAAATCTTAGTATCCCCTTTACTAAAACTTGTATAGACCCTGAAGCCAATTTCCAACCTCGTAGTTATTGGGATCAAAGTTTGTCCTTATCGGTAGCGAAAAGAAGACTAGCACTATCCAAATTTCGCCGTAATCCCACACCTGAAAATCTGGGTGAACTCGAAAGGGAAACAGAGAGGTCTCATAAAGCTATACGTGATGCTAAGAATAAAAGTCGTCAAGACTTCTATACTTCTATAAATGAACAGGTATCGGCTTCAGATATGTGGCGTCAAATGAGGTGGATGAAGGGAATACAGCAGGCTAGGAATGTTGTACCGGTAGACCTACAAAAAGATTTGTTAATATCATTAGCACCAGACTTTGTGACTAATCGTGCTCCTATCTTTACGTCAAAGAACGATCTCCTCGAATCTGATTTTACGTTAGCAGAATTAGACAATTGCTTAAAGAAAAAAGACACAGCACCCGGGGCTGACGGAATATATTACTCAATGTTGTATTACTTACCGAATAATGCGAAGAAATTCCTGTTGCATTTATATAATGCAATATTGAACTCAGGAAATGTACCGTATCAGTGGCGTGACATCACAGTCTTACCAATACGTAAACCCGGAACGACAGATCATTGCCAAAAGATAAGACCTATATCATTAATATCGTGTGTTTGTAAAATATTCCACCTAATGATACAGAAACGTCTGGAATGGTATATAGAAAAAGAGAAGATATTATCACCGTACACAGTCGGATTTAGGAAATCACACTCTTGTATCCATAGTTTATCACGCCTAGTTTTGTACTGTCAAATTGCATTATCGAAAAATACTCCGACTGTAGCATGCTTTCTAGATATTTTAAGTGCGTACAACAATGTGTCGATTGATAAAGTGCTTTACATGTTAGATGAACTGAAAGTAGGTAGTAAAGTCTGTAAATATCTTTGGTCGTTCTTAAGTGAAAGACATTTAGGAATCAAGTCAGAATGTGGCGATACAATATGTACGAGATGGACTAGCAAAGGATTGGCACAAGGTGACCCTTTATCCCCATTACTGTTCAATATTGCAACACATAAAATATGTAAGCTTACAGAACATAGTGATGTTCGGATCACACAATATGCAGACGACTTTGTGGTTTACTATTGCAACAAAGATATTAAGACTTCCGAGTTACAGATTCAAAAAGTATTAAACTCAATAGTTAAAATATTAGACGAACTCGATTTAGAAGTATCGGCAAGCAAAACCAATGTCTGCGTTTTTAGTAGAGGCCGTAAGGAAATTTTACCTAATGTAAAAATTTACGGCCAATCAATCTCTTTGGTTGACTGTGTTAAGTATTTAGGTGTATGGCTTGACAAAAATTTACTGTGGAAAAAACATGTAAATGAGATAGGGGAAAAATGCTCAAAGCTTCTTAATATACTTAAGGTGCTTGCAGGTCCTTCTTGGGGAGTACATCCTAACCATATACGACGACTGTACATATCACTTATAAGGAGCAGATTAGACTACGGGGGTTTTCTGTATGGGAATAGTGCCAAAACAAACATCTCAAAACTTAATAAAATCCAGAATCAAGCCCTAAGAGTTATTGGAGGTTTCGTTAAAAGTACCCCAATTCATGTCATGGAAAGTGAATTAAGCCTACCACCTTTATATTTAAGATGGTTATACCTGGCATATAAGTACTGCCTGAAAGCTGGGTCGATAATAGATAATGTGACAATTGATCTTATGGCTAGGTTAAGTGTACTCTGCTTGACTCGTTATTGGACAAATAAGAAAAAACCGTTCTTGGTCAGTGCTTATGATAAGACAAAAGATTCGGAAATTCACTCGAATTTCCCTATAGATATGTTTAACCTATCAATATGGATGTCACGAATTGATGTAAAGAATACTATTTATACAAGTTTAGAGTCAATCAGAGGCACTAAATCGGGCCATGAGATTAATTCCTTAAAAGCGAAGGTTGTAGAGGAAATTAACCAAAAATATTTTAGTTGGCATAAAATATTTACTGATGGGTCTATATGTAAAGACAAAAAGGGCGCAGCCTTTATTGATCCAGTCAATGCAATCAGTGGATCCTTTAAAAGCAGTAAATGCTTATCAATTATCTCACTGGAACTCATTGCTATCTCTGAGGCCCTTACGTATGCCATGACCAGTGACGCTAGTAAGATAGTAATATTATCTGATAGTAAAAGTGCTCTTCAACACCTGGTCCGATGTGCATTTGGCTCTAGAGGATTACCTGTTTCCTACTGTGTTCTACAAAAAATGTATGACTTGTGCCAAGGCAACAGGGAAATAAGGCTCCAATGGGTTCCAGCCCATATTGGTTTGCATGGAAATGAAGAAGCTGACCGCCTCTCAAAAGCTGCACATTACTTAGGTAGAGAAGTTAATGTACAAGCATTTTATTCCGAATGTCTTAATAAATTCAAGTCATTGTGTTTCTTATATTGGAAGGAATACTTTGATGAGCGCTCGAAAACAAAGGGAATCTGGTACAAGACAATACAGAGTGAACCTATAAGGACTCCGTGGTTTGGAAAGGTTATCCTTAATAGATCTTGTATTAAAGTAGCTTTAAGGATCCGCTCGGGACACTACCCATCGGGAAAATTCGCCTACTTAATGAAAAAGAAGGACTCACCAAATTGTATTATGTGTGGTACCATTGATGATGTGCAACATCTTATAATGGAATGCAAAAAAAATCGCGTTCAAAGGGAGTTGATCATATGTAAGTTTAAAATTAATATTTCGGATGTCGGTGTCGTACAGAGCGCCCTTTCTAACCCAAATTCTGAAATTGCATACGCAATATACAAATTAGTAGCCGCTCTTCATGATTAACTCTCTTGAATGTTCCTGTGCTATGGTAAATTAGTTTTAGTTATTATACATAAGCTCCTTCAGTTATGTACGTAATATTAAGGCTTAAATGTAAAAGGCTACGATGGGGCTGGCATAACCTGATGGTTAAAAGCCCCGTAACAAATAAAGAGAAAAAAAAAAAAAAAAAAAAAAAAAACCCTGTAACACCACATAGGCCATCTTTCAGAAGATCAGCCAACCACACAGAAGATTTAAAGTGCTCACGCAGATATGCTCTCTCCTCCAAGTCTCAATAACCGATGGGAGAAAAGACTTCATTACGACCACAGCGAGATAAGGCACTGCATCGAGTTCCCGCTGCGTCAAGAAAGCAATACCGTCATATGTATACCTACATCTTACTGGCGCGCTTTGTCTTGGAGTTGCGAAAACCAGCCCGGTATACCAACACCAATACCAAAAAAGTCTTACTGTTTAACCAATATACCTGTAGCCTGTACCTGATAATTTTTTTTTGAAGAAACATGAGTTATGTAAAACTATGTAGACGATAATGTGATCATAAACTACCTAGATCATTTTAATTTTGATATTTCGTCTTCGGTGATTCATTCTTTATGTATGAAAATATCACTAAAATGTGTAAAATAAAATCTTTAAAAAAAAAATGAACCGACTCCAATATCACTGAAAAGTATAAAATAATTTAAATATTATTGAAGTTGGTGCCAAATATACACAGCAGGTAAGCTAACACCAACTTCCTATAGGATAGGATATTGGAACCGGCAGTTAGTGAGTTATATTGGTCACACATTATCAAATCCCCATTTGACCTGCTGGGCACTAATAGGTATACTCACGCTTTGACCTGCTGGACACTAATAGGTATACACACGCGACAGGCGCCAGCCAAGTAGTATGTTGTAATTGTTTGCTATTTATACAACAGGAACACGGGTCTAGGGTCTAGTCTAGATGTTAGGTGATGCAGTGTCGATACCTTGCGCATCGCAACTGTCAGAATATTGTTACAGTTGTGGTCAATTGATATAAAACATTGAACCCATAGTATCTGTTGTTACCAGAGCGTACA
Organism: Furcula furcula; assembly: GCA_911728495.1. Lineage (NCBI taxonomy): Eukaryota > Metazoa > Arthropoda > Insecta > Lepidoptera > Notodontidae > Furcula > Furcula furcula. The sequence continues at coordinate 26,147,680 of OU452253.1, forward strand.
AATGTTCACTTTATTATTATAGCAAGTCTTGTACATATTTTATCTTTAAGAAAATTATTTGTAGAATAATAACATCTCTGACAGCTGTAACACAGTTTATACAAGTAGGTACGGCTGGCAACGCTACCCAATACATATTTATTCTGAATTTGTTATTCTTAGGTAGATTAAGAAATGTTATATTTTGGTTGAACCTATTTTTTTTTTAATTATTATTATTATATTTCTGTAGTCTAAAATAGGTTTATTCTTTGCCTAAGCATATTCGGCATAATTGATGATTATTTTTAATAATAATTGCTGGTTCGATCGCAAGGTCCTAAACTTGATTCTGAAGTCTGGCAAAGTGTTACCGTGTCACATTTTCCTGGCATGTTATTTTCAGTGGCAGTCCCATGTTAGAATAACAGTACATGTTTCTGGTATTTGTATATTCACTATCTATGCGCGAATCTCGTCACGGGATTATAAATATTACATAATTGCCGCGTTTCAGCCATGCAACCGTATTATCAGTAGGAGGGAAAGGTACCTATATGATTAGTAGGCAGCCTCCCACGGCCCCACGTGTCGACGGCACGTGTACCGGATGCTGCTCACTGTACCTAGGTATGAGAGTGGACATTTATAAAATTATGCAGCTGTAGGTAATATAAATGGTTGGATGCAATTTCTAATAAATAAAAAATATTGCTACGCTATAGGTACAAATATTTAAAACTATTCCAAACAAATCGATAGCATGAATAGTGGCTGAAATATATACCTACTGATGTGACGGACAGACGAAGTCGCACCATAAGGCTTCCTTTTATTTGTTTTGTGTGCTAGTTGTCGTAGTGGCCTACTAATTATTCCAACTTCCAGTGACACTAAAACCAGAAAGATGCTGCAAAAACAACAAGATGCAAGATGATGAACAAAAGCTGGTTTTCTGGATTTCATGGGGTGTGGCGGTGGAGCGCAGAACTCGTCATCAATTGCAGGCGATGGTCTTTTACTGATTTTCTTGGAATCTCCTAAAGGTTGTCAGGAAGAAATCGCAACTTGCGATAAGACCGCCCAATGTATACCATTGTATTTTATTTTTAGCACGCTTTTATTAGCTTGACTTGTATGTACATATGTATGTAACTATGTATGTATGATGGTAATGGAATCTTGCGATGCAATTTTGACCCACTTCTAGACGTCCAAAACATTTAAAATTTTGCATAATCAAGAACCGGTGACAATACAATAATATGGTATCATCGAGCTGATCTGATGCTGTTGCTCGAAGGTGGATGAGGGAACCCTTGGATGGCTACTAGAGCACATCGAGTTTGCGCTCATTTGATTTGTTTTAAAGAGTTCTTTTCACTTTGACCACTAATGAGGACCTGATGATGGAACAGGAAGGTGGGTAACGGAACCCTGGAACGGCTACTAGTAAACACATCGAGTTTCGGCTCATTTGATTTGTTTTGAAGAGTTCTTTTCAATTTGACCATTAATGAGGACCTGATGATAGAACAGGAAGGTGGGTGACGGAACCCTGGAATGGCTAAACACATCGAGTTTGGGTTCACGCTTTTAGACATAAAATAATTCATAAATTACAAGCACGGGGTAGAAAGAGAGAAAGAACGGTTTCGATAATTTATTTATTGCTTTTTAGTGCAGTAATTCTTATAAAAGCGTGTACTTTTAGTTTTTTAAACTAGTAATTTATTATTTTTTTCTTTCTATTTCCTGTACTTTTTGGTGTGCAATAAAGAGTTGTCTATCTATCTCTATCTCCTTTCGGTGCATTCTTTCTTCGCATGTTCTTGCATGGGGAAGGAGGCAGGCTCTATGACATGTAAGTTAATAGTCGGTAGGTTGTATGAAGTTAACAATACCCGCAATACACCGCATTACGTGATTTAGTTTTGGTGTCTACTTTTTCTACATGTACATTTTCCATACCGAGGCACAATATTCTGCTGCCGAGTAGACCAGACCAACGCAATGGCCGTGGTGCGTAGGCAGTCAGCAGAAGCCAAGAATTACCGATCAGTCTACTCGTGTGCACGAGGTGTGTACGAGTGCAACGTGTCACGGTAAACTCGTCGAGAGCCGCTTCGAAGCAGATACGGCATCGAGGAAAATTAAGAACAGCGCGGAAGTGGCAACGGTGGCATGATGTGGCGGTACTTACGTGACTAGGTTCGCCGGCCGATTATGGGCTAGGGTTGGCGAACTAGAATTAATGAGATGTCAAAATTACACAGAACAATGAACTTTTGTAAAATCTATACTGTGCAGGACGGGCGGACCCGAATGCACGAGCCACTGACGTCCTGTGTGTCTGTAGCTATCGCTGGTACGGTATGAACCCGCCGAAGAGTGTTGACGCTGTTGGTTACAATGTAGGTTGGTTACAAGGTGTCCGTGAAATAAGAACTCCCAATTTGATAGCAAGCTTGATAGTGGCTTCGACGGTGGCGCTCTTCGTACTGAATATTCTTTTCTTCTATTTATATCTTGCTTTTAGTTCCCGCGTCGACCGCTTGCTTGTTCACCGACAGTGGCGCCGAATGCGCATTTACTATCCTTGCAGGGAACTTTACCGTAACGAGAGCCCCACCGAGGCAGCCACTAACGTTTTATTTTTATTATAAAAACTGTACATTTTCGCTTATTCTACTTAGACTATTCTAGACACATACATGATACCTATACCGTTAGAAAGTGCGTGTAAGCAGCTTTCTAACGGTGTACATAGGGTTTATCTATCTATTTCTGTTAGGGAACTACAGGCCGATAAATACTGTAATAGGGGCGCGACGACCATGCTTTGGCCGCTTGTCACTTCGCCTGCGCCCTGCCCGTAGCATCCACATGCCCACAAATAGTACCGATAGGTAGCCTGCGATGTGTACTATCTGTATATCTATGATCTAGACCACCTAGGGGCCTAGGTCATAGCGAAAACCCTAGAAAACATGATATGCGATAGAACAACTGCCTATAACTATGGAAATATGTACATCAGTGCTGTTTAGGCACTTAGACCCACCAAGGCGGACCCAGATCTAGGTCCTGAGTTGGTTCCTAGATTTGGGACCTAGCTGCAAATAGCTATTTGCCGTTCATATATGTGCTTAGCACATCTAGGGCATGTGGGTACTTCTATTATACTATTACCCTACGCTAATTACAAATAGCAAGTACTATGAGACCTAGGCTAGGCTATCTATAACTGATTCAGCTCACCCCTCCTCGGGATAGTGAGCTTATACACAAAACTATATTATAATTTATTAGGTAATTAAATCTAGGCTCTTAACTATCGCAGAGTTATAAAACTTAACTATATATTACTATAAAACACAACACTCTGTAACACAAACACTATTTTGTCCTTTCTTCCTATTGTAGTCGTCCTGAACATCTCTCCCGCCGTGCTGCAGCGCGACGGGCCGGAGCGATGCTGCATCCTCTTCCGGTGAAGGGCGACGCTTCCGGCGCTCTCGACGCTTCTATTTCGGTAGTGGCACGATCTTCTTCGTGGGGCGTTTTAAGATGCCCCCCGCAGTGCGCACCTCCACAGTGCGGACTTCTCCGTCGGCTCCGGGGTAGATTGCCTCGACCCTCCCGCGCGGCCAAGTGTTGCGCGGCAGCTGTCCGTCGGCGATCAGGACGGGATCGCCCACCTGGAGACTGGGACCCCTCCCGTGGGGCTCCCGCCGGTACTGTAGCTCGGGCAGGTACTCGCGCACCCAGCGTCGCCAGAACATGTCGGCGAGCGCTTGCGAGCGTCGCCATTGCTTCTTGCTGTCTAGGTCGCTCTCGTCGAACGTCCCGGGTGTCGGCAGCCGCGCCGACCCCCCGAGCAGCAGGTGATTGGGCGTGATGGCTTCGTCGTCCCCGGTGTCCACTGATACGTGCGTCAGTGGTCTGCTGTTGACTGTGTATTCGGCCTCGCAGAGCAGCGTGGCCAGAACCTCTTCTTGCGGGTGCTTCTCCTGTAGTACTGTGCTCAGTGTGGTCTTGACACAGCGAACGAGACGCTCCCAGGCGCCTCCCATGAAGGGCGCTGAGGGCGTTATGAAGCGCCACGCCATCCCACGACGGCCGGCTTCCTCGGCGAGTGCGTCGCGCAGCTCCCTGTCCGCGCCGTGCATGTTGGTGCCATTGTCGGAATAGATCTCCGCGGGGCACCCGCGGCGTGCCGCGAACCTTCGTAGCGCGAGCACGGCGGAGTCCGCGCTGAGGCTGGCCGCGACTTCGAGGTGTACGGCCCGTGTGGTGAGGCAGGTGAAGAGGGCCACGTATCTCTTCTGGTGTTGACGACCGACGGTGACGGAGAACGGTCCGAAGTAGTCCAGACCGGTGAATGTGAACGGTCTCTGGTGATGCGCCAGTCGTGTCTTCGGGTGGTCGCCGGTGGACGGTACTGGAGGTTGTGCTCGTCGTATGCGACATCTCAAGCAACGGTTCACGATGCTTTTCGTGACGGGCCGAAGTCGCACTATCCAATAGTGCTGGCGCACCTCGTTTACGATCATTTCTGTTCCACTGTGGTGTAGATCGCGGTGCGTCCAGTCGATGTAGAGCTGCGTGATGTAGTGATCGCCGTCTAGCACGGGCGGTCTTTTCGTCTCTTCTGTTACATCTTCAGCAGCGGCGATGCGACTTCTGAGCGTGATGATGCCGTCGTTGCGGAGTTCTATCGGCAGCGATCTCAGGCGACTGTCGATGGCGATACTGTTGCCCTTCCGGAGGTCATTGATTTCCCGTCCGAAGGACTCTTCTTGTACTACGCGGATCAGTAGTACTTCTGCTTCCCTTAGGAATTCGGCCGGTAACGTGACGAATCTTCGAGTGGTGACTGCCTTCTGTGGAGGTCTGCAGGTCTTCTGAGTCCTCTTCTGTCGTCTCCAGTCGGGATCTTGTTCCGGATTCTTTCTGGTCCTTTTGTAGCACGTTTTCGCTGTGGTTTTTCGACACAGTGCTATAAATTGAAGCGCTCTTGCCGTGGCCCGCAGTAATCGTTCCCACTTCGAAAATCTGTGCGGATCGGGAACGACTTCTCTGTGTTTCGGTGCGCTGCGAGCTTCTGTTACTGTCAGAGTCTTCTCTTCTCCCGTTGGTTCGTTGATGCTTGGTCTCTCGTTCGGCCATTGTGACGGATCTTCATACAAAAACGTCGGGCCCCGGTACCATTCGTGTCCGGCGTTGAAGTTCGGCGGCACGTCGCGGGTAGCGACGTCGGCGACGTTCATTTTGGACGGCACCCAGCGCCAGTCCGTCACCCTGCTGTGCTCTTCTATGGCGGCCACGCGATGAGCGACGAACGGTTTGTACGACCGCGCGCCGCTTCGAAGCCACGTGAGAACGGTCTTGCTGTCGGTCCAGTATGTTACCGACTCTGGTTTCGCCCGGTGTTCTTGCACGACGGCAGCAGCCAGTCTACTTCCCATTACGGCGGCTTGCAACTCAAGACGTGGGATTGACGTGGTCTTGAGCGGCGCCACCCTCGCCTTGGCGATGACCAGGCTGATGTGCGGTGTTCCGTCGAGCGAAGTCGTCCTCCAGTAGACGGCAGCAGCGTAGGCGGCTTCACTGGCATCGGTGAATACGTGTACTTGGAGAGATTCTGCGTCTGTGTATCCGGGATAGCTTCTCGGCAGACTGACGGTCTTGAGATTCTTGAGGTGCTCGACCCATTCCTTCCATTGATGCGCCAGGTCTTCGTCTAACTGTTGATCCCATCCGATTCCTCTTCTCCAGGCTTCTTGCAGTATTTGTTTGGCCCGTATTGTGACCGGTGAGGCGAGGCCGAGGGGATCGTATAGCGACATCACGATCTTGAGGGCTTCTCTCTTGGTCGGCGCGACTCTGTGCAGTATGTCTTCTGGTAGACGTGCTAGCTTTAGATTGAAGCTCAGTTCATCCTTTTCCGGCTTCCAGATCAGTCCCAGAATTTTCTCTTCTGTTGATTTGCAGCCTATACTGACTGTGTTGACTGCGTCCCGTTCTGGTTCCAGCGTCTTCTTGACGTCTTCTGAATTGGAGACCCATTTTCGTAACTCGAAGTGTGCTTCTCGGTGTATGTCACGTACTGTTTTCGCTATTCGCACAGCGTCCTCTTCTGTACGAAAACTGTCGAGATAGTCGTCCATGTAGTGATTATGGACGATTGCTTCAACCGCCTCCGGATGCTTGCTGGCATGTTTCTGTGCATTCCAGTTCTTGGCGAAGATGGCGGTGCACGGTGAGCTTGCTGCGCCGAAAATTATCGACGTCATCCTATATTCTTGCGGGGCTCCCTCCCGCCGGTGTCCTCTCCACAGGTACCTGAGCGCGTCTCTGTCTTCTGGTCTCACTTTGACTTGCATGAACATTTCAGCTATGTCCGCCGAGACTGCGACGGGGTGTCGGCGGAATCTCATCATCACTCCTGGCAGTGATTGCAGCAAGTCCGGTCCGGTGAGCAGGTAATCGTTGAGAGACATTCCTGTTGATCTTGCGGCGGCGTCGTGTACGATCCGCAGCTTCTCAGGCTTCATCGGGTTGTGGACGTCGAAGTGGGGCAGGTACCAGGTTCTTCCGGGTACGCTGTTCTTCGGTGCTATCTCTGCGTATCCCTTTTGTACGAGCGAATCCATGTATTCGCCGTACCTATTCTTCAGGTCGGGATTGCGATCCAATTTCTTCTCCGTGGAGACAAGCCTCTTCATAGCGGTGCCGTAACTGTCTGGCATCGTTATGCCTTCTTTCTTCCATAGCAGCGCAGTCTGTACGTGTCCGTCCTCCAACTGGTGTGTGTGCTTATTGAGCGTGTCTTCGGCCCTCTTCTCGGGGTCGTTCGCCGGCCGACGAGGGTTGACGATGAGAGATTCTATGGCGAAAAATTCCCTCATTTGCTCTTCTACGCTGTCTTCGCTGGCAGTCAATCTGTTCACGAAGTGGACGCGCTGACCTAATGCTCTGGTGTGCGCGCCGTGTAGCACCCATCCCAGCGGAGTGAGCGAAGCTACCGGCTGATGTCGCGGGCCTCTTCGCACGTTGCTGGCGAGAAGCAGGTGCCAGTTGTCTTGCCCGATGAGTATTCGTGGCACCGCTCCCTCGTAGGCGAGCTTCTCGCGCAGATCTTCTAAGTGTTCGCAGCCCGTGACGTCGTTCCGGTCCACGGTTTGCGGCGACAGGTGCAGTCCTGGTACGGTACGCGCGTGTAGGTTAACGCGCTGTCCTTGCGGCCCCGTGAGCGAGACCGCAACGCGACGAGACTCTGGCGTGTCGATGATAATGTCCCCGATGGCTTCCATCTTGAGCGGGTCCAGACGTCCTTCGGCTCCCACTTGCTTGGCGATCTCTTCGTCGATGAGAGACACCGTAGACCCGTCGTCCAGCAGGGCGTACGTCGAGGTCTCTCCCGCCGGTCCGATGACTCGTACCGGAACTATCTTCAGATAGGCTTGAGGCTTCTGCGACATCCATGCGTTGGCGACTGTCTCCCTGGCTTCCTCCGCATTCCTCTCTTCGGTGGACGCTACCAACGCCGCCTTTTCGTGATGGAGAAGGCGGTGGTGCGTCCTCTTGCATCCCTTGATCTCGCACCTTCTGATCTTGCAGTGATGCTTCGCGTATCTTGGCTTCAGACAGCGAAAGCATAGGCTGTGCTTCTTCGCGAGATCCCACCTTCCATCTGAATCGGCTTCCTTGAACTTGGCACAATCTGTAATGGCGTGCCCCTCCTTGTTGCAGACCCTGCACCGCGGCGTCTGCTTCTCTGTTGCGGTGTGCGCTCTGTGCGTCGGCGTCGTCCGTAGACTGGCCCGTGGTTCGGTGATCAGCTCCGGCGGTGCGAAGGCGCTGCAGTAGCGGGCTTGCTCGGTGACGAAGTCGCTGTATCTTGCTAAGTCCGGAACTGAATTATACTTCTCGGTGAACATCTTGTACCACTGGACGCGCAGAGAGTTCGGTAGCTTCTCGGTGAGACACCGCAGTAGCTCGGCGTTGATGAGATAATATTCTTTCTTCAACGCGCGAAGTGTGACCACGCTGCTTCTGACCCTGCTTGCAAAGGTGCAGATGTCCTTCGGCGATTCCGTGCAGCGCGGCAAAGTTCGGAGTTTTTCTGTTTCCGCTTGAGCGATGGAGTCCGGACGGCCAAACTGTAGTTCCAATTCCTTCATAATGTCGTCCGGCTTCGCGTGCCCGATGAGTTCCGAGCTAACTGTTTCCAAGGCTCTTCCCTTGAGACTTCTTCTTAGTCTTGCTGTATTTTCAACGTCGTTGAAGTAGCTGCGAGTGGTGTCATATATGGCGCGAAACGATAACCACTCGGTGTGTGCTCCACTGAAGATTGGCAGGTCCATGATGACCTTCGATGCGGCGGCAACCGGCGTGACTGCGTACGTCTCGAACGGTTTGCTTCGGTCGGCGAGCGCGGCGATAGCGGACGTTAGTTCGCTGATGAACGGACGGAGTGCGTCGCCTTCCTTCGGGATCTTCACTGGATCAGCACACTTCTGTTCTTCTGTATCCGGAACCCCAGTCTTCTGTGCGGCGTCGGGATCCGGTCGATGCTCGTGAAGTCTTCTGTCTTGAGCCGGCGCGATGTCCTCCGGGCAGAGCGGCAGTGTCTGAACGGGCTGCGCGGCGTCGGCGTCGGCATCCCTCCCGGTGGTCTCGTCCTCTTCTGGGCGTGGCTGTGACTCTGGTTCCGGTGCTTCTTCCAGCCAGGAACGTACGAATTCTGTCTTGGAGTGACCGTCGTCATCGTAGTCGTCCTCCGATGAGTCCTCTTCAGCCTTCTGTAGCGCTAGCTCGGCTAATTCCAACTTGAGTTTCAGTATTTCTTCACGGGCTTTCAGTATCCTCTTCTGGGATCGATGAGTCCTGTGGGACTTCGGTGGGCCGGTCGGCCTCTTCGATTCTTCGGTCCGGGTTTCTTCTTCCCGGCTTACGGTCGCTGCGTCCGGTCGGTGTGCTTCGTCGGCGGGGCGCAGCGTCGCATCTGAATGTTTTCCTGTATGTTTCCCCTTCCTCTGGCTCGGCGGCTCTGGTCTCTCTGGAACAGTCCTCGGGGCCGGCGGAGGGGACCGCCGCGGGGTCGCGGGCCGCGGCGGGTCGGTGCTGACGGTCGACGGGGAACGCGGCGGCAGCTCGTGGCGAACGGACGGTTCTTCTCTGGGGGTGGGGGCCCCCCCCCACCTCAATCATCCATGCCTCGGGAGCCCGTCCTCTTGAACGCGTTATGGGCATCTTGTAAGTCTTCAGTCCAAATTTTCAGTCCTTCAGTTCAAATCTTCAGCTCTTCAGCCGGTTCTTCGGTAATCCGGCTCCGTAGGACCAGCGAATGCTGGTTGGTACTCTTCAGCCGATTCTTCGGTAATCCGGCTCGATGCGACCAGCGAATGCTGGTTGGTACTCTTCAGCCGATTCTTCGGTTATCCGGCTCCGTAGGACCAGCGAATGTGCAGGACGGGCGGACCCGAATGCACGAGCCACTGACGTCCTGTGTGTCTGTAGCTATCGCTGGTACGGTATGAACCCGCCGAAGAGTGTTGACGCTGTTGGTTACAATGTAGGTTGGTTACAAGGTGTCCGTGAAATAAGAACTCCCAATTTGATAGCAAGCTTGATAGTGGCTTCGACGGTGGCGCTCTTCGTACTGAATATTCTTTTCTTCTATTTATATCTTGCTTTTAGTTCCCGCGTCGACCGCTTGCTTGTTCACCGACAGTGGCGCCGAATGCGCATTTACTATCCTTGCAGGGAACTTTACCGTAACGAGAGCCCCACCGAGGCAGCCACTAACGTTTTATTTTTATTATAAAAACTGTACATTTTCGCTTATTCTACTTAGACTATTCTAGACACATACATGATACCTATACCGTTAGAAAGTGCGTGTAAGCAGCTTTCTAACGGTGTACATAGGGTTTATCTATCTATTTCTGTTAGGGAACTACAGGCCGATAAATACTGTAATAGGGGCGCGACGACCATGCTTTGGCCGCTTGTCACTTCGCCTGCGCCCTGCCCGTAGCATCCACATGCCCACAAATAGTACCGATAGGTAGCCTGCGATGTGTACTATCTGTATATCTATGATCTAGACCACCTAGGGGCCTAGGTCATAGCGAAAACCCTAGAAAACATGATATGCGATAGAACAACTGCCTATAACTATGGAAATATGTACATCAGTGCTGTTTAGGCACTTAGACCCACCAAGGCGGACCCAGATCTAGGTCCTGAGTTGGTTCCTAGATTTGGGACCTAGCTGCAAATAGCTATTTGCCGTTCATATATGTGCTTAGCACATCTAGGGCATGTGGGTACTTCTATTATACTATTACCCTACGCTAATTACAAATAGCAAGTACTATGAGACCTAGGCTAGGCTATCTATAACTGATTCAGCTCACCCCTCCTCGGGATAGTGAGCTTATACACAAAACTATATTATAATTTATTAGGTAATTAAATCTAGGCTCTTAACTATCGCAGAGTTATAAAACTTAACTATATATTACTATAAAACACAACACTCTGTAACACAAACACTATTTTGTCCTTTCTTCCTATTGTAGTCGTCCTGAACATATACTAATAATAATACTGTAACAGGTCCAATTCTGTACATTGAAGATATTTTGAAAATTATATTTGGAGGGCATTCTATAACCGATACTGAGGCCGAAAATGTCATTTTTAAAATTTTTGTCTGTCTGTCTTTCTGTCTGTCTGTCTGTCTGTCTGTATCACGGCTGCGCATCACGCCGAAACTACTGAATGGATTCAAATGAAACTTGGCATGATTTCAGATCTTACTACGAGGTAGGACATAGGATACTTTTTATCCCGTAATCTAGCACGGTTCTTTTGGGAGAGGGGATTAAAGTCAAAATGGGTTATACGCTTGGTCCGATTTTATCATTTTTTCTTCATAATTATAATAATGATTAGTAAGGGAACACTCATAGAGAGTTGTTATCAAGGTTTTGTAATCGATCGAGTTAAGCAACGTTAGGTAAGGTCATTAAATAGATGGGTGACCGTTTAACGCCATTTGAACTAAACGGGTCCGTGCTTCGGAGAGCAAGTAAAAAGTGGGTCCCAGTTTTTAACCGACTATAAAAAAGGAGGTTATGTATTCGATGCAAATGTCTGTTATTAAAAGTTTAGCTAACGTAAAAATAGCGCATGCGGAGCAGCGTGGGTCAGCTAGTGTTAAAATAAAACTAAATCTTTAACGGCAGGGGAAACCTTCAAAATATTCGGGTACGCGGTATTCATATCCACTAAACACCCTCGCGGCTGTCGCATCGGTACATGAGAGGCAGCTGGGTTCTCCGATGGTATCGGTCATCAACCCCGCCAACGTCCTTCCCGGATTCTTCGCTGTACTCGATGGATGACTAGGGCCCACTCACACCACAAACTCTAAAGTAAACCACTGAGCTAGACGACAAGACGACACTGTTAGTTCTTATTGTAGAGGTCGGAGTGGCCGCTAAAACAACTCTAATTTTGAAACGCTCCCGTGTTGCTGAAAATTGCTCAAACATTGTAGAAGCAGATATCAATAATAAAACCTGGGACCTTACCAGGAACTCTTATAGCAGGGCAGTTTAACACAAAAACTGACCTGTACATACCATGAGTGCGCTAATTAGCGTGACATTAATATTGTCACGTGACCACTCACCTGTTTGTGTGACGTAATAGCTGCGTGGCCTGATAATTAGTGCGCTCATTGTATGTACACAGGTCAGTTTTCGTGTTAAACTGCCCTGCTATAGGACTTCATCGTAAGGCCACTGATGTAATCTGTGAAACCAGTTTTATTAATTACTTTATTACTTACTATTTTTTTATTTACGCGAATACTTACTACACATTCAAATAAAACTACTTTTACGAATTATATTTTATAATCTTAATTAATAAAAATGATTATGTGATATCATAAAATACAACCATACATATCGATTGAAATACAGTGTGTTTATACATACAACGTGAATCAGCTACACATGCAACTGAATCTACTTTCCTGGAAAATTGTTTATAATTTTTGGTATTCTAATAAACTATTTCTCACTGGTTTGAAACATCTTCACCTAGAGTTGAGGTACAATGGGAATGTTTGCCCAAAATCCAATCCAATGGGTAAACACTTCCTTATCACAGAATATTGTAGCGAAACAACGCGAACTTCGTGTGGCGTTAAGCTAGCCATACACACTCAGGTATACCTGACAGGTTTGCCTGTGCAATTAAACTGTACAGGTAAACTTAAGCTCAGTAGCGACCATACACATAGTGGAAAACCTGTATAAAGTCAGTTGAAAACGTGTCCCCGTCAGCGACGGTTGCCCCGACACAGTAGCGTTAATGGGTTAATTGTTTGTTTTTATTACAGAAAAGAAAATTTAAACGAAGACACCGTGAACAGCGGTGCAAAGCACGGTTACTGCAAAGAAAACAGTAGGTACTCTCACGTCAACTTATTAAAAGAATTGTGTGCCGAAAGATTACCACAATTCTACGAATAAAAAGACATCTCTCAAACTGTACTGTTGAAGCCTCCGTGGCGCAGCAGAAAACCGCTTGCTTTGCCAACCGGAGGTCGCAGGTTCGAATCCCGTGGGGTGGAAGTTATTCCTTACTGGCTAGGATAATACAGGCCGATTGGCCTCATGATGGTTCATGCGTAGGATGGGCATATAAAAAAGTCGGTCCTGGGCCTAATCTCTCCCCAGTCGTGTTGGTCTTCCGTCCTATCGGCTTGTGAGAGTAAAAGAATATAAGCGGGCACTGGTATCTACGCTAGCACTTGTGCACTATAATATCTCCCGCGTAAATAATAATAATAATATCTTGGGACAATCCACAAACGGTCATCTGATTCCAAACTAGGCAGAGCCTGTACTATGGAAACCAGACAACTGATACTAATACTTATATACATTTTTTTTGTAAATACATACTTACATAGATAAATAACACCCAGACACTTGGTGGGAATCGAACCCACGACCCATCGGTTAGCGGACAGGGTCACTAACCACTAGACCAACGGGCCCGTAAATCTTGTTAATGATGGGCCCCTGTGATCGTATCGGCCAGGAGGACATTATTATCAGTGGTGACTCGCTTAATTGAGAAGCAATTTTTTATAGGCTGCTGCTGTTTTATTTTTGTGATGGGACTGGTATTTACATTTTACATAATAATACCCCGATAAGACAGTAAGAAGAATAAGACAATACTCCGATTGTTATAAGTCTATAAATTCCTCCATGACTACGTTCTGCTTACGAGACACAATAGTATACAGTAGAGCGCCGCGCGTCCTTCCACTTTAACGGTCATTGCACAACTGACACCTGCGCAGGCGACCACCACACACCTGCAGGTGTTGAAACCTACACAGTTGTGAGGCATACACGTTCCGGTTTACCTGTACAGTTGACCAGGTAGACATGTCGGGTGCACCTGAGTGTGTAAGGCTAGCTTTATGTTGCGTTTTATATTATTAAAGAGTGGCAGTGTATCGCTGTTTATAGGCAGGCATGTGACTTACCATCAGGCAAATGTCTTGCTTGTTGAGACTAGCACACAAGATGGAAGAGGAAATCGGTCAAGTGCGAGTCGGACTCGCGCATCGAGGGTTCCATACCTTCTTTGCACCTATTAGAGTTATTTTACTATTCGTCTAACACCTCAGATAGCTACAAGTATAAATTTAAAAAATTCAAAAACCCCCGATATAGGTAAACGAACTCTTAAAATGACTTTCCTGTGCTATTATCAGACCCTGATAACCATTTTTCTGGCAACTACTCGTCGAGACCTACCTAACAAGCCCAAACTCGGTGGGGCCGAGATCCTGTTATCACCTTCTTGTGGTGAAGGCTACCATTTTGTTTAGTATCGTCGGATTAACATAATGTTCTAAATTTCATATCTTTCTGACTAATAGAAGTAATGAAAAATGTCTATTGTATATAAAATATCTCTACCTCGACTCAGAAAAGAGCTGATGGTCTTCAAACGGCTGGACCGATTTTCATGAAACATAGCTAAGAACCATCTCGCTTAAACTAGCCATTAAATAAAAAATTCAAACCCGTTCACTGGTTGGACCGCTACGATGCCACAGACAGACATACATACAGACAGACAGACAGATAGACTTCTGGATATAGGCGTCAAACTTATAACTCCCCTCGTTTTTGGTCGGTTAAGGGGGTAACATGCGCCAATGACCTTGAGAATCTGGCCGCTCCGGCCGAGAGTTGTCATCGTAGAGGGCGCTACCAGCAAATATGAATATTACATTTGAAAAATTATAGTCTAAAATATGCAGATGTGTCAAATGGAGCTTTATTAATTTTGCCTATTCCGTTAGGGAAGGAAATTTCAATATAGTTACATTTACTGCAAATTTACTTAACGATATCACTTTTGAATATTTTATTGATTATGTATACATAAAAGGAAAAGAACCTGATGAAATATAAAATAAATAAAATAAAATTTATTGGGAACTTAAAATAATACATGATAAAAAAATGTATGGTAAAAAAATTATATTAGTTCATAGTGACGCGAAAAGAACAAGACTGATGCAGTATAAGAACGGTCCCCACCAGCTCAACTCGTCGTTCACTGGAACATATTCTGTTACGTCAGTCTGAAAGACGGGGAAATTTACATTGCCGATAAATCTTACTTAGCTTGTTGATCTACCAACACGAACACCGGATACCGAGAACCACACTGCATACTGCTGGGACCTTCTGCTGGTGACTGATCTAAACAAATGTCTAAATACGAAGTCATTTTACCCTCCATAATCACTCTCTGGGGAAATCTGTATCTCACTTTTTTATACCTTGATTTTGATGTATACTTTGGCGTGCCGCCTAATTACAATCTGATAACGCATCAACTTACAGTGGTAACGAAATTGCGTGTTGCGTCAGGATATGGATTATTGCATTTCATATTCCAAACTTCATATCAAAGGTTCTCTCCGTCTATTATAGAAGGGTCAATGCCTAAATAGTGAGACTTTTACATACTTCTATTCTATTGTTGGTGGCTATTAGTTGGGCCCGGTAACCACCGGGACGCAAATCGACCCAGCTGGATCCATTGTGCCTGCCCTAGCCCTTACTCTGTTGCTGACTTATCGAAGAGTTTGTTTAGGTACCCCAAGATTGCACCAGCTTGGAGCTGTACATAATTATTTGGTGTAGGATAGGCTACTCCCAGTTGACTCAATCTACGTCCCGCTAGAGCGTCGCAGCGACACAGTATCTATAACATCGACTCTTTTTCATCTTCACAGAAACTACAAGTATCTACGGTACTTAGGCTCATTTAGTATGGGTGCTTCTTGGTGCACCCATTAGGTGCCTGATTTGTGATCTGTTTAGATTTAATAATTTAAGCTCACATCCACCCTTGTGCTGGGGAAAGTTCTGGAGTGATTTAGGCCAATCGCAGCCCTCCATGCTTTCGTTTGTTCCTTCCTAGCGTTTGCATGTAATGCTGGTAGTTCCATTCGGAATCGCTATACCTATGTACTACGTATAATTTACAGTAGTCACAGCGGATCTATGTATGAAGTTAGGTTTAGCGAACCATTGTGCAAGTATAGTTGTGAGTTGTGAATTCAAAAATACAAAAAATAGCTTCTGCACTGTGTCTTGCAGCCAACTTCAGACACACGAAGATCCGCTGTGACTACTGTAAGCGTACTTGAAATGGAACTATGCACAAAATTCTAATGTTTTTGTTATGCACGTCAAAACGAAAGCGCTTAATAGAGCCGCCAAAATATAGAAAAAATATCAGAAAAAGGATATTTTGAACATATTTCCTGAATTGGTTCCAATTCTTCCAACCATCCATCTGATAGTAAGGCTTTTTGGTACGTGGAAAAATGAATTAAAACGAACTGTATTTAAGATGTTCGCATTTGCCAACGACAGGGACTTAAAATGCTGCAAAGACTTTTCACATGCCAGTGGCCCTGATGAAATGTCAACGTTATTATTAAAGACGCGTCTAACTGTATTGTTTCCTATTCCCACTAGTACCCAAATAACAAATAACCTAACTCCACCTATATTAAAAACCACCACCTATATTATTATTATTATTAGAAGTTTTATTTGGCGGAATAAGTTAATCGGTATTTGTGTAATTTTCTTGTTATATTAATACGTACTGATTTATGTATGTTTATAATAGTATTATTTGATGTATGTTTATATATTATACTCATATGAATATATATTATAGTTTACAACATATGTGTTTTTATGTGTCTTTGTGTTAATGTTACCTATTCATGTCGAGTGCGCGCACCCTCTGCTCTTTGTAACTTCTTTATTTTCCTCTCCATCCAAAGGTTGCCTGGAAGAGATCGCTTTTAGCGATAAGGCCGCCCATTGTTGCATTTTTTATTAATTTGTGTCTTATTCTTTTTGTATCTGTTTGTTTGTGCGCAATAAAGAATTGTCTATCTATCTATCTATCTATATTTAAACCCATACTTACTAGATACCCATCGTAGACCCAAGTCGTGCAGACCCATAAAACCGTTTATTATTATTATTATTATGGCAATTAGTTCCGTGATCGACTCCGGGATGGCGATCGAATATAAACAATGATAAGATACTTAACTTTTTTACATAATAATGTACAAGTCAAAACCACCCAGACCCAAGACAAATAGATTATGTTCATGCACATGAGTGTGGGAATCGACTCCAAGATCTTATGGGTAGCGGCCAAGGTAGCATACTACTAAATCAACGGGCATGTGTTGTTAATCAATACGTGGATGCCAAAGTAATCCGTAGTACTGTTTGTTTGAACGCACGAATTTAGTAGAAGAAGAAGAAAGAAGAAGAAGAGTTTTTAGTGTAACGTCATATGTACGTTACGTAACTTCGTCTTAAGTTCTGTACCGATGGCGGGGTTTGAACTACGCGGAGCAGTAGACATCGATTTTAATAATAACTATATAAATATACTACAACTTTAAGTAACTTGTGGACAATGTAGTGGGCAGTATCATTATAAGTTTGTAATTTTAGCCTTTAAGTAATATGTTATGTACTGCTGTCTTTTGTTCCAAATAAAATAAAATAAAATAAAATAAGCAAACAGGTTTTAGAGTAACTAAAATTTTAACGCGGTGGTACTTTTTCTCGTTTCTGCCAACACCACCATGAGTTTATTGTTACGCAACTTAGTTAAGTAAAAAGGTATTACCTGACAGTAATCGAATCACCGACCCATAGAAAACTCCCTTTCTGTCCCTGTCATCCTAAACTATAATTATAGCGTTTCGGTCCAGTAGTTTCACCAGTTTTGTTACTTAGCGGCAGAAATCTAAGATTGCGGTGGCACCACCTAGATAGCACACAAGTACCCTTCCAACCTAACCAACCCAGATATCTCAAAAGACGAGCAACTGTCCGTTGGTAAGCGTGTCACTCACCACCAAGCAAACCACCTGGGTACTATACTCGTTGCTAAGTTGAAAAAACCAACATGATAATAATAATAACACCATTCATGTTTTGATAAAAAGAAGGCATTGTCAAGTATATCATAATGTATGTCATTTTGTCGACCTACTCAGTATTAAATACGATCTAAATTAGTAAGATCGTATATGACTCTGATACGCTTTAAAAGTTAGGCATTATACACGGCAACGATACTTTCGCATACTCTATGATGAACCACAAAAATGGTAGTAACATAAAAATATATTTAATTAAATAAACAAGTATAAATTCCATTTGCAATTATTTATAGTGTTATAATTATACCATTTTAAACATATTTTAATTAAAAATATGTTTAAAATCATTTAAATTAAATCCGACTTGTCAAAAAAAAATCGGGCATGTCCACTCGCCGTCACAGTCCACGAAGGACTGATATATGGCGATCGCGGGGGCGCTGCAAGGGGAAATGCATCGCGTACATGGTTTTTCTATAATTTCTTGTAAATCATGTATGAAATTAAGAAATGTAATCAATACAAATTGTAGAATAGATTATATGCTTTTTAATAGTCCAAGTTTGACGTCTATCCGATGAACGGATGTTGAACGCTAACACAATTCATTACCAACGTAGTACATTTTTTAAATACATATTGCTTGAAAACGTTATATTTAATCCAATATCTAATCAATAAAACTATTTGCTGAAGATCTGAGGTATAAGTACATATAATTTTCATAGCCAATGCAATAGCGGATTGATCCATCGAACTCTTTAAACTAAGGCTGTTTTTGCAATTTTACTGTTGTTACCCCCTTAAGGACTTAATAACTCTGAACGACCTTGAGCATTTGAGCCCGCGGAACCCCGCCGCCGACGTCAACGCCATCTAGCAATTTCACTCGGTACTGCTTACACAAAGTCTAAATTTGTCCGAAGCATATGAAAATACAGAGAGAACAATCATTTTAAGTAGGATATTGCCTATTATTGTAACGCATCACTGAGTCTTATCATGTACACACGATTTAAAGCGTTTTTAATTCCAATGGACGGTTTGCTGCTGGAGCTTACAGTAGGCTATCATGCAAGTGTCTGTGCTTGATGTGTTTTTTTTTTATATGCACAGTTTAAGTAATTTAGATTGTGTAATATTCAACCTAGTGGTAGTATGTCTTTATTCAACCTAGTGATGAGAATAGCAAGATGTTCGCCTGATGGTAAGCGAAACGTCTGCCTATAAACAACTGTTATTCTCTTCAGCCCATTAATTTCACCAGCTACAGTGCCATTCACACCGGAACAAGGCAATCTTTACACTATATGACTTTTGACACTGCGATTGTACATTTCTACCGGATGGTCTCTTGCACAAGGGACCTACTATCCCTACTAACAACATAGTTTTACAGAGTAATTAGTAGTATTAGTAAAATAAAGTATAGTAGGTAAAAAATATGTTCAATTTGTCATTTTGTAGTGTGTGTATTTGGGAGCGTTTAGTATGAGTGAGCTGAGCATGAACCTATGACTAAAGAACGTATGAGAATACATGATATGCAATGCAATGCAATTCCGATTGTTTGTTATAGATATTTATGATTCATACAGATCGGATAAAATAATTTTGAGGAACATAAACGATATGGAAGAATTTAACTGGTGAAAACCATAAAATCGTCATCTTCCGTTATACCTACTCTAACGAATATGAACCGATTTCAATGAGTTTCTTTATTTGTGAGACTAATCTACTACAATGGTATCATACCAAGTTCATCACGACGATTTATGAATGAAAATAATACTAATAAATTATTTAAAAAAATTAACCCGACCGATTGTAACCGATGGATGCAAATAGCCAATTGTCGTTCATTGTGGCGTTCTAAGGGGGAGGCCTATGTTCAGCAGTGGACGTCTTCCGGCTGATGATGATGATGAACCCGACCAGTATACAGGTCACTAAAAAATATAAAATTATTTGGTGCTAAATTTATACAGTAGGTATGTACGCTCGCGGTCACGAACGGTGTACCACCTTTAGGACGAGAATCGCTTGCACGAGCCGGCCCGAAATACGTGCGGACGAGATAATCACACATAATGTTTGTCAAACGATTTTGATTGAATACTCCGTCCGCGATTGTACGTACAACTAACACCAACTTTAATCATATTTAAAATACTTTATACTTTTTAGTGTGCTGTCTATTGAAGTGCTGTTTTTGATTTTTTTTTAATTGTTTTTTTAATGTTCTATTCAAAGGCTAATTGAAACCCCCGACCAAAACGAGGGGAGTTATAACTTTGACACCTATGTCTGACTGGAAGTGTCTGTCTCTCTGTATGGCTGGCTGTGGCATCGTAGAGCTCCAACCAGTGGATGGATTTGAATGCGGTTTTTTTAAAGCTAGTTTAAGCGAGATGGTTCTTAACTATGTTACATGAAAATCGGTCCAGCTGTTAGAAGACCATCAGCTCTTTTCCGAGTCGAGGTAGGGATATTTCGTATATAGACATCTTTCATTATTTCTATAAGTCCAAAAGATCTGAAATTTAGTACTTATATAAATCCGATAATAGTAAATAAAATGGTAACCTTCACCAGGGTCTGATGATGATTAGCAAGAAGGTGGAAATAGGATCTAGGCACCAATAAACGAAGACTCATTCAGTTTGGGCTCGTGGGATAGTTCTCAACGAGTAGTTGCTAGATGAATGGAATTCAGGGTCTGATGATGGAGCAGGAAGGTGGCCAAAGGATCTCTGCACAAATAAACGTAGACCCACCGAATTTGGGCTCGTCAGATATGTCTCGACGAGTAGTTGCTAGAAAAACGGTGATCATTGTCTGATGATGGAGCAGGTTGGTGGTCACGGAATCTCTGTATCAATAACCGCATTTGGGCTCGTTGCGTACGTCTCTACGAGTAGCTGCTAGAAAAATGGTGATCAGGGTCTGACGATGGAGCAAGAATGTGGTCACGGTATCTCTGCACGAATAAACGTAGACCCACCGAATTGGGGTTCCTTGGGTAGGTATCACGAGTAGTTGCTAGAAAATGGTGATCTTTAGATGGGGTCTGATGATAGAGCAGGAAGGTGGTCAAAGGATGAGGTGACGGGCCCGTTGGTCTAGTGGTTAGACTCCCTGGCAGCTACTCGATGAGTTGTGGGTTCGATTCCCCCACGAAGTGTCTGGGTGTTATTTATCTATTTAAGTATGTATTTACAAAAAAAAGTATTAATATCTGTTGTCTGGTTTCCATAGTACAGGCTCTGCCTAGTTTGGTATCGGATAACTGTGTGTGGATTGTCCCATGATATTATTGATATTATTAAAAAAGGATGTCTGCACCAAAAAACGTATACCTACCGAGTTTGGGCGCGTTAGTTATGTCTCGACGAGTAGTTGCTAGAAAAATGGTGACGAGGGTCTGATGATGAAGCAGGAAGGTAGTCACGGGATCTCTGCACCAATAAACGCAGACGCATTGGATAGGTTGCTATGAGTAGTAGGTAGAAAAATAATGATAAGAGTCTGGGGATGGGAGCAAGCAGGACGGTGGTAACAGAAACTCTGCTCCATAAAATGTAGGATCCATCGAATTGTAAATCGATAGTTAAATCTTGCCGAGTAATCACTAGACAGACATCAATCAGAGTAATGGCGCCGGAAAGTCATTTTAAGAGTTCGTTCACCCATGTCGGGGTTTATTAAAAAAGTTTAATTTATACTTTAGCCTGATTTAAGTATACACATACATACTACAAAGTCTAGTTAGGTACTTAATAATAACAATAAATATAAAAATATAAAACATTAAAGTAATGAATTTTATCTATACTCATATCGTAATATTTAAATTATGAATGCAAAACTAGTAAGTACTCTAATGACACACTTTATACACATGCAACTCCGTTCTAAAAACATTTAATTTTTTTCATACACAAAAAAAAGGGCTGCTGAGGGGCAAGACCGAAAAAAGTGTAACACTGTAACAATGAAAAACGACACCAAAACTGTTAGTTATTTAAAAAGCTGCCTAATGTTTATACAGATTCAAACGGACTTGAACTGTATGTCAACGTATTAAAGTCTCAATTTTCTTATAAATATAGACATGGCTGGTTTGATTATTGCATTACAGCTCTCGACTTGCTCTCCTAATAGTATATTTGTTTCTGGCGACGGTACTATATTATGTATAATTGGCTCAGTGGTATATGAGCTTAACTAAGGTAATAACGTGATGTTAGACGTGGGTACAAATCCTAGCAATTCATTTGCTTTAATGTCTTTTTTATCATCCAGCAGCCGAAACGTCCACTGCTGAACATAGGCCTCTACCTTAGAAGGGAGGGGTTGCCATTATCATCACGCTTGGCAGGCGGCTTGGGGATCACAGTATAGGTGGCAGGTAATCCAATAAAAATACTGCTGCCACTAGTTCTAGTTTTCTTCTAGTTTTTCCTTAGTCGCCTTTTACGGACACCCAACGGGAGGAGATGGGTAGGTGCTATTCTTACCCGGACACCCCACGGGGGTCTTTTTTATATTTTACTATTCTCATTATTTATTTCATAAATTGTTACAAAAGGAACATTTTAAGCATCTTTATTTTATAATTGTAATGTTTAAATACCCTTTATCTACACTCATATCGTAATATTCATATTATGAACTCAAAACTAGTACTCTAATGACACATTTTATACATAATGCCTCTTTACAAACATCAAAAAGTTTTTTACGGTACACGTGTATCGTAAAAAAAACGTTTGATCAAAACGATGCCGTAAAATTTGCTTAAAAATATATTGTAATAGAGAAACTTTTCTATATCAAAATATTTTTAAGCCAATCTAGTAGGCCGCAATGTCATCTAGTAGTCCGCGATCTAATCCAGCAGGCCACGATACATTCATCGGGAGGGTGGGACCCAGTTGTACGCATGCCCTATGGAGTTATTTGAATGAATTGAGTGCCATAATATTATAGACTGGAATAGAATTTTATTCCACACAGATTACATACTATTTGGTACAACAAATTTAACTATAGTATAGAAAGCACGTCGTCTGTGTGAAACAGAGCTCTCTCTGTCTGTATTATATGTTTTGTAATGTAGTTTGGCGGTATAAAATTGTATTTCATGAGTTTAGATAAAGTAGTGTTTGAAACTGCACATAATTAAGCATTAAAACACTCGTGTTTTAATAACTCCTATTGTGCAGCAGTTTCTAATACTTACTATTAACCAATAATAATAAATAATCATGTCTGATTATTATACATGCAAGTATGTATCATCAAGCAGAGAATAAAAGAAGTCGGTTAATAATCACAAATTGACTTTTTTCATAGACTTTGGAAGTTGTATATCGCAGATATCTTCAAATTATTTTATGTCAAATTATTCAAAAATGGTTGATATTTGCAAATGATCTCTCCTACAAACCCTTAACGGATTGCTGTGATATTTACCAGTAACCCTGTATATACAGAATTCTAGATAATATGAATAGAACATTAAATATAGAACACAAAAATATTATGAACAAAAGATATATTATATAAGCTGACTCGCGCAGCGCCTCCCGAGCTCTTTTACGTTAGCTAATTATTAATAGCATACATTTGCGTTGAATACATAACCTCCTTTTTTACTTGCCCTCCGAAGCACGGAGACGCTTACTTCAAGTGGAATTAAACGGTCACCCATCTATGTTTTGACCTTGCCTAACGTTACTTAACCTGATCGATTGCCAAACATTGATAACGACTGTCAATGATGGGCTTCTAATTTTTTTATAGTATTAGATACATTTGTGTTGTATACATAACCTACTTTTTTAAAGTCTGTTAAAAACTCGGACCCACTTTTTACTTGCCCTCCGAAGCACGGAGACGCTTACTTCAAATTG
Source organism: Furcula furcula (assembly GCA_911728495.1). NCBI lineage: Eukaryota > Metazoa > Arthropoda > Insecta > Lepidoptera > Notodontidae > Furcula > Furcula furcula. Next base: position 26,171,146 of record OU452253.1, read on the forward strand.
CATTAAACGGTCACCCATCTATGTAATGACCTTGTCTAACGTTGCTCAACCTGATCAATTGCCAAACATTGATAAAAATTGTCTATGACGGGCTTCTCATTTTTTTATAGTATTAGATACATTTGTGTTGAATACATAACCTACTTTTTTAAAGTCGGTTAAAAACTGGGACCCACTTTTTATTGCCTTCCGAAGCACTGAGACGCTTACTTCAAATGGCATTAAACGGTCACCCATCTATGTAGCGACCTTGCCTAACGTTGCTTAACCTTATCGATTGCCACACATTGATAACAACTGTCTATGAGTGGCTCCTTATTTTTAATAGTATTAGATACATTCGCGTCGAATACATAACCTTCTTTTTTATAGTCGGTTAAAAACTGGTACCCACTTTTTACTTGCCCTCCGAAGCACTGAGACGCTTACTTCAAAAGGCATTAAACGGTCACCCATCTATGTGATGACCTTGCCTAACGTTGCTTAACCTGAACGATTGCCAAACATTGATAACAACTGTCTATGACGGGCTTCTCATTTTTTTATAGTAATAGTAATAATAATATCCTGCGATAATTCACACACGGTCATCTGATCCCAAACTAGGCAGAGCCTGTATTATGGAAACCAGACAACTGATACTAATACATATATACTTTTTTTTTGTAAATACATACTTATATAGATATAACACCCAGACTCTTGGTGGGAATCGAACCCACGACCTGTTGGGTAGCAGACAGGGTCACTAACCACTAGACCAACGGGCCCGTCAAAATCAAAAATAAAAGTCAGTATTAAATACATTTGTGTTAAATACATAACCTGCTTCTTTAAAGTCGGTTAATAACTGAGACTCACTTTTTACTTGCCCTCCAAATCACGGAGACGCTTAATTCAAATGGCATTAAACGGTCACCCATCTATGGAATGACCTTGCCTACCGTTGCTTAACCTGATCGATTGCCACATATTGGATAATAACTGTCTATGAGTTTCTCTTTATTATTAATAGTACCTATTAAATACATTCGCGTCGAATACATAACCTCCTTTTTTAATTTTAAAGTCGGTTAAAAACTGGGACCCTCTCCCAAGGGAACCGTGATGAATTACGGTATTTAAGACCGTTCCGAATTCACAAACCGACGTCACCCACCGGCGGCCCCAATGCATTGGCATAGTTTTCTTAGTCTTTGCGTAGGTACTTAAAAAGTTAATTTATTTCCAAAAAAATATTTACCGTTACTAATGTATAGATATTAACTAAACTAAGTACTTCTATTAATTTCAATATTTATAAATGCGCATAAACTCTAAAAAATTAAACGAGTTAAACTCAAACTCAAACTCAAAAATCTTTATTTCAAATAGGCTTAACGCTAGCACTTTTGAATCGTCATTTTTTAGAAGCTACCACCGGATCACAACGCGGCCTCAACTGAGAAGATCCGGCAAGAAACTCAGCGGGCTTGTCATTTTTTCACTTTTTTTTTTTAAACATTGTTTTGTTACAAATGAATCGACATTAGCGATATTGTGTCCTGCCATTCGAAACATAAAGCAAGGGAGAAAAGAAGAAAACAATAAATTAAGACAAACTAAAAGGCCAAATGGATAGAAGTCGGACCAGTCCCCCCAAGCAGCACCCGCGCACGAGTTGACTCGAGCAGCAGCCATCACTCCCCTCAACCATATTAGAGGGAAGGGGGTGACCCGCCACACGAAGCCGCCACAAGCAAAGACTTTTCGATGGCGAGCATGACCGAACCAAAATCACAGTGGCTCACATTTAACTTCTGCTGTTAAGTAGTACCTCGACAGGCAAGACACAAAACACTTTCACATAATCTTTATATTATCAATCAATTGACTTGTGAAACAGTCATCAGTAATCCACCAGATTAAGAGGTGTTACAAACTGTAAGCCTACAATTCTAAGCTTGCATGAGTTGAGCAGTTCAAGCCCACGCAGCTTTATCCTCTAGGTAATCCGAGATTTTGTAATAAGCCTTTTTCGACAACCGGCTTCTTATCAAAGGTTTAAATTTATTCAGTGGAAGATCTCGGATATCCTGTGGCAGTTTGTTATAGAAGCGTATACTTTGGCCCATAAACGATTTGCTTGTTCTGTGGAGACGTGTGGAATGTAAAACAAGATTGTGTTTGTTCCGGGTATTAACACTATGAATCGCACTGTACTTTTTAAAAGATACACTATTTTTCTGAATATAAACTAAATTTTCAAATATGAATTGCGAAACAACCGTTAGAATATCTATTTCTTTGAATTTTTCCCTTAGTGAATCAGTAGGAGCCAGATTGTAAATGGCTCTCACAGCTCTTTTCTGCAGAATAAAAATGGTATTAAGTTCTGCAGAAGATCCCCACAGTAATAAACCATAAGACATAATACTGTGGAAATAGCTGAAATAAACAATTCTAGCGGTTTCAATATCAGTTAAACGTCTTATTTTTTTAACTGCATAAGCCGCGGAACTCAGTCTACCTGACAATTTCTTAATGTGGGGGCCCCATTGTAGTTTAGCGTCAATTGTTATACCTAAGAACACAGTCGACTCCTCAAGGTCCAACTTCGCTCCATTAATTTCCACATTGGTTGCCACCTGTCTTACATTTGGTGTTACAAATTTCACACATTTGGTTTTGCTCTCATTAAGTTTCAAATTATTAACATTGAACCAATGGACAACTTTAGAAAGTACATTGTTTACTTCGTCGTATTCATAGAGTTTACGCCTGACTTTAAATAAAAGAGAGGTATCATCAGCGAACAATACAACATTTAGTTTGTCCCCTACGTAGTAGGGTAAGTCATTAATATATATTAAAAACAGAAATGGGCCTAATATTGAACCTTGAGGGACGCCCATGGAGACCACAGAACCAGGAAATCTCTTACCGTTAATGTCAACCTTCTGAATTCTATTATGCAAATATGAAGTTAAAAGGTCAAGAGCTCTGTCCCTTATACCATAGTGGCGTAATTTCCTGACCATCGTATCATGATCTACACAATCAAAAGCTTTGGATAAATCACAGAATACACCAAGGGCGTTCTGTGATTCCTCCCAAGCCTCATATACATATTTTATTAATTCGACTCCCGCGTCAGTGGTGGACCGATTCTTTCTAAAGCCGAACTGTTTATCATGAAACAAGTTATATTTATTGAAATGACCTAACATTTGATCCAAAAGAAGCTTTTCAAAAATTTTACTCAAGGCTGGCAACACCGAAATTGGTCTGAAATTCGTAGGTTCAGTGGTACTACCAGACTTGAATAAAGGTATTATTTTACTGTGCTTCATGAGGTCAGGAAACTCTCCATTCTTGACACAGCTATTAAATATAACTGCTAATTGAGGAGCAATAATGTCAATTATATAAGCTATTATTTGGACAGAAAGCCCCCATACATCAGCCGTCTTTTTCTGGTTAAGTTGTTTAAAAGTTTTTATGATGTCTTTAGCAGTCACAAAAGAGTATTTAAAAGCTGTGTCACACTGTGGTACATTTTCTTTTAATATTATTTCAGCGGAAGTGGACGAGGAATTCAGAGTTTTCGTTATATTAATAGGAACATCACTAAAAAACCTTTCAAACTCTGTCGCTACATCTAAATCCGCTGTTACATCTTTATTGTTAACATGTAGACAAAAATCATTATTTCTTACTGATGACCTACCAGTCTCGCTATTTATAATATTCCATGTAGTTTTAATCTTATTATCCGCATTTCGGATTTTATTTTTTAAAAAATTCGACTTAGCTATCGAACAGACTCGCTTGAAAACTTTTGAGTATTTTTTTACATATTCTTTAAAGAGCTGAGAGGAATTAACAGATTTTTCATTATAAAGCTCATACAGTTTTCTCCGACTGGTATGTATACCAACAGTCGCCCAGTCATTAAACGATACACAATTATTAATCGATACAGTTTTGGGCTTAAAAATTTTTACAAATCGATTATCGATTTCTCGGAACAAAGAATTGTATAATATATTCGGATCGCCATGACAGGGCAACACAGGTAGGCTGTCAGTCAAGGCGGCTTTAAACTGACATAAGCGGTGTTTATTTATAGGAACAAATGTTATGTTTCGTTGAAATTTGATGATTTTACTAGGAAATGTAACAACTAGACCACAGTGGTCGGAATCCAGTTTACTAATAATTTCTTTGTGTGTGGGTTTCAAACTTGTAAAAATGTTGTCAATGCATGTTGCACTAAAAGAGGTTATCCTAGTTGGCTCAAAGAAAATATTATACAAATTGTGTGATCTAAATAAGGTTATAAATTTACTAGTTACATTAGTATTTTCCAGTATATTTATGTTGAAGTCTCCACAGACAATGATAGATTTATTAGTGTGTGACAATTTGTGTAAAACAGTTTCTAATATATTTTCAAAAACATCATATGATGCACAAGGGGGTCTATATACGCTCAGCACCAAAAACTGCCCAGTCTCAATGCAAGCTAATTCAATAACACGTTCAACAGAAAGGCTCACTACATCAGTACGTTCTTTATATTTAATATTATTTTTCATAATAATTAAAGAGCCCCCGCGTATCATGTTTACTCTGCTGAACGAGCTGGCAACCTGGTAGTTGTTAAAATTGAACATGAACTGGTCATCTTTTAGCCAATGTTCAGTAACACAAAAAATATCTATGTTGTGACCGTTCAAGAACAATTCAATTTCTAAGTCTTTGCCCAACATTCCTTGTATGTTCTGATGCACCAGGTTGATACATGGTACTATATTTTGATGCAACTTAGTATTAATATTACATGGGCTTTGCATAATGCTTATATTGCAATTATTTTTATCAAAAATGCCAGAGTTGGTCTCTGTTGTCGTATAGTCTAATTTAAATTAATTAGATTGTCATTATTGATAGCCAACTTCTTGGCTGGATTAACATGAATGTCAAATTTATGTTGCTCAAAAGAAGCAACCTGTGTAGCCAAGTTCTTGGCTGATGTGTAAAAATAATATGATAGCGACATAGCTATCTCTCTTTTACAATATTTAGAAAGATAATATTTATCTTTTGTCATATAAAAATTAACTTTAAAGTTATTAATGTCTATTAAATTAAATTTATTTTCCATGTCATAAACATTACAGTGTGTCAATGTGTGTAATGTCAAGTTTAACTTATATCTACTAGTATTTTCATCCTGTGGCAAACCCTTACTGTAGGGAAATGTGAACATTACAACTTTTTTAACGTCAATATTTGATAACATCTCTTGATATTTATATAACAGTTTTTTGGACACATTTCCTCTATTTCCTATCAAGATAATCAATGTTGAATCCCGGCTAAATATATGTCTAGATATTTTGTCCATTAAATTGGCATAGGTCATACCAGGCATACAATGATTTATGACAGAATGTCCCTTCATAATATCTGACAAATAGTGGCCCATGTCCTTACCAATTTCATCACTAAACATAACAATTTCAGTGGGATTTGAGGTTACATAACAATATTGTTATTGAAGTTAAACAATATTGCTCCAACGCCGACGTGCAGTCCTCCCTCGACAACGCCGCGAAGCGGACTGCCATATTCATAGTACTCTGTGGCGGACTGAATCAGAGCTCGGAGCAGGCATACTTGCGCAGATGTATTAAATTTTGGGAAAAATAGATATTTCTCTAGTAAAATACGGAATAAAAATAAATCTTTCAAGTAAAGACATTCGTATTTTCAAGACCTTTTTTCCTGTGTAAACGCCAACACCATAGCTTGAGCGGTTTTAGAGAACATTTGCAAATTATGACATAAATAGGTCCTTTTTAGATCGTTTTTTCCTAAAAAGTGGTTATCAAAAATAATTTTTTATTCAAGTAAACGTATTTATCGAAACTTTAACTAACGTTTTATATTTTTTCTATACAGATTAAATTAACAGTTTTTGTGAACATTTAACTTAAAATAACAAGAATTCAGGCATTTCACCGTTATTAGCGCCTTAATAAAACCAAACTGCAAAACTAAGTTTGGTGTGTCGAGGTTTTTTTTGGATTACTAAAACACTGTACTAGGTACTTAGAAAGATGATTTTGTTATTCCTATAAAATATAGAGAGACATGTATTACCCATAATTATTTAACATTTTCCCCTCTTCAAACTTCAGAGATAAGGGGGCGGTGAACGGTGGTATAAACCAAAATAAAAATCTGTTATGGTACCCGACTCGATATAGTATTTTTTGGGACTAATCCCACCACTCATTCCCACCACTGTTACTCCTGTAAGCCAGGATCTACATCGATATAGTATCCTGAAATATATAGATGTGACAGACAGACAAACAGATAGACGAAGCCTCACCATAAGGGTTCCTTTTTTACCTTTTAGGTGTGGAACCCTAAAAACATAAGAGTGGGATCGCAAGCAAGCGCTAGTTAATAAAATATATCTGCTTCACACATCTCGCACTGTACCTACACCTACCTAATTTGATAATGTCTGCTAGCGACCTCGACAGTACGCGCCGTGAGGAAAACTTGCTGAGCATCGGTACGATCATCAACTGCCGAACAATCCGGTGACAACATCGTTTACCTCTAACCAGCCTCCGTCGTGACCTTAACACTGGCCACTTATTACAAACATCATGTCGAGCAAAGCGCGACACGAACAATACTCTAATACGTGTTAGTTAATATGTATTGCATGTAACTTTTATGTATGTTATTCCCTAAGGTATTTGTTTCTATGGGCCATAGTTGCCTGCAATAAAAGGTTTATTATTATTATTAAAGCGCCACTATAAAGAGACTTTTTAGCAATACGCGAGTACAATGTAAATATAAGTAAGTCAGGGTCGGCTGGCATGTGTTGTCATAGGCTCAACATAAACTAATTAGGGTTGAAAGGTCTAAACTTAACGCATTGTTGGTTATAATTATTTGTCCACGTTACTTATTAATTTTACGGATAAATGGCAGAGGGTGACCACCCACTGCTCTGAGCTCAGGGGCCTTACCATGAACTCTTATAGCAGGGCAGTTTAACACTAAAAGTGACTGGACTTAGGCTTTGTGCCATGAGCGCGCTAATTAGCGTGACAATAATATTGTCACGTGACCACTCACCTGTTTGTGTGACGTAATAGCTGCGTGGCCTGCTAATTAGTGCGCTCATTGTATGTACACAGGTCAGTTCTCGTGTTAAACTGCCCTGCTGTAAGAGTTCATGGTGGGGCCCCAGTTCTTTATATTTTATGCGAATACATGACAGATTGGGATTGTAACGTTGTAGGTGCATCGGTCGTATCGCCTGGCTCTACACAACTATCTAGCCTCATGTAAATAGACCTTACAAAAAAAAAAAAAAAAAAAAAAAAAAAAAAAACCTGACAAGTGCGAGTCGGACTCGCGCACCGTGGGTTCCGTACTGTTGTTGGACCTATTAAAGTTATTTTACAATCGTCTAACACCTCAGATAGCAAAAAAACGACTACTACTTACTTACACTACTACTTTTACTAGGTGGTAGGTTCCTTGTGCAAGGAACCGTCCAGGTAGGTACCACCCCAGATATTCTGCCGCCAAGCAGCAGTGTGCCGGCATGAAGGGCACTGTAGCTGGTGAAATTATCGGACACAAACACATACTGCCGCACTCACAGACATCACTTAACTTTAATCGCAATTAAGTTATTTTTTGTAATCTATTTATCTCGACTCCGATTCTCGATTATATTTTACGAGATTATTGACACATTTACTCACTTTCCGCGTATGAAGTAGGTATAATTTGGCTTCTAAAGTCGAAATAATCCTTAATGTTGTCTTTTATTTACGCGAATACTAGACATGTCATAACAATGTCAATGTGTATGTAGTTACAATGTCGAAATAATCCATTTACAAAATATGACTTAATCACAATTAATTATAATTGACGTTTGTAGGTGCGGCAGTTAATATCTATCTAATGTCTTAACGGTCGGCAACGCACTAGTGATTCTTCTGGTGTCTATAGGCTAGCGTCTATAGGCTGCGGTAACTGCTTACCATCAGGCGGGCCGCACGCTTGCTTGCAACCTTGGTAATATAAAAAAAAATTGTGCGTGCGTGGAGTCCCTCCACGCGGAAGAAGTGAAACTTCATTCTCGCTCAGTCGATCGGTCGTTCGGTCAGTCCCTCACTCACTCACTCACTCACTCACACACACACACACACACACACACACTCAACTCACCCCAACTCACCCCAACTCACCCCAACTCACCCCAACTCACCCAACTCACCCAACTCACCCCAACTCACCCCAACTCACCCCAACTCACCCCAACTCATCCCAACTCACCCCAACTCACCCCAACTCACACCAACTCACCCCAACTCACCCACTCACCCACTCACTCAGTGACGGCGTCACATGAGCGCTTTCATAACCTTAACAAATTTACGCCTATCGCCTATCGTTTAACACCTATCACTTAACGCCTATCACCTATCATTTAACGCTTAACGCGTTATTTGATAACATTTTTGGAAGTCGCATAAGAAGTTTCACTTCAAAAAACATAATAATCAAACTATATGTGATAACAAAACTACTATACTAAAACAGTACATAGGCCATTAATTATTGTTATTTTAGAAAATAAGCAATGTAATTGGAGAAATAAAATATTATTATAAAACTAAAGAGTGTAGACTCTATACTAAAGAAACTCTACTCTAAAGAGTGTAGACTCCAAGCATGCGGCCCGCCTGATGGTAAGCAGTTACCGCAGCCTATAGACGCTAGATAGATACTATCAACTATAGTGACACGTTACACACTCCTCCCACCCATCCCGCGTCGCGTGGTCAGTGCTATAGATGATCTTCTATCTTCTATCTATACTATAATAAAACTCAAAGAGCACTTTTTCTGTACATTGAATATTTTTCCAAAATTTCTATGTGGGGATACTATACTATCGACATAGAGGCCAAAACAATTTTTTTTGGAATTATTGTCTGTCTGTCTGTCTGTCTGTCTGTCTGTCGTTCTGTTTGTCCAGGCATCATTCGAAAACCCGTGGATGGATTTTGATAGGACTTTCACTGATGTGTTGTGTAGAAGTAGGGGTATAAATTGGTATATAAAACATCACGCTATGTTTCATAGGGGCTAAGCAGTGAAACATTACTTACACATATTACCACGTAATTTCCTTTGTATGTGAATAGGGTAATTATAGACTTATCAGTTAATCATTAAGATATATATTATTACGCTATATACAATAGGGACTGAGCAGACATTTAGTTTGCATAAGATATGGCAGTGGCGAAGGGTCAATTTTTGTAAGGGGCCGTTCCGGTAGACCCAGGAAATTTTCATTAGATTTCTGTATTGTTCTAAGTACTTTGCTGATAGCAATATGACATTATATCTTTGAAAAGTTAAAATCTGTAATTCCCGAGCGAGTCCATACTAGATTAGGAAAGAAATAGGCAAGGGAAAAATAACATTTCATTTTATTTAAAAGCCAGTTCATGAAATTTTAATGAAACTCCCCAAGTCCAGGTAGTGTATAGGTATTGTATCACAGTCGCAACAATAAAAGATGCGAAACACTAAGAACTTTCATTATCGAATATCATTAGACAGTAATTTACGATGTTAGCGTGATTTACATTATGAACAGCGCCATCTATCGGCGGAATTGGACATACAATCACTATAGAACTTTTATAACTCAAGAACGGCCTATCCAATTCGGCTGAAAATTGGTGGGGAGGTAGCTTAGAACCAGGAAACGGACATAGGACTTTTTATCCCGGTAGGTTAAGGTTAAGCAACGTTAGGTAAGGTCATTAAATAGATGGGTGAACCGATTTGTATGTTTTTTTTGTGCATATCGGGTAGGTCTGAGAATAGGTCATACAGTATATTTCATACCGCTAGGTTAAGGTTAAGCAACATAAGGCAAGGTCATTAAACAGATGGGTGACCCGATTTGTATGAAATTTTGTGTGCATATCGGGGAGGTCTCAGAATAGGTCATAAAGTATATTTAATGCCGCTGATACCATGATTGACGAGGATATATAGAACGAGAGGAGGGTGCAAGAGAGGAGAAAGAGGGAGAGGGGATTCGAGGAGGGGGTGATGGGGTGAGGGATCGGGGGTGTTAGGTGGAGTAAGGGTGAGAAGGAGCAAGTTCCTAGAAGAGAGAGGGGAGAGGGTTCAGAGAGGGGACAACAGGGAGAGGAAGAGGGGGAGTGTGACGGAAACCGAAGCGGGAGGGGGAAAGAGAGAGGAGAGAAAGAGCATATAATTAGATTTTTTTATAAGAGAGAGAGATATGGATAGAGATTAATCTAGGGAGGAGGGAGAAAAGGGGAGCAAAATGTAATAAAAGCGAGGGCGGAGCTGCGCGGGTCAGCTAGTACTTAATATAATGAGTATTACTGAGATAGATGCGCAACTCTAGTTTTCAATTTTATAATTGAAGGTCTGTTTGCTAGATGGCGTTGCTTAGCACATTATACCTTTAGCTCGCTAGATGGCGCTGCCTTGCCAATAATTATTTATATTTCTTGAACGTTACATAGTGTAATAGTGTAATTAAGTATAATTTCCAAAATTCCTTAGGAATTTCTAATATTCCAATGACAAAAAAAAATATTATTGAAAAGATATAAATACTGCTTGCAAATGTACTCTGTATATAAATGCATCCACTGTTAAACTTTACTTGCGATATAATTACACACTAGCTCCTTCTAACGGCGTTTAAATAAAACTATATTTTTGGACACCGTAACACAGATGGCAGTGGCTTCTATTGACATTTTAATAACCACCCATGTATGGAAGTTGCACCCCCCTGGTCAGTGCGCGCTACCGTTTGCAAGGGAAGGTCGCAGCAAGTTTTCGCCCGCATTACATCTTTTTAATTAAACATAAATAATCGTTTTAAGAACATTTTGTGGTGATTTAACAATGAATTATTTTGTTATGATTTTTTTAACAATCAGGTGTAATTGGGCAATGAGAGTCAGTGAAATATTATTTATGCCAAATGTTTTTTCTCAAGAAGGCTATAAGGCAGCTAAAGTCTTGACTCAGCCTCATGTAGTAATTCAAGATTCTTCCAGTGTTGGTCCAATTTCATCTACACCTGAACGTTGATGACGAAGATGATGATGATGATGCTGGGAATACCTGCCTGATATGTGGAGAATATGGCCGCAACAACGAGTTGTGGTACAGATGCACTTCTTGTGGGTTTTGGGCACACAAAGACTGCACCTAGATGGGATTCACCACAAGGTTATGTGTGTGACAACTGTTGCCCACATAGTGACCGACCACAATTACCCGCATATGCGGACAATGGTAGTCAAAGCTGTTTTATTTTAATTAATTTTAAGTTGTAGTTCCTAAACTGTGATTCCAAAGATAATGAATGTATTGAGACTGATAGGTAGGGACCGGATTTATATGTATTTAAAATTCCAAAATATGTACATATAATATGGACAAAAAAATCAAAAATATGGAAAAAATATAGAGTTAAAAATAACCATAAGTTTCAGTAACCCCAATACAAAAAAAGCATGTTTAAGTTTGTACGCCTAATGTCTGTATGTCTCTATGCTGTCTGTGGCACCGTAGCTTCCTAAGGTAACGAAAGGATGGATCAAAATTCAAGGTCGTTCTGTTTGGTCAAAATAAGGCTTTGTAATCTTTATACATCACAGTATGTGACTGGTCTCCTGTTGTAGCCTCCGTGGCGCAGTGGGAAACCGCTTGCTTTGTAAACCGAAGGTCGCGGGTTCGAATCCTGCGAAACAACTTTGTGTAGTTGTTTCTTACTGGCTAGGACAATGCAGGTCGATCACCTGATTGTCTGTAAAGTAAGATTATCCATTCGTCAGATGGGCATGTAAAAAGTCAGTCTTGCACCTAACCCCTCCCCCGGTCGTGTCGGTCTTCCGTGCCATCGGATTATGAGAGGTATAAAGGAAGAGAGAGTGCACTTGTGTCTTCGCAAGCGCTTGTGCACTATAATATCCCCCGCGATGATGGCTGATCTTGTGAAAGATTGGCTGCTGTGGTCGTATCGGCCAGAAGGACATTATTTTTATTTATGTGACTGGAACAAACTTGCACACTGTCAGACCGCCTATTCGCGACAGTGATTTTTGATTAAGGTAAATACGGTGTATGAAATAAGCCGATAGCTTACTGTAACGACCTGTGACTGCGATGTGACAAGAAAAAGAAATATTATGCTATTTTTGCTCATTCGCAAATTGTTCCTACCCGGAATCAACGTTTTTTTGTGATTTACTTACGCTTATCGTGAGTACTTTGTTTGTTTCGTACTTTGTTGTATACATCTATTTGCTACCCTTTTTACAGAAATATATTTTGTAGAAATATGGACTTATCTTTGAAATATGCCAAAATATGTTTGTACTAGCTGACCCGCGCAGCTCCGCCCGCGCTTTTATTACATTTTGCTCCCCTTTTCACCCTTCTCCCTTGATTTATTTCTCTACATCTCTCTCTCTATTATAAGAAAAATCTAATTCTATGCTCTTTCTCTCCTCTCTCTTTCCCCCACCCGCATCGGTCCCCGTCACATTCCCCCTCTTCCTCTCCCTGTTGTCCCCTCTCTGAACCCTATCCCCTCCCTCTCTCTTTCCCAACTTGCTTCATCTCACCCCCCCCCCCCTTGCTCCACCTAACTCCCCCGATCCCTCACCCCCTCCTCGAATCCCCTCCCCCTCTCTGTCCTCTCTTGCACCCTCCTCTCATTCTATATATCCTCGTCAATCATGGTATCAGCGGCATGAAATATACTTTACGACTTATTCTCAGACCTACACAAAATTTCATACATATCCGTTCACCCATCTATTTAATTACCTTGCCTTATGTTGCTTAACCTTTACCTAGCGGCATGAAATATAATTAATGGCCTATTATCAGACCTACCCGATATGCACATAAAATTTCATACAAATCGGTTGACCCATCTATTTAATGACCTTACCTGACGTTGCTTAACCTCAACCTACCGGTATAAAAAGTATCCTATGTCCGTTTCCTGGTCCTAAGCTACTTCCCTACAAATTTTCAGTCAAATCGATTGAGCCGTTCTTGAGTTATAAATAGTGTAACTAACACGACTTTCTTTTATATTATAGATTAAAGTTCTATAGTGATTGTATGTTCAATTTCACCGATAGATGGCGCTTTTCATAATGTAAATCACGCTACCATCGTAAATTACTGTATAATATAATGATATTCGATAATGAAAGTTTTAAATTTTTCGCATCTTTTATTGTTGCGACTGTAATACAATACCTATACACTACCTGGACTTGGGGAGTTTCAATAAAATTTCATGAATATATATATGTATATAGCGTAATAATACATATCTTAATGATTAACTGATCAGTCTATAATTACCCTATTCACATACAAAGGAAATTACGTGGTAATATGTGCAAGTAATGTTTCACTGCTTAGCCCCTATGAAACGTAGCGTGATGTTTTATATACCAATTTATACCCCTACTTCTACACAACACATCAGTGAAAGTCCTATCAAAATCCATCCACGGGTTTTCAAATGATACCTGGACAAACAGAACGACAGACAGACAGACAGACAATAATTCCAAAAAAAATTGTTTTGGCCTCTATGTCGATAATATAGTATCCCCACATAGAAATTTTGGAAAAATATTCAATGTACAGAAAAAGTGCTCTTTGAGTTTTATTATAGTATAGAAGATGATTTGGTTTGTTGTACTTTCGTCGTTTTTTGTTTTCTCACTTATTGGATCTTTTGAACGGCAAGACACACTGTCACTGACACACTGTCGCGGATTCTGATCTAATTGTAACATGACCACTGTTTAAAAAAAGCGAAATAATGACAAGCCCGCTGAGTTTCTTGCCGGATCTTCTCATTTGAGGCCGCGTTGTGATCCGGTGGTAGCATCTTAATAATAATAAAAAATTGACCGTTCAAAAGTGCCTATTTGAAATAAATTATTTATGATTTATATATGGATAAATATAGAAAATAAAAATTACATTTTTTCATTCCAAATGTCATGCTTTGTGTAGAAAACAACACACTGAGCAAAAACTATTGAAATTAAAAATATGTATTTACATATAAATCCGGTCCCTACTGATAGGATATTAATTAAAGTACCTTAAGAGTTGATTTTAATAAAGTTCTAAACATAAACCTGGTGTTTTACCATGTACCTGCCATTACCCCTTTCTCCCCTACTACTAATAAAAAGGTTTACTAAAAGGTTTACTAAAAGGTTTACTAAAAGGTTTAGGTTTAAGGTTTTGCTTTCGGTAAATTCTGTAAAATAGATCTTAAATCTTAATCTAAAATAGTTACGTTGTTAAATTTTTATGAAGTGTCAAATGTGATGTAAATTCAACAGTATTCTTGGGCATTACTGTTGATGCCATGTTGCAATGAGGCCCTCATATTGAGAAACTGTCGGGTAGGCTTAGCTCGGCGGCTTATGCAGTTAAGAAAATTAGACATGTCACAGATGTTGAAACCGCTAGAATTGTTTATTTTAGTTATTTTATGGTATAATACTGTGGGGATCTTCTGCAGATTTCAACACTATTTTTATTCTGCAGAAAAGGGCTGTGAGAGCTATTTACAGTTTAGCTCCTACTTATACACGTAGGCAAAAATTTTAATAAATAAATATGCTAACGATAACCGTTAGAATATTTATTTATTTAGATTTTTGGCAATCACAATATATTTATGAAAATTTGTTGTATGTAAAGAAAAACATTAGTGCTTTTGCAAAGAATAGTGACCATCATAATGTAAACACCCGGAACAAACACAATCTTGCTGTAAACTCCACGCGTCTCCACAGAATTAGTAATTCATGGGCCAAGGTATACGTTTCTATAATAAACTGCCACAGGATATCCGAGACCTACCAATTAATAAATTCAAAAGCACTATTAAAAGCCGGTTGTCTAAAAAGGGCTACTATAAAATCTCGGATTACCTGGAGGATAAAGCTGCGTGGGCATAAACAGTGATACTCATGCGAGCTTATAATTTTAAGATATCTTTTGTAAAAGCGATATTTATTGTTAACATTATGATTGAATTTAAAAAAAAGCCGCGTTGTGATCCGGTGGTAGTTTTAAAAAATTGACAATATGTAAGTGCCCTCGTGAGGCCTATGCATAATAGAAGAAGAAGAAGAAAAACATTTATTTGTGACACGACACAGAAAAAACAACACAGTAAAAACGAAGTACAAGTTACAGACATGTCACAAAAAGGTCTAAGCTCAGCGATATGCTGGCTGCGGACAACCAGCGCTGGTCTTCCGCTAGGACCTTTTGGGTGACGTCACATTACAGTGAAAATAGTACACATACAAACAAAAATAAAAACAGAATAGATTATTATAATAAAAACAGTGAATTACATTATAAAAGAAAGAAAAATCTAAATGTATATTCATGGTACATTCAGAGGCTCGAAATACCCGTTATAAAGTATCGTTACATAAATAATAAAGATATTTTGATTTTGATCTATTAAATTGGCCCTCCTTTAGCAATACGAATTCGATCTTGTATAGCTGGTACACATTAGGAAAAAAATTAGATGAAAAAAAAACCAATAAAGCACTGAATATTAATACAGTGGAACAACAGGGTTCTTGTACACATTGTATAAAGAAACAAACACGTAAGTTCAAGTCCCCGTGGATCTTGCTCGCTCACAATAATGGCAGATTTATTCTCAAAACAAAATAATCAACCAGTCAGAAGATGAGAGATTTTGCTCGCAGCGTTTATAGCTGAGCATAATATTCCCATGGATGTTATGGAACACTTGTCATAATTAATAAAAAACGTTGCGATAGAACAAAAAAAAACAGCTTTTGTGAAAAATGTGAGCGGTTAACTCGAAAACAGATGATATTAAGGTAATTACAAAAACTAATATAATCGTAGATCAATGCCCGGATAGCATGACAGCACGTTTTTAACCGGCTTCAAAAAGAAGGTTCTCTATTCGACGCGTATGTATGTAATATTATTAAAAATGCGTAATATTCATATATGTTAGTCTATATGGGCTTCTAAATAAATGTACCAAATTTTACGAGTGTGTATGTACTTATGTATGTAGGTTTGTCCGCGGATTTCTCAGAAACTACATGTCCGATTATGAAAATTATTTTTGCAATTATAGTTAGAATATTTTTCAACTTAGGGAAGTATATTACTTAGGGAAGAGTATAAGTTTCATCAAAATCGATCCAGTAGTTTAAGAGATATAGACTTTTTATGTTTTCAGTAAGTTATTGTAACGTAGACGTTATAGTTGCGTGATAGTGCTGATTCAATACCTATTTTTTGGTAATTGGTAAAATAAAAGTCACTAAAAAGTGTTAAATAAACTACACACATCAAAAGTGTCTAGGGATCAACATATATTTTTGCAATAACTTTTCTCCTGATTGATATTAATTAAAATTTTCTTTAAGGATTCATCAAATAAAGTGTTTTCGTTTGTCACAGTAACGATAAACCAAGTCACCTTTGCATTAATAAAGAAATTTGCCATTTTCCTAATAAAGGGATTTTTGACATTTGAACCACTAACACAAAAGTTCGAAAAAAAGACTGAAATAACAGTTTTCTTTAAAATTTTATTGGGTAACTTAAACAATTAATAATCCGTGTTTCTACCGCGAACACTAACAACACAAGAACATCGGTTTGGCATACTCAAAATGAGTTCATCCAAATCACGCTGTGGAATGGCCGCCCATGTTCGTTGCAACAACAAAAAAAGGTCTTCTTGCGACTGGATACCCTCCATATTCGGCAGAGCTCTTCTCTGTAGCATATCCCATGCATGCTCAATCGGGTTCAAGTCTGGCGACTGAGCAGGCCAGGGCAGGACATTGATGTTAGCTGCGGCGAGAGTCTGTCTTACAACTCTTGCGGTGTGCGGTCGTGCATTATCATGCATTAACTGAAATAAGGGACCGATTTGCACTTGTAGAGGAACGATGACGTCTGATACAATCGTCTCAGCATAAATTTGAGCGTTGAGGTTGCCTCTGATCCAAATCAACTCAGTTCTTCCGCCGATCCAAATACCCGCCCATACCATGATGGTTCCACCACTATAAGGATGGACTTCCTGGCAGGATTTTAATCGCTGTTGGCGTCCAGGGGTTCTCCAGTGTCGTATACGTCTTGTATCCGGTCTCATACCAAAACGAGACTCATCAGAAAAGCACACGAAACGCCATTGTTCTTCTGCCCAATTTCTGTGTTCAAGAGCCCATTGATATCGAATCCTACGATTGTGCATTGCTATAGGTGGTACCCGTAGCGGTCTTCGGGAATGAAGGTTCACTTCATGCAAGCGGTTTCTGACTGTTTGGTCGCTAATTAAGTTCCCTGAAGAGTGATGAAGCCTCACGGCTAACATCATGGCAGTTATTGTTGGAGCTCTTCGAGTTAAGATTTGAATATATCGGTCTTGTCTCCGTGTGGTGCAGCGATACCGTCCTCCATGGCGCTCAGCCACGGTACCAGTGCTTCGGTAACGTGTCCAAAGTCGACTGATAACACTCTGACTTGTATTCAGAGCTAAAGCCACAGTACGTTGCCGGGAACCAGCTTCTATCATTCCCACGGCTCTGAGCATTTCTTCCCTGCTTAAATGACGTCGCCGCTCCATAATAACGTTGGTTTTAATCAGTAGTAGGGAAACAGTAGCACTAATAATGTCTTCAATGCGTTGTATGTTTTTATAGGGAAAATATTGACAGCTGATTTTCATCTTTTACTCGAATTTGATTCACAGTTCCTGATTCAAATTATGAAATGCACCAAAAAGGATCCATATAAATTTATAAAATCATAAATTTATTACAAAGCCACATCTCAATCTCAAGAAATCCGCTTAAAAATGCTTGATCCCTAGACACTTTTGATGTGTGTATTTAAAAAAAAACGACTTCATAGTAAATTATCTAAACAGCATAAAATAACGAAAATATATTGAAGTCGGTGCTAGCACATCCTGTTAACTAACACTAGCACCAGCGGACACCGACTTCAATATATTTTCGTTATTTTATGCTTTTTAGATAATTTACTTTGAAGTCGGTTTTTTAAATAGTTTCTTTTTAAACCAAAGTTGATGTTGCAGATGCAGATCTCAATTAAGTGTTTGGTACTTTATTATTCATGATTATTTGTGGTTTTACGCTGTACCTAATATGTTATTGACAAGTGTTTTTTAACCGACTTCAAAAAAGGAGGAGGTTCTCAATTCGTCTGTATATATATATTTTTTTTTTATGTATGTTCGCGCATAACTCTGGCAATTATTAACCGATTTGAAAAAATCTTTCTTCCATCCATTCTTCAATCCATTGATTGGGTCCCATAAAAAAATTATTGTTTAGTAATAAGTAGTTCCTAAAAAAACAAGAATGGTGACTGCGCACTGAGAGCTGCAAGAGAGCCTATATAGATGACGTTTTAGTCGCTCGGACTCGCTCGGTTGGACAAAAATGGTCATAACTCTGGCAAATATTTACCAATTTCAATTATTCATTTTTTATTCGAAAGAAGAAACCACTGTATTGAATCTGTATGCATTTTATTACAACCGGATAAGAACTTCCTGGAGGACCATGTACGATGTGGAGGAATTTATCGCGTAAAAACCATAAAACTGATGTTCTCCATTACATTGCTCTGACAATTATGAACCGATTTCGATGATTCTTTTTTTATTCGAGAGAGTAAACTACTATGATGTTTCCATGCAAATTTCATTACGACCGGATATTTTTTTCTGAAGAAACATGAATTATGTAAAACTATGTAGACGATAATGTGATCATAACCTACCTAGATAATTTTACGGTTTTCGATGGTTCAGTCTTTATATATGAAAATATCACTAAAAAGTTTAAAATAAAATCTTTTTAAAAAAAAATTGAACCGACTTCAATATCACTGAAAAGTATAAAATAATTTAAATATTATTGAAGTTGGTGCCAAATATACACAGCAGGTACGCTAACACCAACTTCAATAATATTTAAATTATTTTATACTTTTCAGTGATATTGAAGTCGGTTTATTTTTTTTTAAAAAAGATTTTATTGGAGTTACTTTTAAAGTATGAACATTGGCCTCACGGTCAAGAGGTAACAAATATCAATACCTGGTTACGAACGAACATGACACTGTGACTTTGGTCACTGTGTTTGCCAATATTTATTTTGATTAGCTACAAAAACCTCATACACCAATGTTGTTTATGCGTAAGTCACATAATGGACCGTTGTTATTGCTGTTATTATGATACGGGGTGGTTGTAGGAATGTGTCAATAATATCTATACTTATAATAAAACTGTAACAGGTCCAATTCTGTACATTGAAGATATTTTGAAAATTATATTTGGAGAGCATTCTATAACCGATACTGAGGCCGAAAATGTAACTTTTTTAATTTTTGTCTGTCTGTCTGTCTGTCTGTCTGTCTGTCTGTCTGTCTGTCTGTCTGTATCTCGGCTGAGCATCACGCCGAAACTACTGGATGGATTGAAACGAAACTTGGCATGATTTGAGATCTTACTACGAGGTAGGACATAGGATACTTTTTATCCTTTAATCTAGCACGGTTCTTTTGGGAGAGGGGATTAAAGTCAACATGGGTATTTGGTTATACGCTTGGTCCGATTTTATAATTTTTTTTATAATTATAATAAATATTTGTAAGGGAACACTCATAGACAGTTGTTAACAATGTTTGGAAATCGATCAGGTTAAGCAACGTTAGGTAAGGTCATTAAATAGATGGGTGACCGTTTAACGCCATTTGAATTAAACGTCTCCGTGCTTCGGAGGGCAAGTACAAAGTGGTTCCAAGTTTTTAACCGACTTTAAAGAAGGAGGTTTTGTATTCTATGCGAATGTATATTATTGAAAGTTTAGTAAACGTAAACACAGCGCGAGCGGAGCTGCGTGGGTCAGCTAGTAATACAATAATCATAATGGTCCATGATAGATTCAACATCACAGGCACGCCTGGTTCTCGGTATAATTACTATATCTCTCTTAAATTTTAATACCAGATTTAGAAGCCGTAACCGAAATTATAATATACTAGCTGACCCGCACAGAGCTTCGCCCGACACCGACACTTCCAACAATTATCATTATATTTCAACCAATTTACACAAAATCTTCACAAATGATATATCTAAACCTTCCTCGTGAATCATCTATCTATTGGTAAAACCCGCATGGAAATTCGCTCAGCAGTTCTTGAGTTTATCACAGAGGCGGCGAAGGACTTTGTTTGTAGTGATTTAATCTTCCAGTTTTTCCTAATATTACAATCCAATTACCAGGATTATCGCCAATGCAATAAGATTCTTACATCTAACAGACATATCGATATTTTTGCACCTGAAACTGCATCAGTTCCGCAGGCAGTTGTAGACCTATTTATTTGAATTTTAGAATTTTACTACTCGTATTATTTAAATGTACCTAGTATGTACTTGTATGTGTAGTTTCCGTTTTGTAAATTAGCGCTCGGAAATTTTCAGATAAGTACTAGAATCTGAAAATTTCCCACATTAATATAAGAGATTAAACGTATAGGTATACCCGTGGATTATGATCGCGATCATACATTGTGTTATTGTGTTACCTTATTGTGATTGTAATCTGTTTTGTACGCTAATAAACAAATAAATAAATCTGTTGCCCATACTTAGTAAATAATAGCCAAAATTATTAATTTTACTTGACGCCACAAACCAAACCAGTGGTGTGTTATTATTACGTACAGTTATTTTTTTGCCATAGAGACTTTAGTTGTTTTAGAAATATTTAGTGACACTAATATACACGTTCATGTTACCTATCTTAGGTAGCAAATTCCGTAGATTACTCTGTTCAATGTTCACGTCATAGTTGTTGGTATCTACGAATACACCCACAGGAGCGGCCGTTGCTGCGTAACGTAACGAGTCGCTTCCGACTTACCACTAAATAAGCTTCTGTCGGCTTGATTAGATTACCGTGGCATTGTGTAATAATAACACATGTATAAAAAACCTTTATGCGATGCGATAGTGGCGTTATACTCACACTTATCTGTCAGCATTTGCACATCGTGCTACGCCAGCTTGAATGAGTATCATTTCAAGACTTAAGAATATTTTCATTCAAGTTTTTTGATAAGGCAAGGCAGGTTT
Organism: Furcula furcula; assembly: GCA_911728495.1. Lineage (NCBI taxonomy): Eukaryota > Metazoa > Arthropoda > Insecta > Lepidoptera > Notodontidae > Furcula > Furcula furcula. The sequence goes on from OU452253.1 coordinate 26,192,507, forward strand.
TTAAGTTGAAATGAAACTAATTTTACGGATTATATTTTAGGTTTTTAAGTTTGTGTGTAGGTCCCGACCCTGACACTGAGGCCCCTAGACTGGCTGGGCCCCTAGGCCGGGGCCTTGTAGGCCTAGGCGGAAATTCGGCTCTGAGTGTTGATATAATTATAATGTTTCCAGTGCAGTATATAATGCACTCACCATCATAGTTATCGTTAATTCTAATTATAAGCCATTTTTAAATCTAATTATTTCAACTCTGAGCAGTTTATGCTTATTTTCCATTATTGAGTGTGTACGAGATAATTAATATCTCTACTCAATATCATCAGTAAGTAAAGTTTTTAACTGGATGCGAGTGGCGAAGTAATCCGATCTTAACAAATGTATTTATGATCTGCAACTCTAATTTTTCGTTTGTAAGTGCGGCAGTTAATTAAGGTTTAGAAAGAGTTGCTGGTGTGCAAATAGAAAAAGCTTAGTACTGAATCCACAAAAGCAAACAATGCAAAATGTCTTATCTCATACAAGAAATGCTCTCCACGGGCAGGCTTGTCTGTTACCATCAGGATCAGGCGATCGTCCCGTCATCGCGTCATTCGGATGCTAAAGTATAAGCTCGTGGCTATCCTAAAATGGTTTGGGGTTTTCCGACAGCAACCCGGTACTCGCCATATATTTTACGGCACATATTTATTATCATCGACAGGTTATCTATTCTAAATAAGCATAAACACAGTAATCAGCCGGGCCAGTTCATAACGAAAGTAAATAAAACGAAGATAACATTTTTTACTATAAAAAAAAAGTTTCAAGGCAATCATCGGAAGAAGTTGCAAAACTTATTTCCGTGTTTTGTTAAAATATTGTTCATCACAGTACAATTTGAAGAGCGTCGCGCTAACACAAAATACAATGACCTCGCAACACCGAGGTATAAACACAATTATCGAAAGATCCTAATAGTAAGAAGGTAAGTCCTCGGAATCCATACACAATGATCCGATCCCAAACTAGGCCGAGCCTGTACTATTTGTAACCAGACAACTGACACAAATTGTATACTTTTTTTTGGGCTCAGGCCATAGTCCACCACGCCGACCAAGTGCGGTTTGGCGGACTTCACACGTCATTTGAAATCTAGCTAGGCTTTCTCAGACATGCAGGTTTCCTTACGGTGTTTTCCTCCACCGAAAGCTAGTAACAATCGCACAAAGACGATTCACACATGATTAATTAAAGAAATCAGAGGTGCGAGCCGGGGTTCGGACGTGCGCACCTTATTTCCAAGGCAAGCGCTCGCCCACTGAGCTGTTACTGCACTACTAGCTGTAACATACTTATATAAATAATAATAATATTAAACCCGCAGGGCAGCTTGTGGTGAGCTGTTGGTGCACCACGGACTCGAGTACTACAGAGAGTCGGTCAGCCCACACCTCGACGTGTCTTTGTCGGCCGAGTGGAAGTGGAAGGGGGCCCACAGAGTCCTCCCAGCTCTGGCTTGCCGTAATTGAAGGCCCAGAGAGGAGTCGTTAGAGCAATATGATTCAGGGGTGGTGTTAGAGGGCGTAACTTTGGAGAAAGCGCAGCAATCCTGTCGCCACTCCTGAGTCACCCACACTGGTGTTGCTGATGTCGTCTTCTGACGATCATTTAGGGGGGCTCCCTAAATGATCCACCTAGTGGGTGACTAATCACCACTTGCTGCAAAATAATTACATATGTAATACTTAATGGCAAGTGGTCCCGGCCTTCTGCAATAGCCCAATCTTTACTCCACCAAATGTTCAAGCACATGGACTAATATTTACCTTTCCATATAATTACCTCATACACTTGCCGAGGTCAATTGCCGGTATTTTATCATTTTGGCAGTTCATCTCGGGAGATGTTTCATGCCTCTACGTGTTGGCAGTTCATCTCGGGAGATGTTTCATGCCTCTACGTGTTGGCAGTTCATCTCGGGAGATGTTTCATGCCTCTACGTGTTGGATCCGTCCCCCACAAGCCTCTAAAACGACCGGGTAGAAAGCCGTGAATAAGACACCACACGTAACCAGACAGCTGATACATATACTTCAATACATTTTTTTTAAATACGTGCTTATGTACAGATAAATAACACTCAAACACGAGGTGGTAATGGTGATAGACCCCACGGCCTATTGGGTAGCGGCCAAGGTGTCTAACATATTGTTATTATTTTGAAAGTGATTTTACTGTTATTATCAATCATTCACTATATTACACTAAACTACTGGTGACTATATTTACCGAAAATGACTCCATTCGATTTCTTTTTTTTTTTGTTAACACAGTACTGTTGTGTACACAGGAGTTACGATTGACCGGTGGTCAGCCAAAAACCATTGGTAGGGTTAAATATGACATATTGAACTCTACCAATACCAATAACATCATTATGAACACTTAGTAGTTATTGGTGTCATTGGCGAAACGGCATTAAGTAACGGCGTCAACTAGGGACCGTCACAAAAATATTAAAAGCTAAAGAAACCTGTAGGGGACGTCGGCGGCGAGGAACACGTAGTTGGTGCCGTACAGCGAGGCCACGAACACGGCGACGGCGAGCAGGCAGTAGTTCTGCACGTGGAAACGCTTGAACTGGCCCAACTCCTGCATCAGCCGCTCCGTGTCCACGCCCGAACTGCCCGTTTCAGCCTCCAACTTCGCCATAGCGCACACCTTAAGTCTCTCTTCTTGTAATATTTGGTATGTTTGTAAATATCGGCGGCGCGGCGGTGTGCGCGCGTGGCGGTCGGGCGGTCCGGTGCGCACGCGCAGCGCGCCGAGTCTCGCGACTGATAATGAGGCGGACGCGGCTCGCTCTTCATTTGTACTTAGTATGCAATTATGTCGATGTCAATGTTCTTCTTCATTGAGTATGTTTAGAACTACGTAATCTAGTACCGTGATCATTTTCCGACGGTCTCTAGTCGGTTTTGAATCTTGGTCACAGTGATATCAAGGTTTCTAGACAGGTAATAACGATCTATCTTCGTAATTAGGTATTAGCGATCCACATATTATTTTAACGTTTATATGTTATAAACCCAATTAAATTAGATAATATGTAAATTATAGTTTTATTAATTATATATTTTATAAATTGTCAAGTGGACAAACATAATTAGGTATTTAAAAAAAAAAAAAAAATTTTAAGTTATTTTAAAACTTTATTATTAATAATATTGATATTTAAAAAAAAAAAAGTTAAAAAATGATTTTTCAATTAATTATAAACAATTAAAAATTGATGAAAAATCACGTGACTATAAACGCGCCAAGATTGGTCACCATATAGGTGTGACGTCATAATGTTAAAGCGATTTAATAATATGATATGGCTATTACAGGTGACTAGACAATAATATTGAAAATGTATTGCTAAAAAACGACGCTGAACGACACTGAACGACGACATTGAACGTCACTGAACGTCACTGAACGACACTGAACGACACTGAACGGCACTGAACGACACTGAACGACGACATTGAACGTCACTGAACGTCACTGAACGTCACTGAACGACACTGAACGACACTGAACGGCACTGAACGTCACTGAACGTCACTGAACGACACTGAACGTCACTGAACGACACTGAACAACACTGAACGACACTGAGTGACACTGAACGTCACGTTCAGTGACGTTCAGTGACGTTCAGTGACGTTCAGCGTTGTTCAGAGTCGTTTTTTAGCAATAATATTATTGTCTAGTCAAGTGTAATAGCCGTTGACGCTGTACTGTTATTAAATAGCTTTAACATTATGACGTCACACCCGCTCGGGTTTGTTCAGGAGCTGTCGGCGTGTTTCCGGTACTGGATTCAAAAATTATATTTTTTATTTTGAAATAAATTTTGAATTATTGCGAATAAAAAAAACTAAAAATAGTTTTATTATAAAACTTATATATGATCTTTCCATTTCTAACAAAAAAAAAAACAAATACCCAACTGATAATTTAAGCATTTATAAAAATAATTACCTACTTATATGGCAGTAAGTCTGTTTTATTTTAATAATTAATTTCAATGCCTGCTAATGGGAATCAGCAATGTAAGAAAATAAGTTTTTAGGGTCAAAGGACAACTCAATTAACAATTTTAGCTCATAAACACACACATACAGTATATCACCACCGCGGCCCTGTCGTCGGCTTTAATGTCATAAAGTCATCAAACATTTAGCTACAAGAAAATTACTATATTTTATGAACGAATAATTTTTTGAAACTTTCGTAGAATCAGATTATACTTTTAGATGATCGTGATCGAAATTATCCAATCGTAGCTAATTGGTTTAATAAAAATGCAGAAATAACAATTAGCGTTCAGTCAGACAGCCGCCTAGCCGTTAGCCTAGACGTGCCTTTTGATGTGTAGTACACCTTGATCTCCAGTATTGCAAAACGAATCATCATCTTGAATTTAATTAAATATCGCATAAACTGAAAACAGCTGTATGAGTTAATAAAATTAATAAGGGTTCTGTGGAAGAGAGAGTGCCTATCTACATATATTTATTTTATGTAACGCTATTTATGTTGTTCCTATTAAATTTACAAAAGCAAACGCAAAATATTCTCCCTAGTTTAAATCATCGCAACAACAAAACAATATCAAAGGCATTTTAGGCCTTCAATAAAAGAAAAACCAGTGGTGGTATTCTGTAAGAACATTTAACAAACTGGAAAGCTGAATCCGCGGTGAGATGTCAAATTCGTTGAACGAAATGTGGATGGGCTGGCGTGCCGCTTACCATCAGGTGAACAGGACGTCTCATCTGTAAGCTGCAAAGATAACCTTTACAACTTTCAAAAAGTAAACTTTACGGTCGCATAGTTACTTCTTTCGAAGCTTCTTTCAGATTTCAAACCAGCACTCTTAGTAGAATGTTTTAATCGTTTTTATGGATGGTATTTTTTTTACTAATAAGCTACATTACAAGTCGTAAACAAAGAATTTGCATACGGTCTGGTCTGGTCGTAATATGGACACAGGTGACAACTGAGAAGTGGCAAACGCTTGTCGTTGAGACAGCAGAAAATACCGTCGACTTGTTTTCATTTAATTAACTAGAAAAAGGCATAAACGCACTCGACATGCACACTCATAGAACAATAAATTAATAACAGCTTATTGTTGTTATAAGTGCGCAAATGGAGTGTTTGCCTTGTACTACTAAACAAAGTGTAAATAAGTCTAGTAGCTGACGGCATTAGGCCGTCTTGAGTCTTGATAGTGACACCAGTGCATCCCTTGCGCAAATATCGACTCTGTGATAAGAGTCAACACTGCGCTGCCAGCAGAGGGAGGACAATATTGCAAGTCCCTCAGTAGCAAGTAGGAATGGCTAAAAAATATTTCGATATATATCTTCTCAGTGGAGGCCGCGTTGTGATCAGTGGTAGTTGTAAAAAAGTTGATAATATGTAAGTGTCCTCGTTAGGCCTATGCATAATAAAGATATTTTGAATTTGAATTTAACGTATCGATATTTTTAAAGTACATATATCAATATCTTAGAGGAGATACCACTGGAGAGAGCATGATGCGCTAACCCCCTCTGCCAAATTTTTGGTCATATGGTCAGGTCATTCTTTATTTGTGAGCGTGTATTTTTGAATGTGTAGCGAGTTTATTATAGTGTGGGTATGCGTGAAAGTGTATCTGTGTGTGTTTACTTCGCCTTCCGCACCCCGCAAAAGTGCCACAAAAAATTTGTTCGGGGAATCGACGCGATACTAACTCCTTTGGTACTTTCTCTGAGATCAATATCGAACTCGATATATCGATGACAAAATATCGATACATCGGTGATGTTGTAAGGATTTTGGAAGCATTTTACTAAACTCTAAGGAAGAAAATCATAATCTAGAAAAGTATCGCTTTTGATTCGATTTTGATACTTACTTGATAATATTTTATATCGAAGTATAAAATGTTTACAAAAAATATCAACATCTCGAAAAAAAATTGATACCTACATCGATATTTTTAAACTAGCCGCAAGACTCAAAAGAACAGCACCAGAAGGTACCGATATATTTTGACTATAGTGTTCTGTATTTACCCCAAACGAGTATAGTTGCTCAATATAAACTCGCGCTTACTACGTTTACACTTGATGTTCAGTGTTAACGCAGCCTTGGATAGAAGCATACTAGATTGTTTAGAACACAAATAAAATCTTTAAAAAAAAATGAACTGACTTCAATATCACTGAAAAGTATAAAATAATTTAAATATCTATATTTATTTTTGAAATTGGTGTTAGCTTACCTGGGTTGCGAACGGAGACAATAACCGAATACGACAAACTTATATAGAAATAAAATATTTTTAAAAAAAATTGAACCGACTTCAATATCACTGAAAAGTATAAAATAATTTAAATATTATTGAAGTTGGTGTTAGCTTACCGGCTGTGTATATTTGGCACCAACTTCAATAATATTTAAATTATTTTATAGTTTTCAGTGATATTGAAGTCGGTTCATTTATTTGTAAAAGATTTTATTTTAAACTTTTTAGTGATATTTTCATACATAAAGATTGAACCATCGAAGATGGTAAAATGATCTAGATAGGTTATGATCACATTATCGTCTACATACTTTTACATAATTCATGCTTCTTCTGAAAAAAATTATCCGGTCGTAATGAAATTTGCATGGAATTATCATAGTAGTTTACACTCTCGAATAAAAAAACAATCATCGAAATCGGTTCATATTTGTCAGAGTAATGTATAATGGAGAACATCAGTTTTATGGTTTTTACCAGATAAATTCCTCCACATCGTTCATGGTCCTCCAGGAACTTCTTATCCGGTTGTGATAGAATTCATACAGATTCATCACAGTGGTTTCTTCTTTCGAATAAAAAAAGAATAATTGAAATTGGTAAATATTTGCCAGAGTTATGACCATTTTTGTCCTTAAAAAGCGACATAAAGTCATCTTATAGGCATTCCTGCAGGTTTCCTGCGCAGTCGCCATTCTTGTTTTTTCAGGAACTACTTATTCGTAAGCGATAATTTTTTTATGGGACCCAATCAATGGATTGGAGAATGGATGGAAAAAATATTTTTTCAAATCGGTTCATAATTGCCAGAGTTATGCGCGAACATACATAAACAAATATATATACAGATGAATTGAGAACCTCCTCCTTTTTTGAAGTCGGTTAAAAATACTCTGCGTCAATGTTATCACTGTGCGGGCAGGGAACACCACAAGGGATGGTCCCACATCGACACCGGCAGCAGTTCATGCCAAATATTTTTTTTTTTGCGGGGAAACCTTCAAAAGATCCCGGAAATTGTTAGGCTCGACTGGGGTATGTGGGATTTTGGCCCACTAAAACCCCCGCGGCCGTCGCTTCGGCACATGAGAAGGGACACCCGGGCTCTCCGGTGGGATCTGCACCAGGAGCCCCTCAGTGCCTTGCCTTTGAGTCTGCCGCCGAGAGGCGCATAATAACCCCCCGGGATCCAGACACGGTACTCACGGGGATAGGGGTCGCAACCCCACCGCCAGCCTCCTAAGAAGTTGGCCGTTATTTGACGGCATTCTCTCTACCCCAGCAAGCCTACCTGCTTCAATATTATTGGAGACGTTTCACTACTACGTTTAATATTAATTCCGGAGACGGTTTCGTTTTACTCGCTATTGAAGAAATTTCAAATATCTGGAATATTTTTAGTGATGTGTAAACAATCGACTTCCAACACACTAGATAATTCGGACATTGTGTGTGTGTGTGGACGGATAACGTCCAATAATACAGTTCTCCAATTAATTGGGTAACTACATACGAGTATTCTCCATTCATTATCACGTCCCACTTTTCAAGCAGCGCATTTCTCTACTATGTACTTGAACATAGTATAATAGAGATATTTTTTTTTTATATTTACTTGCCTCAAATGTGATTTAACTTCTACTTCTGAAGCCTGACTGTGTTTATTTTGATTTATTTTAGAAATAAAAAAATCTCCAGTTAGTACTACTAGAATACGCGGGAAAATAAAGGAGCGAAAGTTTACAAACACTGGATATTGATCCGAGACTCATCATTTAACAATAATTGTTTTAATTATTGTTTATTCTCTAAAAAAAGTACATGTGGTAAAAGTTGGAAGTGATTCGGAGAATGCAATTCAGCCTAGAAACCGGCGAAATAGTTTTGTGGCCGAAATGTGCTGACAACATAAAAGTCGATATTTTCCCTTAGTGATATCGTAGCTTTAGTTTCGACTTCCTTCGACCACCAAAGATATTTGAGTGCCTCTGAGACATATCCTAATCTATAACAATATGAATGTGTATACATGTCATTTATATAGCATTGTCGGGCGGCGACGACGTGGTCGGTGCTACACAATGCTCAGGCTCACGATCGACATCACCATCTAGCTATTCAGAGTGTTTACAAAATAAACTCTACAATGTAGAATAAGTTGACCATTGCTAACGTTGTATCATTCACACAGATGTATATCAATAAGTCTCACTGAGTTATTTAGTCGGTATGTGTAACTGGGACTAGTCCGACTACTGTCCCTTTGGCAAAAGTCAAAGTCAAAAATATTTATTTCACTTTTGAATGGTCTTTTTTTTTAAACTGCCGCCGGATCACAACCCGGCCTCTTCTTCTTCTTCTTTCTTCTTCAAATAAATGTTTTTAATTTGTACTTAAATAAACCATAATAGAATTTACAGAATTCAAACAACTAATACCAAAACTTAGTCTAACACTGCAAGCCCTTTCTGCGTAGAATGGACTGACAATAAGAACAAAGCACACCTGAGATTGTACCGAGGTAGTTATAACATGACTAGCTGACCCGCGCAGCTCCACCCGCGCTTTAATTACATTTTGCTCCCCTTTTCTCCCTACTCCTTTGATTTATCTCTCTTCATCTCTCTCTCTTATAAGAAAAATCTAATTCTATGCTCTTTCTCTCCCCTCCCGCTGCGGTCCCCGTCACACTTCCCCTCTTCCTCTCCCCGTTGTCCTCTCTGAACCCTCTCCCTCCTCTCTCTTCTCCCAACTTGCTCCCTCTCACTCCCCCCCCCCTTGCTCCACCTAACTCCTCCGATCACTCACTCCATTACCCTCCCCTCTCCCTCTCTTGCACCCTCCTCTCGTTCTAATATATCCTCGTCAATCATGCTATCAGCGGCATAAAATATACTTTATAACCTATTCTCAGACCTACCCGCAAAATTTCATACATATCGGTTCACCCATCTATTTAAAGACCTTGCCTTATGTTGCTTAACCTTAACCTAGCGGCATCAAATATACTTTACGACCTATTCTCAGACCTACCCGAAATGCACACAAAATTTCATACAAATCAGTTCACCCATCAATTTAATGTCCTGGCCTTATGTTGCTTAACCTTAACCTAGCGGTATTTTAACTTTATGACCTATTCTCAGACCTACCCGATATGCACAAAAAAAATCATACAAATCGGTTCACCCATCTATTTAATGACCTTACCTAACGTTGCTTAACCTTAACCTACCGGGATAAAAAGTATCCTATGTCCGTTTCCTGGTAATAAGCTACCTCCCCACCAATTTTCAGCCAAATCGGTTCAGCCGTTCTTGAGTTATAAATAGTGTAACTATCACGACTTTCTTTTATATTTATAGATTAAAGTTCTATAGTGATTATATGTTCAAGTTCACCGATAGATGGCGCTGTTCATAATGTAAATCACGCTAACATCGTAAATTACTGTCTAATGATATTCGATAATGAAAGTTATAAGTTTTTCGCATCTTTTATTGTTGCGACTGTAATACAATACCTATACACTACCTGGACTTGGGGAGTTTCATTAATTGTCATGAACACCCCAGAGCCCTGACCTTGAAGCGTTTTTTGGGAGCGCTGTTCATTGTGTGTAGTGTGAATTGTACTTGTACATTTTATTGCGTTAGATTAGATCATTTCGAGTCATTTTAGGTCTTTTACCTAAGTAAATATTTAGCAATTTCGTATTCTCAATTTCTACCTACCTATACAAATGTAGCCTTGGTGGTGCAGCGGACCTAACCGTTGGCTTTTTAATGAAATGAAATGGTATTTTTCCCTTGCCTATTTCTTTCCTAATCTAGTTTGGATTCGCTCGGGAATTACAGATTTTAACTTTTCAAAGATATAATGTCATATTGCTATCAGCAAAGTACTTAGCACAATACAGGAATCTAATGAAAATGTCCTGGGTGTACCGGACCGGCTTACCCCTTACAAAAATTGAGCCTTCGCCACTGCCATATCTTATGCAAACTAAATGTCTGCTCAGTCCCTATTGTATATAGCGTAATAATAGATATCTTAATGATTAACTGATCAGTTTATAATTACCCTATTCACATACAAAGGAAATTACGTGGTAATATGTGCAAGTAATGTTTCACATAGCGTGATGTTTTATATATGTACCAACTTATATCCCTACTTCTACACAACACATCAGTGAAAGTCCTATCAGAATCCATCCACGGGTTTTCAAATGATACCTGGACGAACAGAACGACAGACAGACAGACAGACGGACAGACAGACAGACAGACAATAATTCCAAAAAAAATGGTTTTGGCCTCTATGTCGATAGTATAGTATCCCCACATAGAAATTTTGGAAAAATATTCAATGTACAGAAAAAGTGCTCTTGTATTATAGTATAGATAGAAGATAGAAAACGTTAGGCCTTCCGTGATTACCTATGGGTGCTAAAAAGCATTCGGAATATCGGGAATATCAAAATTAACCATAATAGTATTTAATTAGTTTCTCACTCGAAGAACCGATAACCGTTGGGGAAGAAAGGTTCTCGAGTGGCGACCACGAACCGGAAGACGCAGCGTAGGCAGGCCTCCCACTAGGTGGACCGACGGCATTGTTCGCGTCGCAGGCAACCGGTGGATGCAAATGGCAAATTGTCGTTCATTGTGGCGGTCTAAGGGGGAGGCCTTTGTTCAGCAGTGGACGTCTTCCGGCTGGTGATGATGATGATGAAATTAGTTTCATTATAATATCGTGTTCATAAAAATACAATGTTATATTGTACAATGGTATTGTAGAGTTGTTTGGCAAACGTAGAGAAAATAAGGTGTTGTAATAGTTTCAATATAAAACTGTCACTAGATAAGTAGCTATATTTAATCAGGTGATGGATAAGTAATAAGAATAACAATATTCTGAGACAACATACAGCGCCATCTGATTCCAAACTATGTATATATAATATAGAGGCTCACTGTGGCTCATAGCCACTTATAATCACCATTCAGTAAACGATTGATTGCTTAAGAATCGTCAGGCATGGTCGGACCATGGATGGGTGGCCGATTAGTGGCATTTGAAATGAATGTATCCACGCTTTCGAGGACAGGTAGAAATTCGGTCTTGGTTTTTGTCATCTAGTTAGCAATCTTTAAGCCAAGTCAGAGGCTTAAACAGCTTTTACACCAAGATGGTCACTAATCAAACGACAAACTATGGCGACATAAAAAATGTTTTTAAATACTTATACAGAGAATTTAACGCCTGTTACAAGTCAGTCAGCCATGTGCATGTAAACAAATGGTTAAGGTGGGACCCGAAATCACCACCTTTGGTTTTAGCGGTCCGGTCAATTATCCGCAGTACCAACCGGGCGTCAAAGTTGGCTATAAAGTCTAAATATGTATGTATCTGTAATATAGGTTCCATTTTTTTTTCATCCTGCTAGGTGACGAGACCAGCAAGACACTCGCCTGATGGTAAGCGACCCGCCTACCCATAGACAGCTGCTGAGCACTGCTGTTCGTCACGCATCACATTTAGTTATTGAGTCCCGGGTTTGTGTCCAATAATTTCACCAGCTACAGTGCCCTTCACACCGAGATACGGCAACGCGTTTACACATTATTGGTTGGCGGCAGAACATCAAACACTGCGGTCGGTGGACGTTGGTATCTACCTGATCAATCCCTCGCACAAGGGAAGCAGATTACAAGTGGGTATTCTGGGTTGCTAATGTGGATGAGCCCTGTCATCCATAAGTAATGTAACATGATCCGACGTACCTGTAGGGCACGTCAGCGGCCAAGAATATGTAGGTGGTGTGCAGCAGGCCGACCTGCACGGCGGCCAACGCCACCATGGCGTACACCCGCAGGTGGAAGCGGCCCGCCTGCCCCAGCTGCCGCAGCACGGCGTCCGCGTCCACCGGCGTCCCCTTGCTGCCCTTGCTGCCCTTGCTCCCCGGCTCCTCGGCGGTCATGTCGGTGTCGGCCGCTGCGCGTCACCGGCCAGAGAACACTGCAGGCCGAGCGCCGAGCACCGCCCTGAGGGCGCGTCGCAACAATGCCGACAGACGAATGTTAGAAAGCGATACTAGGCCACGGCCGCCCCGACGCCGCCGTCAATCAAATCTCCACGAGATGCAGTTTTGAATATCGATTTGCAAAATTGATCCTAGATTATGCGCGCACTCGCCGAGGAATGTGTCGGCCGCGCCGCGGTTCGTCGCGTCAGTTATTGTTGTTGAGGACAGAGGGACCGGGACGGTGCGGTTCTGACTCGACTAATACACACAACTGAGCTAATATTGTGTAGAAGCGCACCCATCATTATGATTAATATCTGAAATTGAGTAATTTTGCCACAAAAATAAAATGTGCGTGCGTGGAGTCCCTCCGCGCGGAAGAAGTGCAACTTCATTCTCGTTCTGTCTCTTTCTACAGTCATTCAGTCAGTCAGTCAGTCGGTCGGTCAGTCGGTCGGTCGGTCGGTCGGTCGGTCCCTCACTCACACTCACACACAAACTCACACACGCAAAGTCACACACTTACACACACTTCCACACGCACTCACACACTCACTCACACACTCACCCACTCACCCACTCACTCACTCACTCACTCACCCACTCACCCACTCGCCCACTCGCCCACTCGCCCACTCGCCCACTCGCCCACTCGCCCACTCGCCCACTCGCCCAGTCGCCCACTCGCCCACTCGGACACTCGCCCACTCGCCCACTCGCCCACTCGCCCACTTGCCTACTCGCCCACTTGCCCACTCGCCCACTCGCCCACTCACCCTCTCACCCACTCACTCACTGACGGCGTCACATGAGCGCTTTCATAACCTTAACAAATTTAACTCTTAACGTTTAACACTCAACCTTCAACACCTAACGTTTGACGCTTAACGTCTAACGCGTTAAGTGATAACATTTTTGGAAGTCGCATAAGAAGTTTCACTTCAAAAATGACGAGACGAGACACCGTGGACGGTTAAAACCCCATCATACGGATTAACGGCATTTAACGGATTTTATTCTCTTTATCAGATTATTAATTTATTTACATACTAGCAATCCGTCATGGCTTAACCTAAGCTTTCTAAGGTTGTATAATACTATATATCCTATGCCTTTTGGAATACATTCTATGAATTATGTGTATTTAAAATAAGTGACAAATAGAAGCTGATAGCGACAACACGTTTATACCGTTTAGAATTTTACACCTTTACAAGCAAAACTGTCAGTGTGCAGCGACGGGTAGTCGCTTACCATCAGGCCTCCCACTAGGACAGACGACATTGTGCGCGTCGCAGGCAACCGGTGTATGCAAATAGCCAATTTTCATTTTTTGCCGTTCATTGTGGAGTTCGAAGGGGAGGCCTATGTTTAGCTGGCTGGCGGCTGGTGATGATGATGATGATGATGATGATGATCGATATACCAAACCTGTTAATGTCCCACTGACGACTACCGAGGATAATATCTAGAGCAATTAGGTTATACATGCCAAGTGTAAACTTTAGATAAAAATGAACTTTGCGCTCAAGGCATTCAATATTATTAAAAAATTATACTTATGAAGTCAATAAATTATTAAAACTTCCATTACCTTATTTTTTAGTTACGTGATATGATTAATTGGGTTTCTCTGAACGTTCCATTAAATACATAATACTATATTTGAATGTAAGCAGTGACAGGCTACCATTAATTTGTTTCAAAAGTTTGTTATTCCTTAAGGCGTTATGTTGGGGCCATTGTTATTCCAATATTACACTCATTACCAACGGCCATGACTGATAAATTTATGTAAATTATATTTGACAATGACTGAACGTGATTTAATAACTTAGTAAAATAAAACAAATTGCAATTCATGTTAATATTAGAATTTTATTATGTTTACAGAGAAAGGCCAATGCATGATAAGATCGCCATGTTTCTCGTAAATATGTAATTGTTTAACAATAACTTTTTATCCGATGGTCACGAAGCGTCAGTTACTTGTGTTTATTTGTAACCTTGTTTGTACTGGTATGTTTACAAGAAAATAAAAATGGGTCAGCGTGCGTGCACTTTCATCTTGTTTGATCAGAAATGATCTGAATGTTGGCAGGTGAGTCGTATTAGCGCATGTCCTATATGTTATTTTATGCTTTTTAGATAATATACTTTGAAGTCGGTTCTTATTTTTTCAAAAATAGTTTATTTAACACTTTTTAGTGACTTTTATTTTAGCAACAAAAAAATAGGTATCAGCACTATACCGCAACTTGAACGTCTACATTACAGTAACTTACTGAAAACATAAAAAGTTTATATCTCTTAAACTACTGGACCGATGTTGATGAAACTTGTACTCTACCCTAAGTTGAAAAATACTCTAACTACTGCAAAAAGAATTTTCGAAATCGGACCTGTAGTTTCTGAGAAATCCGCGGACAAACCTACTTACCTACATACATACATACATACATACATACATACATATATACATACATACATACACTCATAAAATTTGGTAAATTTGTTTAGAAGCCCACATAGACTAACATATATTAATATTACGCATTTTTATTAATATTACATACATACGCGTCGAATAGAGAACCTTCTTTTTGAAGCCGGTTAAAAATGTCCACCATCACTTATTAAAACTCTTAAAACTCAGCTCTCAGGTTGGTTACCTCACTGGGATTTTTAGTAATGGTTTATTGATGTATTAGCCTATAACTATTACCATTTTCATCTAATTCGATCTTATATTTACCCAGGCCCTAGATTGTATGAAAGCGTATCTGTTTCCTTTGTTTAGAAGCCCACATAGACTAACATATTATATTAATATTACGCATTTTTATTAATATTACTAGCTGACCCACGCAGCTCCGCCTGCGCTATTTTTACGTTAACTAAACTTTTAATAACAGACATTCGCATCGAATACATAACCTCCTTTTTTATAGTCGGTTAAAAACTGGGACCCACTTTTTACTTGCTCTCCGAAGCACGGACCTGTTTAGTTCAAATGGCGTTAAACGGTCACCCATCTATTTAATGACCTTACCTAACGTTGCTTAACCCGATCGATTACAAAACCTTGATAACAACTCTCTATCAGTGTTCCCTTACCAATATTTATTATATTATAAAGAAAAATTGGTAAAATCTGACCAAGCGTATAACCAAGTACCCATTTTGACTTTAATCCCCTCTCCCAAAAGAACCGTGCTAGATTACGGGATAAAAAGTATCCTATGTCCTACCTCGTAGTAAGGTCTCAAATCATGCCAAGTTTCATTTGAATCCATTCAGTAGTTTCGGCGTGATGCTCAGCCGTGATACAGACAGACAGACAGACAGACAGACAGACCGACAAAAATTAAAAAAATTACATTTTCGGCCTCAGTATCGGTTATAGAATGCCCTCCAAATATAATTGTCAAAATATCTTCAATGTACAGAATTGGACCTGTTACAGTTTTATTATAAGTATAGATATACATACGCGTCGAATACAGAACCTTCTTTTTGAAGCCGGCTAAAAATAAGCACGCATTGTTGGTTGTTGTTACAACCAACAACAATACAAAACAATTAATTTAAAAAAAAACTATCTAAATAATAAAAAGTAATAAAAGTAAAATTTAACCGCACCATGATCACCTGGCGTCTGGCGTGCGCGTATATACACACATCAAAAGTGTCTAGGGATCAAGCATTTTTAAGCGGATTTCTTGAGATTGAGATGTGGCTTTGTAATAAATTTATGATTTTATAAATTTATATGGATCCTTTTTGGTGCATTTCATAATTTGAATCAGGAACTGTGAATCAAATTCGAGTAAAAGATGAAAATCAGCTGTCAATATTTTCCCTATAAAAACATACAACGCATTGAAGACATTATTAGTGCTACTGTTTCCCTACTACTGATTAAAACCAACGTTATTATGGAGCGGCGACGTCATTTAAGCAGGGAAGAAATGCTCAGAGCCGTGGGAATGATAGAAGCTGGTTCCCGGCAACGTACTGTGGCTTTAGCTCTGAATACAAGTCAGAGTGTTATCAGTCGACTTTGGACACGTTACCGAAGCACTGGTACCGTGGCTGAGCGCCATGGAGGACGGTATCGCTGCACCACACGGAGACAAGACCGATATATTCAAATCTTAACTCGAAGAGCTCCAACAATAACTGCCATGATGTTAGCCGTGAGGCTTCATCACTCTTCAGGGAACTTAATTAGCGACCAAACAGTCAGAAACCGCTTGCATGAAGTGAACCTTCATTCCCGAAGACCGCTACGGGTACCACCTATAGCAATGCACAATCGTAGGATTCGATATCAATGGGCTCTTGAACACAGAAATTGGGCAGAAGAACAATGGCGTTTCGTGTGCTTTTCTGATGAGTCTCGTTTTGGTATGAGACCGGATACAAGACGTATACGACACTGGAGAACCCCTGGACGCCAACAGCGATTAAAATCCTGCCAGGAAGTCCATCCTTATAGTGGTGGAACCATCATGGTATGGGCGGGTATTTGGATCGGCGGAAGAACTGAGTTGATTTGGATCAGAGGCAACCTCAACGCTCAAATTTATGCTGAGACGATTGTATCAGACGTCATCGTTCCTCTACAAGTGCAAATCGGTCCCTTATTTCAGTTAATGCATGATAATGCACGACCGCACACCGCAAGAGTTGTAAGACAGACTCTCGCCGCAGCTAACATCAATGTCCTGCCCTGGCCTGCTCAGTCGCCAGACTTGAACCCGATTGAGCATGCATGGGATATGCTACCGAGAAGAGCTCTGCCGAATATGGAGGGTATCCAGTCGCAAGAAGACCTTTTTTTGTTGTTGCAACGAACATGGGCGGCCATTCCACAGCGTGATTTGGATGAACTCATTTTGAGTATGCCAAACCGATGTTCTTGTGTTGTTAGTGTTCGCGGTAGAAACACGGATTATTAATTGTTTAAGTTACCCAATAAAATTTTAAAGAAAACTGTTATTTCAGTCTTTTTTTCGAACTTTTGTGTTAGTGGTTCAAATGTCAAAAATCCCTTTATTAGGAAAATGGCAAATTTCTTTATTAATGCAAAGGTGACTTGGTTTATCGTTACTGTGACAAACGAAAACACTTTATTTGATGAATCCTTAAAGAAAATTTTAATTAATATCAATCAGGAGTGTGTATATTATGTATGTGTAATATGTTTATCATTGTCGTTTTGTTTATTTTCCCCAGGTCCCCAAGCGTGGGAATTATGGCCACCCGTCCCTTCTAGGTGAGGCCTTTGTTTAGCAGTGGACGTCTTCTAGGTGAGGCCTTTGTTTAGCAGTGGACGTCTTCTAGGTGAGGCCTTTGTTTAGCAGTGGACGTCTTCTAGGTGAGGCCTTTGTTTAGCAGTGGACGTCTTCTAGGTGAGGCCTTTGTTTAGCAGTGGACGTCTTCAAGGTGAGGCCTTTGTTTAGCAGTGGACGTCTTCTAGGTGAGGCCTTTGTTTAGCAGTGGACGTCTTCAAGGTGAGGCCTTTGTTTAGCAGTGGACGTCTTCTAGGTGAGGCCTTTGTTTAGCAGTGGACGTCTTCTAGGTGAGGCCTTTGTTTAGCAGTGCACGTCTTCTAGGTGAGGCCTTTGTTTAGCAGTGGACGTCTTTCTGCTGCCGATGAGTCAATTCGGCATTACATACCTATAACTAATGTTGGTCAGTTATGCTAAGAACTAAGAATAACCTTCGGAGTCGCTGGACGTTCGGGGTGTGGGCCCTAGGACGTCCATGGAGTACGGCGGCGACTCCGAGGAGGACGGCGGCGGGGTTGCGACCCCCGTCCCCGTGAGCACCGTGACTGGTTCCCGAGGGGCTACAATGCGCCCCCCCCCCGGCGGCGGGCTCAAAGGCAAGGCACTGAGGGGCTCCTGGTGCAGATCCCACCGGTCAGTCAGTCCTGGTGCAGTGGTTGAGAGACCTGTGCCGATGGGACAGCCGCGGGGGTTTTAGTGGGTAAAAGTCCCACATACCCCGGTCGAGCCCCACAGCTCCCGGGGACATTTTGAAGGTTTCACCCGTGAAAAAAAAAACAAAAATAACAACAAATGGATTTATTAACTTTGTAATTTTTATTTTCTCTATAAACCTATAATTTGTTACTACCCAGCTTTCTCACCTGTACCTACCGTAGAGCTGAGAGGCCGAGTCGTAGGTAATCCATCAGGAGTGCAACCAGTGCAACTCCGAGTTGCACTTGGCTCGGATCAGACACAAACGATTACCTACGCATTTAGTTTGATACATTTTTCTTACCCACCTTGTAACGATACAAACAAGAAGCGATACGCTTGGCTACACACAGCAGAGCTGCAATGCTGCCTCGTCTCGTTTCCAGATATCTAATTTTGCTTAACGTGATTTGATTAAATATTTTTTGTATTATTATTATTTAAGATGAGGCGTCTTGGGGCGCCTGCAAAACGTGCGGATAATGGCAACTCCTCCCTTCGAAGGGGGGGGGGGACTTCGTCCAGCAGTGGACGTCTTTCGGCTGATGATGATTATTTAAATATGATTATGTAAATAAACAATAATTATTATTACCAGCTTATTGACAGATAGTAGAGCAGAGTTCCCCGCGCTGCTCCCCGGGTACCCTTCTTATTTTCTGTGCAATCTCCTTAATCTTTTTTCCGTAAGAAAACAACTTCTACCAAGTTATAGAAAACTTTAAAAAATCAGTAAAGTCGTTGTCAAGTTATGGCGTAGCCAAGGGAAATATTTATATATTTTACTTACCTACTATATATCTTGACCAGGTAATTTACCAGCTGCAGTGTCCGTCGCATCAGAACACAGCAATGGTACTGAGACAGAAATCTATAATTTCGTTTTTTGTGGATACTTCAAATAAACAAGCAATATCATTGCCCCTGCCTGAAACCAAGAGCTTGGCGGTGATCGTGATTCCGCCGATTCGGGATTCTGTTAATTATAATCATCGAAATACTATTTAAAAAACAAAATTTCGGTGATTATAGGAGAGCCCTGCGTGGGCCTCGGAGTGGCGGACCTGATCAATCAAATCGGACACGACCTTTACATAGTACTACTAAATGATCGCCCGAAGCGGGTAACAACGTACTGTACACCACGCAACAATAAATACACCACGGTAGAGCCTACATCGTCAAGAGCACCGCGAGAGTGCTGAAGTCTGGAGAGAGTGCCTAATCACTCCATTGCATCGAGGAAGGGAAGTTTGTGAGGATAAAACCTCACATACCTCCACCCCTTGAGGTAGGGAGGGAAAGGTAGCTTTTAAAGATTTCCCTGACAACATAAGAAAAGCAATCAAATTCTGTTGAACCATAGGCACTAACATTTGTCCAGGCGCTTGCGATCGATACAATTTAGCGATATCAAATGATTTTAATGTGAGTGCGACGCTATAAAATCGGATTTAATTTAATAGTGTATAAATTCTTTGAACAACTCCTCGAGTCTTTCTGTCGAGAACACAAGGAAATGAACTCCGTGCCAAATATACCTACCTAATGCGGTGCTGGCAAAACGTATAAAGAATCACCGCTCGGCCTCCAGCAAACTAACTCATAGATCTGAAAATCGTTTTGGAGTGCGGACAAGTTGGAGACAATTATCAATTAAATAAAAAGTCATGGAGACTATGGGAAAATTGGTATGTTTGAGTGTTTTTGCCAGTAAAAATAAAATTTGTCTGTAAGATGCCCTTTGGTGGCTTCCGTGATGAGTGAACTCCGTTGGATCACCTGAGAAATTACCCGACGAAAATAAATGTTGCTAGCTGTAGTCAGGTTGTAGGTAGTCCGTCAGTGACGATGCAATTAAAACAAATAATGTTATACACGTTTTATTATATTTAACTTAACCTATAATCACATTTACAACATTAAATCTTTTCAATGCTTAGAACCGCCCTATTTTTTTAAACACGCTTGTTTGCTCTCTCTTCGTGTAGAGAGATATGTGGCCTACTTCTCTATTTTCATTTTATAAATAAAATATTAACAAAACGAAGCTTAACTAGACGTTTGATCTAAAATAACATAAACGAATGATTGAATATTACCAGTTTCCTAGATTGATATAAATATTGACATGATAGAGCAGTGGGAGGGCGCTCACTGTGGCCGGGGTGCGGGGGTGCGGGGCTTCTCGACCGGCCAGTGTACATGTAGACCTTGCAGAGGACCCAAAGCCAATAACGACGGGCCCGTTGCTCTAGTAGTAGTGTAGTAGTACACCTAAGCCGCTATCAAAAAGTATATTATTAGTGTCAGTTGTCTGGTTAGCATAGTAAAAGCTCCGTCTAGATTGGAATCTGATGATTGTGTGGATTCTCCCAGGATATATAGATGAATCATTTATTTGCAGTCAAGTTCACACACATACAAACAACACAGTAATATACATAGGTAACTATCAAATAAACACAACAAAATACACATTTTGATTAAATTGTATAAGTATATGTGTGTGCTGTGGCAATACAAAAAGGCAATAGCTCAGTGGGGATATTGCTCAAGAAGCAAAAACACTGATTTTCAGCTATTGCCAAGGGAGGTACAGATGCGTGAATCAATGCGCGATACATACATACTAGAGAGTGATCAGGACATGAATATAGGTAATTATTATGATCGCTGTGCCGGTTGCAAAAGTAACAAACAGATCTTTTAACCTCTAACATAGAGCAAGTCCTCATAGA
Organism: Furcula furcula; assembly: GCA_911728495.1. NCBI lineage: Eukaryota > Metazoa > Arthropoda > Insecta > Lepidoptera > Notodontidae > Furcula > Furcula furcula. The sequence goes on from OU452253.1 coordinate 26,213,603, forward strand.
GCTGGCAATCACTGTCTACCTACGGATATCCTTACATCAAACTAGTTAGTAATATTTATGTAGAGCTATAGGCAATATTACATTCATATGTGTCGGCGCTTAATATTACCTTACCTTACCTTTGGACGGTATATTTGTACTCTTTGTACGGTACACTTAAATCTAATAAAATTATAAATTATAGGTAATTCTGCAAACGCATACTGTGAAAGCACTCAGCATTAATAGTTTAATCTAGGTAAGACCTATATATAAGTTTTGTTGAAGAGATTCACTCCTGTCTTTTATCTAGGTTTCTTTGCTGAGCATAAATCAAAGGGAAAGCTATTCATTAGTGAAAAGAAAACCGACCAGAGCCTACCTTCTTTCTTCTTCTTTCAGCGAGGTAAGACCCTCGTTAAAAGAATAGTATCAGCGAGTAATATTGTAATCAGTCAGCGTTACTGTAATTATGTCTGTCGTAATGTACTAAATAATTTTAAAAAAATCTGACCATGTGATAGTAAAAAATGTAAAAAATATTTTCCCATTTTGCGATAACGCTAATAGGTGACCTTAATTCTTGAGGTATGTTAATACTGACTAATCTCATGAATCGAAATCCTCATTATTACCGCGTAGAAAAATTACAAAAAAAATGCGATCGCAAAAAGCGATTGCGAAGTGACTACAAATAGCCACTAAACACTCTTGTTAGGTGATTAGTTAGCATTGGCAAACAATGTCACAGCAAAGTCACTATATGAGAGGGTGTCGGTACAGCGGCAGCGTTATGTCGTCGTCAGCAGTCGGCGTCGTTGTCGCGGTCGTCGGCGCGGGTGTCGGCGGTGGCGGAGCTGTCGTCGAGCTCGGCGAAGGAGTCGGGCAGGCGGCGGTGCAGCGTGTCCGGCACCAGCCGCGTCAGCGCCGCGCTCAGCAGCGGCAGCGACCCGAACAACGCCGTCGGCAACCACCACTTGTACGCCGCCTGCAATAAAACACTTTTAATCAGTGACTGAAATATACTAATTCTGAAGTCGTTATTTTGTAAATGTAATTACTGATTTTTAATATTTGTCATAACTTGTCTGTAACGTTTTTTGCCTGAATGCCCCAGGCGCGGAGGGCTACATTGTTCGAGAGTATGTATGTATGTCTATTTCTTTGGCTCGGCCTACGGCTTGGTTTTAAACGGCTTGATGGACTACGACTTACAAAATAATATACTGGTTTAATGCGGCGTGATGGCGCCCAGCGTGGAGCAGGCAGGGCGCGGTACTCACCAGCCAGGCGGGGCGCGGTACTCACCAGCAGCGTGGAGCAGGCGGGGCGCGGTACTCACCAGCAGCGTGGAGCAGGCGGGGCACGGTACTCACCAGCAGCGTGGAGCAGGCGGGGCGCGGTACTCACCAGCAGTGTGGAGCAGGCGGGGCGCGGTACTCACCAGCAGCGTGGAGCAGGCGGGGCGCGGTACTCACCAGCAGCGTGGAGCAGGCGGGGCGCGGTACTCACCAGCAGCGTGGAGCAGGCGGGGCGCGGTACTCACCAGCAGCGTGGAGCAGGCGGGGCACGGTACTCACCAGCAGCGTGGAGCAGGCGGGGCGCGGTACTCACCAGCAGCGTGGAGCAGGCGGGGCGCGGTACTCACCAGCAGCGTGGAGCAGGCGGGGCGCGGTACTCACCAGCAGCGTGGAGCAGGCGGGGCGCGGTACTCACCAGCAGCGTGGAGCAGGCGGGGCGCGGTACTCACCAGCAGCGTGGAGCAGGCGGGGCGCGGTACTCACCAGCAGCGTGGAGCAGGCGGGGCGCGGTACTCACCAGCAGCGTGGAGCAGGCGGGGCTCGGTACTCACCAGCAGCGTGGAGCAGGCGGGGCGCGGTACTCACCAGCAGCGTGGAGCAGGCGGGGCGCGGTACTCACCAGCAGCGTGGAGCAGGCGGGGCGCGGTACTCACCAGCAGCGTGGAGCAGGCGGGGCGCGGTACTCACCAGCAGCGTGGAGCAGGCGGGGCACGGTACTCACCAGCAGCGTGGAGCAGGCGGGGCGCGGTACGCACCAGCAGTGTGGAGCAGGCGGGGCGCGGTACTCACCAGCAGCGTGGAGCAGGCGGGGCGCGGTACTCACCAGCAGCGTGGAGCAGGCGGGGCGCGGTACTCACCAGCAGCGTGGAGCAGGCGGGGCGCGGTACTCACCAGCAGCGTGGAGCAGGCGGGGCACGGTACTCACCAGCAGCGTGGAGCAGGCGGGGCGCGGTACTCACCAGCAGCGTGGAGCAGGCGGGGCGCGGTACTCACCAGCAGCGTGGAGCAGGCGGGGCGCGGTACTCACCAGCAGCGTGGAGCAGGCGGGGCGCGGTACTCACCAGCAGCGTGGAGCAGGCGGGGCGCGGTACTCACCAGCAGCGTGGAGCAGGCGGGGCGCGGTACTCACCAGCAGCGTGGAGCAGGCGGGGCGCGGTACTCACCAGCAGCGTGGAGCAGGCGGGGCTCGGTACTCACCAGCAGCGTGGAGCAGGCGGGGCGCGGTACTCACCAGCAGCGTGGAGCAGGCGGGGCGCGGTACTCACCAGCAGCGTGGAGCAGGCGGGGCGCGGTACTCACCAGCAGCGTGGAGCAGGCGGGGCGCGGTACTCACCAGCAGCGTGGAGCAGGCGGGGCACGGTACTCACCAGCAGCGTGGAGCAGGCGGGGCGCGGTACTCACCAGCAGCGTGGAGCAGGCGGGGCGCGGTACTCACCAGCAGCGTGGAGCAGGCGGGGCGCGGTACTCACCAGCAGCGGCGTGAGTGGCGCGAGGATGGCGCCCAGGCGGCCCAGCGTGGAGCAGGCGGCCAGCAGGCGCTGGCGGGCGCGCGTGGGGAACAGCTCCGCGGTGTACACGTAGAGCGCGTTCAGCGTCATGGTGGCGCCCATCTTGCCCACCAGGTACAGCGCCGTGCCGGCGCGCCCCCCGCCCACCGCTGCACAACACGACACAACACGACATACGTCACAGTGAACTCCACATAGGGTAGTAAGAAACCCCGGGGACTGCTGCTCCAACGAGTCTGCGGTGGGACGAGTGCTATAAGGCGGTCTTCACCAAGGTGGCAAGGTGGAAACCACCAACCACTTTTTAAACCATGTTCGATGGTAGGAGTTCCGCTACAGCATGAATTTCAATTCCTTTGTAGTGATGGTGCCGACCGAACGACAGTAGTCGACTTTAGAGGTTTGATCGAGGGGTGTCGCGTTTTGAAGATTCCGAGCTTGAATAACCAACAACGAGATAAATATTAAATTAACTAGCTGACCCGCGCAGCTTCGCCCGCGCTTTTATTACATTTTGCTCCCCTTTTCTCCCTCCACCCTTGATTTATTTCTCTGTCCATCTCTCCCTTATAAGAAAAATCTAATTCTATACTCTCTCTCTCCTCTCTCTTTCCCCCTCCCGCTTCGGTCCCCGTCACACTCCCCCTCTTCCTCTCCCGTTGTCCCGTCTCTGAACCCCCTCCCCCTTTCTCTTCCCCCACCCTGCTCTCTCTCACTCCCCCTTTCCCTTCTCCCACCTTGCCCCCTCGCTCCCCCCTTGCTCCATCTTAATCCCCCTCTCTCTCACCCCATCACCCCCTCCTGTCTTGCTCCCTCTCTCCTCTCTTGCACCCTCCTCTCGTTCTATATATCCTCGCCAATCATGGTATCTGGGATTCTTACCCACTTAAACCCCTGCGGCTGTCGCATCGCCACATAAGACGCCTAGGACCTCCAGTGGGATCTGCACCATATACCCCTCAGTGCGCATTATAGCCCCCGGAAACCTGGCACCGTGATCACGGGGACGGGGTTCGCAACCCCGTCACCGTCCTCCTCGGAGTCGCCGCCGTCACCCATCTATGTAATGACCTTGCCTAACGTTGCTTAACCTAGCGGCATGAAATATACTTCTGATAGATTAACAACTGAAGTTAGCTAAAATTAAGTTTCGCGAAGCCGACCAAATTGAAAATCACTACTACTAATGATCTATTACATTTTGTGATTATACAATTTATCACTTTTGTTGAGTTTCGGAACGCGACATTAGATCCTCCAACGCGCACGCGATGACTATTTTTAACCGACTTCAAAAAAGGAGGAGGTTCTCAATTCGTCTGTATTTTTTTATATGTGTTCGCGCAGATGTGTGTGTGTGATCGCAGGATCGAAATCGCCTGGAAGAACTACTGGTCCATGAAAACGCTGATGAAGGGAGATCTTCCACTATCGCTAAAGCGCAAAATACTCGACATGTGTATTTTGCCCGTCCTAACGTACGGTGCTCAGACATGGTCACTGACTGAATCTCAAAAGTCCAGGCTCAAGGTTTGTCAAAGAGCGATGGAGCGCAGTATATTGGGCATAAAATTGTCGGATCGGGTCCGGAACACCATACTGCGAGCCAAAACGGGTGTAATAGATGTGGGCTACAAGGCTGCCAAGCTAAAGTGGGAGTGGGCAGGGCACGTATACGGCATGAGTTCCAACAGATGGGCAAAAGTTGTCACACAGTGGACTCCTGCAAATGGGCGAAGACGCCGGGGCTGGCCACGTAAAAGATGGTGTGACGACTTGAACGCCTTTGAAACGGAGTGGGCGGATATTACTATGGACCGGGGTAGGTGGAAGTGTATGGGGGAGACCTTTGCCCAGCAGTGGGACACAACAGGTTAATTAAAAAAAAAAATATGTGTTCGCGCATAACTCTGGCAATTATGAACCGATTTGAAAAAATCTTTCTTCCATCCATTCTTTAATCCGTTAATTGGGTCCCATAAAAAAAATATATTGCTTACGAATAAGTAGTTCCTGAAAAAACAAGAATGGTGACTGCGCAGGAGAACTGCAGGAAAGCCTATATAGATGACTTTATGTCGCTTTTTACGGACAAAAGTGGTCATAACTCTGACAAATATTTACCAATTTCAATGATTCTTTTTTTATTCGAAAGATTGAACCACTGTAATGAATCTGTATGAATTTTATCACAACCGGCTAAGAACTTACTGGAGGACCATGAACGATGTGGGGGAATTTATCTGGTAAAAACCATAAAACTGATGTTCTCCATTACTTTACTCTGACAAATATAAACCGATTTCGATGATTCTTTTTTTATTCGAGAGAGTAAACTACTATGATGATTCCATGCAAATTTCATTACGACCGGATATTTTTTACTGAAGAAACATGAATTATGTAAAACTATGTAGACGATAATGTGATCATAAACTACCTAGATCATTTTACCGTCTTCGATGGTCCAATCATTATTTATGAAAATATCACTAAAAAGTATAAAATAAAATCTTTTTAAAAAAAATTGAACCGACTTCAATAGAAATAGAAAAGTATAAAATAATTTAAATATTATTGAAGTTGGTGCCAATTATACATAGCAGGTACGCTAAAACCAACTTCTTTAATATTTAAATTATTTTATACTTTTCTATTTCTATTGAAGTCTGTTCAATTTTTTTTTTAAAGATTTTATGATAGTTATGATTGAATTTGAACTTTGTGCAGCGGTAATAAATTGCAAATTGACTCTTTTAAATTAGGAACACCTACATTTCTTAGACAACAGTGAGTGATTATAATTTAATATGAACTTTATTGAATAGCAATAAAGTTCAAATTTACTCTACATTTTATTTAGAAAACGTTTATATGGGAAAAAGAAAAGGGCTGTTTTTAGGGTTTTCCCGGCAATTATTCGATTTTTTCTCACCTTTTAAACCTTCGACCTAGACCTCTACGAACATTTCAAGAACAAGATAAGATACATCCGTTCAGCCGTTCTCGAGTTTTAGCGAGACTAACGAACAGCAATTGATTTATATATATAGATAATGAAACTAAACAGTTTCATTATTAATTTAATATTTATCTTAGTATAAAATTAGGATATTAAAAAGTATTATTCAGTCCTGCCTGCGCCCGGATCTCTAAATGACGGGCAACTTTCGGAGTCGCTGGACGTTTAGGGAGCGGGCCTAAGCATCCATCTAGTACGGCGGCAACTCAGGGAGCGGGCCTAAGCATCCATCTAGTACGGCGGCAACTCAGGGAGCGGGCCTAAGCATCCATCTAGTACGGCGGCAACTCAGGGAGCGGGCCTAAGCATCCATCTAGTACGGCGGCAACTCAGGGAGCGGGCCTAAGCATCCATCTAGTACGGCGGCAACTCAGGGAGCGGGCCTAAGCATCCATCTAGTACGGCGGCAACTCAGGGAGCGGGCCTAAGCATCCATCTAGTACGGCGGCAACTCAGGGAGCGGGCCTAAGCATCCATCTAGTACGGCGGCAACTCAGGGAGCGGGCCTAAGCATCCATCTAGTACGGCGGCAACTCAGGGAGCGGGCCTAAGCATCCATCTAGTACGGCGGCAACTCAGGGAGCGGGCCTAAGCATCCATCTAGTACGAATCCCAATTAGTCCGGTTGACGCCCAGTTGAAAATAAAGTAATAAAAATAATAAGAGAGGTGCATATTGTTTGTCTCACCGTGTGGCAGGCAGGGCACGGCGATGAGCGCGGCGGCGGTGAGCAGCAGCGCGGCCGTGAGCAGCGCGCGGCGCCCCACGCGGTCCAGCAGCAGCGTGTTGAGCAGCAGCGCCGGCAGCTCGGCGGCCGCCACCAGCGCGTAGTTGGCGTGCGCCGAGCCGGCCAGCGCGTGCGCCTGCACCGCCAGCCCGTAGAACACGAACACCGCCGACGCCCACCACACGAAGCACACGCACAGCCGCCGGCGCAGCGCACCGTACCTGCGCGCAGGAAACATACACCGCTCATATCACGCATACCTACTGATTGCAAACTTTCATATTTATTCAACATCATCATCATCACCCAGAACACGTCCACTGCTGAAGATAGGACGACACAATGAACCGTCCACCGGTTGTCTGCGACGCGCACAATGTTGTCTGTTCACTTAATTGGAGGCCTGCCTAAGCTATTTATTTAAATGTTTGTAGCTAATTACGAGGTTGATCGTGCGAGAGACTGTCCAGGCACGTACCACCGCGGCGTCAAATATTTGGCAATTAAGCTGCGGTACACAAACATTTCTGTATTCCAGATTCCAGTGTGAATGGCACTATAGCAAGTGAAATTACTGGGCTTCGGAGTCTTAATCGGTATGGCAGGCGTGTTCCGCACCATCAGACAAACGTTTCGCTTGTCCCATCACTAGCTTGTATAAATAATTATCAGCACTCTTATCTTATACAAATAGACATCGATTAACGACAACCGTCAGTAGAATCAGTTGTCTCATCTGAATCAGTCGAGTAACTAATCTTTATTTATCATACTCATCACTATCGGCAGCCGAAAGACGTCCACTGCTGCCTTCCCCTCTACCTGGGGGATTCCATAATCTCCACGCTTGGCAGGCGTTTTGGGACTTGGATTATCATACTACCCGCACCTATCTTTTTATTGTATCAAACGAGACATTCTCAAGAAGCCTAAGCCATCAATCTCGTCAGCATCGATTATGAAAACGATAACCGTCGAAGTATCTTAATAAAATAACTAACTTAATCAAAGCAGTGAACAATCCCTCGTCGATGCTAGAGTTGTTGTTGTCCGCTAGCTGCTCCTTCTCGAGCAACACCTTCTCGAGCGTCTCGTCGGGCACGCGCACGCGGTTGCAGCGGGCGGCGCGCTGCACGGCGCGCGCGGCCTCGCGCAGCCGGCCCTGCGCCACCAGCCAGCGCACGCTCTCCGGCAGTAGCCAGGGGTACAGCAGCAGCGCCAGCGACGGCGGGTACGCCAGCCGCGCCCACGTGCGCCAGTACCCCGCCCAGTGGTCGAGCAGCGCCAGCGACGCCGCGCCCAGCGACAGCGGGATGCCAAGCACCAGGCTCGCTAGGATCCGGTGCTTCACGCCCAGCCATTCTATCACTGCAATTGTATAACTCGTGCTCGCATGAACGAAGCAGTGAGAACATCACTTCAACACCCACGTGTACGTCTACGTCTAAAACTTGGACAAAAGAACCTCTTGGGTTGGATATATTGGATTTTATGATACGTGCATGTGATCTAAGAGCATCTCCGTATGTTACGCCTTCTTAAATTAAAGAACTTTGCTTTTGTCAGTGAACAAATTACCATTCTAATCTCTTTTCCGCTTTGAGTTTGACCTCCGGATACGATACTGCCACCTTTTCTGCTAGGTATTTGTTGCATAAAACTTTGTCTTCCTCTACCCCTTTTTCCTTCTAAGATTCCTTAAAAATTGTTTTAAACAAAATATCGTCTCGTACCTATCAAGTGGCTAAAGAATTATCCGCCGTCTTCTCTTTATTTTTCCCCTGTTATTTTCAACGTTTACCATTAGGTATTATAACTTTCTCATTGGTCTTCGTTTCTTACTGTTACTGTTGTGTTACATAAATAAGAGAAATATAATACCAGCCCTTGTTTATGTCCCACTGCTGGGCACGGGCCTCCCTTCAAGATGAAGGGCTTCGGCCATAGTCCACCACGCTGGCCAAGTGCGGGTTGAGTTGTGTTACTTACTAAGTACAAAAGCGGAGGGGTAGACGCTGGCGCCGGCGATCGTCTCGAGCAGCTCCGCCAGCAGGTAGCTGGGGTACGAGAACGCGAACGACTTGAGCAGGCCCAGCACGCCCGCGCCGCACCCGCTCACCACCAGCGCCGCACGACGGCCCCATCTGCGGAACGGGATTATGCAGCATTGCAACTTGGACACATAAAATTGACCATATCAATTGCAAAACAGGAGTTTAACAGAAGTAGAGCTCAGCTGCTATAAGCGCTACCAAATAACGTCCCATATTCAGAAAGAAGGTTTTTCAGCTGTTTGAGTTTGACCCTTTATCACTTTGCTGGCAGCACAACTATTCCTTTGGTACCGGATCACCAGGTCCCTATTATGTTAACAAACTAGTTTCCTTTACCACGCATGGGTAGATCGCTGTCTAACATGCGCTTATATTGAATAGATGACATACTTTTTTTTTGAAGTGAAACTTTGTATGCGACTTCCAAAAATGTTATCACATAACGCGTCAAGCGTTAAATGAAGCACCTTAACGCGTTAAGTGATAGGTGTTAAACGATAGGCGATAGGCGAAATTTGTTAAGGTAATGAAAGCGCTCATGTGACGCCGTCACTGAGTGAGTGGGTGAGTGGAGTTCAGAGTGGAGTTCAGAGTGGAGTTCAGAGTGGAGTTCAGAGCGGAGTTCAGAGTGGAGTTCAGAGTGGAGTTCAGAGTGGAGTTCAGAGTGGAGTTCAGAGTGGAGTTCAGAGTGGAGTTCAGAGTGGAGTTCAGAGTGGAGTTCAGAGTGGAGTTCAGAGTGGAGTTCAGAGTGGAGTTCAGAGTGGAGTTCAGAGTGGAGTTCACAGTGGAGTTCAGAGTGGAGTTCACAGTGGAGTTCAGAGTGGAGTTCAGAGTGGAGTTCACAGTGGAGTTCAGAGTGGAGTTCAGAGTGGAGTTCAGAGTGGAGTTCAGAGTGGAGTTCAGAGTGGAGTTCACAGTGGAGTTCAGAGTAGAGTTCACAGTGGAGTTCAGAGTGGAGTTCAGAGTGGAGTTCAGAGTGGAGTTCACAGTGGAGTTCAGAGTGGAGTTCAGAGTGGAGTTCAGAGTGGAGTTCACAGTGGAGTTCACAGTGGAGTTCAGAGTGGAGTTCAGAGTGGAGTTCAGAGTGGAGTTCAGAGTGGAGTTCAGAGTGGAGTTCAGAGTGGAGTTCAGAGTGGAGTTCAGAGTGGAGTTCAGAGTGGAGTTCAGAGTGGAGTTCAGAGTGGAGTTCAGAGTGGAGTTCAGAGTGGAGTTCAGAGTGGAGTTCAGAGTGGAGTTCAGAGTGGAGTTCAGAGTGGAGTTCAGAGTGGAGTTCAGAGTGGAGTTCAGAGTGGAGTACAGAGTGGAGTTCAGAGTGGAGTTCAGAGTGGAGTTCAGAGTGGAGTTCAGAGTGGAGTTGAGTTGAGTTAGTGTGTGTGTGTGTGTGTGTTTTGACTGTATGTGTGTGTGTGTGTGTGTGTGAGTGAGTGAGTGAGTGAGGGACCGACCGACCGACCGATCGACTGAGCGAGAATGAAGTTTCACTTCTTCCGCGCGGAGGGACTCCACGCACGTACATTTTTTATTTAAGGTACAATCAACATTTACATTTACAAAGAGATACAAAGAGTGATAAATTAATGATACTCCAAATGTAACCAACCCCGTTGTACCTTTACATAATGGGGCGGTATGTAGTTATAGGTAGAAAAAAAAGAATAAGTTCCTACAAGCAGATGGTGGATTACATAGGTAGATAAAGTCACTGTTGAGAAATTATTACTCGTACATCGTTGCAATGCAATTATATCTCGACAGTCAGATTACCAATCGCTCGTACAATATCTTGTCTAAACGAGGCGGGTGAGCTTGCAAAGAATTCTACAACTATAAAATGATTATTGTATTGTTTCATTATTCTTTGTAAAGGTGTACTTACTTATCAGATATGAAACCCATGATGGGCAGTGAAATGAGCATGCCGATGTTGTGCACCGTGCCCACCAGGGAGCGCTTCCACTCCTGACACGCCAAGTCGAACTAGAAACAAGCAAAACATTCGCCCATAACGTTCTTCTTAGGAGGTTATTTATCAGTATTAGACTATGTACCTAAGTATTAAGAATTACTTATTTCGGATCATGCACCTCCATCAAGGGTGAGCTGTAATGACAATAATTCAGTACGAAAGAAACAGAGTGATGCATTCCTATTTTCGAGTGTTAACGGATATCACAAGAAGTGAGTGGCCGTTCGATTATATAGTCTCTCATTACTGAATGACTACCACCACCAATCGTCAAAAAATTAGTCCTAGTATGAGCGTGATATACACTTTCGACAGTTCAAAAGCGGTAAACAACGTAGACTGCCGTCCGCGGTGTTGCGTTCCGTGAGACCTCCGAACTAACAACCGTTGTTTTCGACTGAGACGGGCAACTGATTTTGGCCAGACCATATTTATTATTTAGTGTCGCTACAGCGTGGGCACCTCAGAAACGATGCTGCTGCCGTGCTGGTAGACGTATCTCTCGCACGGCACGGCAGTGTGGTTGTCGAAGGCGGCGGCGTCGCAGGCGCGCGCGGCGTGTGCTCGCGGCTGCCAGCGCTCGCAGCGCGCGCTCGGCTCCCGGCCCGCCGCCGCCGGCGCCCCGGGCAGCGCCCACGCCGCCCAGCGCGGCGCCCACTGCGCCTCCGTGGCCACGCCCACGCTCACGTTGCCCTCGCACTCTGGTACATGGCACCTGGAACCGGACAATGAAAATATGATTACACTATTATGATCCATTGCCGTTATGTCGAATGTGACTGCCAGCCCTGGGTTCATTTTCCAGATCAAGAAAACGTTATTGGAACCTTCTATAAGAGAATCCCCGGTACGTGCCAAGTGTGGAACTCGGTCGGACATACATCTGTCCACCTATTAGATAGCATGTAACAAATCTAGCGAAACGTTACTTAGAGTTTAGCCAGGTTGTCAATCTATGGGGTACTGGCATCACCTCCTCGAGTGCCCGGCCCATTGTAATTCCCGAGGATACGTCCGGAGGAAGGACAATGGGCTTGGGACGGTGTACTCTGGGCACCGGGTAATATTAATATCTCTCCACACCTCGGGGTGGACAGCTGTTGCTCGGTGGCGAACGAAGCCTTAGGGGGTGGGGGGGGCGAACTGCTGTTCCCGATTAGGACACGTCCGCTGAGCGGCAGCGAGGCGCGGGGGGGTTGTAGGGCCGAAAGGCCACGTAGGGCGGGGGTGCCGCTGCCGCTGCCGCTGCCGCTGCTCCCGATGGGGCACAACGTCGGTTGAGCGTGGTGGTGGTGCAGGGGGGAGTCGGGCTGAAAGGCCTTAGGCCGGCAGACGGCATTGCCGGGGTATGGGACCCGGTAGCTCGGTGCAATTGGGGGGGTAGGGCCGAAAGACTTCAGGGTATGTTGTCACTGTGGTCTCCCTTGGTACTTCTGTACTTCTCTGCTGAGCAGAGTGGACTGGAGGGCACCACATGTGACACCGGGGGGGGGGGGGGGAAGCCTGCGAAGGCTCCGGCTTGGCCATTTTGGCCGAGCTGTTGCGGATTTGGCGCGAGCCGAACGGCCGCTGGCGGGAACCGGATAAGTACTACGTACGTTCCCGGGGCCCGCCACTATAGCGGAGGTGCTGGAAGGCCCGATGGTATTTTAGTCGGTAAGAGTCCGACATAACCCGCGCATTGTAGGCGTGTAGTGTAGTACATGAGGATTTCACATTTTCATCGAAAAAAAAAAAACGGTTGTCAATCTACAATAGGTACGGAACGCTAGAGAAAAGAAAATAAAATCTTTTTAAAAAAAAATTGAACCGACTTCAATATCACTGAAAAGTATAAAATAATTTAAATATTATTGAAGTTGGTGTTAGCGTACCTGCTGTGTATATTTGGCACCAACTTCAATAATATTTAAATTATTTTATACTTTTCAGTGATATTGAAGTCGGTTCAATTTTTTTTTAAAAAGATTTTATTTTTAACTTTTTAGTGATATTTTAATATATAAAGATTGAACCATCGAAAACCGTAAAATTATCTAGGTAGGTTATGATCACATTATCGTCTACATAGTTTTACATAATCCATGTTTCTTCAGAAAATAATATCCGGTCGTAATGAAATTTGCATGTAAACATCATAGTAGTTTACTCTCTCGAATAAAAAAAGAATCATCGAAATCGGTTCATAATTGTCAGAGCAATGTAATGGAGAACATCAGTTTTATGGTTTTTACCAGATAAATTCCTCCACATCGTTCATGGTCCTCCAGGAAGTTCTTATCCGGTTGTAATAAAATTCATACAGATTCAATACAGTGGTTTCTTCTTTCGAATAAAAAAAGAATCATTGAAATTGGTAAATATTTGCCAGAGTTATGACCATTTTTGTCCGACCGAGCGAGTCCGAGCGACTAAAACGTCATCTATATAGGCTTTCTTGCAACTCTCAGTGCGCAGTCACCATTCTTGTTTTTTTAGGAACTACTTATTACTAAGCAATAATTTTTTTATGGGACCCAATCAATGGATTGAAGAATGGATGGAAGAAAGATTTTTTCAAATCGGTTTATAATTGCCAGAGTTATGCGCGAACATACATAAAAAAAAAAAAAAAAAAAATATATATACAGACGAATTGAGAACCTCCTCCTTTTTTGAAGTCGGTTAACAAATGTATGGGAGGGAATGACATATCTCTTTGCTAAGTCACGTGAAGAGATATGTCATTCCCATCATTTATTTTATATTCTCTAGTAGGTACTTCGTATTATTGTAGAATGTCAGGTCTATCACTGCTAGGTCTACCATCGGCTGTTAAAACATCTTTGTTGCAATCTTATTTCGCGAGAGCAAGAAAATAATCTATAAACTGTGTACCAAGTCCAAGTAAGATTACTTTAACACTGCTATAAGAGGTGGAGGCAGTTCCCTTGCAGACTAATTTCGAAGAATAGGATCATCTGACGGACCCGTTGGTCTAGTGGTTAGACACCCTGGCTGCTACCCGATGGGTCGTGGGTTCGATTCCCACCAAGTGCCTGGGTGTTATTTATCTATTTAAGTATGTATTTACAAAAAAAAAGTATATATAAGTATTAGTATCAGTTGTCTGGTTTCCATAGTAAAGGCTCTGCCTTGTTTGGGATCGGATGACCGTGTGTGGATTGTCCCAAGATATTATTATTATTCCATTTATTTATTTTATAACAATTGTTTTACATTTTTAAATATAAATATAAACACAAGTACATTTAAAAGTATAAAAAAACCGCTTCCAACTGACTGCGGGAACAGGGTCCTAGCAGACGGTGGTCAAGGCTCCAGAGAGAGGAACTTCCTCACAATGCGTGCCGTTTCCAATAGTACGGCTTTCTGCATCTGGCCCTTGATCCAGCCGTCTAACGTGAGCCTCTTAAGATGTTTGTCGAGGCTCTTGGCCATAAGGCCATGGGCGGAAACGACTATAGGTACAATTATTGCGTTATCAATGTCCCACATGTCGACAACCTCGTGCGCAAGATCAAGATATTTACATTGTTTATCTTTTTCCGCCTTCACGAGGTTCTCATCATGGGGGACAGTGACGTCTACAATCATTGCACGACGCTCGGTGAGATCTATCAGCACAATATCAGGCTTATTGGCGACAATAGTCCTGTCTGTGATGATAGATCGGTCCCAGTATAAGGTGATATGGCCATCCTCCAGAACTGGTTCTGGTACATACCTGTAATACGGTACCTCTGACGTTACAAGGCGGTATTTTAAAGCAAGTTGCTGGTGGATTATCCTGGCCACTTGGTTGTGTCTGTGCAAGTATTCACCATTTGCGAGACGCGAACAACCGGAAATAATATGCCTGAGGGATTCACCAGGGCGATGACATGCCCGACAAATGTCGATGGTACCATCCCTCAAGATATATTTCCGGTAGTTGTTCGTCATCACAACTTCGTCCATAATTGCACAGACAAAACCTTCGGTTTCCCCAAAGAGGTCACTGAATCGTAGCCAGGCCACGGAGGCTGAGAAGTCTACATCGGGCCCATGAAGAGCCCGGTAGAACCTTCCGTGTAGCTCCTTACTTTGCCATACCGCCTCGCGATCGCCAGTGGTGAGCACCACAGGCTTGCGCCAGTTCCCTTTGGCTAAGGATAGAGGGGTCAATCCATTGTCCACAGCAACCACATCCGTATGCATCTCTCCGCCGCAGTGGAGGAAATATTCCCTGAGGTTATATATCTCACGGTTGTGTAGGGTCTTGGCATTTAAAAAGCCTCGGCCACAACATTTCCGTGGGATATATAACCTCATCACTGATGAGCGAGGATGATGCATACGATATGTGGTTAACAGTGTACGGACTGTTCTATCCAGGGCGTCTAGTTCAGTCTGGGTCCACTTGAGTATGCCAAAGGAGTACATCAAGACTGGCATGACCCAGCCGTTGTAGGCTGGCACCCTGTTTCCACCCGATAAAAGACTTTTCAGTACTTTTCTCAGGCGGCCCAAGAAGCGTTCCCGCAACGACTGTTTCATGTCAGTCTCATTGATGTTCAACGCCTGTGACATACCCAAGTATTTATAGGTTTCGGTTGCAGAGAGTGTCCTCAGGTCGGTGGAGTCTGACAGCTGTACGCTCCTAGACTCAACCATCCTCCCCCGCTTTACATGCATAACTGCACATTTGTCCACACCGAACTCCATCCTGATTGAATTACTGAAGGTTTCTGTGACCTTCAGTAAGCCCGTCAGTTGGAGCTCAGTGGGGGCAAACAATTTCAAGTCATCCATGTAAAGCAGGTGAGATATGACCTGACCACCTCTCCACTACCGACAACCTAGCCCTGAACTCTTTAAGAGAGTGCTTAAAGGGTTCAGGGCTAGACAAAACCACAAGGGACTCAGACTATCACCCTGGAAGATGCCCCGTTCTATCCTTATTGGATCACCGTTTCCAAGGGTCTATCGAGATCCTGGATAGAGAAGGACTGTTCTCCACTGCCTCATACACGACGCCAGGAAGGTGCGTAGAGTTGTATTGACTTTATACAACTCTAGCACCCTCATAAGCCATGTATGAGGCACAGAGTCGAAGGCCTTCTTATAGTCTATCCAGCATGTTGACAGATCCTTACGGTTCCAGCGAGCCTGCTGCTGGCAGATGGCCATATCAATGAGGAGTAGCTCCTTAGTACC
This sequence comes from Furcula furcula, assembly GCA_911728495.1. Taxonomy (NCBI): domain Eukaryota; kingdom Metazoa; phylum Arthropoda; class Insecta; order Lepidoptera; family Notodontidae; genus Furcula; species Furcula furcula. Next base: position 26,229,359 of record OU452253.1, read on the forward strand.
ACGGGCCCCACTCTTACATCCATTCTGAGACGAAGACATTATGGAGTTGTCCTCAACATGCCTGTAGATTTTTTATTATTATTATCTTTCAGCGCGTGCGTATGCGTGTGTGTGTAAAACCAAGTCAACTATAAAATTGTTCTAGATAGAAAATTTAACATTTCATTTGGTACTGACTGACGTAAGTTCACACGTGCGCTCAACACGCTTTAATTGTCAAGAGACAAGACTCACTAGCTAAGTAACTAAACAATAAATGTCACATGAAACATAATAATACCATCATCTGGTCATGACATCTGCGATCGACAGCACATCCTATGCAATGAAAAATATGGTTGTTAGCATATTAATAGTGAGAGTGGTGTCGGTTACCGGCTGCCGGCTGTGAGGCGGGCGACGGGTGTGCGTGGTGCGTGGTGCGTGGTGCGTGGGTGACTTCCGCGCTAATTTTAAAATGTTTTATCCTACAAGTAGCTTTCGCGTCCACTAGGCCAGGCTTATATGCCATTTGCACACATACATATACAATACAATATAAAGTCTTTATTGTACATCAAAAGAAAAGATACAGTTACAGTTTCTTAAGAAAAATTGCTGTGTGACAGTTTAAGGCGGTCTTACCGCTAAAGTGATCTCTTCTAGACAACCAATTATTCAGGACAATATGTTGAAGGGCAGGTGTAATTACAACACTGGATAGGTATATATATAAATAAAATATATACTTACCTATGTAAGTATATAAAAAAATATGTATATAAAATAGATCTTTTTTTTAATAAATAAGTATATTTATATTATTATTCTTACACCTATGTTATACAAAACTAATAAATGACTTATTAATAGAAGCACAGCTTTTGTAGAAATCATTAAAAATCTTTGATAAACGAATTTAAAGTCTTTTAGGTACCTGACGCGTTAGTTAGATGAATAGCAACCCACACGGTGCGCGACTCTGTCTCCCACTTGTCCGATTTTTTATTTAATTATGTTTATTTTAATAGTGCATGGTTGTGTGTCTTCTCATGCAAATAAATCGGTTATCTATGTATACCTACTTAATTTTATACGTTACTTATTCTTGGTCTAAATAAAATATTTTTTTAAATTAAACTGACTTCAGTAACACTAAAAAGTATAAAATAATTTAAATATTATTGAAGTTGGTTCTAAATATACACAGTAATACATCAACACCAACTTTATTAATATTCAGGCCAGTGTGTAATTGATTTCCTGAGTATTTGTAACAGTTTTCAATATAATAATAATAATATAATAATAATATATTCATTTATTTCGGATAACAGGATCCATAAGGGTTAGTAACAATTAAATACTTAAGATTAATGTTAGTAATACAATGGCGGACAATAATTTAAAAAATAAGACCAATATCACCCAGACCAAGACAGGCAAAAACCAGTTACTTGACTGCATGCAGTCGTAACCAGCGTGCCAGCATTGGCGAGTCCCACCGGTCCACCAATGCACGCAGAATGGTGTTGGGGCTGTCGCGCATCCGCCGTAGTAGTGAGGCGCAGCGCTTACGCATGATGGCAGCGAAACCATCAGCGTGCGCCGATGCGAACATGGCGGAGGCGCTGCAATAACGCGACCGACCCACCACCACCCTGAATGCATTGTTATATTGTACGCGTAGGTCGCTGTACGCACAGACCGCAGGTGTAAAAGGATTGACAATAGGCTTTAAAAAGCGTGACCTTAACTTGCTCAGTACACCTAGCAAATCTGCGAGCCAACATATTGCAGCGCACAGACAGCGACCTTCGCTCTCTCTCAATATCCAAATTATCCTTCATATCGTCAGTGACCCAGTGACCTAAATACTTGAAGCGCTCTACCATTTTTATGGGAGTACCACAAAGTGTAATATGCGGTATACTTGTATAGCGCCTGTGGTCCGGTCTAAATATCATAAATTCGCTTTTTACAGCATTGTATCTGAGTCCCTGAGCCATCACATAAGACTCACAGATACGAAGGAGTCTTTTCAAAGCACCGCTTGATGGGCTCAGCAGCACCATATCGTCCGCGTAACTGATATTGTTGATACAAACTCCATCTATGTGACAACCGATTCCTGTCCTGCTGAGCTCATCAATTAGTCCGTTCATATATAAATTGAACAGCGTAGGAGAACTCCGACCCCCCTGTCTTACACCGCATTCCAATCTATAATCCTCTGAGAACTGGCCTGCCCATCTTACACTATTCTTTTGATGACTATACCAGTGTTTGAACAGTAATATAATTTCCTCCGGCAGCTTAGTCTCAGATTTCATTTTGTTCCATAGAATGTCGTATGATACAAGATCAAATGCCTTGGATAAATCCAAGAAACAAGCATACACTGGTGTCTTCCTTGCCGTGTAGTACTGGACAGTCTGTTTAAGGCACAGGATGGCACTCTCGGTGGAAAGACCTGCTCTGAAGCCAAATTGCGCATCATTTAGCGAGACCTGCTCATCCAAGCGCCCACCAAGCAGACTGTCCAGTACCTTCGCAATTACCGTGGCAAGGGAAATCGGTCTATAATTGGACACATCTGTAGTATCACCTGTTTTGTTCTTTGCTATGGGTACAACTATAGTACGCATTAGGCTTTCAGGTAAATACATATGCCCAACACACAAATTAAAAAACAAAGCTAAAACTCTTGGCAAGTGAACCCCTGCGTGCTGCAAATGCTCGATGCTGAGATTGTCATATCCCGGAGATTTACCCCTCACCATGCCTTTTATAACTTTCCCGACCTCTCTGGCGGTAAAAAATACAGTACGCTTTAAATTGCATACCTCAGCATCATCATAATAGGTACTTTTGAGAAATAACTTAGGTCGAATACTTGATTTGTTTATATCTATTGTAATAGTGTGCCTTGTGATCCTCTACTACCTCCTGACATATACCACCCTCCTTTTTCTTTATTATCATCAGTTTCTATGAAAATGATTCTCACGAAACCGAACATACTTCCGAAACATAATTACAGAAAGGCAAACTATGAACGAATTAATAAGGCTCTCAGTGAAGTTGACTGGCAAACATGTCTTACACATTTATCTGCGGAAAATGCCCTTAATGAGTTTTATGAAATAATTTATGGACTTATTAAAAAATATGTTCCGTTATCAAAGGTTAAACACTCTCGCTTTCCTGTATGGTTTACGCCAGCTCTCATTCGTATATTTAAAGAAAAGACCGTGCTTGGATTAAATGGAAAAAAATACGGCAACATTTCTGATTATGAATTTCTTTCGATGCACCGTAATCGTTTTAAAGAATACTCTTTAAAATGTTTCCAAAGATACATTAATTCAGTCGAAGATAGCATACCACTTAATATTAAACATTTTTGGACTTATATTTCTAATCTTAAAGGTAAATCTAACTTCCCTGCTACCATGTATCTTAATGGTGTCTCGTCAAGCGATCCATCTGAAATAAGTAATATGTTTTCTGATTTTTTCACTTCTATTTATGAACCGTCTAATTTTAACCCTAATCTTTGGTCTCCTTCTAATAATTGCACTGAAAATGCATCCATTTGTGACTCAGTGCACTTAACTATTCAAGATATACATAGTGCTTTATTAAACCTTGATCCAAGCAAGGGACCTGGCCTGAATTTAAGAATTTGGCTGTTAACAGACTTAATATGATTGATTCTAATAATCCCTCAGCGAAACCTTTTTCTTATTATTACCTTAGACGCACGATTTTCCTTGTAATCTTTTTATAATAATCTGTGGACAATGCTGTGGATTACATGTTTAATATATACGTAAGTGCGATTTGTTTGTAAGTTTTAACATGTAATTGTTTTTTGACCCAATAAAGTAAAATAAAAATGAAATTTAAATTATTTTATGCGTTTTAGTGTTATTGAAGTCGGTAATTTTTTTTTAATAGGTAGATAAATAAATAGGTAGGTTATGATCACATTATCGTCTACTTAGTTTTACAAAATTCATGTTTCTTCAAGAGCACTTTATCCGGTCGTAGTGAAATTTGCATGAAATCATTATAGTAGTTTACTCTCTCGAATAAAAAAAGAATCATTGAAATCAGTTCATATTTGTCAGAGTTATGTAATGGAGAACATCAGTTTTATGATTTTTACCAGATAAATTCCTCCACATCGTTCATGATCCTCCAGGAAGTTTTTATCCGGTTGTGATAAAATTCGTACAGATTCTAATGAATCTGTACGAATCAGTGGTTCCTTCTTTCGAATAAAAAAGAAATCGAAATTGAATTGAAAAAGAAGTAAATATTTGCCAGAGTTACTTTTGTCCTTAAAAAGCAATAAAAACATTATCTTTTAGGCATTCCTACAGTTTTTGTCTGAGGCGCTATGTGATCCAATGAGCGGATCGGCCTATCCGTACAAGAAAGAATTTTTCAAATCGGTTCATAATTGCCAGAGTTATGAGCAAACATACATAAATAAATAAAAAAAAATAAGTACAGTCGAATTGAGAACCTCCTCCTTTTTTGAAGTCGGCAAAAATTCACAAGATTTATGTAACGGACCACGTGTCACCTAGCTTGCGTCGTTGCTCTATACAAGTGTGTGCTTAACTAATCGAGACAGCGTTGTCCCTACGCGTCTCTCGTAATCTCGTGTAGTCTTGACTCTCGACGCATCTCGCGGCCGCTACACGCAAATAGAATACTTTCACACGCTCTCGTGCACATCTCTCGCGTGATACCGTACCGAAGCACGCGACCCCGGCATGCCTCGACTAACCTAATATCTTTTTTTAACGTTGCTCGCTATGCACGGTGCAGGAGCAACAATTAGCCACGGGTCACGGCCGAGGGAACGGGAGCTGGAGTTTTTTTAAAAACAACGAAAAAAAAGAAACAAATAAATAAACGTCGCTGAAGCAAATTACACGCAAGTAGTCAATTTACGCAGTTTTTGCTAATCAATCTGGTTCTGGTAGGACAAAAACTAGCCGCTAGGTACATTCTATTATTGCAGGATAGCATTTAGCAAAAAATGTTTTACACAAATCAGTTTTTCAGCAAGAAACATTTCAATCGGTGGACATTCACGCGTCAGTAATGTAAAAACTTTCCATTTACGCAAATTCATAATTCCTAAGGGCACCTTACGGTCAATATAGTATGAACGGCGTACCTACGGCGCCGCGGCGTTTATTATACTTATTTGCACTTCTACATTATACTTATTTGTAAAGTGACGCCGCCACTTCGAGTTTCCTATCCAAGAGCCATAATTTGTCAAAATTATATTATCAAGCTATCCTTGGTAGAATTGGCACCCAATTAATACGTACCAGTTTTGCACATAGGAGGACGTATTAAGTTTATTTATTTCGCGACACAGATCGACCCACGAATCTCAAAGAGATCTTTAAATTGACATTTTTTTTAAATTATAACGGACTTCAAAGAAAGTTATTTCAAAAGCACAAAATAACGAAAATATATTGAAGTTGGTGCTAAATACAACATACTAATTTATGAAAAAGATTTTAATGACAGTATGGTTTATAATATAATTCTTACCTATTTACCTACCTACTTGATTCTGTATCGAGCAACACAGAAGCGAGAAGGCGCGGCCATGACACGGGTCAATGTGCGATTATACCATGATTATACTCACCACTAGTAAACATAGAGATATCAGAGTCTATTAAAAAATATATATTTATTATTAATATCTAACACCGGTAGATATTAAAGAGCCCAAACCGCATACAGTAATGCGATTTCACGAAGGTTTTTCCTAGAAAAACTGTGGTACTTAGAAACATAGTTTAATTTTTCCTGTAAAATTTACATAAACATTGATATATTTACTGTAATTATTTCGGATTATTCCCTCCACATACTTCAGAGAAAGGGGGGGGGGAATATTAGATATTAAGGCCTTAATAACTCTGAACGACCTTGAGCATTTGAGCCCGCGGAACCCCGCCGCCGACGTCAACGCCATCTAGCAATTTCACTCGGTACTGCTTACACAAAGTCTAAATTTGTTCGAAGAATAAGAAACTGCAGAGAGAACAATCATTTTAAGTAGGATATTGCCTATTATTGTAACGCATCACTGAGTCTTATCATGTACACACGATTTAAAGCGTTTTTAATTCCAATGGACGGTTTGCTGCTGGAGCTTACAGTAGGCTATCATGCAAGTGTCTGTGCTTGATGTGTTTTTTTTGTATGCACAGTTTAAGTAATTTAAATTGTGTAATATTCAACCTAGTGGTAGTATGTCTTTATTCAACCTAGTGATGAGAATAGCAAGATGTTCGCCTGATGGTAAGCGAAACGTCTGCCTATAAACAACTGTATAGTTATTCTCTTGAGCCCAGTAATTTCACCAGCTACAGTGCCATTCACACCGGAACAAGGCAATCTTTACACTATATGATTTTTGATACTGCGATTGTACATATCTACCGGATGGTCTCTTGCACAAGGGACCTACTATCCTACTAACAACATAGTTTTACAGAGTAATTAGTAGTATTAGTAAAATAAAGTATAGTAGGTAAAAAATATGTTCAATGTGTCATTTTGTAGTGTGTGTATTTGGGAGCGTTGAGTGAGCTGAGCGTGTATGTCTAAAGAACGTATGAGAATACATGAAATGCAATGCAATGCAATTCCGATTGTTTGTTATAGATATTTGTGATTCACACAGATCGGATAAAATAATTTAGAGGAACATAAACGATATGGAAGAATTTAACTGGTGAAAACCATAAAATCGACATCTTCCGTTATACCTACTCTAACGAATTTGAACCGATTTCAATGAGTTTCTTTATTTGTGAGACTAATCTACTACAATGGTATCATACCAAGTTCATCATTTATGAATAAAAAAAAGACTAATAAATATAAACTAAATAATAATACCAGCCCTTGTTTATGTCCCACTGCTAGGCACGGGCCTCCCCTCAAGTTGAGGGGGCTTAGGCCATAGTCCACCACGCTGGCCAAGTGCGGGTTGAAATATAAAATATAATAAAAAAAATATTTAAAAAAATTAACCCGACCAGTATACAGCTCACTAAAAAATATAAAATTATTTGGTGCTAAACTTACACAGTAGGTATGTATGCTCGCGGTCACGAACGATGTGTCCTTTAGGACGAGAATCGCTTGCCCGAGCCGGCCCGAAATACGTGCGGACGAGACAATCGCACGTAATGTTTGTCAAACGATTTTGATTGAAAACTGGTACACCGTCCGCGATTTTACGTATAACTAACACCAACTTTAATCATATTTAAAATACTTTATACTTTTTAGTGTGCTGTCTATTGAAGTGCTGTTTTTGATTTTTGTTTTTTTTTTATTGTTTTTTTAATGTTCTATTCAAAGGCTAATTGAAACCCCCGACCAAAAACGAGGGGAGTTATAACTTTGACGCCTATGTCTGGCTGGAAGTGTCTGTCTCTCTGTATGGCTGGCTGTGGCATCGTAGAGCTCCAACCAGTGGATGGATTTGAATGCGGTTTTTTTTAAAGCTAGTTTAAGCGAGATGGTTCTTAACTAAGTCTCATGAAAATCGGTCCAGCTGTTAGAAGACCATCAGCTCTTTTCCGAGTCGAGGTAGGGATATTTCGTATATAGACATCTTTCATCTATATCTATCTATCTATACTTATAATAAAACTGTAACAGGTCCAATTCTGTACATTGAAGATATTTTGAAAATTAGATTTGGAGGGCATTCTATAACCGATACTGAGGCCGAAAATGTATTTTTTTTAATTTTTGTCTGTCTGTCTGTCTGTCTGTATCTCGGATGAGCATCACACCGAAACTACTGAATGGATTCAAATGAAACTTGGCATGATTTGAGATCTTACTACGAGGTAGGACATAGGATACTTTTTATCCCGTAATCTAGCACGGTTCTTTTGGGAGAGGGGATTAAAGACAAAATGGGTACTTGGCTATACGCTTGGTCAGATTTTATCAATTTTTCTTTATAATATAATAAATATTAGTAAGGGAACACTCATAGAGGGTTGTTATCAAGGTTTTGTAATCGATCGGGTTAAGCAACGTTAGGTAAGGTCATTAAATAGATGGGTTACCGTTTAACGCCATTTGAACTAAACGGGTCCGTGCTTCGGAGAGCAAGTAAAAAGTGGGTCCCAGTTTTTAACCGACTATAAAAAAGGAGGTTATGTATTCGATGCGAATGTCTGTTATTAAAAGTTTAGTTAACGTAAAAATAGCGCAGGCGGAGCTGCGTGGGTCAGCTAGTTATTTCTATAAATCCAAAAGATCTGAAATTTAGTACATGGGGATGGGAGCAAGCAGGACGGTGGTAACAGAAACTCTGCTCCATAAAATGTAGGAGCCATCGAATTGTAAATCAATAGTTAAATATTGCCGAGTAATTAGTAGACAGACACTGATCAGGGTAATGGCGCAGGAAAGTCATTTTAAGAGTTCGTTCACCTATGTCGGGGTTTATTAAAAAAGTTTAATTTATACTTTTGCCTGAATTAAGTATACACATACATACTACAAAGTCTAGTTAGGTACTTAACAATAACAATAAATATAAAAATATAAAACATTAAAGTAATGAATTTTATCTGTACTCATATCGTAATATTTAAATTATGAATACAAAACTAGTAAGTACTCTAATGACACACTTTATACACGCAACTCCGTTCTAAAAACTTTTTAATTTTTTATACACAAAAAAATGGGCTGCTGAGCGGCAAGACCGAAAAAAGTGTAACACTGTAACAATGAAAAACGACACCAAAAATGTTAGTTATTTAAAAAGCTGCTTAATGTTTATACAGATTATACAGATTGGCGGGCCCGTTGGTCTAGTGGTCAGACATCCTGCCTGCTAACCGATGGGTCGTGGGTTCGATTCCCGCCAAGTGTCTGGGTGTTGTTTATCTATTTAAGTATGTATTTACAAAAAAAAAAGTATATAAGTATTAGTATCAGTTGTCTGGTTTCCATAGTACAGGCTCTGCCTAGTTTGGGATCGGATGACCGTGTGTGGATTGTCCCAAGATATTATTATTATTATTATTCAAACGGACTTGAACTGTATGTAAACGTATTAAAGTCTCAATTTTCTTATAAATATAGACATGGCTGGTTTGACTATTGCATTACAGCTCTCGACTTTGCTCTCCTAATAGTATATTTGTTTCTGGCGACGGTACTATATTATGTATAATTGGCTCAGTGGTGTATGAGCTTAACTAAGGTAATAACGTGATTTTAGACGTGGGCACAAATCCTAGCAATTCATTTGCTTTAATGTCTTTTTTATCATCCAGCAGCCGAAACGTCCACTGCTGAACATAGGCCTCTACCTTAGAAGGGAGGGGTTGCCATTATCATCACGCTTGGCAGGCGGCTTGGGGATCACAGTATAGGTGGCAGGTAATCTAATAAAAAGACTGCTGCCTGTCTTCTAGTTTTTCCTTAGTCGCCTTTTACGGACACCCAACGGGAAGAGATGGGTAGGCGCTATTCTTACCTGGACACCCCACGGGGGCCTTTTTTATATTGTACTATTCTCATTATTTATTTCATAAATTGTTACGAAAGTAACATTTTAAACATCTTTATTTTATAATTTTAATGTTTAAATACCCTTTATCTACACTCATAATACTCATATCGTAATATTCAAATTATGGTCTCAAAACTAGTACTCTAATGACACATTTTATACATAATGCCTCTTTACAAAAATCAAAAAGTTTTTTTCGGTACACGTGTATCGTAAAAAAAAACGTTTGATCAAAACGATGCCGTAAAATCTGCTTAAAAATATATTGTAAGAGAGAAACTTTTCTATATCAATATATTTTTAAGCCAATCTAGTAGGCCGCAATGTCATCTAGTAGTCCGCGATCTAATCTAGCAGGCCACGATACATTCATCGGGAGGGTGGGACCCAGTTGTACGCATGCGCTATGGAGTTATTTGAATGAAATGAGCGCCATAATATTATAGACTGGAATAGAATTTTATTCCACACAGATTACATACTATTTGGTACAACAAATTTAACTATATATACTATAGTACACACAGACGAAGTGCTTTCTATAGAAAGCACGTCGTCTGTGTGAAACAGAGCTCCCTCTGTCTGTATTATATGTTTTGTAATGTAGTTTGGCGGTTTAAAATTGTATTTCATGAGTTTAGATAAAGTAGTGTTTGAAACTGCACATAATTAAAACACTCGTGTTTTAATAACTCCTATTGTGCAGCAGTTTCATATACTTACTATTAACCAATAATAATAAATAATCATGTCTGATTATTATACATGCAAGTATGTATCATCAAGCAGAGAATAAAGAAGTCGGTTAATAATCATAAATTGACTTTTTTCATAGACTTTGGAAGTTGTATATCACAGATATCTTCAAATTATAAAATGTCAAATTATTCAAAAATGGTTGATATTTGCAAATGAAACAACCCCTTAACCCTCCTACAAACCCTTAACGGATTGCTGTGATATTTACCAGTAACCCTGTATATACAGAATTCTAGATTATATGAATAGAACATTAAATATAGAACACAAAAATATTATGAATAAAAGATATATTATATACTAGCTGACTCGCGCAGCGCCTCCCGAGCTCTTTTACGTTAGCTAATTTTTAATAGCATACATTTGCGTTGAATACATAACCTCCTTTTTTACTTGCCCTCCGAAGCACGGAGACGCTTACTTCAAGTGGCATAACGGTCACCCATCTATATAATGACCTTGCCTAACGTTGCTTAACCTGATCAATTGCCAAACATTGATAACGACTGTCTATGATGGGCTTCTAATTTTTGTATAGTATTAGATACATTTGTGTTGAATACATAACCTACTTTTTTAAAGTCGGTTAAAAACTGGGACCCACTTTTTACTTGCCCTCCAAAGCACGGAGACGCTTACTTCAAATGGCATTAAACGGTCACCCATCTATGTAATGACCTTGCCTAACGTTGCTTAACCTGATCAATTGCCAAACATTGATAACAATTGTCTATGACGGGCTTCTCATTTTTTTATAGTATTAGATACATTTGTGTTGAATACATAACCTCCTTTTTTAAAGTAGGTTAAAAACTGGGACCCACTTTTTACTTGCCCTCCAAAGCACGGAGACGCTTAATTCAAATGGCATTAAACGGTCACCCATCTATGTAATGACCTTGCCTAACGTTGCTTAACCTGATCAATTGCCAAACATTGATAACAATTGTCTATGACGGGCTTCTCATTTTTTTATAGTATTAGATACATTTGTGTTGAATACATAACCTCCTTTTTTAAAGTAGGTTAAAAACTGGGACCCACTTTTTACTTGCCCTCCAAAGCACGGAGACGCTTAATTCAAATGGCATTAAACGGTCACCCATCTATGTAATGACCTTGCCTAACGTTGCTTAACCTAATCGATTGCCAAACATTGATGACGACTGTCTATGATGGGCTTCTAATTTTTTTATAGTATTAGATACATTTGTGTTGAATACATAACCTACTTTTTTAAAGTCGGTTAAAAACTGGGACCCACTTTTTACTTGCCCTCCAAAGCACGGAGACGCTTACTTCAAATGGCATTAAACGGTCACCCATCTATGTAATGACCTTGTCTAACGTTGCTTAACCTGATCAATTGCCAAACATTGATAACAATTGTCTATGACGGGCTTCTCATTTTTTTATAGTATTAGATACATTGGTGTTGAATACATAACCTCCTTTTTTAAAGTCGGTTAAAAACTGGGACCCTCTCCCAAGGGAACCGTGATGAATTACGGTATTAAGACCGTTCCGAATTCACAAACCGACGTCACCCACCGGCGGCCCCAATGCATTGGCATAGTTTTCTTAGTCTTTGCGTACTTAAAAAGTTAATTTATTTCCAAAAAAATATTTACCGTTACTAATGTATAGATATTAACTAAACTAAGTACTTCTATTAATTTCAATATTTTAAATGCGTATAAAATCTTTAAAAAATTAAATGAGTTTAACAATATTGCTCCAACACCGACGTGCAGTCCTCCCTCGACAACGCCGCGAAGCGGACTGAATCAGAGCTCGGAGCAGGCATGCTTGCGCACATAGATAATACACTATATACTTAAGAATAGATGGGTCACTCTGGTTCATCTTTTAATAAACTAATTTTACCCTCGCCTAAAGATGGCGTAACTTTACAAGAATCCAAAATTTGCCAACAGATGGCGTTTTTTAAAATAATCACTTTACGTATAGGTAAATGAAGCATGAATATTTGTAAGGAACATGTTTAAAGGCAAACCAAAGAGATATTTATTGTAAAAGTTTATTTGGTAACCAATAACTTTATTCAACATATCTGAAGCACAATCATACTCTATTAATTATATAGTCCAATCCCCTTGAGTTTCTTGTTTCAGTACAGCTTTGCATTAAATTTTTCCAATTCAAGCCGTTATGGTTAAAGACAATGATGTAGTGGACCTGAAATAGTTCACGAGTAGTATAAATATTATTATATTTATATACTTATGCTAGGTGCATAATGACTTGTTTAAGTTTTTGTAAATAAGTACATACCTACATAAGTAGATAAATAACACCCAGACACAGAACAAACAAAATCTTCAAAAACATATTTGTAAATAAACTGTAAATATTTAGTTTCAATAAAATTTATAAAAGCTGTTTATCTTCAATGAAACAAGTTATTTTGAAAAAATGACATAACAACTTAGGTTACCATAGCAACCGCCAAAGGCAATTCACAATAGTACCTGGTAACCTCCTTGAGTAAAACCATAGTGTTTTATTAGGCATCCGTTGAGGCCGGCTGTTGCATAGGTTTTATTAAATTATGGAAGTTTACTAAAAATATACGAAATGTATCAGATTTACTCAAATAAATTGAAGATATACAATAACAATATACTAATTAAATAAAAATATATAAACTGCATTTTTAACGCCATCTAGGCAAATTATAGTAGAATCTTAAAATTTAGTTCCTTCCCTTGCCTGAAGATTGTGCTAGTTTCCATACATTAAAATTTTGTCAGCTGTTTTAAGGAGAGTGCCACTGGCATGCTTGCGCAGATGTATTAAATTTTGGGAAAAATAGATATTTCTCTAGATATTTCACCACGGGCTGTCTTGCTCGCGTAGCGCTGGCCGTATGTCACGCCATGCCGCCCTTAATGATATTATTCGCAGGGGGCTTGTCACTGCCGGTGTCCCTGCCGTACTGGAACCAGTCGGCATTACACGAGATGACGGCAAGAGGCCTGATGGTGTCACTTTAATACCATGGCAACATGGTAAGCCGCTGGTGTGGGATGCGACATGTGTCGACACACTTGCTGCGTCCCACACCCCGGCAACTTGCAGGGCGGCTGGAGGGGCTGCGGCGACCGCTAGTGATGCAAAGCGACGCAAGTATGCAGCTTTAGGTTCGAGCTATATATTTGCGCCCTTTGCGGTGGAGACCATGGGGCCTTGGTCTCATGAGACGCACGCTTTGGTAAAAGAAATTTCATCCAAACTTATCGAAGTCTCAGGAGACCGTCGGGCTGGTAGCTTTTTCTGCCAACGTATAAGCTTGGCCATACAAAGGGGTAATGCCGCCAGTCTTTTAGGTACCCTTCCCTCCCAGTGCGGCGACAACTTCGAGGAAGTTTTTTACCTAGTTTAAGTGTACATTTATTTGTAAATAAACTGTAAATATTTTGCTTCAATAAACAATACTTTCTCTAGTAAAATACGGAATAAAAATAAATCTTTCAAGTAAAGACATTCGTATTTTCAAGACCTTTTTTCCTGTGTAAACGCCAGCACCATAGCTTGAGCGGTTTTAGAGAACATTTGCAAATTATGACATAAATAGGTCCTTTTTAGAATTTTTTTTCCTAAAAAGTGGTTATCAAAAATAAATTTCTATTCAAGTAAACGTATTTATCGAAACTTTAACTAACGTTTTATATTTTTTCTATACAGATTAAATTAACAGTTTTTGTGAACATTTAACTTAAAATAGCAAGAATTCAGGCATTTCACCGCTATTAGCCTCGTGTCCGGTAATTTCAACATCAACTGCAGTGTCCTTCACACCGCAACACAGCAATGTAAAGACATTGCTGCTTGGTGGCAGAATATCTGAAACTGCGATGGTATACCTACACGGTTATGCACAATGAACCTACTACCTAGTGCGGAACCCTAAAAATGGTGTCCTTGGTCACAATCAAGTCACAATACATTGAGTCGTGAATATATTTTCTATATAAGTTGTCGTATTCGGTTATTGTCTCCGTTCGCAACCCTCACAGCGATTATTTGTTAGCAATATAACACAGACTGCAATATGCAGTTGAATATCTATACTTATAATAAAACTGTAACAGGTCCAATTCTGTACATTGAAGATTTTTTGAAAATTATATATTTGGAAGGCATTCTATAACCGATACTGAGGCCGAAAATGTATTTTTTTTAATTTTTGTCTGTCTGTCTGTCTGTCTGTATCACGGCTGCGCATCACGCCGAAACTACTGAATGGATTCAAATGAAACTTGGCATGATTTGAGATCTTCCTACGAGGTAGGACATAGGATACTTTTTATCCCGTAATCTAGCACGGTTCTTTTGGGAGAGGGGATTAAAGTCAAAATGGGTACTTGCTTATACGTTTGGTCTGATTTTATAAATTTTTCTTCATAATTATAATAAATATTAGTAAGGAACACTCATAGAGAGTTGTTATCAAGGTTTTGTAATCGATCGGGTTAAGCAACGTTTAGGTAAGGTCATTAAATAGATGGGTGACCGTTTAACGCCATTTGAACTAAACGTTTCCGTGTTTCGGAGAGCAAGTAAAAAGTGGGTCCCAGTTTTTAACCGACTATAAAAAAGAACGTTATGTATTCGATGCGAATGTTATTAAAAAATTAGTTAACGTAAAAATAGCGTATGCGGAGCTGCGTGGGTCAGCTAGTTTGTATATAAAGTAGACCATCCAACATAACCAGCTTTAACTAAATGCAACCGCCTTTCTTTGTATTATTTACTTATTTTGTTTAAATGTACGTTTACAGATATGAAAGTAGTAGCCCGAGGGGTGTCCGGGTAAGAAAAGCAACCTCCCATTCCTTCCCGTTGGTTGTCCGACGTTGTAAGAGGCGACCGTGCCTTCCTCTTGAACCCCCTATCTGACCCCCCCCCCCCCCCCATTCTAGAAAGAATTGCAGAATACTTGCAAAGCAGTAATTTACTAGGTTGAGCAAGTGTTATATATTCTGCCGCCAAGCTGCAATGTGTAAACAGTCTAGTGCTGTGTTTCTATGTGAAGGGTAACTGCAGCTGGACTAAGGTAAAACAAGAAGACGGGCAGCAGCGTCTTTCTATTGGCTTACCTACCACCTATACTGCCATTCCCAAGAATGCCAAGCGATGGGGGATTATGGCACCCCCTCCCTTCTAAGGGAAGGCCTTTGTTCAACAGTGAACGTCTATCGCCTGCTGCTGCTGATGATGATGATGATGATGAGAAAAATTAAACCTTAATTAAAGTTTTGATTAGTATGTATGGCATCCTCTTCGATATTATCAGCGCCAGCGTTGTCTGTGTGAACATGATGTGAAGCACGGAATACCTACGTATTTACTATTCCGTGATGTGAAGTGTGCTATTATGGCATTCATTAAAGAGCTGCGGTCTTGCTGCCTGCTAATGCAGCCTCCATCTTAACCATGCTGTTGCCAGTTAGTGGTAAACGCCCAATGTTACAGAATTTATAACCATGTACAATCAATTATCTCTGCGTAAACGGAACTGTCAGTCAAATTTAATAACAAAAACCTGTTATTCAATAAGTCTTCGCCCACGCGTAGTTTATTTTTAATTTTTAATTAAACACTTGTACCTATTAGTTATTTATTACTTTTTAATTATCATGTTGAAAAAGTTGACCAATTATTTAAATTATCTACCTATTTATATTTAATTGATTATATTCCCATCACGTAGGATTAATTAATCTACTTGGAACGAAAAAAAACAAGTTGTTTTCATGTACCTACCTATTCTCATAATTATGTATAATTATGTATATTATTATGTATGTATTTTAACATTTGCAATATCGCGGTCATATTGCCCGGTGGCAATAAAATGGCAATTATAAAAAAACGAAAGTTCTGAATAAATAAAAGAGGTGTTTCTGTTAGTCAACATTGGGGTCTACGGGGGCTCTAACATAAAAATCTTTTTTTTTTTAAACTACCACCAGATCGTAACGCGGCCGCTACTGAAACGATCCGATAAGAAACTCAGTTAGCTTGTCTTTTTTGTCATAAATTTCATTTTTTTTATCATCAATTTCCACATTCCTACAAAATTAATTAAGCTTTCGTGAGTAGGGCAACGGCTTTTAGTCAAGGATTTAAAGTTTTTCATTGAAAGATCTCAGATATGTTGTAAATAGAAATGTATAGTATAAATAGGTATCCACAAAAGCAACATAAAAGTGTCAAGATAATTGTATCATGCTGGCTTCACAAACGAGACGAGTCAGTCGTCAGCCTCATACTCGTAGTTGCATAATGCAATACACATAAGTACTTGTGTAATAATTATTCACTTCCTGTAAAATAAAATATTAAAAAAAAAAATTGAACCGACTTCAACAACACTAAAAAGTATAAAATAATTTAAATATTAAAGAAGTTGGTGTTAGCGTACCCGCTGTGTATATTTGGCACCAACTTCAATAATATTTAAATTATTTTATACTTTTTAGTGTTATTGAAGTCGGTTCAATTTTTTAAAAAATATTTTATTTTATACTTTTTAGTGATATTTTCATACATAAAGATTGAACCATCGAAGACGGTAAAATGATCTAGGTAGGTTATGACATAATTATGATTTCACATTATCGTCTACATACTTTTACATAATTCATGTTTCTTCAGAAACTCAGAAACAATTTGTCCGACCGTAATCAAATTTGCATGGAATCAACATAGTAGTTTACTCTCTCGAATAAAAAAAGAATCATCGAAATCGGTTCATATTTATCAGAGAAATGTAAAGGAGAACATCAGTTTTATGGTTTTTACCAGATAAATTCCTCCATATCATTCATGGTCCTCCAGGAAGTTCTTATCCGGTTGTGATAAAATTCATACAGGTTCATTACAGTGGTTTCTTCTTTCGAATAAAAAAAGAATCATTGAAATTGGTAAATATTTGCCAGAGTTATGACCATTTTTGTCCTTAAAAAGCGACATAAAGTCATCTATATAGGCTTTCTTGCAGCTTTCCTGCGCAGTCAACATTCTTGTTTTTTCAGGAACTACTTATTACTAAGCAATATTTTTTTTATGGGATCCAATTAACGGATTAAAGAATGGATGGAAGAAAGATTTTTTCAAATCGGTTCATAATTGCCAGAGTTATGCGCGAACACACATAGAAAAAAAATATATATATACAGACGAATTGAGAACCTCCTCCTTTTTTGAAGTCGGTTAATAAAATCACAACGGAATAATTAGTATAAATAGTCATCAACAACTGCGCAGCGAAGTCAGCCGGCGGCTACGTCGGCGCGGCGCCGGCGCAGCAGTCGTGACAACGTTATTTAAATTAACGATCAATTAACATTAAAATAATAATACAACAAACAGGCATAGAGTAATAAATGGCTAAATAAAATAAATAAATAAATAAAGCAAAAATACCAACCATCGTTTTATTCATTGACATTTCTCCTTAGCATTTCTTTCACCGCAATTTACCCAAATTACCTACTTACAGCATGTTTTCGCTTGGACCCTACAGTCCTTGTTTGGAGTAAACCCCTGCCCATTGTCCCTAAAATGTCTGCCGGCATGGTTCAGGATGTGCATCACGATGTAGACTACCGACGCATGTTATATCATCATCACCGTCAGAATCTTCTAAAATGAGTACTTACTCCGTCGGATCCTTGACTTCCTATCAACAACAACAAATAAGCAACATATTTTTAAACTATAACCATGCGTGGAGTTTTATAATGACCACGTAAGAGTATAAAAGTGTTAGTTGATTAGACTGTACTTACGAGAGCATGCTACACTTGTAACGGAAAAGTCTAAAAATATCTGAATACAAAAATCACGGAAGCACACGATCTCAGTCAGTGATCCAGTTTTGCTATGAGATGGTATTCTGAGGTAATGACCTTAAAATACGATCTCATTGAAAGTGAACTGTAAAGGGAGCATACCTATAACATAGTTGCAGATAACTGAACCACCTCTTGAACTACTACTGATTAGATTACTATTTTGTGTAATTACTGAAGACTGTTCTATAATTAATGAACATTCGATGATTGAAAACTATATTATGATGATAATCCTAAGCTTCTAAGGGCATTGCATTGATATAAAAGCTATATATAAAAAAAAATCGGTCAAATGCGAGTTGGACTCGCGCACCGAGGGTTCTATATCTTCTTTTAACGTATTAAAGTTATTTTAAAAAACTATACCATGACATAAATCAAAATAAAAATCTGTTTTAAAATCTGCAAATGGAGCCCTTCATATACCCCACACGATATAGTAGTCTCACATTGAAATTTAGAGGACCCATTTCGACCCCGATTAAAAGAAAAAAACATTTGTTTCATAAAATATTTACAGTTTATTTACAAATATGTACACTTAAACTAGGTAAAAAACTTCCTCGAAGTTGTCGCCGCACTGGGAGGGAAGGGTACCTAAAAGACTGGCGGCATTACCCCTTTGTATGGCCAAGCTTATACGTTGGCAGAAAAAGCTACCAGCCCGGCGGTCTCCTGAGACATCGATAAGATGATTTGTTTCATTGATAAGTAAGATCTAAAACATTTGTTTCATTGATAAGTAAGATCTAAAACATTTGTTTCATTGATAAGTAAGATCTAAAACATTTGTTTCATTGATAAGTAAGATCTAAAACATTTGTTTCATTGATAAGTAAGATCTAAAACATTTGTTTCATTGATAAGTAAGATCTAAAACATTTGTTTCATTGATAAGTAAGATCTAAAACATTTGTTTCATTGATAAGTAAGATCTAAAACATTTGTTTCATTGATAAGTAAGATCTAAAACTATTCCAAGTTTCAAATCGATAGCATCAGTGATTCTAGAAATATATAGGTGTGACAGACAGACGGACGAAGTCGCACCTTATAGTTTCCTTTTGTTAGGTATGAAACCTTAAAAATAGGCACTGACTTCAGAAAAAATACTAGAAATTTAAAAATATTGCAAATATATATGTTTATCGATTACCTACTAGCCGTCCCGCGCAGCTCCACCCGCGTGATTTTCTGCGATACTTTCTTATTTTTTTTATTATTATGCTTATGTTTACCTAATTGTTTGTTTTCTTAAAATACCTAATTCATAATTATTTATATTAACTGTATTATATAACCTCGGCGTCAATAGAAGTTCGTCTTTGGCATCATCGGCCGCTTCAAACACTCCAATGTGCCAGTTATTTTTTAGCTTGCAGTATTGTTGTATGTAC
This sequence comes from Furcula furcula, assembly GCA_911728495.1. Classification (NCBI taxonomy): domain Eukaryota; kingdom Metazoa; phylum Arthropoda; class Insecta; order Lepidoptera; family Notodontidae; genus Furcula; species Furcula furcula. The sequence goes on from OU452253.1 coordinate 26,248,990, forward strand.
TAGATCAAGAAGAGCTCAATATAATACCGGGGCAAGGGCAATAGGTTATTTTTTAACACTGCTTCTAGTTCTAGTACCTACTCTCAATTCTGTGATGTTTCAGTAAGAAAAAAACAGTAAGTCAATGTCGCTAATTTTATTGCAACCGTTGATAGTCCTATTTCTTGCACTTGTTCTATGGATAATATTTGTGGATGTTACTTTATATTGTCATTCTCTTAAACAGTCGCGGCTATTATATAGGGGCATAGCTATGGGTGCAAAATGTACCTATATAACTTAACAATCATTCAAAGACAGGTTACGATATACTTATAATATGAACATAAACTCAACCTCAAGCTAGAAAGTAATGTGCGCACATACACATCCACCATTTATGTTCGATGTTTTATTTATGTTATTTTATTTATTATCATAATAAAAAACATACAAAACATAATTATAATAGCAACACTTAAGCCTCTTGGGCTTGGGCTGAAGTTTTTTGTTAAATAATGGTTTTTAAGCATGTTAAGTTTTACCTTGTCAAAGATTGGCAAAGTTTTAAAGAATTTAAAAAGTTTAGAATCATCTGAAATATTGGATCTGACTTTTGGAACAACAATTAACTTTAATATTCTAAGCTGCAACCTATATATATTGATTCTAGATATGTTTTATAAGAACGACCATAACTAGATAGATATCCCCCCCCCCCCCCGATGGTGACTGCTGAAGAGGGCAACGGTAACATTGCCCATACAACACAGAGACAGTCGAACATGTCGTTATTTGGCAGCTATATTTTGTAAACACTAATATGATGTGGAGTACATTGTTCAGTCGCCAGATTGTTCTAACTTTATGAAGTCATCTCCGCTGCGCCTTTTCCCTCTTAAAACTCACTCTTTTTAGTGAATTTGTTACAACAACTTACTTTTTCATCGGCGTGCCTCTTACTTACTTACTACATATTTATACTAAATAAATAAAAAAGCTCTGTCTCCTAAACTAGGATCATCCTGTATGTCAGAAGACAGTTCTTCCCTACTACACTACTAGATAGTTTTGTTTTTCTCTGACAGAAAAAAAAGGCAATCAAATTCATTAAAAAGATTACTTAGAACGTCAATAACAATTATACTTAAATCATCATCGATCTATTTAATAGATCCATTGAATACGTCAATATACCGATAATGCAATGAAAAGGACCCCACAATCAATTGTTATCTTCTATATCACTTGGGTGTTTTATTCTAAAACTAACACTAACACTTTAATATACTTACTTATAACCTTTTTTTAGGAATCATATAGGGGCCTATTATAATAATATGAGACATTGAATATGCACTCTCGACGGTCAAAAAAACCGTTCAGTTATACGTTAAAACAAAAAAAACTTACTAATTTTAAAGTGGGTCAAAAGCAATCATTGCTGGCGATCCCGCCAGGTTATTATAATAGGGGCATGGTCACCTGTATGGTGTGGGTGCCGCGAGGAACACGTAGTTGGTGCCGTACGCGCCGGTGAGCAGCACCGGCAGCGCCAGCAGCAGCGCCAGCCGCGCCTGCCAGCGGCCCCAGCCCGCGCACCACTCCTCGCCGGCGCTGTCCCCGGACATGGCACCCGCTACACTCCCGCACACTTGCTCGACTATAAATTACAGCTTTCAACAACCGACACTACATCTGTCGCAATCGATTTTTACAATGTCCGTCGCGATCACACAATTTTCCTAAATTTACGGCCTAACAGTGTTTCAATAAAGTTTGCCAGAGTTAAGTAATAGAGATAAGCTGTGTCGCGTCCCTCCGGCGGGAAGTGTGGCGAAATAATGCGCGGTTGGTGTCGGTGGGCGTCCACCGCGCTACCACCGCGCCGCCCGCCGCGGCTGCGCCCGCGCTCAGCCGGAACCACTCTACCACACAGACAACTATAAGCTTTTTGCCAACTATAGGCATTTGCCGCAGGACTATGATCGCTACCATCATCAGTTGGAGAAGATCCAACGAAAGTCTTAAAGTCCAAAGATCTATTCAAAAGTTGGTTAATAGAAATTCTTCTTCTTCTCACACGACACCTCAATACTGAGGACCATGACCACATGACCTTGTCCGGTCTCCGGGTCCGGTCTCCGGGTCCGGCCCAACGAGCTGGACTTATACTACGTGGGTGACTTTCTTCCACAATAGACGTTTGGAGCTCCTCTAATATCGATAGATTTGTTCGCCTAAACGTCCAGCTTATGCGCAGCATCCGACGCCAGCATCACGTTTCTGACATAAACAAGTACAGATAATAATAATAAACATTTGAAAAAAAACCTACGAGGTTCGCTGAATCTTCATACATTAAATCTCTCGATCTACATCAGTCTACTTTTAATAGACAGGGGGCAACGGACCGAGTGTAAATATTAATTACTACACGTCCCATGGTTAGCTATTTTCGTCCACTAATATCTCAAAATAGGTACTTTTACTAAAATTGTACGACATTTTAATTGTATCTTTACAGCCTCAAATTTGGTTAGTTCATTTGTAAATCAACAGCTAATAATAAATTAGCTAATTAGCTGTATGAAGATATTATTATATCTTGATTAGAAAAAATGTTAGTATCATTATTAAGACCATTTATTGTTTACAATATGAGTACTACATTATATTATGTGCGTTGATATGAAATTTGTCGACGGCGACGGTTAAACCAAAACAACACCTATTTGACAGGGCTGCCAACTAAGGCAACTTGATCTCGAGGGAGAGCTTACGGAAGCCGCTGTAGGCCGATGCGCGCGCGCACCGCGTGCTCCCCACGTGGGCATGCGGCATGTGCGGCATGTGCCCGCGTGCTCGAGCCGTGACGTCACTATACCAACATAAATAACACACAACCGACTTCTGTGCCTAAGCATACATTTGCATAACGGCCTCACCTAGTCATTTACAGCCTTAAACCCGCATACGATTTGAGGCCGTATGTTGTTATCGTTATTTTTAATCAGTGGCACTTTGACACATTCCAATGGTGCTGATATTTGTATATTGAATAAAACCTAACTCCGGCAGTACCATCACTATTGATATGCCTACCACGTTGAAGTTCAGCGATCGTTCCCTGACCACGACTAAATGACAGTTACAGCTATAGGTGTAGAGTCCCAACTGTAACCAAACCAGTAGTAACATAAACTATTTAAAAAAAAAAACCGACTTCAAAGTAAATTATCTAAAAAGCATAAAATAACGAAAATATATTGAAGTCGGTGTCAGCTGGTGATAGTGTTAGCTAGCACCGACTTCAATATATTTTCGTTATTTTATGCTTTTTAGATAATATACTTTGAAGTCGGTTTTTATTTTTAGATAATTTACTTTGAAGTCGGTTTTTAAATTTTTTAAATTGTTTATTTAACACTTTTTAGTGACTTATTTTACCAAGATAGGTATCAGCACTATCACGCAACTCGAACGTCTACATTACAGTAACTTACTGAAAACATAAAAAGTTTATATCTCTTAAACTACTGGACCGATTTTGATGAAATTTATACTCTACCCTAAGTTGAAAGATACTCTAACTATTGCAAAAAGAATTTTCGAAATCGGACTTGTAGTTTCTGAGAAATCCGTGGACAAACCTACATACATACATACACTCGTGAAATTTGGTAAATTCGTTTAGAAGCCCACATAGACTAACATATATGAATATTACGCATTTTTATTAATATTACATACATACGCGTCGAATACAGAACCTCCTTTTTTGAAGTCGGTTAAAAAAGGCAAAAATATTTATATTGAAAACTATTTTACAACAAGTTAATTACACCAGCTGTTAAACATCAGCACAGTAATAATGTAAGTATATTTACTTATATGTTTATAGACGATACATCAAATTCCCTCGCCTCTACCATACAAGTTCGTCAGATCTCAAGGGTTTGAATTTTGACCAACACGATGACGCCTAGATCTAGAACGTTGTCTAAAAGCGTAAGTACGTTGTATCTCGTTACAAGCTGTCCCTTATTGCTGGGACGGACCCAGCAATAAGCTCCAAGCTCACGAATTAGGTTTCAGCATGCTCAATCCTAATAATCTGCAAGTTGAAGAGGCAGTGGGCAGGCCACATCGCTCGAAGAACCGATAACCGATGGGGAAGAAAGGTTCTCGAGTAGCGACCACGAACCGGAAGACGTGGGCAGGCCTCCCACTAGGTGGACCGACGACATTGTACGTGTCGCAGGCAACCGATGAATGCAAATAGCTAATTATTGTCGTCCATTGTGGCGAACTGAGGCCTTTGTTCAGCAGTGGATGTCTTCCGGCTGATGATAATGGATCCTAATAAAACTGAAGTTACAATCTGTGACGACAGTTGTCTTGTAAGATCAGCACTATTGGTTGCTATATAATGAATGACAGGAGATGTTAGAGAGTGGTAATAAAGCGTTCTGCTGCACCCAATGATATTTTACTATAATATCACTGGCTGTACCGTACATCAAAATAAAAGATAGTATTGACAGTTTATTAGAAATATTATTGACTGCCATGTATATTATTATATTTTTTAATATTTTATTATAATATGTCAGCCATCGACGCTTGTGCACATTTCGTTTTCTATAAAGACAGTATCTTATATTTAATCCTTCAGCATTTAATACGATTCATTCGTTCATGAGTAGATGGATGAAATTGTATATAAGAGTCCCCCGAGGCCTATGCATATTGTAAATATTTTGTATTCGTATAATTACTAACACGCCTGAATCGCCTGATAATATAGTCTGAACAACAACTATGAAACTATATTAGTTGCCCTCACACAGACAGTAGTGGCAACTATAACGATTCGCTACGGTACGGACTACGGAGAGCACATGTGACGCTGCTCTATTTATAAAAGTAAAAACCTCTTTTATTAACCGGCTTCAAAAAGAAGGTTCTCTATTCGACGCGTATGTATGTAATATAGATAAAAATGCGTAATATTAATATATGTTAGTCTATGTGGGCTTCTAAACAAATTTACCAAATTTTATGTGTATGTATGTATGTAGGTATGTATGTATGTATGTAGGTTTGTCCACGGATTTCTCAGAAACTACAAGTCCGATTTTAAAAATTCTTTTTGCAATAGTTAGAGTATTTTTCAACTTAGGGTAGAGTACAAGTTTCATCAAAATCGGTCCAGTAGTTTAAGAGATATAAACTTTTTATGTTTTCAGTAAGTTACTGTAACGTAGACGTTCTAGTTGCGTGATAGTGCTGATAGGTACCCATTTTTGGTAAAATGTGTTAAATAAACTATTTAAAAAAAAATAAAAACCGACTTCAAAGTAAATTATCTAAAAAGCATAAAATAACGAAAATATATTGAAGTGAAGACGATAATGTGATCATTCATATTTAACCTACCTAGATCATCTTACTGTCTTCGATGGTTCAATCTTTATGTATGAAAATATCACTAGAAAATATAAAATTAAAAATAAAATAAAAAAATTGAACCGACTTAGTTTTTTATTTTTTTTTACTTATATAAAAGTAACAGCAAATATTTAAAAAAAAGCTTGCCTGTGCCGGGAATCGAACCAACTAAAAATGCAAAAATAGACTGCCACTATTTTATTGTACTAATCGGTAGAGTAAATGATAAGGAAAAAATATTCCGATTAAAAATGTGTTTTACATTTAAAGAAGACCTTATAGCTGCTGCACTAATACAATATGAAACTTTATTGGCGTCGATTCAGCCATGAAAATAAATGTAAAGAAAGGTAAGGTTCGCATTTATGACTACGACTACTTCGCAATACTACCTACATTTATGATTACGACTACTTCGCAATATATCTACCTACATTTATGACTACGACTACTTCGCAATATATCTACCTACATTTATGACTACGACTACTGTAATAATATAAAATTAAAAATTTAAAAATGTTCGGGCGCCAGGACAATGCCCAAAAGAATAAAGAAAAAAAATAATTACCTGGATAACATCTGCGTTTCGCATAGGCTTTTAATCATAAGGGCTGGTGAGCAAAAGGCCGAAATATGTTTGATCTTAATTTATTGTCTCTTGAGGATACAATTTGGTAGTTAAATTTAGACCGATCTCCTAATATTAATTACAAGATTCTTAATATGTTCAATGGTACAAAAATAAGGTAGAAAAATTAAATTTGGGTACCTCATAGCATAGCTAGAAGGTTATAAAAAAGGTGTTCATGTTCCGTGTGGTTCCATGCCCATATCCAGTACATCGTGGTCGGAGCCGGCGAAATCCCCACAGCGTTTCTCACGAAAAAAATGATTCCATCACTGGCCGAGTAGACGGAAGTCCCAATCAATGCATTAGAGCATGATGTAAAAGAAAAACTTGTAATTCAAAAGAACAGAAAGCTACAAGAAAAAGGCCATGTAGAAAAAAAAACGCGTTTATCGCTGTAACAAAAGAAAATTGCCATCAGTCTAAAATTCAAACGAAATATCAAAATACAATGTCTCCCAAAGCGAGAACACTTACCGGCTTTATTTTTTATAAATACATTTTTAAAATAGCGAGAATCTATTAAGATCCTCACTGATGGAATCTTTAGTCGCCAAGCGACATGTTCACTGCTTCCAAGAAAGAAATAAACTATTTAAAAAAAAAAACCGACTTCAAAGTAAATTATCTAAAAAGCATAAAATAACGAAAATATATTGAAGTCGGTGCTAGCACATCATGTTAAACTAAGATTAGCACGAGCTGACACCGACTTCAATATATTTTCGTTATTTTATGCTTTTTAGATAATTTACTTTGAAGTCGGTTTTTATTTTTTTTTAAATAGTTTATTTAACACTTTTTAGTGACTTTTATTTTACCAAGATAGGTATCAGAACTATCACGCTACTCGAACGTCTATGTTACAGTAACTTACTGAAAACATAAAAAGTTTATATCTCTTAAACTACTGGACCGATTTTGATGAAACTTTTACTCTACCCTAATTTGAAAAATACTCTAACTATTGCAAAAAGAATTTTTGAAATCGAACTTGTAGTTTCTGAGAAATCCGCGGACAAACCTGCATACATACATACATATATACATACATACATACATACACTGATAAAATTTGGTAAATTTGTTTAGAAGCCCACATAGACTAACATATATTAATATTACGCATTTTTATTAATGTTACATACATACGCGTCGAATAGAGAACCTTCTTTTTGAAGCCGGTTAAAAAGTGACGTCTCATTTAATGACAGATCGAAACAAAAATGTCCGCTGTTCCTAATGTCAAACGAGAAGCTGTTTCCGATCACAGACAAAAAAAATGTTGCCAGTGACGGACAAAATTTCACCTATTTAAGACCCAAAAATCCTAAGTGTGCTAAAAAACTAAAGAGAAATATGTAACACCTTACACTACTTCGCAATATATCTACCTACAATTTTTTTTAATTTATTCCCTAATGTTGTGTCAATTTAATAGATCACATTTGACATCTGTTAGTTTCTTTGTTCTGTCGATTTCTTTTGTCATTATCACAATAAGTTTGTGATCGTAATTAAAAAAAACTTAGGCAATTGTGCAGTTCTAACTTCGAACAAATTAATAATATTTTATGCCCGCCGTTACAAGGTTACAATCTTAAATTTTGATGAAGTGTCAAATGTGATCTTTTAAATTGGCCCTACTTTACATTTTATAGCGAACAAGTCTGCCAGTTTGATTGATCATATATTGGTAATAATATATAATATAATAATAATAATTAATAATATACTATCTAATGTATAGAGACTATTAAAAACATTCGCTGCAGGTTGCCGACTGTGCTGCGAGGTGGCGCATTGTGCGAGTGTTTTATGCGCGAATCGTGAGCGCGAACTGATAATGAAAGATAAATCCCACCGATGTTTCGCAAACACGATTACAACAACTGGGTTAACCAACAAGAATCATCACGTTGCACCGCCGCTCCGGTCCTTGACTTGAGAACCTCAAGACAATGTTGCCTGAATCCTTTACTCATTCGGTATATGTCATAGTCCTTCAAATCAGAGACTTCCGAAAATAACATAGTTTTACCTAATTAGATTGCGATAGATTTAGCTTGGATCCTGAAACACTTCCGCAGAAGGGCGAATTTTGTTTTCTTGACGACGCGACGGCCTTTAAATCCTCTATTATCGATCGAGTGTTATCTCCTTAGCTCACCATGTGTTATCTCGTGCGACGCCGTCTCCGTGACGTCTGCAGTGGCGTGGCGAAAGACGCGGGCGCACGTATTGCGCGCGAGTTGCTGCGCCCGGCCAGTACGAGCTCCGAGCCGCGACATGACGGAGGCAACGCCCGGCGTCGGCGCCGGCGCCGCCCGCGACAAGTCCTCCGACCACGACAGTTCCGACGCTCTGGAGGCTGCTCTCGCGCAACTCGGACCCTTCGGCTTCTACCAGAAGTACTTGCTGGTGATGCTGTGTCTGCCCAACCTGCTCGCCGTCATGTACGCCCTCAACTACGTGTTCGTCGCCGACCAGGTGCCGTTCCGGTGAGATACATACAACGCTATTCGATTACACAAGGTTTAAAAAACTTACTGCTTCCTACTTCCCACCTATGGTGGTGTGTGTTGGGAATGTTAAGTTCTGTAATAATAGGAATTTATAACGATGTTCTTCAGCTGTCTTAGTTAAGCTACTCCTACTCGTAGTGGAGCTCTGATGACTTAATTCATCGCAAAAACAGTACACCGCGCGTAGTTAATCCTTGTCTAATATTCGTGATTTCAAATCTAAGAATGTGTGGGATAGTCGACAAATTAACATTTTAAATTCGTACCGACTGCATAATGAATAGGTAGTTAGCCGCTTAGCTTGATGTTTTCGTTGCCGACGCTGCGCCGACGCTGTGCCGGCGCTGTGCGACCGATTCATCAGCATCGCTCATTTAGTCCCTCATTTAGTGCTGTAGGTGCCTGCCTATCTTATCAGGATCTTGTTTGATAACATTCGCCTTTTCATTATTGTTGACTGTAGATACATTTAATATTATGTTCACAAATGTTTAAATTTATCATATAAATTCGAACAATGAGTCAGATCATATAGCCAATAGGTAACTTTTTGTTAGATCACACTGACATTCAACACAGCTTGAGTCAGAGACCTTGGTTATAAATATGGTAAGGATACATAACCATATTATATTTACCTACAGTTCTAATTTAATGTGACAGCTCCAGAAGGAGGGTTATGTTTTGCGACATGTAAGTATGTCTATTTCTTTGGCACGGCCTACAGACTAAACAGCTCTATGATTTTTTACTTATACTCGTAATATATATTTTTATATACTTACTTTTAAAAAATATATATATTACGTCCGTCGGCACTTTATATTTCTTTTAACTTCCAATTGAATGTCTTAACCAGACGAGTATATATATGCATGTGTAAGTATAATTTTTTTTATGTATGTAAGTATAACGAAATATTATATGACATTTCCATTCCATTTCGTAGGTTATCTTTTTAACAGTAGGTAAGTAGTCATTGTGTAACAGAATCCAAAGTAATAAATTCCATGCAAAAAGAGTGTTGATATTTACTGTAATTAAGGATTTATTACAGCTTCATATCTTTAAATAATTAGTAAACAATGAAGTCAGATAATATTATTTTCATCGAGTATAAACTTAAAATATTTACAGTCAAAGAAAAATAATAAAAAAACGCCACCCGAATATCTAGCTCGATGGTTTAAGTTAGACCTATAACTTAACATTGAGTTAAAACTTACGTATAAATTACATCTATACTTATAATACCTAAAACTGTAACAGGTCCAATTCTGTACATTGAAGATATTTTGAAAATTAAGTTTGGAGGGCATTCTATAACCGATACTGCGGCCGAAAATATAATTTTTATAATTTTTGTCTGTCTGTCTGTCTGTCTGTCTGTCTGTCTGTCTGTCTGTCTGTCTGTCTGTATCACGGCTGCGCATCACGCCGAAACTACTGAATGGATTCAAATGAAACTTGGCATGATTTGAGATCTTACAACGAGGTAGGACATAGGATACTTTTTATCCCGTAATCTAGCACGGTTCTTTTGGGAGAGGGGATTAAAGTCCAAATGGGTACTTGGTTATACGCTTGGTCCGATTTTATCAATTTTTCTTTATAATGTAATAAATATTAGTAAGGGAACACTCATAGACAGTTGTTATCAAGGTTTTGTAATCGATCGGGTTAAGCAACGTTTGGTAAGGTCATTAAATAGATGGGTGACCGTTTAACGCCATTTGAACTAAACGGGTCCGTGCTTCGGAGAGCAAGTTAAAAGTGGATCCCAGTTTTTAACCGACTATAAAAAAGGAGGTTATGTATTCGATGCGAATGTCTATCAAAAGTTTAGTTAACGTAAAAATAGCGCAGGCGGAGCTGCGTGGGTCAGCTAGTATTATCTAAATGCCTAGACTAGACGCTTCTATAACCTGCTTTTCTTTAGGTACGTAATCAAAATCGGAACAAGAAATATATGACCACTGGAGTGAAGGCTATATAGCAGGGTCTACGATTACTAATTTCTAAAATATTGACCAGTCACATTACACATTGACAGTGTGTATTCAAATGGCATATAATATAATTGTTCCATGTGGTACACATTCTAATTAGTTAAAGCCCATGTGCACGGCATCTGTAGTATTTGTATTACCTATATACATATTATATTAGCTAACTTACGCTCATTAATTTACCGAAGCGAGTGAGCATTACCCCAGCAAGAAAGATGCTCGTAGAGAAGATTGAGTTAAACGAATAATTAGAGCATAATCTGCTGTAAATGTGCGCGGAATAAAAAATTAGTGCATCTTTTCGTTTTCGAGAAAAATCCGAAAAACGATTCTTGCTGGGGTAACGTTGTTCCAGCAAGAAGATTCTAAACCAATGATCGGAGAGAAACATAAACTACAGGAAATATAGCTTATATTTGTGCGTAATTATGCGCTGAAAATGAAATTTGTGCGTCTTAAGATTTCAGAGTTATTACAATTCCTGCTGGGGTAACGTTTTGCAGAATCGTGTTTCTCGGAAACCAATAATTGTGCACCTGTAGAATAAACGATTATCAGTAGCTCTTAATTTGTGCGTATTTGTGCATTAATTAGATTTTCAAAAATATTTACCGTTTTAGCGTAATAATGGATTTATGAAAACCAAAAAAAAGGTCCTAGCGCTTAAACGAACAAAAATTCATACACACTGAAAACGGTATTCGGTCCTTTTTAATACTCTTAACATCCACGAAAAGTTTCAAAACATATTATATACGCATTATTGAATAATATCACTTTGAATCAAAACTGATAATGTCTAGCTTTGACGTCAAAATACAAAAAAAAAACAAGACCATCCCTAGAGTTTTTGGTATAAACCAAGAATTAGAGCACTTAATGAAATACATATCCTGAAAATTTCAGCTTCAAATATCTCTTAATAAAGAAGATACAAGCAATAAACTAAAACCCCTGTTAGATTACTGGGTATCCGACCAAATTGGAATGAACCCAAAAAAGCGAGGATTTTATACATACTCGTAACCTTCTTTAAATGACAGTATTATGTGAAGCTGTTGTCTGTACAGTTACGTTCATAATGTTTATCAGCAATCGCGGTTATCTTAATAGTCCGTCAGGTGGTTATAGTTTGTCATTATTTTTACAATAAATTGTTACAGTTCTGTTAATCACTATTTAATTACGATAACCACAGAATGCATTGCAAGTTTATAGGTGTAAATAGCAATGATTCGCATTGCAATAAAAAATCTATATTTCCAATACTTATAATAAAAACCGCTCTCCGAGAAAGTTCACTGACCTTTGTGTACGAACTATCGCGGACACGAACGGTGTACCAGTTTTCAATTAGAATAGTTTGAACGAACGTACGTGCTCCTACCCCGCCCGCATGTATTTCGGGGCGGCTCGTGCAAGCGATTATCGACCGACACCGTTCGTGACCGCGAGACTACATTGAGTCAAAATCAAAATTGCAATGCAAGATTCCATTACCATCAAATATATAGCTCAAGCAAGTAAAAGCGTGTTTAAAATACATACAATTCAATTAAATTGAGAACTTCCTCCTTTTTAACCGACTTCAAAAAAGGAGGAGGTTCTCAATTCGGATTCGAATTGTACGGATAGGCCACTCCATTAATTGGGTCTCATAAAAAATATTACTTACGAATAAGTAGTTCCTGAAAAAATGAGAATGGCGACTCTGAAAAAACTGTAGGAATGCATAAAGGTTGATGTTTTTATGGCTTTTTAAGGACAAAACTGGTCATAACACTGGCAAATATTGACCAAATTTAATGAATCTTTTTTTATTCGAACGAAGGAACCTGTATATAATGAATCTATATAAATTTGATCACCACCGGTTAAGAACTTCCTGGAGAACCATGATTAATTTGGAGGAATTTATCTGGTAAAGACCATAAAATTGGGGTAAGTAATATTTGATATAATTACAAAATCTCTAATATTTACAACATATAACAACTGAATCTATAATTTTATTTGACAAGTATAGATAATGATCAGTTGATATAATGCTATGTACGTCGGGGTTTTTTTTTAATTTTTACATGTTAGTGATGAAACTGGGAAAGACATAAGCCTTGTCTTTCCAAGTTTCATCACAAAAAAATATATCATGCTCGCTATCCAAATGTCTCTGCTTGTGGCGGCTTCCCCCCTTCCTTCCAATATGGTTGAGGGGAGTGATGGCTGCTTCTCGAGTCAACCCGTGCGCGCGTGCTGCTTAGGGGTCTGCTCCGACTACTATCCCTTTGGCCTTTCAGTTTGATTGTATTTTCTCGTATTTTTTTTTTCTTAGCGCAGCACTCGAGCTAAGCGAGCGTAACCTACTTACTTTTTAAACAGGAATCAGTGTTGCCAACTTTACAATGGGATAAACTAGTTTCATGAACAAAATTGGTGGGTGAAAAAAAACATATATATTTTTTTATGGGCTAAACTAAGGAACTTAGAACACTCTTTAACTCCCGCCCACTGAAGAATCTAATGACAAGGAAAAAGGTAACTAGATCGTCCATCCAGGTAGAAGGTCAAAGAATTTTGTAGCAAATCTTCGTTTTCCATTGCTCAAATTGAATTTGCAATGCAGTTTTAATTTAATTTCTGGTTTTCCACTTCACAATTGACGGGCCCGTTGGTGTAGTGGTTAGAGACCCTGGCAGCCAACCGAGGGGCGCGGGTTCGATTCCCACCAAGTGTCTGGGCGTCATATGTATATCAGTATGTATTTACAAAAAAAGTATACTTATAAGTATTAGTATCAGCTGCTTGTTTACCATAGTACAGGCTCTGCCTAGTTTGGGATCAGAAGATCGTTCGTAGATTGTCCCAAGATATTATTATTATTTTCATGTTTTTTGTTTCACGGGATTTACCCGGATTTTTAAGAGGCTTGCGTGGGGACGAATCCAACACATAGAGGCCCTTTTACAATTAAATGGTGTGTGGTTGGTACCTACCGAGATCAAACTACTTAGTTGAAGAAAAAATAACAGTTTACCTCGGCAGGCAAGGGAACTATTGGAAATATATGGAAAGATAGTCTACTTACTAGTCTTGGTGCGTAACGACACCAAGGACCCGAGTGCTCCAGCGAGTTGGTCAGGGCCCCCACCTTGGCGTGTCTTCGTCGGAAGAGTGAAAACTGAAGGGGACCCGCGGGACTCAGCTCTGGCTTACCTTAATTGGCCGTCCAGAGAGGAATTGTTACAGCTATATGCTCCAGGGGTGGAAGTGCTAAAAGTCATAACGCCGCGAGTAACTCCGGAGAAAGCGCAGCATACCTCTCAACAAGGGTGTTGAGCCACCCACACCGTTGTTGCCTTCCGCCGTCTTATGACAGCCGTATGGAGAGTCCATCTAGTGGGTGGCAACTAGTGGCAAGTCACCACTTGTCAAAAAATAATGAGTAGGTGGCAAGAGACCCCGGCCTTTTACAACAGCCCAGTGTTCAGTCAACCAAATGTCCACTCAAAAACATATAGAAATCTTTCCACATACTTATAATAGGCCAGAGTAGTCTGCCAGAGTCAACTGCTGGATATATCTTATTTCCAGCAGTTTATTCTGACAGGTGTCTTTCATATCATTAATTTCACCCAACAGACCTCTACGTCTTGGATTCGTCCCCACGCAAGCCTTTAAAAAGTCCGGGTGTGAAAACTAGAGAAAATAAAACTAAAATAATAATAATAAATACACTTTATTGTACACCAAAAGTTACATGTAAATTGAACAATACGTTGAAGACATCAATGTACAAAGGTGGCCTTATCGCTAAAAAGCAATCTCTTCCAGGCAACCTATATTTAGTTTTAAAATAAAGTTTAATTGCTTAATAATATAACTGACATCGTATTGAACTCTTCACCTACATGACCTATAAGTAACTAGATACTATGCGTTTCAACTAACAATGTGGCCGCCATCTTGCCATTTCAAATATATAATTACTAAAAATGATGTTTTAACAAAAATAGATAGCAAAATAAGACATTACATCAAATAATCAAAACCGAGGCGAATTTTTCATTTTGTGTTTACTCTGCTGCCGGTAAAAAAATCGTAAAAAACGAGTGAAGTTCTTAGTTGAAACGCATAGTACATACTTTATAAAAAGAAAGGCACCAACTTTGGTTCTTGATTATATTTAAATTTAGAATAAAAGTAACTTCCGTTAACAGTTTTATACTTCAGTGTACCCAGGCAAAGCTGTTTGTGTGCAAAGACGACACGTCTGACGGGCCCGTTGGTCTAGTGGTCAGACACCCTGCCTGCTAACCGACGGGTCGTGGGTTCGATTCCCGCCAAGTGTCTGGGTGTTGTTTATCTATTTAAGTATGTATTTACAAAAAAAAAGTATATAAGTATTAGTATCAGTTGTCTGGTTTCCATAGTACAGGCTCTGCCTAGTTTGGTATCGGATGACCGTGTGTGGATTGTCCCAAGATATTATTATTATTCCATTTATTTATTTTATAACAATTGTTTTACATTTTTAAATATAAATATAAAAACAAGTACATTTAAAAATATAAAAAAAACCGCTTCCAACCGGCTGCGGGAACAGGGTCCTAGCAGACGGTGGTCAAGGCTCCAGAGAGAGGAACTTCCTCACAATGCGTGCCGTTTCCAATAGTACTGCCTTCTGCATCTGGCCCTTGATCCAGCCGTCTAACGTGAGCCTCTTAAGATGTTTGTCGAGGCTCTTGGCCATAAGGCCATGGGCGGAAACGACTATAGGTACAATGATTGCGTTATCAATGTCCCACATGTCGACAACCTCGTGCGCAAGATCAAGATATTTACATTGTTTATCTTTTTCCGCCTTCACGAGGTTCTCATCATGGGGGACAGTGACGTCTACAATCATTGCACGACGCTCGGTGCGATCTATCAGCACAATATCAGGCTTATTGGCAACAATAGTCCTGTCTGTGATGATAGATCGGTCCCAGTATAAGGTGATATGGCCATCCTCCAGAACTGGTTCTGGTACATACCTGTAGTAAGGTACCTCTGACGTCACAAGGCGGTATTTTAAAGCAAGTTGCTGGTGGATTATCCTGGCCACTTGGTTGTGTCTGTGCAAGTATTCACCATTTGCGAGACGCGAACAACCGGAAATAATATGCCTGAGGGATTCACCAGGGCGATGACATGCCCGACAAATGTCGATGGTACCATCCCTCAAATCCGGTAGTTGTTCGTCATCACAACTTCGTCCATAATTGCACAGACAAAACCTTCGGATTCCCCAAAGAGGTCACCGAATCGTAGCCAGGCCACGGAGGCTGAGAAGTCTACATCGGGCCCATGAAGAGCCCGGTAGAACCTTCCGTGTAGCTCCTTACTTTGCCATACCGCCTCGCGATCGCCAGTGGTGAGCACCACAGGCTTGCGCCAGTTCCCTTTGGCTAAGGATAGAGGGGTCAATCCATTGTCCACAGCAACCACATCCGTATGCATCTCTCCGCCGCAGTGGAGGAAATATTCCCTGAGGTTGTATATCTCACGGTTGTGTAGGGTCTTGGCATTTAAAAAGCCTCGGCCACCACATTTCCGTGGGATATACAACCTCATCACTGATGAGCGAGGATGATGCATACGATATGTGGTTAACAGTGTACGGACTGTTCTATCCAGGGCGTCTAGTTCAGTCTGGGTCCACTTGAGTATGCCAAAGGAGTACATCAAGACTGGCATGACCCAGCCGTTGTAGGCTCGCACCTTGTTTCCACCCGATAAAAGACTTTTCAGTACTTTTCTCAGGCGGCCCAAGAAGCGTTCCCGCAACGACTGTTTCATGTCAGTCTCATTGATGTTCAACGCCTGTGACATACCCAAGTATTTGTAGGTTTCGGTTGCAGAGAGTGTCCTCAGGTCGGTGGAGTCTGACAGCTGTACGCTCCTAGACTCAACCATCCTCCCCCGCTTTACATGCATAACTGCACATTTGTCCACACCGAACTCCATCCTGATAGAATTACTGAAGGTTTCTGTGACCTTCAGTAAGCCCGTCAGTTGGAGCTCAGTGGGGGCAAACAATTTCAAGTCATCCATGTAAAGCAGGTGAGATATGACCTGACCACCTCTCCGCAACCGACAACCTAGCCCTGAACTCTTTAAGAGAGTGCTTAAAGGGTTCAGGGCTAGACAAAACCACAAGGGACTCAGACTATCACCCTGGAAGATGCCCCGTTCTATCCTTATTGGATCACCGTTTCCAAGGGTCTGTCGAGATCCTGGATAGAGAAGTACTGTTCTCCACTGCCTCATACACGACGCCAGGAAGGTGCGTAGAGTTGTATTGACTTTATACAACTCTAGCACCCTCATAAGCCATGTATGAGGCACAGAGTCGAAGGCCTTCTTATAGTCTATCCAGCATGTTGACAGATCCTTACGGTTCCGGCGAGCCTGCTGGCAGATGGCCATATCAATGAGGAGTAGCTCCTTAGTACCACGGGCCCCACTCCCACATCCATTCTGAGACGAAGATATGATGGAGTTGTCCTCAACATGCCTGTAGATTTTTGCTCTCAGAATGGATGTAAGAGTTTTATAAACGGTAGGGAGACACGTTATCGGCCTATAGTTCTTTGGGTTCGTGGTACTATCGGTCTTATGGAGCAGGTGGGTTATTCCAGTAGTCATAAATTCTGGCAGCGACCCAGATTCCAAGGCCGATTGGAACAGAGATGCCAAGCAAACATGCGAGCTAGGTAACCACTTGAGCCAGAAATTATGCAGTCCGTCTGGTCCTGGTGCCTTCCAATTAGGCAAAGGACGGACTGCATCTGCTACATCTTGGGGCCCGATGGTAATGGGCCCCATTTCTGGCAATGGCTCGCATACTTCCTCAACATCCCCGATCCAATCACCCTCGGAGTGAGCGACGGGCACCGACCAGATGTTGCGCCAGAACCTAATCATGGCGTCATCATCCGGTCGCTGCACCTCACCAACTGTCTGGCTAGGTCGCTCCCAGGATCTATATACCCACCTTTGATCCCTTTGGAACATGTTGTTCTGAGAGTATCGGTCCACACGCGCCCTATACCTGCGTACCCGGTTCGCCCATGCACAAACTTTCTGCTTCAGAAAGTCGATGCGCTCTGTGACGCGCGAAAGGTATTCCCGGGGATCGATGCCGGTCCCCGAGAATGCGCGCCTCACAAAGCGCATCACTCTAGGGCGCGTATTGCCCTCCCTGAAGCAGGTAAGCTTGCCAATGAGTAACCTAGCCTCGCCAATGCGACGCTCTATCCTGTACTGCCAAGCCGGTACAGCAGGCTTCGGTCGCGTTGCTGCGTCAGGGAACTTGACGCGAGCTACGCGACATGCCGTTATGGCTGCACAGTACAGGAGAGCGTGGGCATCGGCGAGGTCTTCACTACTGTCAAAATAACTTGACAGTAGTGAATCTAAGGCACACACAAGCGCTCTGTTACGTCTGTACATAGGCAAACGGGGCAAGCGAGGTCTAAGGCTTTGCGGCATGGTCCGATACTCACGAACAACATCTTCCAAAGTACTCCTCAACTGGGTACTTACGTTGGTACTTACGTCGGTAGTCATGTCATCCCTATCGTCGTCGCTATTAGCTGCGAGCCGTGGCACGAGCGCGGTGTTAACCACTGGGGCCACAGCTTGCGACGACGGTATACAGGGGGCGACACGGCTACCTTGCACCTCCGAGCGTAGCCGATCAAGCACAGGGCCATCCAACATGTGACCACGCTGGATGGCCCGCACCTGATCAGACAGTCGTTGCGCCGAGACGTTGACAGCTGGCTCAAGCGCCTGGAACAGTGACAGCATTCGGTTACGGTACGCGGTGAGGTTAGTTCCTCCCTCTGTTGCCTCGTAGTAGGCGCGCATGACACTCTCGTTTATGGAAGAGGTCCATTTCATGCGCCGCACTACACCACCGGGGGCGAGGACCCTGTTCGGAGCCGGTTGCCCCAAACGTCCCATATCCCTCGGCGGCCGGCCTCTCCGCCGACATACAGGTGGTGGCGATGTCGGCGGGGAGAAGTATTCGTCGCTCTCGCTCGACGCAACTGCAGCCGGCGTGCCATCTGCTTCTGCGTTGAGGCGTGATGACTGCGAGGCGGAGCGAGGCGGCGAACCCGGGGGTCTCATGCGTGCTTTATTGCGTGTCAACATTCCATGTCTTTTTCATCAGCTTCCAATGTATATTACCTGCATTATTATTGTTGAAAAATTTAGTTATCCGTATAAAAGTGCGGTTGTCATTTATATGTTGTTCTTCCAAAATGTAGTATGATGCCAAAATAGGTTCCCGTTATGAAAATTTACTTATATTGTTTTATTCGTTTATCAGGGTAATGTGTAATAACTATAAATAATATTTCACTAGATTTCTCTGTAAAATTTGCAAAAATATACAAGGAATAAAAATTTTGCGACTGACATTGTTGACAGTTTTTTTATTATTATTATTATTAAAGTTAAGAAGGTCACGAGTATGTATGAAATCCTCGCTTTTTTGGGTTCATTCCAATTTGGTCGGATAACCAGTAATCTAACAGGGGTTTTAGTTTTTGCTTGTATCTTCTTTATTAAGAGATATTTGAAGCTGAAATTTTCAGGATATGTATTTCATTAAGTGCTCTAATTCTTGGTTTATACCAAAAACTCTAGGGATGGTCTTGTTTCTTTGTATTTTGACGTCAAAGCTAGACATTATCAGTTTTGATTCAATCAATCAATCAATCAAATCAAATTTATTATTGTTGTTAATTTATTTATTGTTGTTATTGTTGTTTATTGTTGTTTATTGTTATTCAAAGTGATATTATTCAATAATGCGTATATAATATGTTTTGAAACTTTTCGTGGATGTTAAGAGTATTAAAAAGGACCGAATACCGTTTTCAGTGTGTATGAATTTTTGTTCGTTTAAGCGCTAGGACCTTTTTTTTGGTTTTCATAAATCCATTATTACGCTAAAACGGTAAATATTTTTGAAAATCTAATTAATGCACAAATACGCACAAATTAAGAGCTACTGATAATCGTTTATTCTACAGGTGCACAATTATTGGTTTCCGAGAAACACGATTCTGCAAAACGTTACCCCAGCAGGAATTGTAATAACTCTGAAATCTTAAGACGCACAAATTTCGTTTTCAGCGCACAATTAAGCACAAATATAAGCTATATTTCCTGTAGTTTATGTTTCTCTCCGATCATTGGTTTAGAATCTTCTTGCTGGAACAACGTTACCCCAGCAAGAATCGTTTTTCGGATTTTTCTCGAAAACGAAAGGATGCACTAATTTTTTATTCCGCGCACATTTACAGCAGATTATGCTCTAATTATTCGTCTAACTCAATCTTCTCTACGAGCATCTTTCTTGCTGGGGTAATGCTCACCCGAAGCGACCAATGTTATGCTAATTAGCGTTCCGAGTGAGCCAAAACAAATCTCAGCGCGGAGAGAGTACAATGGATCACCACAATATTATCTACTAAGAACCGAGCCGGAACAATGCATAGGTACTTACTGCTGATATTGCATGCATCAAACAAGGAAGGGAAAAAATACTTTCAACATTATAGTTGTAACCTATCAAACAACAGGTTTTTTAAACAACTTTTAAACAAACAGGACGTACGTATGCCTGATCATCATCATCATCAGCCGGAAGACGTCCACTGCTGAACAAAGGTCTCTCCCTTAGACAGCCTCACCTAATGGGAGGCCTGCCTAAGCTGCGTTTTCCGGTTCGTGATCGCCACTAGAAAACCTTTCTCTCCCATCGGTTGTTATCGGTTTTTCGAGCGATGACCTGCCCATTGCCACTTCCACTTATATATTCTACGAGCATGATGCCTGATGGTAGGAGACATTGCTGCCCAAGGATGACATCTACACTGCCGCTCGTCACCAGGGACATAAGTTGTTAAGTAGTCTATTGAGAATTTGACCAGCTACAAGGCCTTTTACATCAAACCACATCAATGTGACACAGTAGTTCACAGTACCTACTGCTACCTTATCTACTTATACCTACCTTATCTGGGCGGCATTTATAAAATTCCCTGCATATGGAGGTTTCAGTCATACCCATGTTTCTTTGTCTAGGCTAAACCTGCTAGCCGCTACCTTATCTATATCATCTTTCCGAAGCTGTTGTGGTTTCTAGTAAGGATTCCTTTATTTAGAGTCATTTTTATATTTAAATTATTATGCATATTATTTACATAAACATTCCAAAAGAAATTCTTTATGTAATGGTGAAAACTGCATACAAATGGAACGTGTGTAATGTACATATACTTATATGTAGTTTAGATAAAGTAAGCGAATAAACAGGCGCGGAGACTTTAATTAAAATTATGTAAGAGATAACAATAAAAAAGATAATAACATAGATTAGTCCATGATAATAATAAAAGAGTTATATCTTATGCAGTGGCGTAGCTTGCCTTAGATGGGCCCCGTATCAAAATTAGTTGGGGGGCCCGAATACGGCCTAAGAGATTATGTGAGATCATGGATTTTACGAATTGTTGTTTACACATGTTCGGGGCCCCTGTAGTCCGGGAGCCCTGTACCATGGATGCGGTTGATACGGCGGTAGCTACGTCCCTGACCTTATGGATGTCTTTCTTGTGATTCCCGTGTTGTCATTCCTGCGCAAGCGTCGGTATCAAATATGTGATCATATGACAATGGGCGTCTGTCTCCGTACTGCAGATGCGTGGTGCCAGAGTGCGAGGGTGCGGCCGCGCAGTTCCACAACGAGGCGGCGGCCGCGCTGCTGCCCGCCGACCGTTGCCGCCGGTACCCGCTGCTCGACGGCTTCGATCAGACCACCTGCCTGCGGGAGGACTACCACGACAACCACACCATACCCTGCGAGGCCTTCGTTTATGAAACATCCGACACTATATTTGCCGAGGTACGTCACTTAACATCTCTCTGGCGTCATCAGCTGATGATGCACTAGTAGGTAGACATTTTGATCAAAATGTAGGTATAAGTAAAGAAAGAATTAGGTGAGCACTTCCCGACTAACTGGAGTTACATGAAGGAAGATGGAGGTGAAGTGTAGGAACTATCCTACTGCATCTCGGCTTTATTTCCGATCAAAACAAAAGACTTGACATACCAGTAAACCACATCTTATAATACACATTGGTGCCATTGAAATTTGATAGTTTATCTTGCCAATATAGGTGAGTCACTAGTACAAGAGACTGTGCAGGAACCAGTGTAGTGTCCGATATCAGCGCCGCGTGGTTTGTTGTATGTATGCTGGTGAAGTTACCGGTGTTATGCTGGTGCCTGACTAATGTCTCGGCTCCTTGTTTTAATGTAGTTCATCATCATCAGCTGCTGAAAGACGTCAGTCCACTGCTGAATAATGGCCTCTCCCTTATGAGGGAGGGATTGCCACAATCCACTCTTGGCAGGCGTCCTGGTGATCGCATTACAGGTCGTAGGTAATCCAATAGAAAGACGCTGCTGCCCGTCTTCTTGTTTTCCTTAGTCACCCAACTGGAGGAGATGGGAGGGAGCTATTGCTACCCGTGCACCCCACGGGAAGTTAATGTAATTACATATTTTTAATAATAAATAATGACGTTCCAGTTCGACCTCGGGTGCCGCGAGTGGATGCGCACGCTGGTGGGCACGGTGCGCAACTCGGCGCTGCCCTTCGCGCTCATACTCACCGGATACGTGTGTGACACGTGAGTATGTATTCCATACAAATATATGTACTCGTATATCTGCCATTGAACTATCGCACATGGGCAATCGCCAACTGCACTCGTAGCTCATCTGTAACAGAATGCCCTTCTTAAATAGTTTATAGCTGAGCACAATGTGACACTACGAATTGTTCAGTAGAAGTAGCAGTAGCTACGAGTAAAATATGTACCCTACATGCTTACAGAAACTGCTACAATCTACTTACATACGAATAGTTTTGTGTCGTGTGATCGGCCAGATTGAACGCGTGGTTCCAGGTGGGGTCGGCGGACGGCGTTCTGCATATTCTCCGCGTTGGCGGGGGTGATGGGCATCATCAAGGCGTTCGCCATCAACTACTACATGTACCTGGTGCTGGAGTTCCTCGAGGCCGCGCTCGGCTACGGGTTCAACAGCGCCGGCTACGTCATGAGTAAGCTCCACTCGGTCCATGATGACTCGTACTGGTTACCTAAACTTCTCTTGTGTATTCTTCGATCCCTATAAACTAGTGGTCAATTGTGAACCCACTTGATCCGTGAGGTGTCCGGGTAAGAACAGCACCCTCCCATCTCCTCCCGTTGGGTGTCCGTAAGAGGCGACTATTGGAAAACAAGAAGACGGGCAGCAGCGTCTTTCTATTGGATTACCTAACACTTATACTAAGCCTTGGGATCGCCCAGAGACGCCTGCCAAGCATGGCAACCCCTCCCTTCTAAGGGGGAGGCCTTTTGTTCAGCAGTGGCCGTGTTTCGGCTGCCGATAATGATGATGATGATTCTCTCGACACCGGACCGCAGCATTTTTTACAAATTGCTGCTTGGCGGCATGTTATAGGTGTTTCGTCCGCTGATACGACATGACGTGTAGCTGTTCGACGGATATAATATTTACGTATGTATGTACAATAATGTCCTAGCAAGCTCGCTAGCACCGGCAGCTAGTGATTATTGAGCCCGCGTGTCCCGCGTGTGCGGCAGTGGTGGAGGTGGCCCCGCCGGCGCTGCGCGGCGTGTTCGCGTGCGCGACGGGCGTGGTGTACGGGCTGGGCGGCGTGCTGTTCGCGGGGCTGGCGCGCGCCGTGCCCTACTGGCGCCACCTGCTGTGGACCGCGCACTCGCTGGCGCTGCTGCTGCCCGCCTACTGGCTGCTCATCGACGAGAGCCCGCGCTGGCTGCACTCGCAAGGGAACGTCGACCGGACCGCCGCCGTCATACGGAAGGCCGCCCGGTGGAACAAGGTGCGGCCCGCCTGCGACCCTGTCACCGATGACCCAGCGGGTCTTGCACGGGTTTTATTAGTTAACGAACTCGATCGAACTGACAGTTTTTATTTTACTAGGTTTTGATTATTATCGCTAGAGGCGCTGGTGTGAAATGTATGGAGAAAACTGACAATTTGGTCGATCTCGAAAACTATTAAAATCCGTACTGGGCAGAGTAAAGGGAGAGTCTTCAGGGAATGAAGACTATCGCTTTATAGCGATGTACCGTTTCCTAGATAACCGTCGACGAGGAACTTTTAAAAAGACTGAACGAAGCTCCTAAGAGAGAGGAAGGAGGAACGGAGGGAAACCGGTGGCTGAGTCTGGTGAAGTCGCGCGTGCTGATGCTCCGGTTCGCGGTTTGCTGCTGGTGCTGGGTGGCATCCACCTTCGTGTACTACGGCCTCACGATCAACTCGGTGTCGCTGTCCGGCGACAAGTACGTCAACTTCGCGCTCAACATGTCCATGGAGGTGGCGGCCTCGCTGCTCATCATGATGGCGCTAGATCGAATCGGACGCAAGTGGTGCATATTCTCCGCGTTCCTGCTCTGCGGAGTCGCATGCGTCTCGCCCTACTTCATAGGTGAGATCGGTTGCTCCATACGATCGGACTCGCTCGATGGAGGGACTCGACGACGATGACCAACATTATGCGTACATGTGTAGATCACGCGAGCACGGTGCTGGCGCTGTTCTTCGTGGGCAAGTTGTCGATCACGTTCGCGTTCAACTCGCTGTACGTGTTCACGACGGAGCTGTACCCCACGCACACGCGCAGCTCGGCGCTGGCCGCGTGCTCGCTCGTCGGACGCGTCGGCTCCGTGCTGGCGCCGCAGACGCCGCTGCTGGTTCGTACGCACATTGACTCTTATAATTTCTACGTTTTGATAACAAAACCAGATAATTATCATCATCTACCCTTATTAGTCAGGATATAGATGTCGTAGCACAGCACAGATATGAAATAAGCAACCTTAAGTTCAGCAGACTCGGGGCCCTGCATATATCACTTGTTATATCGCACATAAGGCAGCGCCACGTGTCGTGTTGCAGGCGCCGTACGTGCAGGCGTTGTTGTACGGCGCGTGCAGCGCGCTGGCGGCGCTGGCGGTGCTGCTGGCGCCCGAGACGCGGCGCGCGCGCCTGCCGCAGCGCGTCGCCGACGCGGAGCGCATGCGCGGCGCAGCGACCCTCGCCGCGTCCCTCGCCGCGTCCCTCGCCGCGCCGCCACCCGCGCCGCACCCGCGGGTCATCTCCGCCGACACGTGATCACCCGACCTCTATCGCTGATCATTCATTGCACTGCAGCACGCTACCACTTGTGCTACCACCACAACCTACGCGCGGTGTCATTGTAGCGAGTAACACAAACGCGAAATATGGTGTTGAACATATCCGAATTGCGCTAGCAGAGTGTACAACATACAACGTTCTATATACATACAACGTCCGGCTATGCTTCCGCCCTGTTTGAGCATCTCTCTCGGGCGGGTGATCCTCCATTTAACGGCGCTTCCCTTAAGGCCTTAATAACTCTGAACGACCTTGAGCATTTGAGCCCGCGGAACCCCGCCGCCGACGTCAACGCCATCTAGCAATTTCACTCGGTACTGCTTACACAAAGTCTAAATTTGTTCGAAGAATAAGAAACTGCAGAGAGAACAAACATTTTAAGTAGGATATTGCCTATTATTGTAACGCATCACTGAGTCTTATCATGTACACACGATTTAAAGCGTTTTAATTCCAATGGACTGTTTGCTGCTGGAGCTTACAGTAGGCTATCATGCAAGTGTCTGTGCTTGATGTGTTTTTTTTAAATGCACAGTTTAAGTAATTGAAATTATGTAATATTCAACCTAGTGGTAGTATGTCTTTATTCAACCTAGTGATGAGAATAACAAGATATTCGCCTGATGGTAAGCGAAACGTCTGCCTATAAACAACTGTATAGTTATTCTCTTGAGCCCAGTAATTTCACCAGCTACAGTGCCATTCACACCGGAACAAGGCAATCTTTACACTATATGATTTTTGACACTGCGATTGTACATTTCTACCGGATGGTCTCTTGCACAAGGGACCTACTATCCTACTAACAATATAGTTTTACAGAGTAATTAGTAGTATTAGTAAAATAAAGTATAGTAGGTAAAAAATATGTTCAATGTGTCATTTTGTAGTGTGTGTATTTGGGAGCGTTTAGTATGAGTGAGCTGAGCATGTATGTCTAAAGAACGTATGAGAATACATGATATGCAATGCAATGCAATTCCGATTGTTTGTTATAGATATTTATGATTCATACAGATCGGATAAAATAATTTGGAGGAACATAAACGATATGGAAGAATTTAACTGGTGAAAACCATAAAATCGACATC